>CM051242.1:148217379-148817379 GCA_027917425.1 Gastrophryne carolinensis | reverse complement strand
GGAGAGAAGTAGTATCAAGCTCAGTGAAATCATAATGGATCTTGCAGCGATGATGCTTCTTTGGACTCTGGATCTCCAATTTATACCTGCAGTAGCACCCTCAAATCCGGCTCCAGCAGGAGGTACAGGAAGAAGCCGGTAAGGGAGTAAACCATTATTAAACCATTATTAGATACAGCAACATCCTAAAAATAGATTCTAAATTAGAGAAGATATGTTTGTTGAGAATAATGTAATAAAAGGGCGTGAGATTGTACATTTCGAACAACCAGATTCTGAGAACCCCATGACATGTGCTGTTTGGTTTGTTTAACAGGAACATAATTACCCTGTTAATAAATTAAAGGTTAAAGTGACATTTTATGGAGGGAGGATTGCACTAGCATGCACGTGCATTGGAGTGACTCCAGGCTTAACAGTCTGTGGTCAGGCCCAACACCACATATTGCCCTACTTAGCAATCAGACCCCCGTTTAACATCTAAGGACCCTTTTACAGTTAGTCATAAACTGCCATCCTCTAACATGGACGACGGTCCTTCTCTGACATCCATGGTCTATTTAGATCATGTCTTTAAAGTGGACCAACACCCAGGATTTTGACTATCCTGGGTGTTGGTCCACTTAGGTGGGGCACCCCGATCGGGGGTGCCCCGCTGTGTGAAACCCCCCCGATCGCCGCAAAAACTCACCTCTCCCCGCTCCCACGTGACCTCGTCCGGCCAATGACAGCGCTCAGAGCCGCTCTGGTATGCGCGTCCAAAGCCGCTTGGATGCGCATACCAGAGCGCTGTCATTGGCTGCGTCTCTCGCTTCCCTCTAACAGGGAGCGCCCCTGCGCCGGCCATTCACAAAACGGCCGGCGCGGGAGAGCGCCCTGCTAGAGGGAAGCGAGAGACGCGGCCGCGTCTCGCGCATGCGCCGTTGGATCGCCGGTAAGGTAAGGATTGTGGGCCTCCTGGGGGGTTCCTCCCCGCGGGACATCCCGATTTCGGATGCCCCGCGGGGAGGGATCTGATCGGTCCGGGAATCTTATAGATTCCCGGGCCGACCCCCCCTGGGTGTTTGTCCACTTTAACATCTACAGTAGCTCCATTATGCCCAAGGTTACTCCTTCTCATTACCCACTGTGGTAAGGTGCAAGGTGCCGTCATTGACGGTAGGTATGTGGCACCAAGGTACCTGGCCTTGGTGCAGTAAAGCTGTATAGTTTTCTCCAGCATCAGCTGCTAATGGCAGTCTGCTGCTAAAATGTTAGTATAGCCGAAAGGCTAACCCGGGACGGCTTTACTGGGATGGAGTAGATCAGGGTGGGACTCCATCTCCTACCCAGGTCCGGGTTTTGCGGGCTGCATAAATAGCCTGGGGAGTCAGCTGTGCACTGGCTGTGTCTAGAGCTCACTTGTGGAGTGAGGCTCTGTGTGCCTGGCTGGAAGCTCTTATACAGGCTATTTCACGTGGACCCGAGGTGGATACGGCTACAAGTGTGCAAGCTTGGACAAAAACTAAAAAAGGGTCGTTGCCTGTCTGATGCAATTCTGTGGCATGTTTCCTGAAAAGGTGATGTAACCCAAAAAGGATATTTTGTGTTATGGACTTTTTGTGTGAATAAACACGGACATTAAGTTGAACTTTTCGCCTCTGAGCCTCTATACTGCTAACATCCCGCTGTCTACCAGAGCTGATCCTCACACCACCCAGATTAATTTTTTAGTTAATGGAGTCCTCCCAATAATCATTTTTAATACTGGCACTATCCTGCCCACATGTGCAAGAACATTTGGCAGTTTGGAACTTGCTTGACTGAGGGATTGAGGCACAGTCAATAGAAGTGGCTTTTAGCCAAGAGGTTAAGTCCTTCCTGTTGTCAGAGGCTATTGCTATAGTCAAGGACACACAGAATGGTGCAGTCGCAGAACAGGACTTGACTGGGAACACAGGGGAGCAAACCAGGAATAGGGGAGCAGACTCGGACCAGGCGCCCAGACTCATGGACGGGAAACAGGCACTCAGAGTCATGGACTGGAAACAGGCAGGCAGAGTCACAGATTGGGAACAGGAAAGCAGAGCCAGCGCACACAGATTTATAAATGGAGGACTAGAACCCAACAGGACACAAAAGGCCTTGTCTACACTACATTGCATGTGATAGCATTAAGCTGGCTGGGGTGTACTAGTATGTGTACTAGTATGGAGGGGGAATTTCACCTGTGATAATTTTTTTTTCTACTGTTATTCTTTTGATTAAAGACTGAGACAATTTTTTTCCAAAAATGTTGCACACAGGCTACATGACCCTTTGTGTTTCGTGTCAATGCTCCTGCTACTGCACCCAAGCAAATTAGTGCTTTAAAGTCAATTTTCAGTCAAAACATTAAAAAAATGATACTCCCCTATTCTTCCACGCAGACTCTCGCTCCTAGTCCGGGGCTGCAGCACTTACTTGCAATGGAGGAGGGCGTGGCAGCTCACCATGACTGATGGCAGGGGAATCGCCATGTTCGAGGGAGACAGGATGAGAACGAGAAGTCCGGTGAGAGAGTGCAGCGAGGGACCTGAATGAAGCCTTTCAAGTAAGCGCTGTAGCCCCGCACTAGGAACGATGGTCTGTGTGGGAGAAAAGGTGAGTATAGCTTTTTTAATGTTTTGACTGAAAATTCACTTTATTAGTTTGGCAATATAGGACTCATGGGCTGCAACCATTAATTGTTGGGCCCTATACAATCACAGTCACTGTGTCCTCCAGTACCTAGAGAAAAAAAGGGTTGAAACGTCTGCACTCCTTTAAAGTCCAACTCTTACTGGATACATTTAAAAGCATCTCCATATAATAAAGTTCATATTAAAGCAATAAAAACATTCATACCAGACCCAGGTAAGTACAAAAGTGCAGAATCCTCTGACGCATTTCATACGCTAGGGGTCCTTAGTCATAGAACTCCTCCTCCAGTACCCTAGTTTGAACTGGGCCAATTTGTGTCTGGGTCCATCTCAACCCAAAAATGGTGGCTGGTCTTCTAGTTGAAACTTTAGTTTCCAATATTTTCTGAATATTGGGGAGGGCCTAGTTCCCTTGGTCCCAATTCATAATAGGTACCCATCCATCACACATTGGTTACGTTGGGGCACAAAATCTATAATCCAGTATTGTACCTGAGTCACAAATAAACTAATAATGTGATGTCCTTGGATTCAGATACTCTTGAATCCTGAGTTTTTAAGTCTGAACAAAACTGAGGCGTATTCATGTAAATCTAGGGGCTACCTTCTGTAATGGTGTGGATCTGCTTTAATCCTTCTCCATTACTGACATTATAAATCCACATTAAAAGTCCTGGCAAAAGCAATAATAAAGCAGCTCACGTGCCTCTCTTCTATCTCCTGTAGGCCACTGCAGATAATGTAGTAGGTGATGAAAATAAGCCCCTTCTTTCCTTTTCAATTTGCATCACCAAATGTGGTCACATGGATGTCTGTGCCCATGAACCCAGCACATGTGACTGCTCCTGGAGTGCTGAGGGACAGGGACAGCCATGCAACCACTTTTGGAGGTGGTCAAGGACAAAACAGAATTGAATGGAGGGACAAACTTTAGAGACCTGCTACAGCATCTACATGTGCTGCCGAAAATGGAATCACATATGACAGATTTCAGGTGAGCTGCTTCCTGCCTTATTATTTCCGTTGGCCAGACTGTCCTATTAAGAGATTATTACTAATGAAAACACACATTTTGTACACATACAGTACTTTTTATTGGGTTATAATTTGTACACATTTTAAGGAAAGATAAGACAAAATAGGAAGAAGTAAATGTAATCAATGTCAAAGTCTAGACATGAGAGGCAGAAGCACTTTAGCACACACTCAATGAATATGATTGGCTGATAGAGTCTTAGCCGTTGACTTCCTAACTGTTTTGGATGGCTTTAGAGGCATCGCTACAGCTTATAATGTTTGCACCAATTGCATTAAATAATGAAGGAGCAGAGGATGGACAGAAGGCTGGTGATGCGCAGCCTTGGTAAGACACTGACACTGGACTGCCTGCAGAAAAAGTACAAAAGGTTAGTAATAAAACTCAGTGAAACAATATATATTACACTGCAAAAATATTTATAGTAGACCATTCATATTTTGCAATTATTTGTAGTGGTTTCACCACTACCACCACAAATACAGGTTTCCCCACAGGGTAGAGGTCCAATACTGGCCCAACAATGCAAGCTCTTTTGCTGTCAATGCACCAATCCCAAAACTCCTGCAGCTTGTTGACTTGGCCACCTGCCACATCCTATTGCAGCTGTAGCTTATCTGTAGTGCTTCATGTCCCCCTAATGATCTTGAGTACCACCAGAGGTACTGTTCTACTTCCTCTGCATACTTTTACAATCTAAAGGCTGCCCAGGCCAGCTTCAGTAGGTTCTGTCGATGATTAGAAGAAGGATCACTTAACCTGACTGGCAACATTTTTGAGATCTGCACTGTGGAATATAGAACACAGGCATGTAGCAGTTGGGTTAGCTCATCAGGCGACATTTTGGTGGCACTGTGCTGTTATCCAATATTATTGCTGTTCCAGAGAGTCCCAGCAGGTGTTTCCTAAAGCGGTTCTAGATATAAGGTGTTGTTTAATCAGACCTATGTCCAACTTAAAAGAGGGTCCTGGTTTACAGGGCAACACATTTAATGTAACCTCCTCCTTTATAGAGATCTGAAGGGTGCACACACATGTGGCAGCCACACCTTCTCCAGTGATAGGCATGCTTCATTGCTACAATAAGAGAGTAAGCGGATTGCCTGTGCGCCACCCTGATGAAGCTCCGGTAGGCGGGGTGAAACGCACAACTGATGCCCCACCTCCACACATGCTGTCTTCGGCAACCTGAACCTCACTGCTCCGGAAGGTCTGCAGTTACGCTGGCACAACGCATACACCTGAGCCCACGGCAGTGACACAGCTATCCTACAGCGATTAAGCGGAGGTGGCAGGACGGCCAATGGCTTCCAGGGCCTCATGCACCTCGGCTCAGAACCCCCAAACTCATGCACCTCGGCTCAGAACCAAGGCTTGGACCAGCATCCAAGCCTTGGTAAGCCCCCTTCATTATAATTAATGGAATGCATGTGAGGTGAGGTGGCCTTCCATCTTGGATCACGCAGCTGTTCTTATGAATGTAGACTGACACTTTGTGGCAGGTGTTCAGTTTTGCAATCAGTAAGTTTTAACCCACTTGAGTTGGATGGAAGGGCTGCGAGAGACAAAAGGCCAGTATAGATTTTCTCTCCTAGCCAGGCTCAGGGAACTTTTTTATGGAGATGGTTTTATGTAATATGAATATTGTTATACTCAGGCTTGCACTGTCCCACAGGGGGAACAGGGAAATCCCCTGATTGGCCCCCTGGTGAGTACTAAAAATAAAAAGGTACAATTTGCTTTTAGCTATAGGGTGGGACCTTCACATCAATTTTACTGGTAGGCCAAATCACCTCAGACTGATGCCAGTCACACAATCACTACCCCCAAACTTTTCTAACCACTTCTCCTGAAAATGTGTTCCAAGCATCTAATATACCTTGAAAAAATATTCTTTACGACATCCCAATATTCCCTCCAACTTACTTTAGGTTATATCTCCTTGGTATACCATTTAGTTTATATTCTGTATGCAAGGGTTTTTCAATCATTGGAATTAGTAGGTCCACCCCTTTAAATCAGATAAAACCATATACAGCCGGCACAGGAATCTCACGCTCACGCTCACCTTTACTCACGGCTCCCATGACGCTGCAATTGCCAACCACCACTGGCTCCCCTGTAGCTGTGCGCATTCAGATAGGCTGGGCAAGCCCAGCATGAAAGCCTGGGATGCAGCCAGCCAGTGCCTTACGTCACCAGGCACCTTTGCACGTCACCCGCACCTTAGCCAGTCAGCGATCTCAAAAGGTGCTGGGTGGGCATGGCCTCGGCATGAGCTTATGAGTAGAGATGATCAAATCATCTGAGATTAGTTTTCGTCCAAATCTAACTTTGTGATTCATGTCAAATTCTAATCCATTTGAATGAATCCTCCACTTTTATTCTTAGCAATGAATCCCTATCGCAGGTTTTGTTCCACCTCCCCTCTTAATTTGGGTTGTCCTACTATGTGAAATCCCACAGATCGCCCGAGAACTCAGCTTTTGGGTGATCTCTGTTCATATGTATGGCCACCAGCTAACCACCAACTCAGGCTCCATTCAGTTTTACTATTTTGCTCTAAAGTTAAGCTGAAAGGAGTGCAAACCACTAGCCGCTACTCCAGTCGCCACCAGCTGAGGCATTTATGAATGGCTGGCATGGGTACATGCCTCATTTGGAGGTCAGCAGGGATGCATCTGTAGTCTGTGCATGTGTCTTGGGATCACCTGCAAGGTAAGCTTACAGGCAATCTGGAGGTTTTCGCACATCTGGTGTTCCTTGCCCTTTGCTCCTCGTTAAAGCTGCCTGATTTCCTTTGTGTCTTAGTTCCTCTGAGGAACACAACAAGGAATCAAGTAACAAGAAAACATAAGCTGCAGTTACACATCTGACCAAGCTGTAAATGTTATTTACCTTCAAAGCCCAGGTAGCCAGAAAAGTTGACACACTTGGTTTCCAGGCCTGTGCACAGAGTGTCATTCTTAACTGTACATCCATTGAGCCCATTCTCAAAGCAACTGGGACAACTCAAGCCATTCAACGTTGTGTTCCTTGGAGGAACTAGGATGTCAGAATAACAGAACAAGTTATTAAGCCCATCTGCACAAGCAGAAATGTTACAGTATATATTGGAGCTAACTTAGTAATGGCATGTTGTCCTTCCATGTAGCATGGCAGAAAATCTGAAGTTATAGTATTGATATTTGTTAACGATAATACATCCTCCATTTTGGGTTTATCGGCTAATAATATACTACAGACATAAAGGCTGAATAAGTTAGTTTGCCCAATGGCATGGATAAGTCATGCAGGCATATAAGAAAGTAGCCTCCCATTGACATATATATGCATAAAATTAATTTTTCATTTTGATTGGATAAATATATGATATCTAATCATAATTGGTAAAACGACTTGCCCTTGAACAGTGTCCTTTGTTTCTCTTTAATCAACTTTCTCAATAGCCCCCAAACCAGAACTGAAGTTCCTGGATGACGTTCGTCTGCTGATCTGCAGTGGCTGCCACGCTGTCTTTCCCTCTACTTCCCTCTACTTCTGCCACGCTGTCTTTCCCTCTATTTCTGACTTGGTCAGAAGTACCTGGATTCGTATGGTGGAGTATGGGATCAGACCAAGAGATTTAGAAGTGCTATGATCTGGACCTGTACACCCGATGCAACCACCTTGAGACCAGAAGGTGAAATTAGTACCCACACTAAACTGTATTGACTGGGACATTCAATCTTGAAATCACAGACTACCACACCACTGGAAATATAATATTTTGAAGGTGGGAGCTCTTGAAACCAGGGATGTTGAGTCGTGAAGTCGGAGTGGGATAAGAAGGTAGCAACTCCGACTCCAGAATAATAAAAATTCTCTCCCTAATATTGTAGAATGAATGAAACTTTCATAAGGAGTTTAAAAACATTAATCAGAAATATATTTTATGTTTATAACAATCAGTGATAAGCAGCAGGGTGTTCTAATGGTGATAATGAGTTCTCCAATCCCTCTTGCCAAGTCCCAGGGCCCCTTGTTACAATGGCTGGAACTTACAGGTATGTCAAAGTACTGTCCAGGCACAAACAAAAAAAAGTCTACACTCACCTGCAGCTCCTTCATGCAGTGGCAGCATCTTTATACTTTCTAATGGTGGGGAGCAAGTGATTCCATCTTCCAGCACCGGTGGCCCCTTATGGAGGCCTTCATAGAACCTTGTTTACGACCTCACAAGTCTACTCGGGTCATCGCAAAGCAGGTTCAGCACACCTGGCCTTAGCATGCCCCTTTGCAATAAATGGAAAAGGAGTGTTAAGCCATATTAAAGGACGCCACCATGTCTGCCCAGCAATGGAGGAGGAAATCGCTTTTTCTCCCTCATTGGTAAGTATGAAGAAGCCGGTGCTGCACGAAGGAGCTGTGGGGGAAGAAGGTGAATTTAGACTATATATGTTATTGCCTGGACAGAAAATTTAGAGGAACATTCCTGGCAAAAGGTTAAATTAGCCTGTTTTCTGATCTTGCCATGGTGAATGTCAGGGGCTGCATCTTTTATTCAGCTTGCTTTATATTTCTTTATAAGACCTAGCCAACTCTCTCCCTTCCGCTGGGCCTCCTCAGAAGCAGAGGATGACTTATCCATGCATGCTTTAGTGTAATTGTCTGCTCCAAAGTGAATTTATTGTAGGACTGAGAAAGAGCAAGTAAGTCTTTATCAAGGAGTGCATAGAGCGGGTGAATGGAAAATGCTGCCCCTGACAGTCAGCATGGGGCAAGCAGAATGCAGCTAATTTAACCCTTTTCTTGGAATGTTCCTTTAAGTCACACATGCTCAACCTGTGGCCCAGGGGTCACATGTAGCTTTTGGAGCCATCTGAGGTGGGCCCCTAACCTGCAGTAGGGAAAAGTGGGAGGGTTGAACAGAGCAGACATATAAAGGTAAATAGAGGCTCAGTAAGAAGAGATTGCAAGCAAAGTGATATACAGTAGAAGGGGCCCATTACCAAAAAGAGGTGGCATCAGAGGCTTGGAGCAATGTGGTGACATTGATAGTACAACACCCCCCCTGAGTACAATCTTTGCCGCCATAACAGGATAATATTTTTTCCACATTTAATTGCATGATTACCATTGGTAGACGTTTAGATGGGCTGAGTATTGAGAATATAGTTCCGATTTGGGACCCATATATTTGGAGAGGTGAAACAATCAGTAGGTGTACTGCTAGCATGTGGGGGCTTTCGCTTATTGACTCCAGAGCCCTGCTTGAAACCTAGTTCTGTTTCCCCAAAAATAAGACAGGGTCTTATATACATTTTTTGCTTCAAAAATATGTTTTAGGACATATTATTTCAGGGGATATCTTATTTTTCCAGGAACAACAATCTACATAAGGTGCTGTCAGGTTTCTTAGTGTTTCTTTCTTCAGCTACTCTCTTCCAAATTTCTGTTTGGCTTCCCCTGGTGAAGCAGTCATAATGCTCTAGTATTAGTCCAGTAGTGAATACTCCCTGCCCAATTACCTCCATCGAACACTGGGGTGTGGAAGAGTCCAGTGCTCAGCCTATGCCAAAAGGCATAGGGTTGGGTGCATGGTCATGACTGGGAAGCACCTATAATTATTTAAATTAAGTGTGAATATTTGTGGGGTGTCTGCTCTCCTTGATGAAGTCCTGTCCTGCTGCATTCAATTTTCAATTTATTTTACCTTTTTTACATATAGCTGCCTGAACTTTTTCTATAACTGTAACTAGGGCTTAATTTGGAGTATGGCTTATATTTTAAGCATCCTCAAAAATCCTGACATATCATGTTAGGGCTTATTCAGGGAAACAGGGTAGTTTGACCACTCTAAGGTACCAATGCATTGGTACCTAGTCCAATCCACTCCATACCATCTTACTCAGACATGTGTTTCCAGGACTACACAAGTAGTCAGGTTTTGAGACTGCGTGGTTGACCTTCTCTGAACCCTCTTTAACAAAAGTATCTCTCAAAATCCCTGGGATTTTCTCTTAATCCAGAACATTAAAGGGCTTACTGAACCTTTAGTAGAGACGGGCGAACTGGAACTTTGCGAGTTCGGGTTCCCAAACTTCAGCCGGAAGTCCATGTTCAAGTTCGGCGTCTAGCCTGAACAAGGAAAAGCTGATTGATACCATCTTCACCTATGGTTGCAGCAGCAGGAAGCTGCTGTAACTCACCTCTGCCCGTTCCTCTTCTGTCAGCACCATCTCAAACTAGCCCCAGCCGGGGGTACAAAAAAATGGCTGCTACACTAGTAGTGTCCTCACTCATGGGAGCCAACAGCAATATTTTGCTGCACATAGGAGTTGGCACGCTTCTGCTGCACACAGCCACAGCCCCCCCTCCTAAAGTTCGGGTCCCCATTGATTTCAGTGGGGACCAGGTTCAGCTCCCTGAACCTGAACATTTATTCAAAGTTTGGCCAAACTCGTCCATCCCTAACCTTTAGATATCCTTCTGTGCTAAACTGATGGTTGGACACAAAACAAGTACTTACCTTTAGGAATGTCTTTATTGCAGTTGTTAGTTTCACAGCACTGGGCTACACACATTATATGAATCTTGTCAATACTAATAGAGTGGGATATATTACAAAGCTCCGGAATGCCACACGACTTCTGGCTAAATATTACAGTGCTTTCTTCTAAGGATAAAAACAGAAAAGGGTTACTTGAAGCTGTGACTTTTTTTTTTAATAAATTATTTTATTGCTACTGAGGGGATCACACATAACTCTCTTTCAGCAAATCATTTTGGATGGATATGAATTTGGTTCAAAAAGCATGGGTCTGATGCCAGTCTAAAACCTTAGGGATTTATTTTAGACAAATCTGAATACAGTGAGGCCCTGGTTTATTAAAGCTATGCTGGGCTACACCCAGCTGGCATAGGTTGACATAGTCTGGCATTGCCACTAATCTACTTTTGCACACTCACGCTTAAACTGGACCAGCACCTTAAATTAGAGTCTATCTTATAAGTTTCCCCCACCCTGTACATACAGATTGCTCACATTAAAAATCATGCTGCCGGCATCTACTACTACTACTATTTCCTGAGCTATTAAACACCCAAGATGGTGGCACATGGAGTCTCAGGCTTCCTGCAAACAGGACTGTGCTGCTCTGCATTCTGGGATTGATGTCTTTTTGCTGACCCCAGCTCTGCTCTGTCTATAACCCCCCCCCCCCCCCCGTGCTTTTCACCTTTCTCATCTTCTCAGTATGCTTCTAAGGCAAAATTGCAGCCCCCGTATCCTAGAGTCCTGAACAAAGTTGCAGCCCAGTGGGGGAAAGAATAATAAGTAAGTGACTAAAAACTGCTGGGGAATAGTTCTTTTTAAGGTTTGGGCTTTTCATGAAATTATGCTGAAGGTCCGCTTTAAGGAATTCCATATTTACTACTCTGTTCTGGGTTCCAGGCGCAGATCAAAGAGACACATAGGCAGTTTGTTGAAATTTTGTTTAACCGTAATTCATTTTTATGTTATAACTCATTTACAGTGTGTAGATCTTTTGGTTAAAGTGTTTTAAAATCTATACTTTTTGAATACATAGCACACAGGCAGGGCTGGATCATGAGGGGGCGCAAGGGACACGCGCCCTGGGTCCTCCACCACTTGCCCTGCAAAGGGGGCTTCCACCAACCTTTGGGTTATGGTCTGGTCCAGGAGGCTTTTCAGTCTTTGGTCTGATGGGCCGTGAGGCCAGCAGCATAGCTATCGGCGGCAGTGGTATCTGGGCAATCCTTTTTTTGTTTTTGCAAACTTGCAGCCAAAGGGGCAGGATGGAGAGTCTGGAGCAGCAAAGCCGCCGTCAGCAACGCTACAGTGATGGGTGGGTGCAGAGCTGTCACTGCATATTAGCCACCAAGCACAGCCACTGGCAGCTCAATGCAGGGAACTGTTTTCTGATGGACCAGCTGAGCGACTGCACTATCCCCCACCCAGAATGGCAAAGCAGGAGTTCCCGAGCAGCTCGCACCCGCACAAGGGACCCAGGAGCAGCGCGCACCCGCACAAGGGACTCAGGAGCAGCGGCACCCGAACAAGGGACTTTCTGGGACTGACGTTCTAGAAAGTAGGTGGGGGCCAGACAACCACCAATGAGTTACTTGCCTGGACTATTATTTTAAATGAAAAAAAAAGTGTATATAGGGGCCTCCACCAGATTTTGTCCTCAGGGGCCTCTACAACACTTAATTGAAGGCACACAGGCCTCTCTTTGGGGTGGGAATAAAAACAAAGGAGAGACGTGACGGCAGGAGTTAGCATTGGGGAGCGCACATGGCTGCCTCTTGATTTATTCAACAATTGTTATATTAGTTATATCAACGCAGGCTAGGATATCTGTACATTTCAATCTGGCAACAAGACCAAACATGGTGATTTTTCTTGGTAAATATAAATCTCAACTAAAGATCCTTGATTTTCCCTTGCAATAGCTGGTCTGGTCGATATGTGTCAAGCCTCAACTGAGAGAAAAATTACCCTCATCTAATATAGGTAATCAGTAACATCTTATTAATAATGTAAGAATATCCGAAGCTCACCGTTGAATGGCAAACCTGCAGGACTCGATCTTGGGATTTTTTCTTTATCTTTTTATTATGTATGTTCCGAACATTATTCTATAAGCATAATACTGTTCATACACAGAATTTAAAGATTACAGACAACTTAAGTCACAATCAGAAGCTTATTCACTGCATACAAGATCGATTCAAGAGTTACTAAAGAAGTTCAATTCAAATAAATTAAAGAAAAATAACAACCCCAATGAGGGGGGGGGAGGAGGTAAGGGGAGGAGTAAAGAAGGGGTCGAGGAAGGATCAGATGCTCATTAGATTTACATCAAAATCTGTAGACAGAAAATTCCAAACCCAAGGATTCCAACCTCCCTGAACAGCTCCAAAGTCCCATTGTGAATAGCGGACATTTTTTCCATGGCCATAATGCAGATAACCTTGTTTTTAAAGGCGTTTGAAGCTCAAGGTGGGGGTCCTCCAAGCCCTAGCTATCACCGGCTTTGCTCCTGATAGAATATAGTACATCAACCACTTTTGCAGTCTAGAACTGTGGGGGATTGGTAGTTGAGGAGAGGTACCATATATCTTGCTGAGAACTCTAAAGATTCTTGACCAAAATCCCCTAACTACTGGGCAATCCCACCACACATGCTGGTACGACCCCGGAGAGAAACACCCCCTGAAGCAGTTCCCCTGGGATTCAGTGGAAACGTGTTTCATTCTCTCTGGGACCATATACCCTCTTGCTATGTTTTACGTTAGCCTCGATTAAATATCTTGTTTTTTTTTTTTTTACTACCAGAATAGGAAAGATCAGCTGCAGGGGAGGAAAGGGGAGTATTCAGGTCTGGACAGAGACTTTAAATGCAGTCTTACCTGGCATCTTCATTTCACAACCCTTGGATCCTGTAGATAAGGAAGAGCACCTACTGTTCTTTTGTTTTGTGCACTCTGAACATGTTTTTGTAACTCAAATATGCGTAAAGAGAGTAAAGGTATTTCATTTAACCATAGAAAAACTTTAATAATGTTTTAAAAGATCACAGTACCATACTTTAAGGTCATCTGACTACTTATGCAGGAATCTTCCAAAGATTCACATTGGACCTCTGTCCCGGAACAACTTGTTGCATTGACATTTTGACAGGATTGGCATGACAAGGAAGCCACTAAAGAAAAAAAAAAAAAAAGAAAGAGGCATGGTTTATATGTTTTGCTCAATTTACTAGTAAGCACTGCCCAGTATATAACTATCACACCTGTTAATGTATGTTACCCTAAATGTCATATAGCTGTTTGTGTGATGTTGCCGTGCAGGCAGTAAGATGAATAAGATAGAGGAGGAATTTACTTTAACATTTGAAGCAAATTTAATCTGAAACTATTTTATAAATTATTTTTATGGTATTGTTTTCATGTATTTGTAATTTTTTCATCTATCTATCTATCTATCTATCTATCTATCTATCTATCTATCTATCTATCTATCTATCTCTCTATCTATCTACTTTCTCTTGAATATAGTTAAACATCTAAACATTTTTTTGGGTAATTGAGACATTTACAATATGTCATTCAACACAAGTCAATACAATATAAAAATCGTTTAACTTTGCACAATGTTGCTGTTGTTCAGCTTTGTGCTTGGTGATTTGTTATACTGTAGGTGCTATGGAATAATGTTCATGGCCATATGATCACTAATGTCAGCATTATCAACAAATGTATTTGAAGAATTGTTTGAGTGTCCAACTTCTCCACAAAAGCTTTAAATCTTGTCCCACTTAGCACCAAAAATGTAACTTTCCTTACCCACTAGCAATGCAGTAATTTTTGCACCCAGTAGTCCGTGTGTCCTCCACACCCTGATCACACCTCACCTTTAATAGACGTTGCTTTCGTTGTTGTTCCCTTGTTTCTTCCACCTGGTGTACTCACCCTTCTTCCTAGATCCTCTAAAACTCTGACTGTCAACTTTCTCAGCACCACATTTTGACAGTGTACCCTACTCTTCCAGACTGTTGACTAGAATCTACTGCCTGGTAGGAGACACCTAGTACAGGGATGAACCCCCCACCTTTTAAAGCCCTAAGCTTAATTTTTCCTCTTCCTTGGCAGATACCTCATCAAATTGTGGCATGAAACAGCAGCCATTGTAGGAAGGACCTGGTAAAATAAGTTCTCCTCCAACCATTCTCAACTTCCAATTTTTGTGTGCATCTAGACTAGCCCTAGGCTTTCTCTACCGTTTCAGGAACTTTTCAACAAAGTGCTTTGAAAATACTGCCAGGACAGGTGGCTTCTGGTTCAGGGCCTCCAAATTAAGTACACTGATCCATGCTCTTCTCCTACCTGGCAAACCCAACAATGACCCAATGGACCTAGCCTTCGTTCCAAATAAAAATCTGAATTTGAAGGCAACAGAAATCTTCCATGCAGTGTAAAGAGACCTACTAGGTTAAATCTTGCTCTGAAATCCATTTATGAGATATAACTTTGAAATGGACTGGTCATTTAATAATTCTACAAGTAAATACAAGGACATATCAATTAATACTGGTCCACTGCCCTTCCTCCAACATAGGCAATTGTTGGAACAAATCTAGCTCTAAAGCCTAGTTGTAAATCAATAAAATGTTTAATGCGCTTCTAATAAACCTCTATCACCTATGATGTAAATATATATTATATAGTAAAACACCTCACCTGCACTGAGGATAGAGGCAGTAAAACATAAAGTTATGAGTGCCTTCATAGTTCAGCAGGAAACATATATCAAATTCTTGCCAGCAGTGCTTCTTATGGCTTTCCAACAGCAACAGTAATTATGAAAGAATCTCACATGACACAGGAAAAAGTTCAGTAATTATAGGGGTGTCTGCTGAAATATTACAATACCAAAACATGCAAAGATCTAATAAGATTAACTATTTTAATGTGGGTAATCCCATTAGGAGCTTTGTAAAATGTTGACACCTCTCACCTCGTTGTTTTAAATATATATTTACTGTACTGTATATATAAAACAACAAGCCTTTATTATCATAGAAAGGAACAGTTGAGTCATGGTAACACATTCAGTTGTATTATAAATCCCTAGACATGTGAAAGGGTGAGGCAGTATTTTCCCATCTCCACGCTTTTTTTCAATTTTATTAGGGTGAAATCCTATTTTCTGCATACACGTCAAACTATTTTGAAATACCTTAAGCACCTTAAAGTTTTAAGAAATGTTCAGGGTAGGGTTAGTCAACCCATTCAAAGCTGAGGATTATAGCAGATGCTGACATGTTCGAAAAAAGTACAGCACTACCAAGATACATACAAAAATATCCTATTTTATTGTTGATAAAGGATCACATGTAAACAACAACATTTAAAACATCCTAAAACGTCAAAAGCCAAAATGACCACCAGGGGGCACTGCAGGCAAGCTCCTCTCTGTTATCTATACTAATCCTTATATAATAGTGTCATCATAAATAATTAATTATTGTGCATACATCCAATACATAAACCTACTAACAACATATATAAAGTGCTAAGTGCTATCAATCTAAACCTATACTCTCTAAGTGAGGACCGCCGAAAGCAGAAAAAGCATAACAATTCAAATCATACACATGTGTGCTGAATACATACATTACCCATACAAGTTGCCTGCCTGTCAGCACGTCCCCCTGCCCCAGCCAACGCGTTTCGTAACGGTCGGGGACCCGTTACTTCATCTGGGCACAAACTACTCGGCCCTGGTCCTGGTGGCTCCCCTATATACTGACCCACCTCGCTCCCACGTCAGCGACGTCCCGCTCATGGCCGCCGCCGCACGCACCCCGGCCGGAAGTGCGTCAGCGGCCCCAGCGTCAAATGACGCCACGAGCAATCGAGCGGGGATGTGACTGGCCGCGGGGCGCACTAGTGCGCTACCCGTCAGCCCATGTCAGTGGCGTGGAGCGAGGCAGGTGAGCATACAGGTCGCCTAAACCCTGGACCCAGCAAGAACATCCTTATGCTAAACATACACATAAATACAGAACATACTAATGTACAAAACATGATCCTACTATGTATTACTACTATGCCGGCAGTTTCTTCACAAACATGATTTATTTTAATTTGAAACATGATGTATAAAAATGTATATATTACAAACAGGAAGGGACTATATAAATCCTTATACCTATCTACCAATAGTCTAAACAATGGACGGATAAACCCCCATAAGTACTCAAGGGTTACCAGGGGTTACATGGTTTTTGATATCAATTAACACCTATATCCCCTCACCTTAACCTCATCATCAATAGGGGGCAACATCCCAGATACACCATATCTCGTGGCGTCATTTGACGCTGGGGCAGGTGCTGGGGCCGCTGACGCACTTCTGGCCGGGTGCGTCGGCTGGCCCCAGCTGCTTGTGGTTGTGGTTGGGGCTGGCGACGCACTTCCGGCCGGGGTGCGTGCGGCGGCGCGGCCATGAGCGGGACGTCGCTGACGTGGGAGCAAGGTGGGTCAGTATATAGGGGAGCCACCAGGACCAGGGCCGAGTAGTTTGTGCCCAGATGAAGTAACGGGTCCCCGACCGTTACGAAACGCGTTGGCTGGGGCAGGGGGACGTGCTGACAGGCAGGCAACTTGTATGGGTAATGTATGTATTCAGCACACATGTGTATGATTTGAATTGTTATGCTTTTTCCGCTTTCGGCGGTCCTCACTTAGAGAGTATAGGTTTAGATTGATAGCACTTAGCACTTTATATATGTTGTTAGTAGGTTTATGTATTGGATGTATGCACAATAATTAATTATTTATGATGATGACACTATTATATAAGGATTAGTATAGATAACAGAGAGGAGCATGCCTGCAGTGCCCCCTGGTGGTCATTTTGGCTTTTGACCTTTTAGGATGTTTTAAATGTTGTTGTTTACATGTGATCCTTTATCAACAATAAAATAGGATATTTTTGTATGTATCTTGGTAGTGCTGTATTTTCTGGCGGTTTGAAGAGACTGTGGGGTCTCTTCCTTGGGTAAATTATATATGTACATGCCAGTCTAGCACACCACATTAAGTAGTTGGTGCGGCCATATTTTCTCTTTGTAGCATTCGAAAAAAGTTAATCAACTCTTGGATTTAGCCTTGGAGGCCCATTGATCCTGGAAACCCTCTAAGCAGCTCATTGAGGTTGGGAGTTTAGGCAGACTGACTGAATTGCATCTGCTGATTCCACCAAGGCCTACAGGTTGGCATCGCCATGTTACACGCACATATCTTTTTAAAAATTAACAGGAAAGAAAAAAAAATTAATTTATACAGTTTCTGAATTGAATATGTTTAGGAGAGAAGTGTTTTTAAGAAGAAACTTAAAGCGACCCTGCAGTCAAAAAGTTAAAGCTTAACCCTTAAGCCCCCCTCTAGCAATCTGTTATGTAAGCTATTTGAGAGGGTTTAATCCCATGCAGATGTAGGCAGATTCCGTGCTTCTGAACTGCATGGGAGAGGCCATCTTGCCACATACGTTAGAGCCCCACTCCTCAAAAACCCTGTCCCATAGTCAAATTTGCCTCAAATAATTGGGTAATGATCCCTTTTTTTTATCCCTAATTTCTAGCCAGAAGAAGAAAGCCATCAGCTATAGACTCATCACTGCTCTGCTCACAGCACAGAGCATCTAGATACATTGTTTCCACTGACTGAATGCCGAACCTATAGAGATACATTATAACAGCATCCCTCTTGCACACACACTTCATTCTGCCTCTGTGTGTGTTTGTGCAGCATGATAGACATGGTTCCCTAAGGCACATACCTCTCGCAGTTTGGTGTGGGCTGCTGCTGGCACAGCCCCCCCCCCCCCCCTATGTGTAAGCAGGGCTGTCAGCAAGTTGCCATGTATTTCAGGAACGCAGAATCTTCATGCTATTCCACAACATCTGCATGGAGTTGAGTATCCTCAAATGGCTTACACCACAGATCATCACAGGGGTTTAGGGGAGCAATTTACTTACTTTACTTTTATTGACTGGAGGTCCGTTTTAATAATAGAACATGGGTGCACAACCTAAAGCTAGTTGGAGGGAGGATAAGAGGAAACAATTATTTTACTGAATGAATAATAGATACTTCCAGCCTCAGATAAGCATACAAGTATCCTTGGATTAAATTGGAACAAAACCCAGAATTTTGACATTCCCAGGTTTTGTTCCAAGCCCCCCAGGGCATCCCAAGTCTCACTCTGTGAAACCCCCAGATTGCCTTTTCAGACTCGACTCCAAAAATGCATGTGCATTCTCTCATCTAATCCAAGCTGTTTACCTTGCATATATTAAGTGCTCGGCCAATATGCTCTGTTTACACGCAGAGCTCAGCAATGAGTGCAAGAGCGGGCGCATCATCTGCAGCATGCACGCGCCTGTCCCCAGCCTATCTGAATGGCTGGGTGCGGGGGACGTGCACACAGCCCAAAGGGGCACAGATGTGACTGCCCTTTTTTACATAGGTGAGAAAGCAAGAGGCCAAGGGAAGGCCAGCGGTCAGACCCTGAAATATTTTAGATACCAGTGCCAGCCCAGCTGGATTTTGTTCCGCTTTAGGAGAGCATCCATACAAAGGGGGAGACTAGAAGGACCACATGGTCTCCTGCCATCAACCTTCTATGTTTCTATATGTGGGAAACAGTTGGTGTGCAATACAGTTAGGGGGATGTCTGCCACTAGTGGAGGTTCAAAGGGTCCCTGAAACTTCCTAAACATACTTGCAACATCTGAGGGCCTATAGTAGTGATAAACAGCAGCAGTACTGGAATGTCTGGAACAGACTTTGAGGCTAAACCTACGGTCAAATGCAAATATTACTGTTTTTTTTATATGTCTCCATCAGTACACATTGAATATCCCATCTTCAGTCCATAGGTTTGATTCAGAGTCTGGTGAGAAAACACATTTATTTTTAGGAAAGAAACCTGCCATTCACTTTCATTGTCTACCAGGTGTACATTTTCACCTGGCTCTGAATCAGCTCCAAGATAGACAATGAAAGTGAATGGCAGTTTTCTTCTAAAAAAGAAAAAGGGAGTACGTTTTCTCACCAGGCTCTGAATCGACCCCAATGTTCTTGACTGTGCTAGCGTTCCATACACCTTCAGCTAACACCAACCCACCCACACTCCCAAATAATGGAGCCAACAACCACTTCTTCGGAATTGATGGAATTTTAATTGGCCACAGCCTCAACATAAAAACAATAACAAATAACAATGCACTCCCGATCTCCCCGATACAGGTCTGAGATTCCACCATACCCTAACTACCAACAGAAGGGGAGGGGAGGAGGCCCGAAGGCTCAACTACCTCCCGGAATCTGAAACAGAAGCCGATTCGTGAGCCCGGCCGCATCCCTCCTAGACCTGGTAGCTTAACGGTGCTAACTGCCAAGATCCACCTTAACCCCTTTCCTTTGTCCCTCCCCTCCCCTTAAACTCAGTCACCTATCCTCCTGGCCCATTTCCGCTGAAACAGCCGCTTCCTTGTAACCTACCCCCACTTTCCGTGCCATCTCAGACCCAAACCGAGCAGAGGAGACCGCCAAAGCTGGATGGCGCTGAAACCTTAGCGCCGTCCAGCCCGCCACCTCTCCACTGCCAATTCGATCCGCTCCTTAAGGAGGAGATTAAACAGATCGAACCCCAACCCGTTTAGATGTACCCCATCTGCCCTGTAGAAACCCCTAATTCCTTCCACCTCCACGTGGCGTGCACTCAGCCCTCCATTCAGTCTAACGAACTGGGCAATCGCCCTATTCACCTTAATACGATAGCCCTTGGATCCCTCGCGTGCCTCCGCTCGGGACCAAATCAAAACCACCCCGGGAAATTCCCCTAGAAAAAACAGTAAGTCCCTGGTGATCGATTTGATCAGCCGCCTCATTGGCACCTGGCCCAAATCGTTCCCCCCGCGTGACACACCAACACCCCTGGAGGACCCCACTTCATCGCCGACTTCAAGACGCGCTCTCTCATATTCTTCCACTTCAATCCCCTGACGCCGGCCCACACCAGCTTCGCTCGATCCCCCGAAATGTTGAGCTGTTCGCCGCTCCTTCTCAACGCCGCCCAAAAAACAAAGGAATGGCCGACCACCAGCACCAAGTCTAAAAGAAAATAACATTAATAACGGTACCGACGCTCCCGCTCCCCCCCCCCCCCACCATGCTGTTACACCTGCTCAATTCTCCCTTGACGAATATATGACATAAACCTTCCTTCCATCTTCCCAGCTTTTTTACCAGGTCCACCGGCAAACCCAATCTCGCCACTTCCGTCGCCGCTCCTATGCGAAACGAGTGAGTGCCATACTCCTTGCTAGACAGCCTCATCACCGCTAAGCATTTCCGAAACACTGCCAAAAACTGGAAGCGTGACAAAAAAGCCCCATCCTCGTGCATAAACAATGGCCCCCCTGTAAATGGTCTAACGCCCAAAAACCCCCTTAGGGCTACAACCGGGCATGAAACATTCGGACCCAGTTGACCCAAAAAAATACTCACCCCTCTACCTTCCTGGTCAGTCTTTGACACGCAAATCCGAATCCAAACCCCTTCCCCTGCAAAAAACACATCATTCACCTGCAGGCCACCTGGCTCCCGCTTATTCCGGCAAACTAGCTCCCCCACCCATAACGCCCCAAAAAACACCACCGAAAATGCCGCTTGGAAAAGCCGTACCTCAAAATCCGACGAACAAACCTGAGGAAGTCGACCCATGACCCCTTGTAAAATCTCCCAGGAGACTGGACGCCTCCTATCCACTGTCTTATGCTCCCTGCGACACCCCTTCAGCGCCTGCCTTACCCAAAACATTTTTGTAAAATCTTTCCACCTCGCCAACTTGCACAAAAAAGCAAGGGTCGACAGTTTTTTGTCTATTACAGCCTGGGACTCCCCCCCTGCTAATAGCTCCCCCACATACCAGATGAACAGGTCCTGCCTCTCTCCCTCCGCGAGCGGGACACCAAACTCTCTTTCCAGCTCGAACCAGCGCCTCCACACCTTCGAGTAGCCCCCCCACGTAGAAGGCGCGACCGACCTCTGAATCAGCTCGAACCACCGGCTCAAACGATCTCCCTCAACCATTCTGGGCACACTTTGCCGACCGTGCTCGCCTCTATTGTCTGAGCGGAAACACACTGCCTTGTTCCTTAAAGACTCCCCCCACAAGACCACCGCCACCACCAACGGGAACAATTCCAAAAAGGCCAGGTTCCTGATCAGCTCTGACTCCGCCAACCTCCTCGGCCATGATCCAGCACACCACCTCCCCTTCAAATAAGCCCCAAATCCTGCCGAACCTGCCGCATCCGTAAATAATTCCACCTCATCGTTCGATCTCATGGGATCCAACCAGTACCCCAGCCCGTTGAACGATTTCAGGAAGGAAACCCACATCCTCACATACTCCTTCAGCCATACCTCCCAACTTCTCAAAACGTGAAAGCGGGACAAGCCATGTCCCCGGCCACACCCCCGTCACGCCCCGGCCACGCCCCCGTCACGCCCCGGCCACGCCCCCCCGTCACGCCCCGGCCACGCTCTCCAGCTCCAGCAATGTCGGCTGCCTTCACCCCTGCATGCGGTACGTATCCCCAAACCAGCATACCGCCCGCCCCCCCACCCCCGTGCGCCTGCCCACCCACTCCCATTAACAGTTCAGCGAGCCAGCAAACAGCCTCACTGCCCGATCTAACTCCGCCCCCAACCCCCTGCAGCTGCCCCGGCACCGCCCCTTTCTCTTCCAGCTCTTACGCCGCACAGAGAGCTGCAACCTCCTGCCCGGTGTCCCAGCCGCCGCCGGATTCCGGGACATGTTGGGGCCCTGCGGGACAACGGGACAAGGGCCCCAAAGCGGGATTGTCCCGCCCAAATCGGGACAGTTGGGGGGTATGCTTCAGCTCTGCCGTTACCCGAATAAAGTGATGCGGCTCCCTGATCCCAACTGTCGCCAATGACAACCGGTGCATAAAAACCTGTCCCATTGGCAAAACCCTGCAGGCGAAATTCAGCTTGCCCAGTACTGACTGTAGCTGCTTCAGCCGAATCTTCCTAAGCCCAAGGATCCCTTCCAGCCCTGTTTCCAAATCCCGCACCTTGTCCGCCGGCAACCTGCAAACCCCTTCCACCGTGTCGATCTCGATCCCGAGACACTTGATGGACGTCGCCGGGTCCTCAGTTTTTTCGTGTGCCACCGGCACTCCGAACCCCCGAAACACCTCCAGCATGCATGCCAGGATGAGCTCGCACTCCCTCGATTCCGCCGACCCCACACAAAGAAAATCATCCAAGTAATGCGTTATGGATGCCCCCCGGCCTTTTCCTTCACCACCCACTCCAAAAATGAGCTGAATGGCTCGAAGTATGAGCATGAGATTGAACATCCCATCGGGAGACAGTGGTCCACGTAATACCCCCCCTCAAATAAACACCCCAATAAGTACACACTCTCCGGGTGCACTGGCAACAACCTAAATGCCGCTTCAATATCTGTTTTGGCCAGGAGCGCCCCCGGGCCCGCTTCCCGCACCATTGCCAATGCAAAGGCAAATGACGTGTACGCCACTGACGACAACTCCCGGTCAATGCCATCGTTGACCGATCCCCCAAGTGGTGAATCAGGTGAAACCTCCCCTTCTCCTTTTTAGGCACTACGCCCAATGGGGACACCACCAATCCCTCCACCGGTGGATCGGTAAACGGCCCCGACATCCGCCCCAATAATACATCCTTTTCCAGCTTCTGCCTCACCACCTCCGGATGTAGCCTGGCTGACTTCAAATTTTTTACCGCCCCCCCTTTCCCCGGGGGGTGCCTGACATGGGATCCTAAAACCCTCCCTAAAACCCTCTGCCAGCAACTGTGCGGCCCGCCGATCTGGATACTTATTTAGCCACGGGAGCATCACCTCTCCTTTCACCGGCGTTATCCCTCTTTGCAGGACCTTCTGGGAACCTCCTGAACCCCCCCCCCGTCCTTTCCTGAAACAGCGCCCAACGGAGTGATTACCCCCGCATGCTGAGCATTCGTGCCGGAATTTACATCCCGTACCGAATTTACACTGGGAATCATTAAATGCCCAGCACACTCCTTTCCTTGTTGCCTCTGCCACCCCTGGAGTGGACGAGGTGGCGCCCCCTTGAAAGGGCGACGAGCTGGCCGCAGCAGAGTACACCCCCCCCCCCGAGAGTTCATAACCCGCAACCACAGCCCGATGTCCCTATGGTCCCAACCTAGCTCGGCACACACCGACATCCGCTGCCGGAATTGCTCGTCATACCTCAGCCACGCCATCCCCCATAAACCCGGTGTGCCTCCCATATGTTGTTCTCTGGGTTCTTTTCCCCCACTACACTCGCCAAGATCGCAAAAGCCTGTAGCCAGTTCCCAAACTTCCTCTGGATCAACCTAAAAGCCCTTCTGTCCTCCTCCTCTTCTTTAAAGTGCTCCCTTCCCCTCCCCCATCTGTCAGTTCCAAAACGTTCCAGAGGGAGCAGTGTAAAAATATCTACGTACTCCCGCCACCAAATCTTTTCCTTAACTTCCGGCTTCAGGTGGCCCCCCAACGGGCCCTCAAAGCAAATGTACGAATGCCCCTTAGCCTGATCCGAAACTGATGCCCCCCTTTTTCCCACCTCTGGACCAGGTCCCTTATCACCACCACGTCCCGATCCGCCGGCGCTACCCCTGTCTGCACCACCGCCGTTCTACAACCTCCAACCATCTCCCTGGGCACTCCCCCCATCGCCGACGCCGGGTCCCACACCCCCCTCGGGTCCACCGCCGACTCCGACCCCGTAGCCTCCCATCTATCCAATAACTCCTGCATACCTGTTATAAAACCCCCCAACCCACCGGAGCCACCCCCCCCCCCGGCGAGCCCCTCAAACCCTGAGTGCGACACGTTGTTGGATACGCCGATCTGTAGAGGCTCACCTTGATGAATGGCCCCGCCACTCTGGATGCCCTCCCCACGACCGTCGTCCAGAGATCCGGAGCCCGACTGACCCCAGATCCCGCCTCCTGCCGGATGTCCCGACGCACCTGCCGACCCCGAGGCCGCCGCTGGAACTCCAAATGGAGATCTCGTCCCACCCGCGCTTGACGCCGCAAGCCTCAGCGCGGGCCTCTCCGGCCCATTGTCCTGATGCCCCGACCGCCATGCCACCCCGGAACCCTTCGTGATCGGACATCGCCTGCTGGGAAAAAAGAAGAGGCGAGGAGCCTGTCTGTTCCATGCAAGCCAACCCCTGTGAGCTGGGACGCAGCGTTGGATCATCCATGGCGCGAGGTGCGCTAAAAGGGGTGGACGCCAGCCGCGCTAGGCCCAGGAGCGGCAAGGCTAGCTCAAACGGCCAAGCCTGCAGCTGGTTGGGGGGAGGGGTCGATGACCCCCCCGCCCCACCAACAACCCTGAAATGGGGGGGGGGGGGGCGGCTGCGCGTTGGGACGCTGTGAGTGGGGGGGGGGAGCCGGGGGTTAGTGGCGAGCGCGCGACCATATAATTAAGGGCATCCCAAGCCAGGATGCCCGAGGGGGCCGGGGGGTGTGCAGCTTGAGGGGCCCCCCATGCGTCAATCCAGGTGCTGGGGGCCCCTGTACCATCCATTGAGGGGGCCCGCCAAGCATCCGTGCGGACCCCGGGGGCTCCCCTCCTTTGTGCTGTATTAGGAGCCCCGACGGCGCCAAAAAAGGCGCCCAGGGCTCCTGTACTTGCTGTTGGAGGAGCCCCCCCAGCATCAGTAATGACGCCGGGGGCTCCCCTACTCTGACCCCCAAGTGAGGCATCAGGAGCCCCGGAGGAGTCATAAACGACACCTGGGGCTCCTGAACATATTGTATAGGGAGCTCGGCCAGCGTCTGTGAGGACACTGGGGGCTCCCCCTCTTTGGCCCCCCAGATGTGGTGCGATAGGAGCCCCACCAGCATCATAGAAGACGCCTGGGGCTCCTGTACATAAAGAAGAGGGAGCCCTACCAGCATCCGTGAAGACGCCGGGGGCTCCCCCCTTGTGTCCCCCCCTGCTGCCTGACTTCGGAGCCCCTGTAGCGTCAGCAGAGATGCCCGGGGCTCCACTGCCAGAGCCAGCATGAGGCCGCCTGCTTGTGTCTCTGCCCCGGCCGGGGCAGAGCTCAGTCCACCGCCTCTCCCTCCTCGCACTGGAGGGGCGGAGCCTCTCCACACCGCCTCGAGCTACACGGCGGGGAGGAAGTCGAGGGCCTCGGCGCCCAGCGTGCGCAGCCACTCCTGGGCCATGGCCGCACCGCCGCATAAGGTAGGTGGGGGGTCACAAACTCACCCGCGGCCCCCGGCGGGAGGGACCCGCGCCCGCAGGCGAGGAGGGCCCACTGGGCCCGACCGCTGCGCCTGGGACAAAATCTAAAGGGGGACTCCCCCGCCGCATAGCACGACGAGGGGGGGACGGGCTGAGGCGGGCAAAAGCTCGCCGAACCCGTCTGGAGCGCGAGGGAGGAGGGGGCGGCGAGGAGGGGGACGGATACAGTAAACTCCTTACCCAGTCCTCGCCTCGCCGCTCCACCTCCCGGCGCAGAACAACCATTAGGGCTTCCTTTTTTTTTTTTCATATGGGGGTCTGGATGGCACGTTCCAGCGAAGAGATCAGGGGCCAAAGAGGAAGAGGAGGGGGGGCCTGCCCCTTTATACTCCCCCCTCCCCCGAGGTTACTTCCCCCGATCTCTTCCTCCAATCCCATGGCTGGTCAGCTTCCAACAGGAAGCACGGGCCAATCATGGGGCTGCCGGCCTTAAAGGGCTGGCACCCTTCTTTCTGTCCCTGGTGGAATGTGAGTGCTCTCCTTCTGTCATCAATTTTCTATGTATAAGAAACAGTAGGTGTGTGTTACAGTCAGGGCTGGATTAAGTTTGGTGCAGGCCCCTGGGCACAAAATCTGGTGGAGGCCCCAGATACAGTATTTTTTCCTTTAAAATAATAGTCCAGCCAAGTAACTGATTGGAGGTCATCTGGCACCTGCCCCCTTACTGGAACGTCAGATCGAGTCCCTTGTGTGCTGCTCAGGAACTCCTACTTTGACATTCTGGGCAGGGGGAGGGGTGTAGTCACCAGATGGTCCATCAGTTCCCTGCATTGAGCTGCCAGCGGCTGTGCTTGGTGGCTTATGTGCAGTGAGCAGCTACCAATTGACAGCTCTGCACCCACTCATCACTGTAGCATTGCTGATGGCAGCTTTGCTGCTCTAGACTTTCTGTCCTGCCCTGCGGTGGTTTTGGCTGCAGGTCTGCAAAAATAAAAGAATGCTTGCCCAGGTGCAGGGGCTCCCATTGGCGCTTATAGCTTTGTTGCTGGCTCTGCGGCCGTCAGACCAGACTGTAAAACCTCCTGGACCAGACCATAAGGCAAAGGTTGGTGGGGGACCCCTTTTCAGGGAAAGTGGTGGAGGCCCCAGGGCATGCACCCCTTGCACCCCCCTCATAATCCGGCGCTGATTACAGTAAGGGGCCTGTCTGCCACTGGTGGAGATTCAAAAGCTCTGTGGAATTGCATAAACCTGCTTACAATAACTGGGTTCTAAAGTAGTTAACAGCAGCAGTGTTGTGCTGGGGTGCCTTGGGCTCACCAGTGCAGTCTTTGGTACCCAACCTACAGTGCCTGTTAAGCACCGTAGCTACAATACACAGAGAGAGGGTTGTCTCTTCTCTCTAATCAAGTACCTGTTTACTAGTGCATAACTAAAGGAACAAGTAAAGGGATAGAAAGGAGATGCTACCACCCCTTACATGGGAGGGTCCCCTCACATCTTAGCAACAATGTTCTTCTGTGTAGAGTGATCAGGAAAGCCGCAAGGAAGGACCCCGGTGGACTGTCTAGGCCAACAATGTCAAACTCACTCCTGAAGGAGCAACAACAGGTCATGTTTTGGGAATCCCCACAAATATTGTCTCTATATATCTGTATGAGCACTAACTACTCCACCTGTGCAGATATACACAAAACCTGCCTGTTTTGGGCCTTTCAGGAGGGAGTTTGGCACTTCTGGTTTAGGAGATGCTGGTCAGGAAGAGAACATGATTAAGAGAGCTGGCCACTTGACTCAGGCAGCCCCAATAAGCCTGTGGGTGGGTAGGAGCACAAATTGTGGCTACTCTGGTGGTTATACTGAGAAAGTATTCTTTAGAGTGAACCGATATAAAACGTTGTTTTTAATTAAACTCAAAAAGATATTGCATCTAAGGGCTCTTTGGATCTCTCTGTAATATAGTAATTAGGTAATTAATCTTGAGAGTATCCTCAAGCAAGAGATAGGAGGACGAGAGGCAGTTCACATGAAAATACTTCTAGTACTAGTGAGAAAAAAAAAAAAAGGGAAGGAGCCTAGAAGGAAACAAATAAGCATTCTTTCTTCAATACTTTGTTGAAGCAAACAGACCCTGGCACCCAGGGCCGGATTAAGAGCATCCCGGGCCTGGTGCTGTAGATTTTGACGGGCCTATTTATCGAAGTATATAAAATGAAAACGCAACACAAAGCAATTTTGTTTAAGACAAAGTGCATTTGTCACATGTCTAATGTGCATTAAATTACCAGGATAGCTGAATACATGTTAGTGTATGAAAAATTTGCATATCTTCATAGAGTTATTAGCTAAAAAAAAAAAAAGAATCAACTCGCTTTTGGGCGGGCCCAGAGTGTCAAAGAGGTGTTGTAGAGGGTTCGCTATGCCCCCAGACTGTAACACCTATCTGATGTGACGTCACACCCGCAGCTTTTTTGGTTAACACACAGGGCTCTCTACGGGGCTGAAACACGAAATCTTGTAGATTCCAGGACTGCCGCTGGTGGGTTTTGTTCCACTTTAAAGTGGATCAAAACCCAGTGCGATTCCCTCCCCCGGGGCATCCAAAAGTGGGAAGTGTGAAACCATACACTCACCTTGTTTCATGGTCTAACAGCACATGTGTGAGCAGCATCCCCGCTATCCCTCTAGCAGGGCGCGTGCCTGCGCAAGACATTTGTGAATGCCCGGCGGGGGCACGCTCCCTGTTAGAGGAAAGCGGGGGATGTGGCCGCCAGCGCGCTCAGAGCCGCTGGCGTTAGACAGCGTGATGTCAGCGGCTCCAAGCGCTCTGATTGGACGAGCGCCCGCGCCAGAGGACCGGGAAGAGGCGAGTTGTGCTTGGCATCTCTGATTGGGGTACCCTGGGGGAAAGGACCAAAACCTAGTATAGTCAAATCCTGGGTTTTGGTCCACTACCCATTTTACTATGCTAGGTTTTGGTCCAGTTAAAGCAGAACAAAACCCAACAGCGGCCAGCATCTTGCAGTTTTGTTCCGCTTTAAGTGGGGGATGCGATGGGGGGCAGGGCGAGGAGTGCAGCGGAGGATGCGAGGGGGAGGCAGGTTGAGTAGTGGGGCGGGGGATGCAGGTAGAGGATGCGTGCGGCGGGGAGGGGGGGCAGCACGAGGTGGGCGCGCGCGTTCTGGTGCGCCGCTCCTGTCAAAGAAGACAGGTGGCGACTGCGAGCAGGGCGCTCCAGCAGACAGGAGGCGGTGGTGGGGTGGGGAGGGATAGAGGAGGGTTCTCACTGAACCACCAATGAAGTTTGAAGTTGAAGTTCATCCCCGCAGGCTCAACTTTTTTTTTTTTTTTTTACTATTATTCTAATATATTTGCCCTGAGCCCGCCCCGTCTGCAAGCTCCGCCCTAGGCTCTGTAGTGGGCGCCCGGCGGCCTATGCAGGCTGCTGGGCCTGTTTTAACGTAGGGGCCTGGAGCGGTAGCTCCGTCCGCCCCTACATTAATCCGGGCCTGCTGGCACCCAAAGACTTATCTACCCGTAGAGGAATCACTATCCCCGGCAGATGGAAGGATAATCTCTTGGATCCAATGAAAGTTGGTAGCAAGGATCCACCCGTAATATTATACAATCCTGGAAAAGAAAGGGGTGACGGCAGGATAGAGCCTGGATATCACCATTTCTGTGGGCTGAAGTTATTGCCACCAAAAACAGAGCCTTTCATGTAAGAAATTTAATATGAGCGCTTGACAGAGGTTCAAAGGGTGGTGCGGTCAGAGCTCTAAGGACCTGGGCGAGATCCCATTGAGGAGCTAACCACAAATGGACCGGTCTGTACCACCTAACGTCTGACCAATGCAAAAGATGAAATGTTCTTATCCAGAAAAACCAAAAGGGCTGTTAATTAGACCTTCAGGGCACTGATGCTGAGACCCAGGTTGGCTCCTTCCTGAAGGAAATCCAACACAACTGGAAGACTAGAAGGGGGATCTTTGATTACACAGCTTCCATGTGTTAAGTTTTTCAAATGTACAATTAAATGTACCTTGTTACCTCCTTTCTAATGGAAAGTCTTGATCACCTCCCTCGAAAAACCCTTTCAGGAGAATTGCAATCTCCGGGTACAAAGTGACGTCACTTCTGCGGATCCTGGCAAAGCACTGGTCCCTGAGATAGAAGATATGGGTTCACTGGGTATTCCCAAGGCTCTTGGACAGAGAGCATCTTCAGACAAAACCATGGTCTCTTTGGCCACCATGGGGCTAGCAATAGAATTGTGGCTATATAGCAGGATATTTTGTTTTGAACCTGAAAACTGAACTGGAGCAAATCGTAAGCCAGACTTAAATGCCACTGGTGAGCCAGGGCATTTTTTCTTAGTGCTTGATCGGAGGGAATAAGGGGGAAGAACTTCCTCAGCTGTTTCGAGGCAAAAAGATCCACCTCCAGAGTTCCTCTCACGACACAAATCCGATCGATTACCTTCCTGGATCAGTGACCATTCTGCCACCTGAATTCAGCAACCTTTCAGGTGGATGGCTGATAGGGATAAAAGGTTCAGTTCTGCCAAGATCAGAATTTCCTTTGCTGCTTGTTACAGAACAGATGACCTCGTCCCTTTCGACTCAGATATACCATAGTAATTGCATGTCTGTTCTGATTTGTACGTGATGACCCTTCAGATGGGGAGCGAAGGCTAGTAATGCCTCCTTCACAGCTATCAATTCTCTAAGATTCGATAAGGATAGGTTCAATCTTCTGGGACCATTTGCCTTGAGTGGTCAGGGATCTGCAATGGGCCCCCCCCAACCCCATGAAGAGGCATCTGTCATCACTACCATGTCCTTGGGGGTCCAACCAGGATAGGCCACTGACAAACCTGTGCTTACCTTGCCCCCAGCTCACCTTCACTAAATCTGGAACTTCGTTTACCCTGTCTATGGACTCCTGAGACCTGTCCCAAGAGTTTAGAATATGCATCTGTGGATTCCTTGAGTGTAGCAGACCCCATCTAACAGCGGGGGAAGGATGAGGTCATTAGCCCTTAAACCCGCATAGCTTGAGGAACCAAAATCTACAAGCTGGAACACAGGGACTGAACAGCTTCCTGAAGGATCAGTATCGTTGACTAAGGCAGAAAGATTATCTGAAGGACCTCAGATAAGTCATGACCTGTGACTGGACTTCTGGTAATTCAGGATCCAACCCAATTGTAGCAAAAATCAAATCCAGATCTTGGAGCAACCTCTCCTGATGGGGCAAAGAGGTAGAAGCTGTCTAGATATGCTACGATCCCGACTGCTACCTTAGTGCAACTAGAGGTTCCGCCAGAACTTTGCTAAAAATTTTCGGATCCGACGCCAGCCCAAATTGTAGGCATACAAATTGCACTGGATTAAATCGGTCCCACAACTTCATACAAATCTCAAAAAGGCTTAAGCATACAAGCTCACCGGTAACTACCGATAGGCATCCTTCAGGTCAATTGAGACCACGAGGTCAATTGAGACCACGAAGGAGCCAGTCGGGAGCAGATTCCTCACAGAGAAGATTGACATTGTGTGGAAGCATGTATAGTGTACCAACAGATTAAGCTTCTTCAAATTGAGAATAAAGCGGAATCCCTCTTTTAGCAAAAAATGCTCGATAGAACCCTTCCCCCTATTGTTGGCAGAGAACTGGAACAATCACTACAATATACAATCTAGACTGCTGCAAATGGCCGATCTCTCCTCCCTGCCCCTGGGAGAGAAGTAACAAAAAGTTCCTGGGAGGTACGTGCATGAATTCTACTCAAAACCTGAAAATAAAGGGGCAATCCAATCCCACCAAATGGGGAATTGTTTTAACCAGGCACCTATTAAGGACCTGGCGTAATTGCTTCTTAGGGACTATCTGTTGGGACTGTAGGGTCTGGAAGTGGGCCAAATTTAAAAAAATAAAAAAAAAATAATAAAATGTATGTATGTATGTATGTATGTATGTATGTATGTATGTATGTATGTATGTATGTATGTATGTATGTATGTATGTATGTATGTATGTATGTATGTATGTATGTATGTATGTATGTATGTATGTATGTATGTATGTATGTATGTATGTATGTATGTATGTATGTATGTATGTATGTATGTATGTATGTATGTATGTATGTATGTATGTATGTATGTATGTATGTATGTATGTATGTATGTATGTATGTATGTATGTATGTATGTATGTATGTATGTATGTATGTATGTATGTATATATATATATATATATATATATATATATATATATATATATATATATATATATATATATATATATATATATATATATATATATATATATATATATATATATATATATATATATTCCGCTCTAGAAGTACCTAAAAAGAGGACATCCATTAGGGCTGAAACTAAATAGGGGGCACCAATGCTCCTGGCCCCCCAACAAGGTTGTGAAAATAAAGTATGAAAAAGCCTAGCAGAAAGGGACGTGAGGGGGGACTAGCAGTCAATTACTGAAGTTCTGCTCCCTCTCTACCCATTCAGAGCAGTTGAATATGTTGCAAGGCAGGAGCAAGAGTTTGAGTATGCGAGTAGACCAGATGCCCTGAAGATTGGGGGGAACCTTTTGACCGAAGGCCTATTTTAAGCTATATTCTAAACCCCTCACCCCCAACAGTAAATCTGTGATGCATAAAAATATTAATTTATTTGCAATATATACAAAAAGTCTTCCCAAAAGATCAAGATTTTAAACAATTTTACAATATTAAATGACATTTCAAAAACATGAAAAAACAATTCTAATTTGGTTTCAAAAAAAGCATTAGTGTTGCGACATTACAAAATTAGTTCCAGAGTCAAGCGTTTCCTTTAAAACAAAGCCGACTGTAAAGTTGGCCACGTAAGCAGACCATCAGCAACTATACAAATCCTCAGATTGCTGTACATAAGCTAATTGTCTTCCCAAGTAGTAACACCAACAGCAAAGCAAGACTGTCATGAATCACAGGACGGCTTCCACTTCGGGCACACTTTGCAGATACAGAAGTCACTAGACCATCTTCAATCTTTTGGCCTTGGGCGGTGTGGCAGAAAGATGCACTTGCACATCCCCTAATAACTGTATTATCTGAGGGTAAATATGTAGTAGAGGAAAGTTACTTTAACTGTAATTACTTCATCCACAATAGAGACTGAACCACAGTAACAAAAAAAAATTACTTTGTGCCATCTGTTACAGAATTAAACTATCTCAAATCATTTAAATGCAATACAGTCATTACATCTGCTTCATAACATTTCAAGAAAAAAAATATATTAGTAGCTATAGAAACCTAAAGGTGTATCTTTTTACTTACCTAGGAGTGTTGAAGAAGTTAACATACATACTGACCCCATACGTTAATCCAGTCAAGGTACATTTGAGCCAATCCACCAGCTGCTCATCTTTCGGCCACAGCAAATAGACAGTAACCAGATAACCTGCTCTAGGCATGAATATTGCCGATGCCCCCTGTGAGTCAGGTTCAAGTACTTTACCCAATAGTTGCTTGAAGTACGAGAGCCTTCAAACATTCATTGGAGCATTAGTCATCCTTGCCACAAATGTGGCAAGAAGTTCTAGCCCATCCTCCTGATCCCCCCCCCCATCCATCTGTGGCTACCCCAGCTTCCTGATCACCCATGCAACCAATGACTGCCTCAGCTTCCTGCTCCCCCCTTCATTTACTATGCCTGTTCCAGCTTCCTGTCCCCAGCTTCCTGCCCCCATATCCCTTCCATGGTCACCACATCTTCCTATCCCTAATGCTACCTGTGGCGAGCGCAGCTCCCTATTCTCATGACACCTTTGCCCACACCACTCCAGTTCCCTAAACCCCCATGCCACCCATAGACCAAACCCATCATGGCTAGCCAAGCTCCCCATTCGCTTATTCCACCCTTGACTGTCCCAGATCCCCTATCCTACCTATAGCTGCTAGTTTTATTCATGCCCACTGCAACCGCCCCAGTTCCCAATTTTAACCCGTCTCCTCATGGCATATGCAGGAACCCATTCCAACCATTACAGTCTCAGCTCCTTGCTCCCTTAAAGTTGTAGACACCTGAACTCTCTATTCTCCCATCTCTGGTTACACCCGCCCTATCTGGATATTAATTACTGGCTAGGCAGCACTCCATTTTCCATGGTTTCCCTGAAGGCTAAAGTCGTTGACCCACACACCACTGAAGTATAAAGCTGCAGCCTGATCCAATGCTGTGACCAACACAGTGGAAGCCCTGACGCTGGCTGCGCCTCCCACTGCCTCACCTAAGAAAAACTTGCACATTGCCACCCCATACCACTCTAGGCAAGTGCCCTTGCATGGAGATATGGCCATGCAAGGGCACCAATATGTGGTCAATATGTCTTAAAGAGGAACTATGGTCAGTAAGGTCCATAGTCCAAATATGCAGCAGCAGGGCAGCCCGACTTGGGACTGTACAAAGAACCAGCCGTTTTATACGATACTCCTCTTCCGGGTTTCAATCCTACATGATCGGGAGCAGCCAATCAGCACTGGCCATGCAAGCCTGCTCCAGGGCAGCCGTAAAAGAATCCCAGAATAGGAGAGTACTCTTGTGGCCTGACTGTTTAACGGCACCATGCACAGCAGTGCTGCCCTGTTGCTGTATATAAAGGAGGCACTATTATTTCTTACTATAGTTTCTCATTTATGCAACTTCTATATCTTCATATTTTTTTACAGAACAGTTTGTCTTTTGTTTACACTTTCATTACAGGAATTTTGTAAAATGCTTAGTCGTTATATTTCCATTTGCATAAGTAGATCTATTCTACTTCAGCAGCTGTCTTTGGATGTGAATGCTCCCCCGATAGTGGTGCATTACAGAGCCTGATCATTGGTTTGATTATTGTCCATTGAATTACATTCCATAGACCATCATATATGCTGCCATGTAATGACAGTTTACCAAATTGCAGCCTTATTCAGGTCATTTAGTTTACTCATTTAGTTTACTCAATGTATCTATTATCAGTTTATTGTTAGTCTTACCGGCTTTAGCTAGAAGCAGCATCTCTGGCCGATTTGTCCAGTGTACACTGTTAGTCCAACCCTTCTCACCAGCAGCCATCTTGGTTGCAGAAGCAGACCACACCTTCGGCAGATTCTCACTCAGCCCTTCACACAGCTGGTAAGTTCATTGCCCTCTAGTACACCCCTCACTAATTAGAGGGCAATATCTGCCCCCCATGCTGCATCTGTTCACCTAGTGTTTCCAATCTCCCATTGTTCATCACTTTATATGCTCCTTCACTGTACATTTATGCTAGTGGGTTTGTTACAATGAATTAAGTGCTGTCATTTGTGTGGTTCCTAGTTTCACCCTACCCCTTGAATAAAAGGTTAAGTGACTCGGCGTCAAGTTACTGAATTTAAAGGGAGTAGTTAACGGCTGCCTCCATGCTCTTTCCCAGGTGAAGTGTGACAGAACAGATGTCTTCTGTATACTCAGCGCTGAATAAGTTGACCCAGGGGGGTAAGGCAAGTATATTTGCAGTATACTTGCACATAAGCTTTAAAGTGGACCAACACCCAGGATTTTGACTATCCTGGGTCTTGGTCCACTTCGGTGGGGCACCCCCGATCGGGGTGCCCCGCTGTGTGAACCCCCCCCCCCGAACACCCGGAAAACTCACCTCTCCCCCGCTCCCACGTGGCCGCGCCGTCCAGTCAGCGCGGACGGACAAGCGGTCTGACAGGACCGGACAAGCAGCTCCTCCGCCGCCTCCTGCGCGTCACTCTTGACAAGGTAGGTGGATTTGGGGTGTTTGGGGGGGTTTCACCCCGTGGGACATTCCGATCTCGAATGTCCTGCGGGGAGGTGATCGGCCCGGGCCGATCACGCGAGGGTGACGGTCCACTTTAAACTCCCAATGGGATTAGAAAATAGAAATATATAGAATTTCACCAGGGCTTCGAGGAAGACACCAGATAACATACATTTGTAACCACAATTGCTTTAATTGAAATTAAGATTCTCACCGGAGTCTCTCTTCACTTCATACAAGGCACAGTATCTCTCATCCCCAGTACAGTTTTTGATTTCTGTAGGAGAACAGTCATCCTTATTGTGAGACAGACAGACTGGACATTGAACATTGTTCAGAGACTTCTTCACAGGTGCCACTAAAAAAAAAAAAAAAAAAAAAAAAAAAAAAAAAAAAAAAAAAGAAGTGTAACTAGAACCTCATTATTCATTTTGTTTCATCAGGATACCTAGAAGGCAATGAAGTTATCCCCCGCAACCAAATGCCACTAACAGATTTTTCCAGCCACTTAAACATATGAAGTAGCCGTTTTGCCAACTTTCACAATCACTTGATAACGTACCATCCACAGAACCCCAGTCATGTACCACCATCTAGATTTCCTTTACCCTTTTAAACAACCCCCAACCAAAGACCAACATCTCCATTCAGAGACCCAATCATGCCGCCCCTCCCTCCCATCAAGACCCCCAAGCCATGGACCATCTACCATCCAAAGCCCCTTCAATGGAGCACCATTTCCCTATATAAACAGCCCTAACCAAAAACCACCACCCCAATGAGCCTATGTTCAAAGTCCCAACAATGACCACCACATCCCAAGCCCCAGCGATGAACCACATAACATTTTCAAAGCCCGAGACAGACCACCAAGCCCATATCCATCCAAGCCATGAGGCCACTGTCCCCACTCCAAGGACGTAACACTACAGCCATTATCCAAATTCCAAACCAGGGGGGCCACATCCTTCACCCAGAACCTCAATTAAATCCCACCTTTCCGTCCAGTCAGTCCAGGGGGCCCCTAACCAGTGGCACAATTTTCCTTTTACTGTCCTCCTCCGCCATCTGTAGCAAGCCCACGTGGCTGACATTGGTGGAGCACCAGCGCCCCCACAGGGAGCCGGCACACTTCCAGGCACTTTGTGTAATCTTTTATTGGTGCAGCTGCCCCATCCTAAACCCCCCACCAGCACTTAAACGTGGCTTCTGCAATTGGAAGCAGACAGGTGCTGGGGGGGGACCACTGAGCCACCAATAAATGGTGGAATAAACAGTAAGCAAAGTGCAGTGTGGACCTAAGTCTTGTTCATGGAGAGTGAAGGGGGGGGGGGTTAACCAACCGTTTGGGAACATGGCGGGGGGGGGGGTTACTGAGGGGAGGGATTTTGGTGCGTTAACAGTTGTGGGGGGTTAGTTAACAGATTTCTGTTACGGTTAATGGTGTGTTTTGGGAGTGACTGGTGTAGAGCTTACATTTTTCATCTGAGGGGCGCTGTGTGGATGGGGTTAAAGTCAACCAATCAGCAGGATTTTCACCATCTTGGTATTGGGCTGTGATTGTGATGCCCCGCTGTATGAAAATCCACAGATCACCCTCAAAGCTTACCTATCCCTTGGTACCACAATGCATGCATGTGCGCTCGTCCAGTCAGAGCTGGTGCTATGCCATTTGGCAAACAGCTCTCATGTTCTGCAATGGAAGTGCAAGCAGATGCATCCTCAGCAGCGCATGCGCACAGACCCAAGATGCAGCCACATGCGCTCCCAATAGCAAAACAGAGTCATTTGCCAAATGACATAGGCACGGCAAATGGTTGGCAAGAGCCCGCACTTGTGTTGCACCAGGAGGAGGTAAGCTTTTACTGGCAATCTGGGGGTTTCACACAGTGGGGCGTCCAGATTTCAGATGCGGGGGGGGGGACAGCAACTGGTCCTGGATTTTTTTTTTTTTTTTTAGATCCCAGGGCTTTGTTCTGCTAAGTTTATCCCGTGCATCCCCAAGTAAGCGGACCTTCCCGTGAACCCACATGAATGTGCAGGCCATGGCCACATCCCCCACTTCCCTCAGCTGCGACATACCCGCAGCAGGCATTTCTGAATGGCAGGTGCAGGGTGAGAAAAAAAAAAAAAGTGAATGTTGTGTGAGCCACTAATCCTTGGGGATACACAAAGCAGGGCAGCCTAAATCTTGATGCCCCTCTGGAAAGGAACACCACTCAGAAAGTGAAAATCCCTGCTGTTACTAGTCCTAAACTCCCATCCCCTCTCCAGGGAGCAGCAAGCTCATCCCCATGAATTTTAGCCACAGTGAGGTTGAAAAGACATGATGTCCCTGCTCACATTGCTCTGTGCGCCACTGCTAGTCGGCCAGCAGCTTAGACTAAATGAACTGAGTAAAAACCTTTGCACAGTAAATGCACAGGCATATCTGCTACTGGCCAGTATCCTCAGAAGGATAGTATTGTCTTCCCAAGGGGGTTACTAGGTGTCAGGCATCCCAAATCCAATGGTGCCTTTAGGTCTACTTTAGCAGGTCTAACTAGCAATCTCACTACTAAGCAAATCTTTACTTACAGTTAGGCATAGTCGGTGTGCAGGCATCCATATTACAACACGCACTGATGATATCTGTGGTGATCAGGCTGGACATACTACCAGATATGTTGCAGAGGTCCACTTTCCCACAGCCTCTCTCAAACGTAAAGCTTCTCTGACCACCTGCATGTTTGGGAAGCCATAAATTAGTGTTAAAAAAAATTAGGCCTTTGATTGTCCCCCACAGTTTCTACTGTTCCATCCACAAGTGATTGGTACCTTTCCCGGGGTATCCCAATGCAGGATGCCCCCGTGTGAAACTCCAAAATCGCCCACTTCCAATCAATGCTTCATGGAGGCGCAAACTAATGCGCAGCATAAAGCTGCTGATTTGAACTTGTTGCCGGCATAGGTGTACCGGCAGCCACATCACTCTCAGCCTATCTTAATAGCTGGCTGAAGGGCGCACGGTACAGCTGCAGGGAAGCCGCTTTGTGGGAGCTGCCGGGATCAGGTAAAACTACTGGTGACCAGAGTGGGGCATACGGTTTAGGGAGCAGGCTAGCGGCCGGCCTTGAAATCTTAGATTCCAGGTCGGTTGCAGGGGGTGATTGGTCCACTTTAAAGTAATCATCCTTATTTGACCTGCAACCAACTAACAGTCAATCAATAGAGTACACAAACCCCCATCAAACCACACAATAGGCAAAGGCCTTTTAGGGCCCTAGCGTTAATGTTGCTAGTTAGATTCCGAACCGTAGTTAGATCCCGAGCCAAATAAGTTTGGCTTCTGCATTTCCAGCACTGCAGGAGATAAAGGATGGCTAAAACATCGAAGGTGAAGCTGATGAGCATACCATGACTTTAATTGGCGACATGCAGGTAAACTCCCTCTTCCCTTTGGACTCTACATGTTAGCATCTCCCTCCAGATCCCACTATTTGTAAGCCTATGTGAGCAGAACCTCAGAAACCAAGAAAGCCAACTAATCAGAAGCACTTACCAAAAGTGGTAGTTTGTATAAGTGTGGATATACACTGCCTATCTTCAGAACAATTTTTTACTTGCCCCGTACAGGCTGGAACGCTGTTATTTGTGCACAGAACACAGCTCAGACTGAAACCTAAAGGAGGTACAAAACACATTAACGCAGGAAAATACTAAACAAGTCTAAATAGCCACTTACCAAGTACCTGCTCTCCTTTTGGTGATCCCACAATTTAAATGAGGCACTGAGTGCATGCAGTGGCAGGCCAATGCCCCTACTGGCAGGGTGAGGACATGGCAACATTTGCTGTACTTCCAGTTCTGCATTTGACTGCAGTATGCTGCTCACACAGGGCACTCCCTAGGAAAGCTGCTGTCTCGGTCAAAATGCCATTTTCACTTTAGATTAGAGAGCAGTAATGGGCAGTTGTAGCTCAATACCCATGTATTTTTTCTTACTACTGTACCTTCTAATGAAGATTCATTTATAAAGGTCACGGTATATCCGTGGAGGGAAAAAAAAAAAGAAAAAAAAAGAAAAAAAGAAGAAGGCATTCGGACCTACTGTCATTTTTTGAAGATGTTTCACTAGTCATTTGACTGGTCTCTCTCAATTCAGATTGAGAGGAGTGAAATTAGGGCAGCTTCAGAGGTGGCGAGCATGAAAATCCTTATTAAAAACCTTTAACTCAAAAAGTGGGGCATAGGAGGGCCAAGCCTACAACATGGTTTGTAATGGGAAATAGGTGTACATGTCAGAGGCAGGGGAGGTAACTGTTACCGTTCCCATGGCAAAAGGGGGCCCAACAAAGCAAGCTTCCTCCCCAAGCCTTGCAGCACCTGTAGCAACAGAAGTATGCAGTGTTGGTGCACTGTCTACAAGGTGCACTGTCTACAAGGAGCACTGTCTACAAGGAGCACTGTCTACAAGGAGCACTGTCTACAAGGAGCACTGTCTACAAGGAGCACTGTCTACAAGGAGCACTGTCTACAAGGAGCACTGTCTACAAGGAGCACTGTCTACAAGGAGCACTGTCTACAAGGAGCACTGTCTACAAGGAGCACTGTCTGTTCTGCTGGGCAGAGCTAAGCTGCAAGTACATTGTCTCCCAACACTTTTGGATAGGGCACTCAGGGAAACAAGACCCCAGAAATGGACCTCATTGGGCTCCTCAACCCAGGATATTATATACAAGTAGGTCTAGCACTCCATAAAGTAATCAATCCAAAATAGATGATACCAAAGCTAAAAAAGGGGGGGTGGGGGGTGCAATTAACTCCGACCAGTATACCCTCCTGGTCAACTAATAATACAGGAACAATAATAAGGTAAGGAGTAATGCACACCACACACAAGGTTTGGCTCCGATTATAAAGATATATATTTCAAGAAAAAAGTATATACCAACAACCGCATATATCTTACAGACGGAGTACAAATTTTCGGTGAACTGTCTGATCACCACTAGAGATGAGCGAACTTCTTGAAAGTTCGATTTGGGCGATTCGCCGAATTTCCCCAAGAAATTCGGGTTCGCCCGAATCGAACTTTCACGAATTGCTCATCTGAAGAAAAAAAAATGCCGGCATGGTGGGAGCGGGCAGGCCGGCTACGCTGTCAGCGGGTGGCGGAAATGACAGCGCAGCCGGCCTGCCCGCTCCCACCATGCCGGCATTTTTTTAAAAAGCAAACACTTACCTGCATGGTCGGAGCGTGGAGGCCGGCGCCACTCTCAGCTGTCAGAGGACGCGTCAGAGGGCATGTCATCAGAGGGCGCCTGAGAGCGGCGCCAGCCTCCACGCTCCGACCATGCAGGTAAGTGTTTGCTTTTTAAAAAAATGCCGGCATGGTGGGAGCGGGCAGGCCGGCTGCGCTGTCAGGCTTCCCGCTCCCACCATGCCGGCATTTTTTTTTTTTTTTATTTCAGGGAAAATTCGATCGGCACGAACCAAAAAAAAAAATTCGGGTTCGTGCCGAATCGAATTTTCCCTGAAATTCGGAGCGAATTCCGGTTCGTCCGAACCGGTTCGCTCATCCCTAATCACCACAAGGTGTCTTATTAGAACCATGAGTCTCAAAGAAGAAACTACATATTGGGAAACGTCGGGTTTTAGATCAGGAATTGTACAATTGTAGAGCAAAGGAAAATATCTCCCTGCTGTATGCAAATCAAATGAAGTCTGTAACTCCCTATAGTTTCCCAAGTGTAGTGTTAACGAGGCGTTATGCTGCCCTCTGGCTGTGCATATATCTAACATATCACTCAGACCTTCAAGCATCATAATGATAATATGGCAGGCAGACAAATCTTATTGCTGCAAAGCCTTAAACTGATCTTCAATCTATGAACAATTATACATATATACATAAGCGTAAAATGTCTTCATACAACAATATATGGCATCAACCAACAAGCAAAAGTTATAACAGCACAGTGCTATGAAATGGCAAATGGAGATCACTCAGACAAATAATGCAACATATGAAGCAACTACTGCACACTATGGTTACCAGGAAAAAGGATCGCTCAAGGAACGTTTCGGGACAACGTCCCTTCCTCAGCTGAGCGAAACTTTTCCTTTGCTTTACAATTGTACAATTCCTGATCTAAAACCCGACGTTTCCCAATATGTAGTTTCTTCTTTGAGACTCATGGTTCTAATTAGACACCTTGTGGTGATCAGACAGTTCACCGATTGTTGAAAATTTGTACTCAGTCTGTAAGATATATGCGGTTGTTTGTATATACTTTTTTCTTGAAATATATATCTTTATAATCAGAGACAAACCTTGTGTGTGGTGTGCGTTACTCCTTACCTTATTATTGCTCCTCAACCCAGGCCCTACAGCACACCAAGACCAGAACTCGAATCAGACCATAGTCTTTCTGGGGACAACTGTACAGTTACATGCAAATATTGCTGGCTCATTTTTAGGGCTCATGCACAGACATTACACCTCACTATTGTTCATTAATGGATAACCAGTGCTCTCCTGCCATAAAACCATGACATCCAGCATTACCTATTGCTTAGGTTATAGAAAAATTAATGGCTGGGGCAGGTGCACTTTCCAAATGTGCAGGGGATGGGGCTGCTCCCCTTTGAAAACAGGTATTTGCTAAAAGGCAAATGGCTCTGGTCAAGCATTTTGTCACTCCACCCACTTCTGCTTCCCTAGTGCCAGATATAAGTTAGGCAATAACATGCAACTCACTGGGTGGCAGACAATCTGCACAGAAAGTGAAGCTAGGACCTTGCCAGGTCAGTCACACAATCCCATGCCGCAATGTGACTATTGGTCTGTCGTTGAAATCCACACCTGCCATGGTTATATTAGAATGATTATAAACTTTTCCTACAATCCTCCTCTAATGGTCTACATTAAATCAAACTAATTTAGGGACAACCCATACAATCTAGGGACAACTCTGACACCCCAAACCATAACAAAATGTATAGGTTTAGATACAATATATGGAAACTAAATAAACTCTGTACCTTATACAGTACTTTCCAAGGGATTTCAATCACCAGCCTCAACCACTATTGAGGTTATGAAAACCCCATTTATAGCAATGTGTATTGGACCCAATAGGCCAATACAGCTATGGGTTTAATCAAGTTCTCTGGCCCTATATTCAAGGTGGAAAGCCATTCCTGGTTATGGCTCACTGGAATAAGAAACAACCCAAATCAACTGACCTGTAGCAAGCAGACTGAACAGGATACAAATGAAGAGGCCGCCCATAATTCAGATCAACGTTCCAGATCAGCAGAATAAGCTACAGCAGCCTGAAAAATATAACCAAATAAAAGCAAAGGAGGGTCAGGTATAGGTAAACTTTTCTGTACCAAATATGTAAAATGTAGCACAACAAGGTGGTCAAATGACAGAAACAAAGATGGTTTATATTTCTTAGGCAACGTATTTTTACATTTGCCTGTATTGTAACCGGGGCGCCAGATGTAATGATGGTTGGAGCAGATGGATATTGCATAGATATATCATTCCAGCCTAAGGCCTCCCTTAAACTTGTCTCCCAGTTTCTAATCTTCTCCCTTGCTGGGTGGTTTAACCTCGTCGGTAATATAATATTTCTGCTCATCGGCCATGATCCAAACTCATGACACTTCTGTAGAGTTCCTCCTTAAAGCGGTTGTTTGAAACCCCCCAGAGCGATGGTAATCGCTTACCTTTTCCCCATCCAGCAGCCTATGTTCAGGCCCTCATCCAATGAGTGCTGTCTGCCTTGACTGTCATTTGGCTAACACCTCTCAACAGAATAAAAACAAGGAAAGTCACATTCATGAGTTTTGTTCCACTTGTGTGTGAAACATCTTAGTCTTTGGTTTGCTGACTCCCTAACCAATTTGCCGGAATTAGTCTAGTCTAGTTACTCTAGACCAAGAGTCCATCTTTTTTTTTTTTTACCTCCCAGATTGGTAGGTATGGGTTATCTGTCAACAAACACCATTTAAAGTGCATGAAACTCCAGTGTGGGCAAAGCATTGATAGCAGCAGATAAGGTTGCAGACTGACCTGTACCACAGCCTGGAGTACCACCATTGGCACTAGTACCACTGGTTGAGAAGCCACAGCTCTAGACTATATAACTTGCGGCTCCATCCATTTCTTGTCCTACACGTCCATCTTGTGACTCTGGCACTGAACGGTCTAGGTATAGTCTACGGGTATTAACTTAATTCTTTTCCATCTATCCAAGCTTCTTTAATAAGGACTGCAGCTGGGTTATGATCTTTGCTACCTTAACTGGGCAGTTATGAACCGGCAAACCCTGCACGTAGTGTAAAGTGTATGGTCATTCGAGGTACCCATAGACCATAAGCACCTCATACATTGCATAAGAGCACCTACAGGCTGGAATAGGCGAGTGAAGTTCCTGGCTGCAGAAGAGCAATTACTGGACTGAAAAAAAAAAAAAAAAAAAAAAAAAAAAAAAAAGTAGGCATGGAAATCCTCATGCATTTAAACACTACAAAAACCCTAAACATCTGACTCTACAGTCTATAAAAGGTGAAAGCAGGACCGAGAAGAGCTGAGTGCCCCACTCAGCTTCAAGCTGCGGTGTTGCTGCACCCCCCATCCTTAAAGTGGACCAACACCCAGGATTTTGACTATCCTGGGTTTTGGTCCACTTCGGCGGGGCACCCCGATCGGGGGTGCCCCGCTGTGTAAAACCCCCCAGAAACCCCCAAAAACTCACCTCTCAACGCTCCCACGTGAACGCCGCAGCCAATCCCCGCCAACGTCCAGGCGGGGATCAGGAACGTCCAAGCCGCTTCCGCCGCCGCCGCCTCCTGCGCGTCACTCTCGGCGCACGCGCGCCCCCCGCCGGCCATTCACAGAGGGCCGGCGCGGGCACGTCTGGAGGGGCGCGCGGGAGGCGGCGGATCAGGTAAGATGTTTTGGGGGTTTCTGGGGGGTTTCACCCCGCGGGACATCCCGATCTCGGATGTCCCGCGGGGTGGGAGGTGATCGGCCCGGGAGTCTTATAGATTTCCGGGCCGATCACCCCTGGGTGTTGGTCCTCTTTAAAGACTGGCAGCAGATGCCTGTCCCCTTAGCTCTGCACCATCCAACCCAGTATCTCTGCCCCACCCATTTCTGCTCTCCCAGCTCTGCCACATCCAGCCCAGTCTCTCTGCCTCATCCATTCATGTGCTCCCAGCTTTGCCCATCCAATCCCTGTCCCCTCAGGTCTTCCCCATCCAGCACAGTCTCTCTGCTCCATACATTTCTGTCCTCCCAACTTTGACAATCCAATCCCTGTCCTTTCAGCTCTGCCCCATCTAACAGTCTCTCTGCCCCATCATCCCTCTCCCCAGAGCCTTATCTAGCCATCCTTGTTACCAGACCTTACTGCCAGTAAAATGTTGGGCCCTAGTCCACCCCTGTACACAGCCTGCACAGAATTCAAGGGGGGGGGGGGGGGAGGGGTTAAAACAGTGTGCTGTGGGACAGAGCTATAAGGTCTGTGGGGTATAGCGCGATATATCATAGCGCGATATATCATAGCGCGATATATCATAGCGCGATATATCATAGCGCGATATATCATAGCGCGATATATCATAGCGCGATATATCATAGCGCGATATATCATAGCGCGATATATCATAGCGCGATATATCATAGCGCGATATATCATAGCGCGATATATCATAGCGCGATATATCATAGCGCGATATATCATAGCGCGATATATCATAGCGCGATATATCATAGCGCGATATATCATAGCGCGATATATCATAGCGCGATATATCATAGCGCGATATATCTAATCACGCAATATTATATGGCGATATATATCTAATCACGCAATATTATATGGCGATATATATATAATCTCGCAATACTATATCGCAATATTATATAGCGGTATATATAATCACGCAATATTATATCGCGGTATATATAATCACACAATATTATTTCGCAATATATATAATCACGCAATATTATATCGCAATATATATAATCACGCAATATTATATCGCAATATATATAATCACGCAATATTATATCGCAATATTATATTGTGATATATATAATCTCGCAATATTATACCGCGATATTTATAATCACGCAATATTATATCGCAATATTATATTGCGATATATATAATCTCGCATTATATCACAATATATATAATCAAGCAATATTATATTGCGATATATATAATCTCACAATATTATATCGCAATATATATAATCTCACAATATTATATCGCAATATATATAATCTCACAATATTATATCGCGATATATATAATCACGCAATATTATATCGCGATATATATAATCACGCAATATTATATCGCAATATATATAATCACGCAATATTATATCGCAATATTATATTGCGATATATATAATCTCGCATTATATCACAATATATATAATCTCACAATATTATATTGCGATATATATAATCTCACAATATTATATCGCAATATATATAATCTCACAATATTATATCGCAATATATATAATCACGCAATATTATATCGCTATATATTATATATATATATATATATATATATATATATATATATATATATATATATATATATATATATAATATATAGCGATATAATATTGCGTGATTATATATATTGCGATATAATATTGTGAGATTATATATATTGCGATATAATTTTGCGATATATTGCATGATTATATATATCGCGATATAATATTGCGTTATTATATATATCGCAATATAATATTGTGAGATTATATATATTGCGATATAATATTGCGATATAATATTGCATGATTATATATATCCCGGTATAATATTGCGTGATTATATATATCGCGATATAGTATTGTGAGATTATATATATTGCGATATAATATTGCGATATAATATTGCATGATTATATATATCCCGGTATAATATTGCGTGATTATATATATCGCGATATAGTATTGTGATATATATATATATATATATATATATATATATCACAATACTATATCGCGATATATAATCACGCAATATTATACCGGGATATATATAATCATGCAATATTATATCGCAATATTATATCGCGATATATATAATCACGCAATATTATATAGCGATATATATATAACCATGCAATGTTATATCGCAATATTATATCGCAATATCTATAATCACGCAATATTATATCGCGATATATATAATCATGCAATATTATATCGCGATATATATAATCACGCAATATTATATCGCGATATATATATAACCATGCAATGTTATATCGCAATATTATATCGCGATATCTATAATCACGCAATATTATATCGCAATATATATATATATATAATCATGCAATATTATATCGCGATATATATAATCACGCAATATTATATCGCGATATATATAATCATGCAATATTATATCGCGATATATATAATCACGCAATATTATATCGCGATATATATAATCATGCAATATTATAATCGCAACATTATATCGCGATATATATAATCTCACAACATTATATCGCAATATATATAATCACGCAATATTATATCGCGATATATATATATATATATATATATATATATATATATATATATATATATATAATCTCACAATAATATATCGCAATATTATATCGCGATATATAATCATGCAATATTATATCGCAATATTATATCGCGATATATATAATCACGCAATATTATATCGCGATATATATAATCACGCAATATTATATTGCGATATATATAACCATGCAATGTTATATCGCAATATTATATCGCGATATATATAATCACGCAATATTATATCGCGATATATATACATAACCATGCAATGTTATATCGCAATATTATATCGCGATATCTATAATCACGCAATATTATATCGCGATATATATATATAATCATGCAATATTATATCGCGATATATATAATCACGCAATATTATATCGCGATATATATAATCACGCAATATTATATCGCGATATCTATAATCACGCAATATTATATCGCGATATATATATATATATATAATCACGCAATATTATATCGCGATATATATAATCACGCAATGTTATATCGCGATATATATAATCACGCAATGTTATATCGCGATATATATAATCACGCAATGTTATATCGCAATATTATATCGCGATATATATAATCACGCAATATTATATCGCGATATATATAATCACGCAATATCGCAATATTATATCGCAATATTATATCGCAATATTATATCGCAATATTATATCGCAATATTATATCGCAATATTATATCGCAATATATATAATCACGCAATATTATATCGCGATATATATAACCATGCAATATTATATCGCAACATTATATCGCGATCTATATAATCATGCAATATTATATCGCAATATTATATCGCGATCTATATAATCATGCAATATAATCACGCAATATTATATCGCGATATATATACATAACCATGCAATGTTATATCGCAATATTATATCGCGATATCTATAATCACGCAATATTATATCGCGATATATATATATATAATCATGCAATATTATATCGCGATATCTATAATCACGCAATATTATATCGCGATATATATATATATATATAATCACGCAATATTATATCGCGATATATATATATATATATATATAATCACGCAATGTTATATCGCGATATATATATATATAATCACGCAATGTTATATCGCGATATATATATATATAATCACGCAATGTTATATCGCGATATATATATATATATAATCACGCAATGTTATATCGCGATATCTATAATCTCGCAATATTATATCGCAATATTATATCGCAATATTATATCGCAATATTATATCGCAATATTATATCGCAATATTATATCGCAATATTATATCGCAATATTATATCGCAATATTATATCGCAATATTATATCGCAATATTATATCGCAATATTATATCGCAATATTATATCGCAATATTATATCGCAATATTATATCGCAATATTATATCGCAATATTATATCGCAATATTATATCGCAATATTATATCGCAATATTATATCGCAATATTATATCGCAATATTATATAACCATGCAATATTATATCGCAATATATATAACCATGCAATATTATATCGCAACATTATATCGCGATCTATATAATCATGCAATATTATATCGCAATATTATATCGCGATATATATAATCACGCAATATTATATCGCGATATATATACATAACCATGCAATATTATATCGCGATATATAATCTCACAATATTATATCGCGATATATATAATCACGCAATATTATATAGTGATATATATATAATCATGCAATATTATATCGCGATATATAATCTCACAATATTATATCGCGATATATATAATCATGCAATATTATATCGCAATATTATATCGCGATATATATAATCATGCAATATTATATCGCGATATATATAATCATGCAATATTATATCGCGATATATATAATCATGCAATATTATATCGCAATATTATATCGCAATATATATATAATCATGCAATATTATATCGCAATATATATAATCACGCAATATTATATCACGATATATATAATCACGCAATATTATATCGCGATATATATAATCACGCAATATTATATCACGATATATATAATCACGCAATATTATATCGCGATATATATAATCACGCAATATTATATTGTGATATATATAATCTCACAATATTATATCGCGATATATATAATCATGCAATATTATATCACGATATATATAATCTCACAATATCATATCGCGATATATATAATCATGCAATATTATATCGCAATACTATATCGCGATATATATAATCACGCAATATTATATCGCAATATTATATAGCGATATATATAATCTCGCATTATATCACAATAAATATAATCAAGCAATATTATATTGCGATATATATAATCTCACAATATTATATCGCAATATATATAATCATGCGATATATATAATCTCACAATATTATATCGCAATATATATAATCACACAATATTATATCGCGATATATATAATCACGCAATATTATATCGCGATATATATAATCACGCAATATTATATCGCAATATTATATTGCGATATATATAATCTCGCATTATATCACAATAAATATAATCAAGCATTATATTGCGATATATATAATCTCACAATATTATATCGCAATATATATAATCATGCGATATATATAATCTCACAATATTATATCGCAATATATATAATCACGCAATATTATATCGCGATATATATAATCACGCAATATTATATCGCGATATATAATCTCACAATATTACATCGCGATATATATAATCATGCAATATTATATCACGATATATATAATCTCACAATATCATATCGCGATATATATAATCATGCAATATTATATCGCAATACTATATCGCGATATATATAATCACGCAATATTATATCGCAATATTATATAGCGATATATATAATCGCGCAATATTATATCGCAATATTATATTGCAATATATATATATATATAATCGCAAAGAACTGACCAGGCTGACCGCAAGGCAAACCTCAACGATCGATCAAAACGTTGAGGTTTTCCTTGCGGTCAGCCTGGTCAGTTCTTTGCGATCTGTATTCTCTTATCACTGTAAGTGTAATGCTAGTTCAAATTGATGTTTAATGGGGTCCTACTATGCTTAACCTGTGTCTATGGACAATTCTTGTGATACACTGTTGTTTAATATGTCTGATGTCTCTTCAAAGCGTTGAACCCTGTGTGTTTTCAATAGCATGTCATTTGACTTCATGACATGTGATTTTCTGTTATACTATAGAACTATTTTCACTGTATATACTATGCACTGTTTCACTCATTCAATTTGGTGAGCATTAAAACATTTTTTTGACGGCATAGACTTTCTCCTGGTGTTCATTTACCCCACCCCAGTGTTTCTCTTGAAGATTATAGGTACCTATAGGCAGAGGTACCAGGGGTATTTTGAACCCACTATTTGTTTTCTACTTTTCTATAGACCTTGCTCTATTAGAGTGCTACAACCAGTCTGTAATAATATATATAATCTCGCAATATTATATCGCGATATATATAATCTCACAATATTATGTCGCAATAAAATCAGAAGAGATAAAATAAGAAGATATATATTCCTGTTTTTTTATAGTGCCCAATAGGATTTTTGGGGGGGGGGGGGGGGGGGGGGGACGAGCAGCCTTTTTTAATTTTGCCTGGGTAATTTATAGCCCCTCCCCCAGTGTGCCAATTTTTAACTATACAGCTCTCCACCTGGATCTTCACCCCTCAGCAGATGCCTTAAAATGGACAAGAAATGATTGAGCACCCCTGCACTATAAGGACCCTTTCTGGTCAAATACGTAACAGGCAAGCTAAAAACATTGCAAAAAAAAAAAAAAAAAAAAACACGCAACAGGTAAATCAATAGCAGAGCCACGAGTTAACAGCAGAGCATTTAGGGATGCCCCATAAAGAGGGAGACCACCACCCCTCTAGACTTTTAGAATATGAGGGGTGAGTAAGTACAAATGGTTATGAAACAGAAACAGTCACTTTAAAGCAGAACAAAACCCACCAGGGTTCCAAAAAGATTCCAGGGCTGGCCACTAGCTTACCCCCCCCCCCCCCAGGGTGCCAGTAATCACCTATCTCCGGTCTAGCAGCATGTGCAGGTTCAGGTCCAATCAGAGCCACCCGCTGATATGATAATTCGGTAATATTTCTTCAGATAAATTCTGGTAATTTGGCAAGACAGCTGTGAGGAGCAAGAGTGGCTGCATACCGAATTACATCACTTCAGCGGGAGGCTCAGATTGGACAGGAGCCTGCACAGGGCGCTGTTCAACCAGGAAGAGGGGAGTCAATGCAGCAATAATAAGGGTTTCACAAAGTGGGGCATCCTAATGTGGGATGCTCAGAGGGGCACAAAACAAAACCCAGGTAAATGAAATGTTCCGCTTTAAAGTGGACCAACACCCACGATTTTGACTATCCTGGGTCTTGGTCCACTTCGGTGGGGCACCCCCGATCGGGGTGCCCCGCTGTGTGAAACCCCCCCGAACCCACCTCTCACCGAGCCGGCGGACAAGCGGCTCCTCCTCCGCCGCCGCCTCCCGCGCGTCCCTCTTGACGCGCGCGTGCCCGCGCCGGCCATTCACAGACGGCCGGCGCGGGCGCACGTCTAGAGGGGCGCAAGGGAGGCGGCGGCGGCGGTAAGGAGTTTGGGGTGTTTGGGGGGGTTTCACCCCGCGGGACATCCCGATCTCGGATGTCCCGCGGGGAGGGAGGTGATCGGCCCGGGAATCTTATAGATTCCCGGGCCGATCACCGGTGGGTGTTGGTCCACTTTAAAGAGGGAGCATCTGGTATGTACTGTATTGTAGCATTTTAATAGCACATAGGAATAACTTCCAACTTTTCAGGGTGGGAAGGAGAAACAATTTGTAAGTTAAGTGATGATAGGAGACAGACTGCAACAGTTACAACATCAACATACTTTGAATAGGGGTGAAATGATAATTTATTGATGCCGATCTGCATGTTACACCTCAAATAGGGACAAATGAGAACAACAAGGAACAGCAGCGCATGGATTCAAAAGGAGGGACAGTTGGGAGGTATGCATAAGGGTTAACAATCCAACAATTAAGTAAAGTCCCAAACATGTACACCTGTCCCTGTAACCAACAATGGTTACCAAAATTCTTATTGTGACCATACACATTTCAATATATAGCAAACTTAGCAAAATAGTTTCTAAAAAGCAATTGGCCAGTAAGTACTCTTATACAACACCCTATAGTTCAGGGGGATTGTACAAACCAAGCGTCTCTTTACACATTTTCCAACAATAAACATACCCTGCTCAGCATGGAATAAAATAGGTATTCTCCAACCGGCCCTACTTGTAATGCTGCACCAGGGAGGGGCAGAAGGAGGGGGCAATTAATTCTGATCTCCTGGGAAAGCTGGAAACTGCGTATTGATCCACTGGACTGTGGCTGTCATACCTTGCTGACCATACACTCTGTGATTGTACAATCTTTCTAGAATCTTTCCACAGCCTTGTCAGCTACCTATGTGAACAATCCATTTGCATGAGGAGCTTTCCGTACAATTGTGGCCAGCATAAAGAGGACCTCCATTCAAAAATGACCTTTAAAAGCACACCAAACCCATGTAACACAGCTCTAGAGTCTAAAAGTTTGCAGGGCCATGTTACAGATTGCCCCCAGGACATCCTGATTTTGGGTACCCTGCTGTACGAAAAATCCTGATTCTCCCAATACTCACCTGGATCTAGGGAACCAACAAAGGTGCGCTCAATTCATTGAGAGATGCCAGGGGAGATTGAATGCTGATGTGAGTCCACTGGTGAACAGGGGGTTTTAGACAGCAGATCATTTCAAATTGGAGAAGAGGGCTTTAACTGGGTCCTGGAGTCTTTTAAAGTCCGGGTTTAATGATTTATGGTCTACTTTAATACGCAGGCCAATGAATGCTGATTAGATAAGAGCCCATGTTATGTGGGATGCGTGGATTGAAGTTACTAGGAAAGAGCACCAAAGAGCAACAGAGCAAACCTATGATTTTGACTATCGCAGTTTTTGTTCCTTGCCCCCAGGCGTCTCGATCTGGGATGCCCTGCTGTGCAAAACCCCCCAGATCACCCATACCAACTTACCTTTTCCCGGTCCTATGGCGCATGCACAGGCTCTCGTCCAATCAGAGGTATTTGGTGTTGTATCAGCAAATAGCTCTGTTTATGCCAATCAGGAGTGAAAGCCGAGCAGCATATTTACATCGGCGAGGAAGAAGGTGCGTTTTGATGGGAGTTTTGAGCTGTGACACACAGTGGGCTTGCCCCAGCCCTGGAATATTTTAGGTTCTTTTAGATGGCCCTGCTCACAAAAGCTTATGATCTAAGAGGAGCTAATGGTGACTCAATTTCCATGCACTTGAATTGGTTTCGGATGCAGAATATTCCCAAATACCAAAATGCATCGGAAGAGAAGAAGGGCATTTTTCAGCAACACTAACAGCTGCCTGCTATTCCCAGAGGAGATGAGGCAGCTGTGAAATGACAGGTTGGCGACAAGCAAGGTGTTGTCAGTCCCCGACCGGCATCTGTACACTATAGATAGTCCGCGGCATGATGATGACCCTCCCTGCCCTCTGCATGGCCTCTGCTTTTCTGTCTACAGGTGAGTGATTGATGAAAAATATTTTTAGAATGTGGAGCTTAAAGGGTTAAAGGGGGCACCACCAAAAGTTGGACTTTAAAGAGGACCAAAACCCTTTAGTCCTGGCTCTGAAGTTTAAAAGTATACTTACAGAGTCAGCAAGTCCAAATATCATGTGTGGGTCATGACGGCATCACTTGCTTCCCATAGCTGATGTGTGTACTGGCCGGCACAGACAGGCATCAAACGCCCGGCCAGATGAATCAACCTATTCTGATAGACTGGCATCACCCGACAATCTATTATGATTGAAGGAGATCACATGCGTGTACCGTGCAGCACCCCCCTTGATTCTATAAGAAACTTGGTCTACCTCTTTATGGGGCATCCCAAATCAGGATAGATGGGTAGCTAGGCACAAACCAGCGCCAGGGTTTTCTTAATGGCCGGTGCAGATACGCCTACAGATAGAGTCAAACAGTGATGTGTCCGGCGGTGCTCACTCCATTTCCTTGTGGCTCTGACCTCAGTGCAGCAAGGAAATCTAAAGAGAGCGAACGGTATTTAAATCCCAAACAGTGATTTGGGATACCTCGCCAGAGAAGAACTGGGGGAAAGAGATTATCCTAGTTTAGAAAACTCTTTTTTGTCCCAGATTTTCTAAGGAGCTGGGTGTCCGACATGCATGTGCTGTGGACCCACCAAAGAGATAAGACTCAGCTTTCCCAGGGGTTTTACACACAGGGGCATCTCTACATGGGATGCCCCAGTAAAGCATACCAAAACCCATGTGAGCGAAATTAAAAAAAAATGCATTCCTAGGCTATAGGAGCCACAGCCTGCGCCTCATTTTTTAAAGTTAAAGCAGAATTCTAGTCAATTTGGGATGCCGGGCTAGCTGGAAAACAAGGTAAAAATACTCATTATCTGGTTGGGGCTTTTAAATCGTTTTACTCACCTGGTTGTTTGTCTGCTTTACAGGGGCATCTTGATTTGGGATGCCCCCGTGTTTGTGAAACTCCCGGGATCACATTTTGCTTAACTTGATTCACACTCCCACGATGCATGAAACTGATGTCTGAAAGACTCCAGGGCTGTTCTAGTTCCACTCCTTGGGGCACTCACCTTCCCTTAGAGCCCTCATCGCGTCTCGCGGCTGCATCCCTGCTCACCTTTAGCCAAGCACAGCTAGAAGGTGAGCAGCTGGAGGCGCACTCGGCTCCCTTTATTGCCACTTGGCTGCTTAGCTGCCAGTGAAGCTGAAGGGAGCTGAGTGAAAGCAAGTGCGCTCAGCCAATCAGTGCGCTCATTATTGCGTAAGTCGGCGCCATGGGCGCGACAGGAAGGTGAATGAATTGGGCAACCTGCAAGAGATACACACAGTGGGGCATCCCATTTCAGGGAGGATTGAGAAGCATCACCCTAGAATGTCAAAATTGGTTGTGTTGCTTAAAATTCTATAAAATTCTAGTGTAACATTTTATTTTTAATAACTGTTCTTAGATGCTTTTCTTACCTTAAATGCAAGGGATTTCTCTGGGATTATATACAGGTGTTTTACATTACCTAAGGTGGACCAAAACCTGGGATGTTGAGCATCCTAGCTTTTGTTCCAAGTTCCCGGGTCCTGATTTGGGATGCTGGTATACTCAACTGGCCAGAGATCACACGGTGCATACTCAGACTCTTGTCCAATCAGCGTTATATGTAGTGCATTTAGATGAGTTCACAGAGCCCAGCATAGAAAGTGAGGGACATCCGGCATCTGGAGGGAAACCATGGCTTCCCTCTGGTTTGATGCATGTGCCGATCCCTGGCCTGGCCTAAAAGTACATTATTTTGATTAAATGGGGATTTTAGGATTGTTTACAAATGTTATACAAAAGTTATAACAGACTCAAATACCCACCTAGATACCCAGAGGGTAAAGGAGAATAGGGCACATTGGCCCTTTTTCTACTTTAGGTCTATTTTAAGAACACTATAGGTTACCATTTTTTAGGCATAAGTCCTGGTGATATCCAATGATTTTTTGTTTAGCTTCCCAAGCAAGAGTAGAGGATCGATTCAGCAGAGAATTTCTTTGATCCGTGAGAGAGTAATCTTGTATGAGAGAATTCTCACATGATTCAGGGAGAAAAAGTTAAATCCCCTTCCTGCCCCTGCAAGAACCAACCTGCCCGGGTACCAGGCATAGAACACCCTGACCCCGCTGGTATACCAGCCCCTATGCCCTTCATATGGGGCCATTACTCTTCCAGGGGAATCCCTCTTCAGTGATGTAGTTAGTCACATGGGGAAATATTTAGAGATTCCACCTTTGCGGTAATAAAAGCCTTTTCCAGCTTTTAGCCATTACTTCTGGCTCAGTGCCAGGATGGGGGGCTTTGTACATAGCAGCCACCTTCAAGAAAAGGACGACCCATCGAGGGTCTCACCCCAAATGTCTTGCAAAAAACACACCCTGTATAGTGTTGTGGGGCGAACCTCCCCAAAGTTCAGGTTCAGCAAGTTTCGCCGAACTTGAAAGGTTTGGGGATTCTTTCCAATGGTCTACGTCCAGGGCCACAGAAAGATGACTGGAACTCTCATGAGTGATGACACTCAACCAGCAGCCCATCAACTTGCTTTTCCATGCTCGTGAACGAGCATTGACTTCTCACTGAAGACTGTGTTCTGGTTTGGGAACCTGAATTCGCAATGTTTGGTGCAAATCCAAACTTTGAGGTTCAGGTTCGCCCAACACCAACTCTAAATCACACGAGTGAAAATTGTGTGTCAAACTCTCGTATGAGAGGGAAAAAAAAAGAAAATTATCTAAACAAGAATCTCACACGAAAAAAGGATCTCTCAGAAAAAACTTTCTCCAAGTTGAATGAAGTGAAAAGAACACAAAATCGTTTCTAACCCCTCTTCACTCTACACAAAACAAAATCAAGTTAAGTGGTAGAATCCTAAACAGAGTCACAAGCCACCATGCGGAGACCAAAAACCCTCTACTCACAGAAAAAGGGAAAGAGGTGCTTTCCTAGAACGTAAATTTCAAAGCGTCCAACAAAAGGAATACATCTCCTTGCAGTGGATGGAACTATGCAACTCATCTCTTTTTGTCTCTGAGCCATCCAAGGCACTCAGAAGCCACTGATTGTGCAATGCCAAGGATTAGCTTTAAAATAACACAGCCAAACACGTCCACCAGTGGACATGTGTTTCGAGCTTTTGGCACTTATCAGTAAGGATGGCGAAACCCCTAAGGTTCTGGTTCAGCAAGTTCGGCTGAACTTTGAATAAATGTTGAAATCAATGAGGACCCAAACTCTGGGGGGGTGGCTGTGGCAGGGGTGCAGAATGTGCAGCAGAAGCACACTGCTTTAACTCCCCTCTGACCGATCCTCTTCTGTCAGGACGGTGAAGCGGCGGCAGCCACAGTCGGCAGTGTTTGATACTGGCCCCAGCGAGGCTACAGAAAGATGGCCGCCGACTCTCATAAACGAGGACACTTCTAGTACCAGCACTAGGAGTGTCCTCACTCATGTCACTCACGAGAGCCGGTGCCCATCTTTATGTAGCCCAAGTTGGGGCTAGTTTCAAATGCCGCTGCTGCTTCTCTACCACAGTGACACAAGAGGATCAGGCAGAGGTGAGATACAGCAGCTTCCTGCTACTGCAACATTAGGTGATTAGGTGATTGATGCGCTGCCCACCTCTACTCATCAGCACTAGGTCAGATATACAGTATTTGTATGTATGGTTGGTGAGACTTGGTGAGTCACAAGCCACCATGTGCAGAGACCCATGTTAGGCTTCATATAGGGGGGGCTAAAGAGACCAAAAGACCCTCTACTTAGGTAAAGGAAAAGAGGTGGAGAAAATATAGTGGAAGCCAGTGCTCATTAAGCATGGTTGCAAATCCTGTTCAGGCTGTGCCAGGACCGTAAAAAAATGTATCCCACTGTGCTGACCGGTAAGCACCCTGTATCAAGCCAATACCTGCATGCCAGTACCAATACAGATACTAAGTGGAAGGATCCTGTGAAAACATAATCAGCCAAAAACAAAAAAGCTATACCTTTTCTCCCAAGCAGACGCTCCTTGTAAGGAATTGCATCTCTTACCTGAAAGGCTGGATGCAGGTAACTTGCCACCCAACACCATACGCAACGCTGCCATCGCCATCAGTCGTGGTGAGCTTGCCACTCCCCTCCATTGCAGTGAATGAAGTGGGTGGGTAGCTCAGCATGACTGATGGTGGGGGTATCACCACATCGGAAAGAGTCAACAAGATACTCACAACGAGAGAGCCGCACTGCGTGGTGTTGGGCGGCAAGGGACCTACATCCAAGTAAGAGCTGCAGTCCCAGACTAGGAGCAACGATTTGCGTGGGAGAAAAGGTGAGTATAGCTTTTTTTTTTGTTTATGGCTGAAAATGTACATTAAGTACAAGTGGAGGTTGGAGGGCTATTGTACTACGCTACAGTATAGAGTGAACAAAACGACAGTGCCAGCAGAAAGACGGTGATTTAGGATGAACGCTAGGCTCACAGACACAGGTCCATAGGTGTGTGTATGTATACCTCCAGCCAGTCGGGCCAGTGGGCGTGACTATAAGACGATGGGCCCCCTGGGTGTGGCAATCATATCAGGGGATGGCGAGTTCCAGACAGTGCTGAGAGGAAGGACGAAATGATGGTAAACACACCAAACTAGCCGTAAACACCATAAAGAATGCGGCACGGTTTCAGCACATGCATTAGTACCACAATCCAACACGTAGTGAAGGTAGAAGTTACTCCCCACCCCAAGAAGTAAGAAACTTATAAGCACACTGATGGTTACATAATCAAAGGGGGTTTGACATGAATTAAGGAGAGGCCCGTCCTTATGACCAGCCATAAAATCTTATATTACTTTATGTACTTTGCTATTTGATTATTTATCTTTGTTGCTTAGTTTGTTTGCACAGCATTTGTTTTGCATTATCACTTTGAGCATCATATCATTGATCTGGCTGGAGTAAGTGGTAACAAAGATTAGTTTATCATTAGTGATATCAGTCACCTTAATGTTGTCTTTCTTTCTCAGCATGGATTAACGCAAGGATTAGCTTTAAATTTACACAGCCAAACACACTCACCAGTGGACACGTGTTTCGAGCTTTTGGCTCTTATCAGCACTAGGGCGGATGTATTTGGTTGTATTGGGGGGGGGGGGAGACTTGGTGAGTAGTGTACCAAAACAGAGTCGGAAGCCACCTAGATTTCCTAATCTGTTTTCTTTTCTGTTTCAGTTTCTTGCCTCAAGTGCACATTCTGCAGTGTGGTGATACAGAGGATTGAAGGTGAAGCCTACTCTCCAGACGTCCAAATGTCAGATGAGGCTTCCTGTGATGGTCCAGTATACCCCTGTTCTTTGCAGGAGACTGCCTGCGCCTCTGTGTATGTACTAGCCGAAAAATGTGAGTTCCTCAGCAAAAAATAGTTCTCCGGTCTTACTTGCGAGGTCTGACAGACACCAAACTTTGTGAATAAATGCAGGAGGGTGTTGTGATGTTCATGTCACCATCCTTTTTTCCGAGAATAATGCTAATAACAAAATAGGTTTGACCAACATCAAGGGGCAATGCAGTGCTACTAAGAGCAACAAACGACTTCCTAAAAGCAAATGTATGTAAGTAAGATAACCTTTAAACTAGTGAAACCGCTACAGTACCAGGAAATGCCAACCAGCTAGATCAGACATGCCAAGTCACCCTGTTTTCCAGGGAGCCACCCGGTTTTGACCCCACTCACCCAGTCCTCATCAGGACTAGCTGTCTCCCAGTCCCTGACTTGGTGTGACAAAGTATGAGCTGAATGGAACCAAAACTGGCTGATGGGCCAAATGGGAACCAGGAAAAGGTACGTTTTTGGATGATCTGTGGGGTTAAACCCAGTGGGGCATCCCAAGTTTTCTTGGGTGTTATTTCTCTTTAAACCATGCTGATTTGGGATGCCCATTGTCTGAATACCCCTCCCAAAGCAGCTATGCTTAACAATTTATGAAATCAGGACACTGGAGGCTGCTGCACGTGTCTTCACGTCGTCTCCACCAATCAGAGACGTGTGTCACGTTCTTGTGTCCCCAGACACAGTACATGTGGTTTAGTAAACAGTGTCTAGGCAAAATAGCATTCAGTGTGGGAAGGAAAAATATCTGCTCCTCCTCACCCATTCTATGGTGCTGCTTATGTTTCATACAGGTATGTGCCCTGCTATGCCTCTTCCTTGGTGGCCATGACCCATTAGCAGAATGGCTGAGATAATGGCAACCCCAATGGCCTTGGTGCTCAGGCCGGTCTCCCTTCTCGCTCTTCCCTAGAAACGGACCTGTAATTATAGATGTGGGGGGATATAGAGGGAGGAGATATTATCTCACATTGGTGGCCATGCAACGGCAGGGTGGACATAGCCTGGACTTACACTTTAAATTCTAGGTGCATTTTGAGCTCAGTTTTTGAGGTTTTGTTAAAAATATTTGTCCCACAAAGGCCTGGAAGTAAGTCACGCCTCTAAACCGCACCTTTGCCATGTCCATCACCCTGTAAGCTGGTCTTTAAGGTTTCAAAGAAAGAGAGGAGTCCCACTACTCCTCGCCCTATCCCAAAATAGAGCCGTGGCACCACTCTCTCAATATCAAAAATTGCAATATTTTATTAATGAATGCATCTACAATTACATACATCTGGACATTAAAACCTTAATTTTTTAAGACCATTAAAGATCTAAAATACATAAGACAAAACCTGAGAGGAGGAAGGGGGAAATGATGATAAAAGGCTGCTTTCACAGGCCATAAATATTGCCATATACCGAAGTGTGAGTGTGGGTCCTCTTTAACCCTGCTGGAAACACAATAGTGCTATGCTAGTGTCTACTATTCTAAAAACATGTATAACACATAACCAATATACTAACTACTACTGAATGTGCTAAGGTGCTTTACAAAAATTTATATAAGGACCAGCCGGGTAGGGACAAACAGAAACACACAATCCATCAATCTACAGAAATCTCACATGTCTCAAGGGTCATGCAGCATCCCCCCACTCGCCGCCGATGTGTTGCGTGACGTCAGCGCGTCACTTCCTCAGGGCAGAAAGGCTCATACCAAGCATTGGATTACACATGAATACAGTAGGATGTTTGATAGCTACTGGCATTTTATTATTATTATTATTATTATTTAGACATAGATCTTCCTCTGTAGCACTGTACAAGGTTTAATTACAGACGAGATAAAACATACAGTACATAGACCAAACATGTTTCTTCAAAGTTCAAAGCAAATGCAACAAAACAAGGACACAACAGCAGAGAGAGCCCTGCCCTTACGAGCTTATGGTCTAAATGACAGGATGGAAAGGGTTAGCAGTGACAGTTAATAAGGATTAGAACCCTCTCAGAGGAGTAGGCCTTGAGAGTGACTTTAATAAGTTGTTAGATGGTACGTGTAGATTTCAATCCCATGCATTTCTATGTAGATTTAAATATCAGTTGTAGCAATAGAAATTAGATTCTGCATGTCAGGACTGAGGTCACTCCCATAGGAAACAACAGGTCTCACAGGGTATAATGGTCTTGGAGTCAACTAAAGGTCACTGTTGGTTTTGAAAGGAAGACTGAAGTTCCTGTCAGAACCAGTTTGAACCAGATGCCTTGAGTCATGCATCGCATGTGGTTGATGCATGTGCCACGCATGGACTGTTAGTTGTTACATACAGTAGATTAGTATTTAAGGGAAGTCCTGCCCTGGATCCTGGTACAGGAAGTTTTTCCATCAGAGGGGATAGGGGCATAACTACAGAGGTTGCAGGAGTAGTGACTGCAACAGGGCCCATGAGGTCAGGGGACTCCATCATTGGTACTGCTCTAGCCTTAATAATTGGAAAGCATTGTTTGTCTTTGACATTTCCCTTTTTAGTAGTCTATCCAATTGAGTTGAAATAAAACTGGCAAACACTGAAGCTAAGAAATATGGAATAAAAAGAAGAACCACTGCTACTGCTAGGTGGCACTGCCATGATTCACTGTATGAGCCATGACAGGCCCCTAAATAATGTCTGCACCAGGGCCCTGTCAAATTTAATTACACCTCTGGAAGCTTGGAAGCAGCAGCAAAAATGCCAGAAACGCTTAGGGGCACAGGGAGTCTGTGGCAGCTCATGCTGGAAAAGGACATAAAGGCCTTAAAGCGGAATAAAACCAAACAGGTTTTGCAGCCACTGCCATTGTCTCTTGACACAGCTCAGAGACCAGCAGTAGATATGCAAATGAGGAGGAGAGAGTGGGAGAGAGGGCTCAGAAAATGTCTAGCAGCGTTTTGTTACATTGGTGGACAGACCTTACTGAGGGACAAAAAAGGGACAGCTTGGTCCAACCACACAGAACGAAGCCTGGGTGGTCATTCCCATTAAACCTTTTTCTGATCTATGGTACAATACATCAATCTATTTTTATTTATCACTTTTAACCTGAATTAAACAGTATGTGTTTATAATAAAGATTAATACAATAAATAAATAAACATAGCAACTGATTTATATAACACTGATAATTTGTCTATAAAATTGCAAATTATGGATTAATGAACTGTTTAATATTTTTTTCATATTTATTATATTCTATAATTGTCAGTCGCTATGGAATGGCAGGGGTGTAGGGATTTTAACAGGTGTGCAGTTTAAATACAAACCCTCTCTTATAAATCTGAGCTGATGAGGGCCATAGTCCATAGGGACACTAAACTAATCTAGCCCACAACCTCACACTATCTGTGAGCATGGATATTTCTAGGCCCAAGCGAGCAGTTCCTTCGCCCTGGACACCAGAAAAGTGGGGGGTGCCAAGCTGACTGCTGAGTCTTACCTTCTGGCTCTGAACATGGCACCCCCTGCATTGTGCCTCCTGGATCCTTTAAATTTTCCCTACCCGTTCATAGGGGCAGGGTTGTAATTACCATTAGTCAACCCTAGGCCTTTGCCTAGGGTGGCCACTTGCAGGAGGGGTGCTATGGAATGTGCTACTATTGTTATAGATGAAAAAAACCCTAGGGCTCTGCATTTAACCCCTTGCACCCTCTCCCCCTCCTCCACACACACTGTCAGTATTTAACCCCTTGCACCCTCTCACTCATCCACATACACTTGTCTGCATGGCACCCTCTCTCTCCTCTGCACACGTTTTGCATTTACCCCCTTGCACCCTCACCAACCCACACTATCTGCATTTAATCCTCTTGCAACCCTCCTCCCGCAAATGGGCTACCAGCCCATTTTCCCTGGTCCAGACTAGAGACATATACTGTGGGGCATCAATGTCACCTGCCTCAGATACGATTGATGCAGAGCAGAATTCAGAAGCCTGGCTATGTACAGTATAAGAGCATACTTCCCAGCCCACACTCTGCACAGAATAATGCTGTTTGATTTACATTTTAGGGGTATCCAATTTTAATTTGCATATTAATTATTTGGTCTGGGGGATCTGCTGGCCCTATTTTTAAGAATTGTATTTAGCCTGGAAACTGCCCTGTCTGTGAGTCTTAGAGACAGATGGAGCAGAGCTCCATCTGACTGGGCGCATTCTGCATACCTCTCAAATTTTCAGGAGGAAAAGTGGGACATTTGGTAAATTAGGTCACACCCCCTCATTGAGGGATGGATAGCAGAGGAGATGGGATGTAACAGTTAAAACAATAAAAACACTTTAAATAGGCAAATTTATCATTTATTGATGCAGATCTGTATGTTATACTGCAAAGAGGGACACACGAGAATGAGGGACAGGGAACATGGACTCAAAAGAGGGACAGTACCTCCAAATCAGCGACACTTGGGAGATATGCATCCTGGTATTTATGTGGGGGTCCAGATGTAAATAGGAACATGTCAGTTAGTTAATAAGAAACCCTTGTACATAGAATTAATAAGATATTAAAACCTTTTATGGTTTCTAGCCATCAAAGTGTATGAAGATTGTAGTAAACTTAATTAGACTCAAGACGCAGCAGTGAGACCAGGCCATAGACAATCATTGGGTCATAGACTTTAATGGAAACTGTTCTAGAAGGGAAGGTAGATAGAGTTAATAACCAGAGCAGGATGCTTGGTAGAGACCTAGTCATGTCCAAGAGGATAGTGATTGATTGGAAGGTTGAGAGAACAGCCTATCATATGTTTGACATGTGGACAAATATGTGATGGAAGGTTCTAGGAGGTAGCTGGAGGTGATATAAGGGACAGAGTATTCTGTACTAGTGTTCTAGACCACAGTGCTAAACCACTTGAATTGTTGAGGAGGATGAGACCAGTAACTGTCAGAGAGCGTGAGGTAGAGATCCAGCCCAACAGCAGTGGCCACCGGAGGGCACTTAGTGGAGGAAGTCCTGGGAATCCTTCTAGGGGAGTAAGATCAGCTGGCTGATCCTAGGCTGTGGATGTGACAGAAAGGAAAGTGGCTGAATGGATGGATAAAGCTGTCAATAAAGCAGAGCCCTGCCCTTATAGATTGGATTGTCAATCATCCCCATCCCTTGCACAGTGAGTACAGACATCCCCTGTGACGGAGTCCCAGCACCCCACCCACACAGACACACTTGGAGCACCCTGGGCCCAGATGAACCTGCTCCCTGTCATCCTCATGAAACACCAGATGTGTGAGGGCTACACTTTGACACCAAGCTTCATGATATTTACATAACCTTAAAAATGTGGGGTTTCCAGGCAGCAGGAGTAGGTGGGTTAGGGGTCCTTATGAAGCTGGAACCATACCACGTAGTAAAATCATACCCCCCAACCATCCCGATTTTCCCAGGACAGTCCTGTTTTTCAACCACTGATCCCGCATCCCGTGGCGCATGCACTTGTCCCACGCCGTCGCCGCTCTGTCCCACGCCGTTGGCGCTATGTCCCGCACCAAGCACCCGGAGGGTTGCCGTGGCCTCACAGACGTCCGGAGACACTCTGGTCCTGTGGCAGGGGTGTCTGAGAGGCCGCGTCAGCCTGGAGCCTGGGAGGCACTCTTTATTAATCTCATCGGTAGTTCAGTGGGTGGGGGCGGGACTCCAGAAAGGAGCCTGTTGCTGCCGCTGAGCTGAAGGTGGGCGGGACTCCAAGAAGGAGCTTCGCACAGGAGGTGAAATTGCCTGCACTGGTGAGTGTGTGTTTGTGTCTGTCCCTGGTGTATTGGGGGGGTTGTGTATGGGTGCCTATGTGTGTGTGTTTGTGTCTGTCTGTGTGTGTATGTGTGTCTATGTGTGTGTGTCTGTGTGTTTGTGTCTGTCTGCGTGTGTATTGGTGGGGTTTGTGTATGGGCGTCTATGCGTGTGTGTGTGTGTGTGTGTGTGTGTGTGTGTGTGTGTGTGTGTGTGTGTTTCTGTCTGTCTGTCTGTGTATGTGTGTGTTTGTGTATGTGTGTCTGTGTGTGAATGTGTATGTGTGTCTATGTGTGTGTGTGTGTGTGTTTGTGTGTGTGTGTGTGTCTGTGTCTGTCTGTGTCTGTCTGTGTGTGTATTGGGGGGTTTGTGTATGGGTGTCTATGTGTGTGTGTTTGTTTCTGTCTGTGTGTGTATGTATGTGTGTGTGTGTGTCTGTGTGTGAATGTGTATGTGTGTCTATGTGTGTGTATGTGTCTGTCTGTGTGTGTATTGGGGGTTTGTGTATGGGTGTCTATGTGTGTGTTTGTGTCTGTGTGTGTGTGTGTGTGTGTGTGTGTTTGTGTCTGTGTGTCTGTGTGTGAATGTGTTTCTATGTGTGTGTTTCTGTGTGTTTGTGTCTGTCTGTGTGTATATGCGTGTATTTGTGTATGTGTGTCTATGTATGTGTGTGTGTGTGTCTGTGTGTTTGTGTCTGTATGTGTGTATTGGGGGGGTTTATGTATGGGTGTCTATGTGTGTGTGTTTGTGTCTGTCTGCATGTGTGTGTGTGTGTATTTGTGTCTGTCTGTGTGTGTGTGTATATGTGTGTCTGTGTTGCCCCTAACTGGTTGTAACGAGGGATGCCCCTGACTGGCTGCAATGAGAGATGCCCTATTTAATTCTTAGGTGGTGTTTCCCTTTAAGAGCGTGGCCAGGCGTGGCTTCTCGTGTCCCTCTTTACGGCTTTCAAAAGTTGGGAGGTATGGGTAAAATTGTTGCTTTCCTTTAGCAGACACTGCAAAGTGTCGGTAGCATAACTCTGCCATGGGGACTAGGGCTATCCCTGCCTACCGGAATTCCAGATCTCTCTGTTGACATGGCCCTTGTGGCCAAGATGAGAAGCTAAGCTGGACTGTACACAGAATAAAATAGCTGATTTTGACAATCCACTGGGGCACGGTGGTTCTTTAATGATGATTTCTGCTGTTACATATGACTAATGGATCCCTGCCGCCCCAGTCACTGCCTGCCCTCCAGGGACAAGTACCAGCTTGTGTTGTTGATGGCAATTACATTGTCACACGTGGGCGGCTGTCACTGCACAGCCGACAAACACATTAGCAGCAGCTGCTGCCTTACCTGTGCGCCAGGGTCCAACCCCGGGAGAGGCGTCATTAGATCTGTAGCTCACAGTGTGCAACATATTGTCAAGCAGCTTCTGGCTTACTTATATTAAAAAGGAGAGCAAACTTTTGTTTGTTGGTGATGGTTGAGGTGGGGGTGTGGTTTAGGTTTGGGGCTTATTTACAGACTTTTGATGAACAAATATCCATAGTATTCTATGCTACTCCTTGGTGTATGTAGACATAGCTTTTCCTCTGGTCACATGCTCCAGGCATATTTAGTCAATAATTGCTGTTGGTACAAATACAGTGAAAGATTACCGCACTACACAAGTTAGAACAATAATACAATAAATCTGGAGCTCAACGTTTGTACAAGAAGTCCTTCTTGTCAATGGTTAAAATGTTCAATCGAAAAACACAGCTCCAATCTTCCAGTGAAATAAAATGTCCTTTTCAACATATATAGATCTTCACATGAATAATTTCAATATTCACCCGGTGTGTGCATATATCAACCTTCAGTGCCAACCACCACAGTTATTGGTATGGCCTCTTACCAGAGTTTAACAAAGGGTTAAGCCTTATATAAATATACAGGTATCCTTATTACGCAGCTTCTTCTAGATAATAGATGTCTTCTGGATAATAACTGCCCTCCTTGAACTAGATCATCACCAGATCATGCTTAGATGATCCCATGGATTAACATAGATCAAAAAAAAGATGGAAAAAAGAAGAGATCACATCTAGTGTGACACCGTTTAAGTAAAATGACATTCAGTTTATTTCACGATTTTGCACTTACAGTATAAAAAACATTCAAAAGCATTCATAAAAACAAGGTGGCACGTCTCACCACATCCTCATTAGATTCCAACGCTCTTCAACACACTGCTAACTCCAACGCGTTTCGTCCCCGACTGGGACTTTAACCCGGATGTTAGCTGTGTGGATAACCTCCGCATTTTATATCCGGAGGAAAGAAAGTCACGTGAGCGCGGGGAGCGCGTCATATGTTAATCCAGACACGTCTGCAACCCCGCCCCTTGACCAACATACGGAGAGCAGGAAAAAGTAACCAATGATTAGAGGAGAGGTGGGGTAAGCTGTCAGAGGAAGTAAACAAAAACTGACAGATCCTTGCATATTATCTAAGCGGCGCGGCTGTGACAGCTATCAAAACGACACAGCCGTAACTGCAATCCTTGTCATAATATAGCAGTTGGTAGCAGGACAGAATGGAAGCCTTCCTCAAGATTTGGACGCCCTGGGTCATGTTCAAAGACTCGGTCTCTTACAAACAGATATGGGCTGTATTCTGCTGTTCCTGTTAGGTTTGCGGCTGGGCAAGTCTCTTTTGCTATGGCTTAGGTCTGTGTGGATGCGCGTGAATTGGGGGGGGGGGGGGAGGAGGCGGATTCCTTGCCCACCCCCTTGGGGATGGTGGCGTCCCCCATCTCACCCTCCCACTCCCATTGCTTCTGCTGTTATTCCTAACCCTGTAGCTACCGCTCCTCTTACTACTTTCACTATTCCTGTGGCGATCCTCTCTCCTTCTTTCTTTCTTTAATAAGGTGGTTAATGTTGCTGTGGGTATCTTTCTAACCGCCGCTATTATGCCCTAATTACTTGCATTACTTGATAAGTGGTTGGCCCTCCTACGCGCTCATATCACAGGGTCTTCGTTCTAGGCACTGGCTCGGCTTTAACCCTTTTCTCCCCTTTCTGATCTTCTCTGCTTCCTCTGCTATTCCTTTCCTATTGTGTCCTGGAATGTCTGGTGTGTTTGTCTTAATATTAGATACGTGTCTGTGTCTGTGTCTTATATGTGTCTTCTCAACCTGGACGAGATGGGGGAGGTGAGGAGTCAAACATAGAGATTGGGGCATCATTGCCGGCCAGTCCCCCCAGTGTGCGAGTCCTAAGGGAAGGCTGACAGAGCGACTGGTGGGTTGATTAAATTCCTATGGCCTCAGGATACTTACTGGCTGCTACAAGTGTGTTCCTACGGCGGTGCGACCTTCCCGGCAGGTCTGTGTGGGATTGTTTTGGTACGCTTAGGGGGGGGTTGGTGGGTGTTATGGGGGTCCCCGAAGCTTCCCTCTCCCTATGTGGGCCATTAGGTTGTAGACTGCTATATGCCTTTTGCTTTTGAATGTCATTTTATTTGCTTTGTTAGCAAAGTTAATACTGTATTGTGATATACCTCTTGGCTCGCTTGACATGAGCATATATGTATGTTTCAGTTTTTCTTGTATGAAAATTAATAAAATAAGTATGAACAAAAAAATATAGCAGTTGGTAATTGAGCCAATGCTCGGCCAATCCATATATTCCACTACCACCCTTTAGCCCAGCGATACTCAACTGGCAGACCGGGGTTCGAATGCGGACCAGATTTCCGGACCCCAGTCGTGACAGCCCTGCGCTCAGTTGCTTCTGTGTTGCAATGCTCAGAGCTGCCCCCTTGATGCAGTGTTTAGTCTTCCTGCCAGCGTCATGGCTCCCTGGCACTTAGCATTGCAATATGAAGTACTTTTATATTTTATAGCCAGTTCATGAGTTAGTAGTTTATGGTTGTGATTCTATGTGTAAGACAATAATAAAAGATTACTGCTTTTAATTGTTTTAACGATACTTACCTGTCTTGACATCTAGCTGACTTTATGATGTGTTGCTCCCTCAGTGTGCCTGTTTTTCCTCCCCGCCGCCCCCCGCCTCGGCGTCTGTTATCACAGCAACGTTGTGTGGTGGCGCGGTTGGCTGGGCGGTCTGGGGGGCAGGTGGTGGGGAGGGAGAGCAGTGACGTTCGCAATTGCTGTCTGCTGCTGTTGATTGGAGAGCGCGTCTTGCGTATTGAGCGGCCGCCGCCCGGGGCCGCCGTGCGCGGGAGCGCTCTCCTGATTGCGAACGAGCTGCACACAGGTATTTGAGCATTTTTCAGCTATATATACTGATGTGAAACAGATGTTTCTTCCTGGCACCTTGGAAAAGTGAGCTAGTCTCACGGAACGCGTGGGACAAGGATACCAGGATTTTTATCAGGGGCATTATGGATTAGCACTAAATGGTGATTTCATTCCATGTTTTTTCTTGTTTGTGCACTTTAAAGGATTTCTCTTTTTGGAATTCTTGCATTAGTATAAGCACCTTATATAGGCACTTTAGATATGCACTAGCACTTTTTCTATGTATATACTGGATGAACTGTATTCATTGTGTAATATTGGTATGTTATTGGGAATTTTACTCTTGAATTTGCTTTACTTATTCTTGATGTCCCCGTAGAAGGAATGATTTTTAGATTGTTGTGAGTTATTTTAAAAATACATTTGTGAATATTATGTAGATTACTAGTTTTTGACTTTTCTTGGGTTGGTGGTGCTGATTGGGAATGCTATTTGTGGTTATTGGGGCCACATTTTTTGGGTTTTCAAATTGTTTGATTAATAGGGCATCCCATTCTGGCACACCATTCCCATTTTCTCAAAAAATATTGATGCCTTTTGAGCTGGACAACTTTGGAATCCTTGACTTGAAGACTGTTGGATACAAGCAGTTATCTAGAGACCTGAGTGTGGAGTCAATGCGATTAATTTGATCTAGCTCTGGTAAGAGTTTTGACGCTCTATTTGGTGTGCGATTGGTTTGGTGGTGGAGTATGCGCATTGGATCAACACGCTTTTGCCATTGAAAACTAACTTCCAGCTCTGTGGTTTATTACACTATTTTTTGGGACAAAGTTGGAAGGACTTTATGCACGTTGAGCTTTAATTTTATCTTGTTAGCGCGGTATTTACATTGTATTTTTTGTAGACACAAACTTTGTTTCTCAGTCTTTTTGCCCCATCAAATCCTTCCCCCCAGCTCAGTCCCATATATCCCTGTCCAACCATTTTGTCCTCCCAGCTTTGCCTCATCCATCTCTTTCCCTTCAATTCTGCCCCATCCAGCCCAGTCTCTTTGCCCCATCCATTCCTGTCCTTCCAGTTTTGCCCATCCAATCCCTGGCCTCCCAGTTTTGCCAATCCTTTACTTTTTCTTCCAGCTCTGGCCATCTACTCCCAGCTCCCCCAGCTCTGCTCATTCATCCCTGTCCTAGTTCTGCCCACCCATCCCTTTTTCCAGCTCTCTTTCCATCACTCCATGCCCTTCTGTCTATCCATCTCTCTTCATTACTTCTTCTCTCTCATTCATTTCTCTCCCCCGGGGGGGGGGGGGGGGGGGGGGCAATGCAATGTGCCCATGCCAGAGCTGTTGGTTCTGTGGGGAGCACCAGGTAGTGCCTCGTAGCAGCAGGCAGCGTCTGGTAAACGCCGGGCGCTGTACGCAAAACCACATTTATGAAAGTGAATCTGGTGAGCGACTCTAACAGCGCCATGTAGCGTCTGATTCATCATTACAGGTGGCTCACAGGTGGCTCATAGGTGGCATATAGCGACGGCGCTCTAGCTTCCAGAGCGCCAGGTATTACCTTTTGCTCACTGTCGCTCTCCCATATATTTTAATAGGCGTTCATTTGCTTGTGTTTAAACATGTCTGACATTTTTTAATTTTTTTTTTTGCTCAAATCATTGTGTGACCTCTCCTGGCTGCAAACAAACACTTTTATAAACTTTTTTGACTTTTTATATTTTTATGCAGAATTGTCATTACAGGTCTGGAACTAAAGTGTTAATGTCACAGACACAGTGTTAAAACAATGTCATGGGTTTTCGCTTTGTTACAGGTGTATATGTGTTCAAAAACAGACTTTAATCACACAGCGTCTGGCACGCTATGCTATAGTGACCAGATTTAGAGCGCCGACCCTGTGTGTGTGTTCTTCTTTAAGTATGGTGTGGAGCGCCGAGAGTCGGTCGCACTAAGCTGGCGCTAAGTTTCGCTCACTGCAGCGCTGTACTGGCGTTAGAGTGCCCAACACACATCACATTCATCAATGTCGGACAGATTACTACAGCGACTGAGGCGCTCTGTTACAGCGCCTGATACCCACTTAAAGCATCTACTAGCGGTCGCTCTAAGCACCGCTATACAGATACCTGGCGTTAGTAATGAATCAGCCTCCACGTTTGCTTTTACTGCTCAGTTAATCTGCACAGTGACAGTAAACCTCAACCTGCTGGTATTTTTCTTTATCCCACAAACTAAAAAAAAAATAGCGGTGAGCCTATAAATTTCCGGTTCTGACCTATTTATTGTTTTTGTTTATAGATGATAAGTCCAGGGAAATCTTTTTTAAAAGACAATGTGTGGAGCCTCAGGACTGCAATGCAAATGGGAGCCTTACAACCCCTGGATGGAAAGTTTCTTACAGCATTACTTGTTGTGGCACAGAGGGCTGTACTCCGGAACAACCAGTGTGTAAGGCTTCACTTTTCAGTTTTCATTCTTTTTAATCATTTTTATTATTCTCAGATATAACAGAGCTGTTCAAATTACAGCGTTATGAATGTACACAATTGCTTGAGAAAGAACAAGCTAACAAGAGAATTAACAGGAAAATAGGGCCAGAAATTGCAATGGGCATAGCAGGGCAGGCAGGGGCGGACTGGCCATAGAGAGACCCGGGACAATGACCGGTGGGCCGCACTGCTTTGGGGACAGTTGGGATGCTGCTTTTAACACTCACATTCAATCCCTGCCCCCTTAGTCTCCCTCTCAGCCCCACTGTACCCACAAACCAAGGAACCCCATCCCCCAGTGCTATAGCCCCAGCATCATGGTTGGGAGGCCTCAGCAGGGATGTCTTGGGCTGGCCAGGATAAAATCCAGGGCTGATTTTTTGCCCCATTCCACCACTGAGGGCAGGTGCCGGGGCCCCTGCATCTTTGGAGGACTGACCTCATATGGTGGTCATGTGACACACATCTTCCCAATGGTGAGCAGATCATTTACTCTCCTGGGGCAGCCTCTATGCAGGACGCAGTGGCGTGCAGTATCCAGGACTGGTTATCAGCTAGGGGCAGACTGACCTTCAGGAGATTGTTTAGCTTTTATCATTTTTTCATCTTTTTTTTTATTTCTCTGTCATCCCTTCTTTTGGTTCTTACCTTCTTTTCTTGACTTTCTTTCATTTTTTCTCATTTCTTCTTTTCATTCTTCCCTTTTTTCCTTTATTTCTTTGTGATTCCTTCTATTTCTTCTGTCATTCTTTCTAATCTTTCTTCCTTCTTTTGTCATTCCTACTTTTTATTTTTTCTTCCTTTGTCTTTCTTTCTTTCCCTCTATTCTTTCTTTCCCTCTATTCTTTCTTTCCCTCTATTCTTTCTCGATCTTTCTGTTCTTCCTTCTGGCTTTCTTTCTTACGTAGTATCTTTCTTTTTTATATTACATTCATTCCTTCTTTTTTTCATTTATTCTTTCCTTGTCAGGCTGTGCAGCTATGCCAGGATGGGGGACTAAATCTTTGAGCTTCTTAGTTCAAGAGTTTATGAATTTTGAAGGGTAACTAATTCTTAAAAGAAAAGTACAAGAAAAGACCTCAGAGCAGATATGGGTAAGTCTATGAAAGCTGACTATGAAAGCTCAGCAGTGGCCAACCTGGAATCTAAAAGATTCCAGGGCCGGCCATTGGCTTTTCCCCGGAGCACCCCGAATCAGGATGCCCCAAGGGCGCACATAAAAACCCACCTTTCCCTGCTCCAAGAGCGCATGCGTGGGCTCTCGTCCAGTGAAAGCCGTCTGCCATGACATTTTACTCCTTCACAATTTTAGACACAAATATCATAGCCAATAGCATTTTTAAATATAACGTCAAAATGATGTCCTCAAGGTTCTGAGCGTATCTGGCATTTGTTTCTTTTTTATTTGTTTTGGAACTCTGTGAACAATGTTAGCAAGACACATAAACTGGTGTATTTGGTGTACATGGCAGAGACTTCCTGACACTGGCTTGCTAATAATTGGCTGGGGGAGAGATGATGCTCCACTCTCCTGAGCTTCCACTCCTGCCGCTTCAAATGAGGGGAACGCAATCTCACAATCTTGTGTTCCACTAGCTAAAGGGTTACTAGCAGTGTTCTCATCTGGGGAGGTCGTTACTACATCTTGTTTTTGCTCAAGCTGCTGATGAGCTCACTTGTTACAGTGGAAGGATTCTGGGTTTCGTTGTCAGAAACTATACTGAGGGCCTTACTCATGGCCAGGAAAACTGCTCCATTAAGCATTAATGGTTGGACCACTACATCATTCTATCATGCTAATCAACTCTTTCATGCCTAACTTAAGATGTGTGCGACTGAGTAGAATGCCTTATACAGATGAATTTATGACTCTTGCCTTTTTAATGGAGCGCTGTTGTATGAGCTACACCAGTTATAGGTGGTGCTCAAGCCTGAGCACAATGGACAGAAAAGATTTAAGTGGGACAACACTTGTGAATTAGACTTTCCCGGCTTTGTTCCATTTCCCAGGGCCATCTTGAATTGGAACACCCAGCTGTTTACCCCCCCCAGGACGCCAGTATTCACTGACCTTTCCTGGGTCCATTGGCTCATGCATGGGCTCTGGGCAATGAGAGCCATTTTCCATGACATGTCTTCCAGCAAATGGATCTCAAAGGTTTCAATAGGGAGCGAGAGAGGCTGCATCCCCGGTGAAGCTTGTGCTCCAGCACCAACCTATCTGAATGGCTAGGATGGGAGTGTACGCACAGCCCGAGGATGCCGGGGATGCAACATCTCTTGCTCCCCATTGAAAACAATGAGAGATGTTTACCGAATGACGTAGGCACAGCACGGCTCTCATTGGGCAAGAGCAGGAAAGGTGAGTGAATACGGGAGCCACGGGAGGTTTTACACACCGGGACAGCCCAATTCAGTATGCCCTAGAGCAGCGGTACTCAACTGGTGGACTGAGGTCCGAATGTGGACCTCTGCAACAGATTTCTGGCCCCCTGCCCTGACAACCATGCCACCTTTACTTGATCGGCGATGTAGTGTTTAGTCTCCCCGCCTGGCACCAAGCTTTGCAATATGAAGTACTGCACGGGAGGGAAGTGGCATCCATCTCTGTCCTCCCCAGCTCAGCCCCATCCATTTCTGGCCCCCGAGCTTTGACCCATCTATTCCTGCCCCCTCAGCTCTGCCCCATCCATTCCTCACCCCCCCCCCCCATTATGCCCCAGCTTTTTTAGTTTTTCCCGTGGAATCTATAGCAACCCCCCCCCCCCCCCCCCCGAGTACGCAGATTTCTAACTATCCAGCCCCCTCGACAACCCCCCCCCCCCCACCCGGACCTACACCTCTCACCGGATGCCTGTATATGGACCCTTACAAGTAGTGGTTGAGTACCCCTGCCCTAGGGGTAGGCCAACTGACCGTTCTGGAATCTTGATACATTTGTATTCTTGCCTTTATATACCTATTCTGAATCAGAATTCGTTTTGAACCTCGGGGAAAATTTGATTTGGCACAAATCCGAATTTCTTGGGATTATATTAATTACATTTCCCCTTTTTTTTTTAAACTCACTGTCAGTCACTTACCTGTACACTGTCTCCCCCAGTGCTTGCAATTACCAACTTTTTGGGGGTCTTTGCAGAAGCAGAGTGTTGAATGACCACAAGATGGCTATTGGAAGTGCTGGACTACAATAGGATAATTGAGTCCTGTGGTCTCCTGCTTCTGCTGCCGCTGTCTTTTCAGAGAGCACAGAGCTCCTTCCTCTACCTCTGCCTCCACCTCCTGCTGTCTCTGCCTCTGCTCATTCCAGGTGCCCATGCCCCACTGCCTCTGCTCCAGGGGGACAAGAAACAATGGCGTGGTGCAAGGCAGCATGCTATTGTGTGCTGAACTGTGCTGTGTTTGTGCATTTCCACTGTAATGCGTTGGAAACACACAATGCAAACGTATCCTAATGCTCCTTTAACTAGGTTTGTATGCAGCACAAAACCAATTCTTCACTTAGCGATTTACACTGCAGGCCGTTCCATGTTTGAAAGTGTTCCAGGCATCTGACATGCAGTAAATAGTCAGAGAATAAACCACTTTGTTACCCCGCACCGCTGTATAGTAAAAGGTGTGCTGGTCAGATACAGGTCCTTACCCCATGTGGTGTAAGGCACACAGTACACAAGAGAATGGGGTAGTCCAGAGCAACCCCCAAAATATACCTGTATCAAGATAGACCACACCTCCAACAATAATGTTAAAAAATGACCCTTTATTTGTATTTTTGGGTAGTTTTACAATGATAATTTTAGTCACACTATTGAATTAAAAAGAATTTAAAAACACCAGATCCCCTAGGATATGATAATACGCTCTAAAGTAGCAATGAATTAGCAAAATGTGCCTCTAACACAGCATGTATCCAGTTTGTGCAATATAAATACAATATGTTAAAATGTGAATGAAATATACAGTACAAGAATCACAAATTAAAACTTGTGTGCAAAATATGCTGCTAAAGTGTCACAGGCCTGAGGAAGTGATCCAGTAGCGATCACGCAACGCGTCGCGTTCTTGTTTGTCAGGACCCCCATAGGATAGCCCCACTTATCCGGTGATGTATTTTACTATTATTTAGTTCTCACCAGCTAATCCAGTGCTCACATTGATACTTACGTATATCAGCACAGCATAGCACAGCCGGTTGAGTTACAGCACGGCTACTGACACTTGACACTTTAATTCATTCTCTGCACTATTTTGTGACACTTTAGCAGCATATTTTGCTGTAAAACTACCCAAAAATACAAATAAAGGGTCATTTTTTAACATTATTGTTGGAGGTGCGGTCTATCTTGATACAGGTATATTTTGGGGGTTGCTCTGGACTACCCCATTCTCTTGTGTAATGCAGTAAATAGTCTTGATAATTTCTTTACCTTTTTTGTTTTTTTTGCATTATTAACTGAGTTATTATTTTGCTGTTTTCTTAAAGTGCCAGTACGAGACACAAGGAAGAATGGCATCTATTGCCCAGGCTGCTACTCCAAGACTGAACAATGTCTAGCCACACATTCAATGGAATGCACTGGAGAAGAAAAATTGTGCCTGACTTACCGCGTTACGAATTTGTTTAGTAAGCAGGGGCAAGCCCATGTGCCTACATTGTCATCATTTCAATACATTGGCATTCTATTAATTCTTAGTTATAGTTATACTAAAGATTTATATGGGTACTTGAAGTGAAGGCTTGAAGTGTTTAGCACCAAAAGCATTTTTTGAACTAATGGCACTCCCACGAAAAAAAAAAAAGCATGCTGACATCTACATTTCCCATCTCAGTTCTCACGCACCATTTCACAGCTTAACATGTTGCTGAGCGAAATGACAAATAAGCTGTTATGTGCTGCAGGGGCCGGAAACTAGATGCAGCATTGATAGTACACTTCCTGGGTGCATCAGTGTACTGGCTTAAGACCAGATGTTCTAGGCTGTACTGTGATCCAGCTGCAATTTTAATCTTGGGAATCGGGTAGAACCAGCTAAATCCCACTAACATTGCCAAAGGTGCTGCAAGGCGAGCGGAGGCAACCTACACCGGGCCTCCTTCTGCCATTATACCTCGAGTGCAGCACATGGGGAGGCATTTGACCCTTCCTCCCCTGCACTCAGGATTATAGGGCAACCTTAGATAAGCCGCTCCCAATTTATCCATTGCATTGTATGTCCCAATGGGGGCTCTCATAGATTAAATTCAGGACCTTGGTGTTTGATGGTGCAGCTTAAGCATACTTCTGCAGATATTTGCCAACCGAGACCTCTGAGTTGGGTTGAGTGTTGTGGCTCCTTTAAAACTATCATTAAACACCTTTGAAATCTAAATGACATTATATTTCACTAATATATATTGGCCATTTTTGGGGGGCCTTGAAGGACAACTACCATTTGTCAGCTGATCTGGCATTGGGCTGAGTATTTACATCACAGACACTTCTCTGATAAATGTGTTAGCTTTTCCTACTGCAGGGTAAACTTGTTACAATTTATCACAAACTAACAGCCATTTAGCTGTGTTTATTTTTCATTAGGAAAATGTAACAATAGAGATTGAGAGGCAGAGAAGAGTCAGTAAAGAGACCTGGCAAATTATAGTAGTCCTTTAAATTGGGACAGCTAATGACATCACTGGAGGGGAGGCACATGGAGGGCAATATCCCTTGAAATATCGCTCTACATGTCTGGGATGCCTGAGATAAAGGTGCCCTCTGAATACACAATGGCCTTGGTGCCCAGGGCAGTTTCCCTGCATGCCCGCTCCTAAAGCACATGAGCACATGATAGCAAAGTGGAGGTGAACACTCACCTGATGCGCACCCTTTAGCCAGTTTCTAGGGACTTGCATCAGAAATGCGTTGAAGCTGGCTGATAAGAGGGCTATCAGCACTAGAGCTGATAGCATGTAAATTGAATTTCTGGAACCCGCAGGACCCCATTGAATTAAGCCTTTTGGGGGGCATCCCAAAAGCACCAGGAAGTCTGAAAATGAGCTTAAAAAAGCAGCAAATGCAGCCTGTTTATCCCATGTTTGCGAACCAATCAGGATCACCAGAGGGGTGTCCGTGTTTGCCGCACATGCTGATTTGGGATTCTCCACTTCTTAACAAGGACTAGGAGTCTGAAAACAAGCTTTGAAGTGGAACAAAACCCAGCCAGTTGTGTTACCCCCCCCCCCCCCCAGGACACCGGTATTCACTCATCTTTCCCCCTGTCCAATTGTGCATGTGCCATTTGGTATGTCTATGTCATTCTGAAAACGCCTCTGATTGTTTACAATGGGTGGCTGAATCTTCTGGCTGTGTGCATGCTCCCGCCCAAGCGATTCAGGTAGGCTGAAGCGGGATCCCATGCGCTGCTCTCGCTCCTCATTGAAGCCTATTAGCCAGTTGCGAAATGACATAGGCCCTTATTTAACAAGGGATAGCGCCAGGTAGCGAATGGTGAGCGAACGGTAATGACGCTCACCGCCACGAGAACGCCGGCTCCCCTCCGCAATCACACATTTATCAAGCCGATCCTGCTTAGCGACTGACAGAGCGCCAGATAGCGAATCATTCATCATTATTCCAGCCTCACCCCACAGCGCCAGCGAGCGACCTTGAACAGCTACAGGTATGACCTCTCGCTACCTGGCGCTCTCCAATGCATTTCAATGGAGCAATCTTTAAATATTCATAATTAATTGCTATTAATTTTTTTTTTTTTTTTTTTAAATGTCATAAATTCTGTGGCCACTTCTGCAATGTTAGATTTTTTTTTTTTAAGGTAAAAAAAAAAATAAATAAATTTGTGCAGAATTGATATTACAGGTCTGATATTAATGTATTCATATTACAAAATGTTTTGAAAAACATGTTTTTTTTTTTTACTAAAAATATGGTTGTTTGGGGGTTAAAAAACTATTTTTAACCCATCGCCGCCAGCGCTCTGGGGTTTAAACAAGCATTTCACAGCGCGAGAATTTTTGGAGCGTGATTTGTTAATGAATATGCTGGGAGCCGTTCGCCATGGCCGTTCGCTGTCATGCGCTCCCATACAGCGCGGAACCTGTCAAACAGCGACTCCTAACCCCGTATTCAACATTACCGCACACCGACTGAGTCGCTGTCAACAGCCGAACAACGGCCAAGCACAGCGAATACTAGCGGGCGCTGTGAAAATAACGCTACTGTCGCTCATCTGTCGCTACCTGGCGCTATTAATGAATCGGCCTCATTGTCACAGCAAATGGCTCCAATTGTATGAGAGCCCATGCATGCATCATTGAACAGGAAAGAGCTGAGTTGTACTGAGCGACCTGGTGGAATTCACACAACGGGGCATCCCAAAACCCCGGATAGTCAAAATACTGGGTTTTGTTCTGCTTTAAAATCCCTCATTCTGGCATTCCTTGATGAAATAAGTGCAACCTGTCCCCTTCCCTGCCTGCAGCAAGTAACGACTACAAATTGAGTTTGCAGGTTTGCCGCACATGGGTGCTTGGTAAACTTTATTGACCGCAGGTGGTCACGTGGGACGCAAGAGCAGAGCAAGAAATAAATACTTGTTGAATAAACAATAGAAAGTACTTTCTCCTCCTGCCTCCTGCCAGACAGCGTCCTCTCTGCAGGTCCACCATGTTGGGGGGCTCCCTAGTGGTCCGGCGCTGGTCTGCTGATGCTGGGAAATGCTGCAGTGCTGGCATCTGTAGTGAGGGGTGGTGTCTCCACCTCCATCTTTCTTGGCATCCCACCTAGCTAATGCTGGCCTGTCCGTGCAGAGATGATTTTTACTGCCGAGGAAGTGCCTCTGTTAAATCCAACCATGTAACTAATTCTTTCACTGGGGAGAGGGACATGGAGGGGGATTTCACAGGACATTGCCCTCCATGTCCCTCCCCTCCAGTGATGTCATTAGTCACATGGGGAGAAGAGAGGATGCTGGCCAGCGGGGGACAGAAGGAGGAAGATGCATAGTCGTGAGTTTTTCTTTCATTTATTATCAGTCTAATGGACCCCCTATAGCAGTACACATATTGTAATGCAGCACCAGGGGGTGGTCTGCCCGATGATCTAGATTTGGCCCGGATCCAAATCTCATCACTAGTTGAGACTAGCTTGCAGGGCCGTTGCCAGCACAGGGCAAACCTGGGCAATTGTCAGGGCCCCTGGCATCTTAAGGGGCCCATTCAGGCTCACACTCGGTTATGGTATTATTATACAAGGGGCCCGAACCAGCGAATGCCAGGTGTTGTGTGCAGACCTGCTCATGGCTGGCCTCAGCAACAGGGGATGATCAGCAACAATGGAGAAGGTGACAAGGAATGGAGGTGGCGAGAACCAGGTGACAGCTGACAGCAATGATGAAGTCTTTAGTGACAGCGGAGCAAGCAGTAAGGGCTGAAGGGTGCTTGGTGGCAATAGAGAATGTGACAAGGACTAGAGGATGATTGGCAGCTATAGGGAAGGCAATAAGGACTGGAGGGCGATCAGCAGCAGGAGATGACCCATTTCTGGTAGCGGACCTGAAAGTTGACATCACTACTTTGGGGCCCACTAAGATTCTCTTGCCCAAGGGCCCCCACAAACCTAGAGCCGTCCCTGCTAGCTTGCACACTTAAAACTATACTTTTTGAAGCTTCTCCTCTGCTTGGTGTTTGGTGCAGAAACCATCAAACAAGATTTTTTCTTTCCAGGCACACACCTACAGTTTTCCACCAGTGGTTGTGCCACTATGAATGTCTGTAGACAAAGTCGAAAGTTGGAATTTCTAAATAGACCCAGAAGTCTGCACACAACCTCCTGCACCAAATTAAGCTCCCAGCAGGATTTGCCACCAGGTAAGTCAATGTATTCTTTAATTCTAAAACATTGTTTTTATACATTGATGCTACTCTAAGGCAGGCAAATTGACTTACTGGGGTCTATTCAAGTGCAGAGGGAATGAATATCCTGTGGGGTTCTGTGGGGTTCTGTGGAGTGCGGCTAAACTTCGCATCTCAGCCAAGGCAGGGGTTCAAGGACTGAAGTGAGTTCAGAGGAAATCCAGGGGGTGTCACACTGTGGAACATACCAAATCGGGATGCTCCTAGGAAAATTCCTTAAAGAGGGCCATCTCATTTATATGTGTTTTGGACAACTTTAAAAGACAAGGAGGCACTTGTTGCCTAGGCCACAACTTCAAGCATGGGGGCTTGGATTTTTCTGGCTGTAGCCGTGTACCAGCCCTATGCCCCATTGACCACTTCAACGGATCGTCAAGTCACCTGTCTGGCATGTGATGGGTGACTTCCTGATACCACTCTCCAATCACCCACGCGCCATACTGGGCAGAGCGGAGTCTGGTGACCATCAGTATGGTGCAGATCTGAGCGCTGTGATTTATCAGCCCATATGCCGGTTGCAACAAGCTAGTAGCCCCCTCTCTCTTTTTCTAATATCTATCTATCTATCTATCTATATATATATATATATGCTGTAAATATATAAAACCAAATACTGTAAATACTGTCTCTGGTCAAACCAACCCGAAGAGATGAAATTCGAGTGGAATTTAACTATAACCAAAAGCCAAAGCTCATCTTATTTACCACAGAATCCAAGAGTGGTCCCTACTTGGATTTAAAGCGGACCTTCAGCTTCATGTAATGAAAAGCCCAAACCCTTAAACAACTATTCCATCAGCATCTAAAATTAATATATTTAAAGTTTTTAATCACTTACTTTTTATTTTTTCCCTCACTGATCTGCAACTCTGTTCAGTGCCGCCATCTTGGCTCAGGAGCATCACATACTGAAGAGAGGAGAGCGGGATAAAGATCAGGGGGTGGGTAATAGCTGTGCACAGACAAATAAGAGATGGGGTCATGAAAAGGACAGCAATCCCAGAATGCAGCGCGGCACACTCAAAAGACATTTCCTGTCTGCAGGCAGCCTGAGAATCCATGGGCCGCCATTTTGAATGTTTAAAGGCTCAGAAAATGCAGTAGATGCAGGTAGGATGATTTTTAATGTGGACAATCTGTATGTACGGGGTGGGGAAAACATATAAGATATGCTCTTATTTAGGGTGAAGGTCCGGTTTAAATATCCGTTTTTGTCTTCATGAGAACATAGGCACATCAGGTATGTACAAGGCATTATCTATGAAATGACCCTAAAGTAATCCCAAACTGCTCATCAGCCTGCAGTTTATGTCCCCATTATCTGACACAACCAGTTCTCTAGTGTCTGCTGCTCTTATTTTCAGAAGATGTTCTGCTCATCGCTGCCACAGCCCTCTTCGTAGTCGGCACCATTTTTTTGTATACCAATTTATAAACATTAATCGGCCACTGATTTCTTTCAGGACATTTTATCTGGTGTCACTTTTGTCATGATTATAATGTCGAAGACTGCGTGTACCAGCCTTACATGTGTGCTCCGGATGAGGACGTCTGTTTATTCGAGAGAACGAGGAATATTTATGGTATGTTTTGGTATGCTTTATCTGAACAAGATATATATATATATTAAAGTATCTTCAGTAGGCATGATTGGATCCACAGCATACTGGCTTGATTTTCACATCACTAAGGGGGGTATTAAAGATTCCCTTTAATTCTTCTTGATAAGGTTGTCACAGGGACAATATTCATGGCTGTCCTGATACATCAGGGGTGTAACTATTGAGGAAATACTTTTGGCCAGGGTGAAAATGCCCGCTGTGTCCATCACTTAGTCAATTGGAGGAAATGAACCAGTTAGATTCCCCAAATAGTATTATATGACAATGGCATTTGAAACCTTACTGCTAGTGACGAGTCGCTGTGAGGCGCAAGTATCCAGCATTTGGTACTCCAAAAGGCAGAATATAATAGCTCTGACTCCCACTACCCAACAGTACATTTTTGTAATACAGTTTTAATATAAAAAAAGGAACTCAACTTTGCAATGTCTTCCTTCATCTGCCACCCCACCATACATTATCCTTCTTAAATCCGGCGGGTCTTCTATGTCCCGTCGTCCAGTGCCTCTTCTGACTCCTGCAACGTCTCCTCAAACCCGTATCTGGCATCACACAGGTCTCTCCTTCTTTTACCCCAGCTGCTGGGAGTAATGACTAGGGATGAGCGAACCGGTTCGGACGAACCGGAATTCGCTCCGAATTTCAGGGAAAATTCGATTCGGCACGAACCCGAATTTTTTTTGGTTCGTGCCGATCAAATTTTCCCTGAAATAAAAAAAAAAAAATGCCGGCATGGTGGGAGCGGGCAGGCCGGCTACGCTGTCAGCGGGCGGTAGCTGGCCTGCCCGCTCCCACCATGCCGGCATTTTTTTAAAAAGCAAACACTTACCTGCATGGTCGGAGCGTGGAGGCCGGCGCCGCTCTCAGGCGCCCTCTGATGACGCGCCCTCTGATGATGCGTCCTCTGATGACAGCTGAGAGGGGCGCCGGCCTCCACGCTCCGACTGACAGGCGTAGCCGGCCTGCCTGCTCCCACCATGCCGGCATTTTTTTTTCAGATGAGCGATTCATGAAAGTTCGATTCGGGCGAACCCAAATTTCTTGGGGAAATTCGGCGTATCGCCCGAATCAAACTTTCAAGAAGTTCGCTCATCTCTATTAATGACAGTTAGGCTGGGGGGATGCTTTTATATCTCAGAGGTGGAGCCTCCCTAAAGCCAATCAAGCTGGTCTCTGGGTAGTAAAATGTATATGTTAATACTAGCTTTTTGTGTGCGGCACTGCAAGCTGTGCCCGTCACTAACACTGCTTACCAGACTCCTTTTATGTTTATTGGTGAAACAAACACATTTTATCTTCTGTTCATCATACACCATCCTTATTAAATGCAGTTATATGGACTGATCTCTCCTATTTAGTGCAAGCATAAAAAGAGTGCTCACAGGGCAATTATTGTATTTAAGATCAATAAAGCCTTTAAAGCGGACTGGGCACCAGGTGGGAAAACGCTCCTACTTTTTTTCCATTCACCTTTATTGTCTACCTTGGGGGTGATTCAGCAGCCGAATGTAAATATTCACCTTGTGCTGAATCAGCCCATAGATAGACAATGAAAGTGAATGTGAATGCAGTTTTCTATCCTTCAAAGTAGTAGATTTTTTTACCTGGTGCTGAATCTACCCTGTAATGGTGGCCAACATGCCACCTGCCAGCGCTGGCGGGTGGCATGTCAGGTAATTTGTCCCAGATCTTGCCGGTATCCATGGTGGGGAGAACCCGACTTAAATAACAAGTTCAGGGTCCAATCTAGCTACAGCCTGAATCTGAAGCCCATCACATACCACCTGAACAGTTAGGCTAGCGGTCCCTAAATTGTAACTCAGGATCCCTGCTGTGTGGCCTGCCAGCTGTCTTCTAGACCAGAAGACAAAAGGAGATTAAGCTCACCCCTGGAGCTGGGGAGTGCATAGCACCCAGATCTGGGCTTTGTCAGGGCCATGGATAGGGTTAAAATTAACTGACCAGATGTCCCACTTTAAGACCCCCTTGTCACTCAGAAAACTCTGGGGACACCTAAATGTCCCACTTTGCTGACGTTATGGGGAAGGATACAATTGCTCTAACACTTTGGCTGAATGGCAGCAGTGGAATGCATGGATTGGCTAGGCTTTGGCTCAATCACCAATCTTTTACAGACTAGAGATCATTGGCGGCAGGGCTATGACTACTTATACACACCAGTACGTAAAAAAGCCTGTAAATGAACCGCGCCCTAACCCCCCACTGACACCACTCTGCCCATCATCCACAAACAGGTTTAAGATGTCCCAATTTAAGGCTTCCAAAAAAAGGTCAGTTTGAGTTAAAGAGAACCAAGGCCTTTCCGTGGGGGACTGCTTTTCTTACTTCCCATGTGATCCTAGCATCCCCTGCATCCCCTGCATGTGCACTTCAGGAACTCACTGAGCAGGAGATGTTGCTGGGTGCGCAGCAAAGCATAGTTGTGCTCTTGTTCTGCTGCTGACTCATCCCACAAATGCCTCATGGAATTGTGATAAGGTAGGATTTCTGGCTCGCCGTGAGGTGTCTCACAGTGGCGATAGTGTAGGGTGAATACTTATTTTTTTCAGGTCATCATTCAACCAGCAGTCTTCTGTTTTAGAGGGGAGGCAAGACACCGAGATATTCAAGCGATGTGGAAGATCCATGCAATGTAGCCGAGCAGGAACCATCCGAAGTGAATCCAAGATCATAACGACCAACGCCACTTGTTGTAACAAAAATGTTTGCAGTCCGCCTTTACCAGAATGTAAGTATGTTTTATAGAGCCTAAAATATTATCATTTGTTCAAATCTTAAAAATCGTCAGGTATGTTCTTTAGCTGGTGATGAATCTTGGATCAAAGACCAATGTCTTATTCCTTTCACAAACCTTGTAGAGGTCTTTTATAGTTCAATAACTATTATTAATCAGATATACCAGAATTTAAGAGTACATTAGCTGTAACATCCCAGCTGCTATTATGTGCACTGGTGAAAGGGGTTGACCATTAGTTAAAAACGCTACAACACCAAATAGGAATTCTGGTTTTATGTCATTTGATCTCCAATGTGACTGAGTGCTGAACCCCAAATTGTGCACTACCTCAGCAGTTGTATTATAAACATCCAAGTCAGTTTCTTTAGGCAGCTGGAGGTCAGGGTAGGGGTCCACCGACTTCCTTTACGTTGGCAGTTAAGTCACAACCTTTTGCAAACAAGTTCAAGTTTTATCACCCCTTTTCCATACAGCATTGGGGGTCCCTTGTCTTGAAAAGAGGTTCACAATCAGATATCACATACAACAGGGCCTTCCGCCCCCCCATAGAGTGAAGGGGCCAGGGGTAAGTTAGAGCATACACTCGGCAGTGGGGATAGGTCTTGCCTCTGGGCAGCACTATCCACGGTGGGGTAAGGGGCCTTAGGAGGCTGGCAGGTCAGGGCCTGTCTTTCAGAGACTTAGGCCACCAGACAGGGGTGCTCAGAAATGCTATTCAGAGGAAAGCTGGGGGGGCTGTAGGGTGGTAGCTCATCAGTCTTCTAATTCAGAGACTACAGTTCTCTTTCTCTGACTGCGCAGGTAGGGGACAGTAGGGCTAAGCAACTCTGACACTTTCCCTAATGGTGGACAAGTCCCTCACTTCCTCCATGCTTATCACCCTCTTCTCCCCACCTTCTTTTATACCTAGGCCCCACCTAGCCTCCATCCTACTCAGAGTCTAGCTCCGTCTACTCTATCATTCATCCCTCGGGACAGTATAGGAGGGGATTCTTTGCTGTAAGAGCAGTGAGACTATGGAACTCTCTGCCCGAAGAGGAAGTCATGAAGAATACACAAAAAAAGTTCAAAAATGGCCTGGATGCCTTCCTTGCATGTAATAACATTAACAGCTATGGCTACTAGACCACTAATAAACAGGCTGAACTGGATGTACTAAAGTCTTTTTTCAGCCTTACATACTATGTTACTAGTATTGTCTCGAGACCCAGCAGGAGTAGCACACTGTCAAGGGCCCTCCAGCCAAACACTTCAATCTTGCTTCTCCCCACTGGGGATTCACCAGCACCTGGGGGCTCAGGGGAGCTGCCACCAAATCTGGGGATGCACCCAACTAAAACCTATCCCCAGGGTGAGGCCGAGACCTGTCTCTTTCTCCCACCCCATCCTAAAAGACTTTAGGGGGCGCCCACTAGCCTGCCCCTGGAGCTTCCAAAATTGTTAACCCCCGCTGTGTGAAACCCCTGGAGTCACCGGTAAACTCACCTTTACCAGTGGCTCCCCCTTCATTATTCCCAACAGCCTCATCCCCAGCTTCCCTGTAGCTGAGAAGCAGTTCACTGATCTCAAATGTGCCGGTTGACATGCACAAGCCTGCTAGCCGCATCCCCTGTTTCCCTCTACTCTGCATGGCTGGGTGCTGGAGCACACCTCAATTATAGGGAAGCTCAATCATAGGAGCACAGGGAAAGGCAAGGGATGCCCCTGGGGCAGCCATGGGCCCACAGGCTTTACATAAGCTTAATTCAATCAGATGTTGTCCTATAACTGTTATTTACTAAAAACTTGACATTGTACTTGTTATTCATTTGTCTACCTTGTCCATAGTGCCATCCACCAGTGAAGTTGATAATGGCCTCATATGCCCAGCCTGCTTTGTCCCCAATTCTGATCGCTGCCTAGGTCGTAATGATTTGAAGTGTACGGGAAATGAGAAGCGATGTGTGAACTTTATGAGAACAGAAATACAAGGTATGTACTTTATGGGGTCGATCCAGAGCCAAGTGAGAAAAATCACTCCTTTTTTTAGGAGAGAAAACTGCCATTCAGTTTCATTGTCTAACTTGGAACTGATTCAACAACCGGGTGTAAGCCTTTACCTGGCTCTGAATCAGCCCCAAGGTAGACAATGATTGTGAATGGTAGTTTTCTCTCCTAAAGAGGGAAAAGCCCATGCACCAGGGGGATCAATTTAAAATACATCCCACAGGAAAACCCAAAGGCTTAGCATTAAGTTTTTCTCTTAACTAATTTCTGTACCTCATTTACCTTTTATTTTTGATGAAAAAGACCCCTGCCACTCACAGTTCATACTATATACTCTAAAATGTTGAACTTGGATTTTGTGGTTGGGGAGTTCTTTGGTGAGGTTCAGAAGTCATCCAATGAGGTGGAATTTTGCCACAGTTTATAAAATAACCCTATAAGTAAATTGAGGTGGATTAACTGACCTAAATTAATGTTATCCCTCTGGCAAAGGTTCTTTTACATCACCAAGGCATCAGGGCATCTGAGAGTTATCTAAGGATTGGAGCAGGTATTGGGTAAGGCCATGGCCTGTGTGGCCTGTGGAACATCCAGGAATTGTATCGGGGGGGGCAGGGGTGGCTCGTGTATTTGCTGTCATTGTCAATGTGAGGATATGACTGCTTAAAGAACATAGATGGATATTTTGCATGACTTTCTGGTGCTGCTGCTGGACTCTTTATGGCCAGGCATCCCCACTCCTCCTGAAGAGTGTCCCAAGGTCTGTGAACTTTTGGCTCCCGTAGCCCCTCTCCTGCTTCCCTTTCCCTGTTGCTGCTTTCCTTTGAGTGCTGCTCTTACTTGTTACATAAACATTGCTCATTGTAACCAAGCATCCCCAAATACAAATAGCGACCCAGGGCTGTTTCTAAGGTAGAGTTAGCAAGGTGATCACCCTGGGCGTCAAGGCCATTGGGGACGCCTTTCTCCCAGCCATCCTGTGTTCTGCAGATGAGTCAGAAAAACTGTTAGTGGCGCAGCCCATAAGACAAGCCCCTCATTCCCCCATATTGGGCTCGGTTATGAGCATGGGAATTCCAGTATAGGACAGCAGCAGCAATTTTTTCCTTCATGCATGAAGTGCTATTTTGCCTAGAAACTGCCCTGTAGTGGCCACACTTCATTTAAACTGGACCAACACAAGTCTTTTAGTTAGCAAATGTTGGTCCCGCAGTCAGCTAATTAAAACAAGCTTGGGGGGGGGCATCTACACACAACCCCCACAGAATGCCCTTAATCCTCACCTTCACTACGAGCCAGTGCCGGGAAAGGAGTCCTGCGTTTGGGCAGTGGGAGGTCACAGTGTCAGGTCGTTCCGGTGGCCGGCGCCAAGGACGGGACCATGCCCATGTGGCCACCCAGCGGCAAATCACCTGGTGATCCATTCCTGGTGCTGGCTCGTAGTGAAGGGGAGGATTAAGGACGTTCTGGGGGGTTATGTGTAGGGAGGACTTCAGCATTCTGGATGCTCCCCCCAAGCTTGTTAACACCCGTTAAAAAAACAGGTGTTGGGCCAGTTTAAGAGACTGGGGGGGGGGGGGGGGGGGGTGTCAGGTCATGGTATATGAAAGGTCATATTTCAGTGGTTAAACTAAAAAACTATTCTGTGGGCTGAGCCAGTTTGGTTGTGGTGTTGAAGCTGAGAGTATGCTCCTGATATGTGCAAACGATCTTCCACTGCTGATAGCACAGCGGTGGACACTTGTGATAGCTCACGTGATGCTCCCACATGGCAGGCAGCAAATATGTAGAAGAAAGGCCAGGTGGGAACAACGCATCAAAACCAGACAGCAACAGCTCACATGACTTTGTGGGATTGAGTCTGTGAGCAGGCAGAATTGTTTTTATTTTCATTGCCTGGAAAGGGACTTTAAGCAAACCTTGAGCCGATGTTGAATAACGGGTATGCGCTCAACCAATAAAAAAAAGCGTTACTTTCAACAAAGACTGCTAACCCTTTAACTTTTTACACTGCCTTACATTTTTCTTCCAGATACCTTTAGCATGACGGAAAGCTTGCATGGTTGTACCACTGACCAGATCTGTGATGCTGGATCCAGCTTGACACATGCAAAAGGAAATTTCTACAAGACTATAAAGACTGACGTTATCTGCAACAGCGCTTTCACACAACATAGTGCGATCGTTTGCTTAGTTATGTTTATGGTTACGGCCCTGTGTGTCTTCAAAGCAGATATCATCATATACTGATCTACTCTCAGGGACCAATACACATAACTGCTTGTTCAAGAAAGTTTTAGCATTGTCTATGCAACAATTGTCAACCATGATGATTATTTATACCCCTTACTGCATGAGAGTAGTTTTGCTTTAATATGCCTCAGTTCTGTTCTCATGCAGTGTGGTCGAATATTTTTGTTCACCAAGTAATTTCTGGTTGTGAGTTTTGGTCTTCAGAATGCAAGTTATGCAGCCAAATGCCCTCAGATTGCTTGGGAAGACCACCACCTATCTGAGGAACATTGTTCTGACAAGGTCCCTTTTAGCCAAATGATCCCTCTACTAGCTCCAGCAATATATTGTCCTTGCTTCAGTAAATTTAGCGTAAAATATTTCATAAACTATGAGGGATGCCTCGGGGGCTTTACCACTCAACTGCTAGATAATAAATAATAAAAAGAATCTAGATAATGTAAAGAGAAACTCTGGTTGTCCTATCTCTTGAATCTGTCATTAACCAGGCTCCTAAGCATTGGTCTTCCCTCCCCTCTTCCCACAATATTTTTTTTATTTTCATTCCTACATCTCACCTCATGGAGCTTACTTGATGGGTCTAACTGAACTCCAAAATGCCCTAAATATGGAAAAGATGAGGCATATCATATTAACTTACTTTTGGAAATATAAACCTATTAAAATGTTCTGGAGGTTGGTGGTGCAAAAGGCTCTAAGGTTTCTCCGAAATTAAATGCCGAGGCATTAAAATAAAATAGTCTAAACTCACCTGTTGGTGACTTACCATTGTGGGAGAATGAGCGATTCCAACATTCAATTCGAGGCAGACATGGCGGTGTCAAATTGGCTTATGCCACCCTAACACGCCTACTCTATTAATTAAAATAGAGGTGCGCCATGGCACGCCCTATCTATTGCAAACAATGGAGAAAATGTTGTGGGGGCATAAACAAGGCCGCCAGTGCTTGGAGGCGGAATTGCTGGATGGAGGAGCTGCGCAGACACACCGGATCTACAGAAAGGCACTGCCTTGGCAATTGAGTTAAATGGACAGTCCATTATAAATAACTCTTTTGGTTCATGGGAGAAGCCATGATGGGATTACTGTGGCATGTCACCCCATTTTCTTCTATTGAGATGTATGAGACAAAGCTCTCCCTTCTCCTGTCAATAGGAGACGATGGAGCGGCATGTCACGGTAATCCATTTATGGCTGTTCCCATGAACCACAAGAGTTATTTAGACTGGACTGTCCCTTGAAGGAAAATCAAAAACTTCATATCCTCCTAGCTTTTGATTTTTGCCAGTGGAGCATCCAATTTAGGATGGCTCACTTTTTGAAATCCCCCAGATTGCCGTAAAAACTCACCTTTTGGCCATTCCATGGTGCATGCATGGGCTGCTAGCTAATTAGTGGCTGGTGTATCAAAGATGAATAGAGCGTGAACTGCTGGGATGTCCCACAAAAAGGGGGACCACCAGCCCTAGTCTTATAAACTCTCTTTATACCTTGTTCCATGTACTCTGGAACTAGCCTTATTGGGTATCTTTAACTTAAATTGTCTTAAAATTATTATTATGTCTTAAACCGGACCAACAGCCTGGCACAGTTGCCTAGTAACAAATGCAGTTACAGGCCAGGGCTACAATGACATTGTTGCCTGTATTTTACATAGGGACAAGAGAAGGAAGTATGAGTGGACCCGTAAAAGTTTGAGTTTATCAAATTCGGCCAAACTTGCCACCAAAGTTTGACGTCAATGGGGACCCAAACTTATGGGCCCAAAATTGGCTGTAAAATGGGGGTAGCACAGATTAAAGGGCTGAAAATCAAGGGGAACACCAGGGAAATCACCCTGAAAAATGGGCTAGGGAGAGTACTTAGAAAACAAAAAATACATAATTTAAAAAAATATTAGTTTTTTAATGGTGTCGGAGCCGAATTGGAGGGGGGAGGGGTGTTAACACCTGGGCAATTCCCCATACAAAATGGGGAAGGGAAAGTGCTCCAAATAAATAAATAAATAAATACAGCAATACATAAATAAATATATACATACATAAATAAATGTTAATATCAATAAATAAATATATACATACAGACATAGATACATAAATAAGTACATACATTCATTTTTAAAATATTACATTTTTTTCAGGTGGAGAAGGAGGCTGGCACAAACAAGTCTCGTGTGATCCATGCCTGGTTTAAAGGCATTTATTTTAAAGGGATTTTTAAAAGTTATTGTGTGTTTATATGATGTAATCAATTTGCTAAGCCTATCAGCTATTTTTTTTGTTTCCTACTTGTTTGCAACTCTGTTATAAAAGAAAACAGTTCTCTCTGTTTACCTAAGCAATGTACTATAAAGTGGTGTGTTAAAAGTACAGATCAGACACTTCTTGATTCGGCTGACCGCCGTAGAAGATGGCGGCTTTTTAGAGCGGCTCCGCCGACCGGAGGCACACAGGCTCCAGCCACCAAGCGCAGCAGAGCAGCTCACACCTCACCCTGCTCCAACTACTGCCTCGGAACCCCCTGCATCCTAATACTGAAGAATGGGGGCAAATCGCGAGGCCACGGAGCCGGTAAAGCCTCACACAGTGAGAGCAGCGGCGCATGGAGGACCCGACGGAGGAGCGAGGAGTGGAGGTAGGGGACGCGGCCACCCTCCGCAGTTCACAGGAGGGGCTGCTGCTGAGCTCTGCAGGCTCCCCTCCCCAGGCGATCCCCCCTGCCAGCAGTGGAGGCATCAGACCATGACAGTGAGGGGGGTTCCCCCCACCATCCCTACCATCCATCTCCCCCCCACCATTCTCCCCCCTGGAGGAGGGAACGATCACAAAAGGCAGACCCCTGCCGCAGCGGGTGCGGGATCACACTGGCGCCGATAATAGCACCCACCACATGGCTGGTCACCCCGCAATGGAATCTGAGGGGGGATAAGCACCCGGGCCCCTTCCCTGCTTCCTCGGGCCAATTTCATTGCTTGCAAGGCAGCTCACCCCTGTCACTTTCTAATGAGGACTCTGCTCTCTGGAGAACCTCTTTCGCTGAGGGGCAGCGACCTATCTCAACTATTGATTGAAGATGCAGCCGGGGGTGGATCGCAATCTGACCGCGGGTGCCATGATGCGGAGGCCCTGGACCCTATAGTGCGGGATGCCAACCTGCTTGCTAAATTTAAGGTTCTACTCCAGCAGGAGCTGGCGGCCGCCGTTACCCAGCTCTCAACCAGTTTCTTCAGTGAAATCAAAGATCTGGGCAACAGAACCAGCATGTTGGAAGATAGGATGGACGACGTGGTCGTGGCCCTAGAGCACAGGGGGTCTGAGTCGGAGGCCTTCAAGAAAGATATGACCTCATTACAGCACTAATTGGAAGACCTAGAGAACAGGTCCAGGAGGGGGAACATCCGCATCCGGGGCCTCCCAGAATCAATAGAGGACATTCCAGCTACTGCAAGAATTGATCCCCTCCATGCCTATCGAACGCCTAGAGCTGGATCGCGCCCACAGGGCGATGGGCCCTAAAAGATCCGATGGTCTCCCCAGGGACATTGTTGTCAAACCAACCTTCTACCGCACTAAGGAAACAATCCTGATGGCTGCCAGGGAAAAGGGGGCTTATGTTTCCAGAATCATCGCTACCAGATTTTTTCGGATGTTGCCCCATAAACCCTGCAGAGGAGAAGAGCCATGAAACCCGGCTTGGAAATCCTTAGGAGCCACAACATAAAATAACGCTGGGGTATTCCCTTCAAGCTAGTGTTCACCCACGCGGGCCGTCAGCACGCGGCTGACTCTCCTGAGGAACTGCAGAGCATTTTGCGGGAATTGGGCCTGACCTCTGCTGATTCTCCTGTTCGTGCGTCTGAGGCAACTGTCCGGCAGGCTCCTAGATGACCAACGTTCCAGCCCTTGTGGGAGAAGGTGCGTATCCGCAGAAAGAATGACCAAGTTGCCAGACGTCCTTTGGGGCCTGGTCCAGCTCCGGGATGAGGACTCGGCCTGTTGCAACGGTGATTCATCTGATTCTGAGTGACTCCCCTCCTTTGGGTATAGTCCTGAAAGTTTCTCATAAGTTTTTTGAATGTTTTACATGCTCTTAATGTTTTGAATTTCCAGAATGGCGGTTGGACCTGTGTCCTGGGCCTGTCCTCTCTCTTCTGGGGGTTGAATCACTCGGGGGTGCCTGGTTGCCCCCCCTGGTCGGCCTTGGCCTCCCCCCCATCCTCGGTTGGCCGGGTTCTCTGTTTTGGACCCATTGCGTGCTGGCCCTGGGGGGGGGCTGGGGGGGCTCCGACACCCCGGACGTATCGGTCTGGGCTTCTCAGCAATGGCTCACCAGCGGGCAGATGGGCTGCTTTAGTTATCAAGATTGGGCCCCCCGCCTGGGTTTCGGTATACAATGTTGTCTCCTGAAAGCTCGTCAAAAAGTTATTTTGAATGTTTTAAATGCTCTAAATTTTCTGAATTTCCAGAACGGCGGTCGGGCCTGTGTCCTGGTCAGGTCCTCTCCCTCCGGGGGGTTGGATCCCTCGGGGGTGCCCAGTTGCCCCCCCAGTTTGGCCTCGGCCTCCCCCCCTCCCCCACCCTCTGTCGGCTGGGTTCTCTTATGTGGACCCACCGCGTGCTTGCCATGGCGGCTCAGGTGCCCCGGACGGATCAGTTTAGGCTCCTCGGCGATGGCTCGCCAGCGCAGCAGATGGGCCGCTTTAGTTATTAAGATTGGGCCCCCCGCCTGAGTTTTGGTACACAATGTTGTCTCAGGCTCCACGCCGGCTTGCCGGGTTGGACATCGACACCTGTGGGTGGCTGCGTGGGCCCACAGGTGCTGGCGTGGCCTCCAGAATTTAAACCTTCCCTACAAGCTAGAAGTGTAGATTGCGTTGTGTTGTTCTTTGCTGCTTTCTTATGCTATTTCACGTTACGTTAATTAGTTTTGTTATATGCTGGGTTATTTACGCTAAAAAATGACATTTTTATCCCACTGTTTTGCCCTGTGCCTCCGGGGTGTACCCCCCCCAACAGACAAGTTGTCAAATGGTCCAAAAGAGACCACGTGTGGCCTTGGTCTATGGACCTTTTTCTGCTACTGCAGAGCTTAGAGGGACCCTATGCGGTACTTCACTGCATATTGGTCCACAGTGTTTTAATTTGGTCTTATTCATGTTGTTTACATTATTCCTGTTATTCCTGTTTCCCCATCCCCACCTCAGCTCTCCATTCATACCTTGTTCGTTCCCCCTCCCCCTCCACATGGTCCTCCCGTACTCCGCCAGGCCGGTCATTATTGAGTCTCACCTTAAGGGTCACCATGGTCGGGTTAAATATTAAAATTATATTGCATAACGTCCAGGGCTTTAATGTTCCTGCCAAGCGCAATAATGCCTTCCATTACTATAAATTCTGCAAAGCCGATATAATCTTTTTACAGGAAACTAGGTTTTCCACTAGTTCCAAACCTAACTATCAGAGTGGTAATTTCTCCTTGTCTTCTCTTGCCTGCGCTAGGGAAAAAAAGGGGAGTACTAATTGCCTTTCACAAAGGTCTACCTTTCATTTGTTCCAAAGAGATTTCGGATCCTATGGGTAGATACCTCATACTGCAGGGTATCCTTTATGATGTGGAGATCACCCTGGTCACATATTATGCCCCTAACACCTTCCAGACTTGGTTCTTCAAACACTTACTGTCGGTCGTTCAGAACAACACCAATGGGACCCTGCTCATGGGAGGGGACTCAAACCTGACAATCCATCCTGGGCTGGCCAGACGACGCACTGGGTAGCTGGGAACAGCCCTACCGACCTCAGACGACTTTTCGTGATCTCCTTAACCACTATAGCTTATGTGATGTATGGCGAGAGATGAACCCCAAAACTCATGACTTTACGTTTTATTCCAACCAGCATGGCACATTGTGTAGGATAGATCACTTGCTGGTCCCTCAATCTGTGCTACCCGCCATTATTGATTCTAAAATTTACATTACAGCATTGTCTGATCACAATCCAGTAATGGCTGTATTGGACCTCCTGGTCACTACCAAGCACTCCTATAACTGGCAGCTCAACGACTCTTTTATCAAATGGCTCCACCTGCTCTAAAATTCAGGTTGCTTTATAGGAAAACTTTACGCATAACACGAATTCGGTCTCCTCCCCAATATCTCTATAGGAAGCTCAAAAGGCCACCATGAGAGGGAACATTATCTTCATAGCCTCTGCCGTAAAACGGGAAAAGCAACAAGGAATAGACCTGACTCTGAAGTTTGAGCAGGCAGAGCTGCAGTGGAGGGGGAACCCGAGCGCCAGGAATAAGAGAGCTGTAGATAACCTGCACACGGAGCTCAACATGTTCCTCGATGACCGAGCCGAGAAAAGACTCAGATGGTCGAAAGAGAAATTTTATACTAGGGGTAACAAGCTAGACACAATGCTAGCCCGAAAGCTAAGGCTGCTGACCTCGATAGGCGTCAGCCTATAAAACTGAAACTTGACTCGGGTGGTGTCATGGCTGACCCTAAGAAGGTGGTTTCGGCCTTTGGGGACTTTCTGTCGGCTCTCTATGCGGCCCCAGCAAACGTAAATCCAGTTGGAAGAATTCTTTGAGGGCGTTGAGTTACCGAATATTGAGCAGAGGTGTGTGGACAGGATGGTGGCACCCATAACACCTTGTGAGGTGCTGCTAGCTGTTAAGTCCCTGAAGACTTCCCAGACCCCAGGTCCAGATGGGTTTAGACGCCTGTATTACAAAAAGTTTGCCCCCATTCTGGCCCCACACTTATCAAACCTGTTCAATGCTATGTGCGCAGAAACCTCACTCAGCCCTAGTTCGCGCCTAGCGGACATATGTGTGATCCCCAAACCAGATAAAGACAGCCTACTCATCCCCAACTATAGACCAATATCCTTGATAAACATCGACGTGAAGCTTTTGGGCAAGGTCCTAGCGGCCAGACTGAACACTTTCGTGGCCGACCTCATACACGGGGACCAGGTGGGCTTTGTTCCAGCTCGACAGGCCAGGGACAGTGTTAGGAGGGTCGCGCATCTGGTCCACCACGCCCACTCCAGAGGCGTCCCGGCTTTTCTTCTCTCTCTTGACATACAGAAAGCATTCGATTCCCTATCTTGGGACTATCTAATGTGGGTTCTTCCGTAAGTGGAGATTTGGACAACGGTTCCTCGGGTAGATAGGAGCTCTCTACATGGCCCCTGCGGCCCGAGTGAGATACCTGGGCTCTACCTCTGGACCATTCGGCATTCACAGTGGAACCTGGCAGGGATGCCCCTTATCCCTGCTTCTCTTTATTCTAGCCATAGAGCCGCTGGGTCTAGCAATTAGGAACTCCATAGCATAAAGGGATTGGAGGTGGTGGGCGTCCATCATAAGGCCACACTTAGAATACCCCCCACAAACCATATATTCCCTGAAAGTACACATGTTAAGCTTTCTAAGTGTACGCAGCTTGTTGTAGTGGGCTCATCTTTCAGGAAGCAATCCCTCAAAGAATTCTTTGGTTGCGCAGGGTTTCCCTAACAAATGTATTAAAAAGCAGAATAAAAAACATCTTTTCCTAAAATATCAATATGCAGACAAGAAAAAACAAGCTAAATCTGAAAGCGTTAGGTCGCGAGCAGAACAATACCCAACATGCATAGGTACTATTAACCCTTTTGAATGCCAGCCTACTTGAGATTATGTCACCCTCTGTTGACAGGTCATTTTTCTCCATTTTGCGCCATTTTTGCAGGAATGTCCAGGAAAATTATATATATATTTTTTGAAGCAGAGTCTAGGCTTTAACATGAAATGTCTTGTTTGTAATTTTTCTACTGTTTATTAAAATATTAAGTAAAAAAAAAACAAAAAAAATATTTTTTAGACAATTGTGTTCTTTATTTTAAATAAAACATTTGTTTTATTAATGAAAACCATACTGCATGTGAAAGCCCCATTTCTCCCGATTACAATGGTACCATATATGTATTGGTAGCCCCCCGTTCCTACCCAGGAGACCCCCCAAACTGAAATGAGTACTTTATAACATTTACAAATAAAATACAACTACTATCCACACTATAAAGGGTTAAATCAAGAAAAAATTGGTGTGGAGGTGACAGAACATAAGGGTTTAATTAAAAAAAAAATGACATAGAGTCCCCCCTCTCAGGGGGGGGGGGGGGACCCCATTTTTTTTTTAATTTTAAGGGTTTAAAATCCTTAAAAATTCCCCCCCCAAAATGAAATGGGGTACCCCTTACCCAAAGTAACCAGCCCGGGACCAGCTATGTGGGCTTGTAGGTACAAGCCCACATAGCCTATAGCCAGGGCACTTCTGCCCCCCCCCCCGGGTTTAGGGGAGGCAGGTAATTGGGGAGCCGGGGGTTAATGGCAAGTCACCCGCTAGTTGCAGGTGACTTGCCAGCCCCCAGCCTTGTAAACTGGTATAGGGGTATAAGGGACCCCTTAGCAGTTCATAAGGGGTTAAATGTAAAAAATAAACACACAGAAAAAAATGACATTTATTTATTTTTTTTTTACTCTACTCACTTCCGATCATGTGTCCCTCGCTGCTGTCCCTCGCCGATGACAGCTGTCAGTGACAGATGCCGATAGTGATCGGAGCAGGGCGGGTGAGAGGTGAGAAGGCTCCGATGACAGACGCCGGAGTTGGGGTGAGGGTTCAAAGGAGCCGGATGACGTCATTTAGCTCCTTCCACAAAAGGTGGGGCTAGGTGCGGCGGCCAGCGCCGTCTTTAGAGGAGGTGAGGACCCGGAAGAGGCCTGCAGAGCCCAGGTGGGGATTGGAACCCCCCTGGTGAAGAGAAGACCCGGATTGAGGGATCGGGCGAGGTGAGTGAATTCCATTGTTTTTTATTTTCTTTTACAGCCGCCACTGTCAGCGGCGGAAACGGGGGGGGGGGGTGGGTTGGCCGTTTTCGGGCCCCCTCCTGAACCTCCTGAAGCCGGAAGATGCTGAGGGAGGGATCGGGTGCCCCCAGGAGGAAGAGGGGACTCCCAGCTTTCCATCAATACCAGAGGTGAGTTTTTATATTTTTCTATTTTTTAACTAGCAGGGGGAAATGCCAAGCACTTAGTTTCTACTTGCTTGCCACTTAACGGTAGGGGAAGCAACCTCGTAGAAACTACGTGCTTGGCATTGGCAGTGCTTGGTTAAACACCTAAACTATACTACTCATATTATTTCTACTTGCAGATAAGTAGTGTCATCAGCTATAGAACTGTCAAAGATTTACTTGTAAGGGAGGGTCAGGATTTGGGTGCCGGGTCCCAAAACCTAAGACCCAAAGACTGTCACCGAGACATGTGAAAGAAAATATACATAAAGAGGGTTAGTTCTGATGGGTATGCTTAGCCTCATTACATATTATTGTCCTAATGTATCCATAGCAGATGATACTTACTGTATACCAGTGAATGATATGGCTACACCCCAAGGCTCGCTTTGCCCGCCACCTCCACCTCCCCCGGTACAGTTAATTGGGCAACCCACTGGAGAGGTCCATATATTATCGGAAGATATCTGGGAATCCAGATGGGGCATAGAAAATGTTATATGTATCAACCTAGAACAGAGTGAAGAATAAAATATACCTCTGTGGACCAGATAGTAACGGATGACCTTTGAAATGCTATTCCACATGTCCCTCACCAGCAACACATGGACAACATGTAAATGTTTAATCTATATTTAGAGAAAATGAACGTCCTATGTCGTTTCAGAGATTCAGTAAGGATCATGTCAACCCTGTCAGGTAGGGGGGCCGAGGAGGATCCTGTTGGCAAATCCTCACAGGACACGATCTTTGTCCTGTCCTGATCTCAACCGATTATTAGATATGTTTGTGGTAACATGTCTTTCAAACAGGTACCTCAATATCATGAGTCTCTCAATGAAACTGAGTGAATATCACTTTCGTTGTTGGCCATGTTGCATCCCACCTTTTCTCTCCAGCCAATCTTTGGCATCCTAGTGGGTGTCGCATATTATCACGGATGGCGTAGCCATGTTTCTAGGAAGATTGCAACCTTGTTTCTGGCAAACCCAGGATATTGTTCCACCTGGAGCGATTCTATATGTTCTCCATTTTAGATTTCTTTGCAGAAACTTCACTATGTAGTTCAGTGTCCTTGGCTGTAAGAGGGTAAATAGTAGCTTTTAGGTTTCTGATTCTCGGTTCCCACTAACACTTGTTATGAAAGAGCAGTGACCCTTAAGTGGCATGAGCAATGTATACTCCACTAACATTTGTTATTAAACAGCAGTGACCCCCAAGTGATTTAAACAAGCAATTACTCCACTAACACTTGTTTTTAAACGGCAGTGACACCCACGTGGTTTGAGCAAGTGGATACTCCAAAAATACTTGTTATTAAACAGCAGTGACACTGAAGTGGTTTGAGCAAGTGGACCCTCCACTAATGATTGTTATTAAACAGCAGTGACACCTAAGTAGTTTGAGCAAGTGGATACTCTAGTAATAATTGATATTAAAAAGAAGTGGCACCCGCGTGGCCTGCATAAGTGGACACTCCACCAACACTTGTTATTAAACAGCAGTGATACCCAAGTGGCTTGAGCAAGTGGATACTGATACTCCAACAATACTTGCAGTTAAACAGCAGTGTCACCCAAGTGGCCTGAATAAGTGGACACTCCCCTAATACTTGTTATTAAACAGCAGTGACCCTAAAGTGGCCTGAGCAAGTGGACACTAATAACTGTCATTGAACAGCAGTGACACCAAAGTTGTTCTAGCAAGTGGATACTCCACTAATACTTGTTAATAAAGACCAATTACAGCCAAGTGACCAGAGGGGATACTCCACCTTCACTTGTTATTAAACACCAGTGACCCTGTAGCCTGAGCAAGGGGATACTCCCCTAATAACTGCCATTAAACAGCAGTTACACCCAAGTGGCTTGAGCAAGTGGATACTCCCCTACTAGCTGTCATTAAACAGCAGTGACACCCAAGTGGTTTGAAAAAGTGGATACTCCACTAATACTTGCTATTAAACACCAGTGGAACCCAAGTGGCTTAAGCAAGTGGATACTCCATTAATTCTTGTTATTAAACAACAGTGACACCTAAGTGGCCTGAACGAATGGACACTTCAATTACTATTTGTTATAAAACAAAAAAATAGCCTGTTGTGGCCTCAACTACAATTTTCCTCACTCCAGCGGCTGTCCCTAACTGAGTGCCCTAAAAAAAGACAATTAAGCTTTTAACAACAACCTATCTAACCCTCACTGGCCCTAAATGAATGCCCTGACAGGAAGAATTTCATTTTTAATAACAACCTATCTATCCCTGACTGGAGCAACTATCCCTAAATAAATGTCCTGACAAGGACAAGTTTGTTTTTAACAACGCCCTATCTGTCCCTCAGCATCAGCCAGCAAACTCTCCTTATCTAATGCAGAGTGCTGTGAGATTGACAGGACGTGGACACTGCTTTTTATATGCTGGGGTCATGTGTCCTGCCTGGCTAATCACAGAGTGCTGTGAGATCGGCGTGGCAAGGACCCTGTCTTTTATACGGCAGGGTCACGTGTCCTGCCTGGCTAATCAGAGCCATGCCCAGAACAGGCAAAATCAACCTTTTTCCGGGGTTTGGGATGAACACTGAATGTAGACACGGATTTCAGGTAAAGTTTGAAGCCCATCATCATGATAGTTGCTAAGCAAGTCATTGCTCAAGCCTGAAAACAAACTTCTATACCTTTCTGTGAGTTAATTTCTTGTGTATATGATATCATGTTTTTTTATATGGCTTTACAGATCCTTTATGCTTTAAAAGTATTACAGAGCTAAATCATAGTCGTGATGTTATTGACAATATATCAGAACAAACACTTCCAGTACATCAAACAACCCTGTTTATCTGCCACTGTTCCTAATTGCAGGGTGTACCAGACAATTAGCTGCAGCTACATGGCTGTACAATGAGTCTCTGATGCAATGACAAAAGAATCATCTGTAAATGAAGTTGTCTGCATTTGTTTCTGAAATTATGTAAATAAGGCCTTATAAATGTCTTACAGATGTGTCTCAAATATTTAAGATAATAACGTTGTTAGATTTTCAACAATCAGGTCAATTTAGCACGAGCAAGAAAAGCATTTGCCCCCACTCACATGCAGAAAAAGTTCAGAGGTTGGGTAATCAACATATCCCACCAAGTGTGTGTGTTAATGCATGCAATTTCTAACTTTTTAAGGGGGTTATTTAAGAAAGGCGTAGGGTGAACGCTGGGCGTTGTATGTGAAACCACATTTAAGAAAGCGAATCTGGTGAGCGACCCTAACAGCGTCACATAGTGTTTAGCGTGTAGGGCAATTAAAATGTACTTTTGCTCAAATCATTGTGTGATCTCTCCTGGCCTGCAAACAAACACTTTTATATTTTATATATTTTTATTCAGAATTGTCATTACAGGTCTGGCTCTAAAGTGTCCTTGTCCATGTGTTTTCGCTTTGTTACTGGTGTATATATGTTCAGAAATAGACTTTGATCACACAGCGTCTGGTGCTCTATGCCATAGTACCCAGCTTTACGGCACCAACCCTGTGTGTGTCTAGTTTTTTCCTAAATGTGGTGTGGAGCTCCAAGTGCCGGACGCACTAAGCTGGCGCTACCTATCGCTAGCTGCAGCATTGTCCTCTTGTTAGATGTGGTGAAGCCTTAGGCGCTTTGCCCTTAGGACACCACCTAGCGTTCTCCATTGGCTCTGCAGTGAATCAGGGAGAGCGCTTCTACAGCGCCCACAACACATCACATTCATCAATGCTGGCCAGTATACTACAGCGTCCGACGCCCGCTTACAGTGTCTTCTAGCGGTCGCTCTAAGCGCCGCTATACAGAAACTCACATGGCGATACGTGGCGCTAGCATTAAATCAGCCTCTAAGACATGCGGGACATGCAGGAGTGTAAATTGTTTTTTGTTTTGGAGGAAAAAGTGTGCCCCTCTGCCCTGAGCCAACCAGCCCAGGCACCAGATATAGGAACTGGTAACCCAGAGCTAGGACCCCAACCCCTGGCCCTGCCAATTCACCAGCTCCTATGCTCTTTGACGCAGATATTCTGCACTCCAGTGCCCAATATTATATATTTGTCAGCATACATTACCTTGTATGAGCACACAGCTCAGAGACAGACACAATCTGCCTTGATAGCTGTATTTAGGGGTGATTTTTTTTGCCAATGCACTGTTGTATAAGCACAGTCACTTTACAAAAATGTATTTTTGTTTTCTTTGCACAATTTATATCTTGTAATAATACAGGGAACATCCTTATTACTTTTGCTAATAGTAGATTATTAGAGTTCCGTCCTACCCCGGATGCACAGGGACTTTTAATGATGTATTTTAAATGTACGTGTTAGATGTTGATTGTGTAAATATTTTTGCGCCTAATAAAATCTTTATACTTTAATTTAATACCCTTAGTGTGCGGCACAATCTTTTGGGCTGAAGTGTTGTGTGTGGCTGGACTGGTGGCCCACACATTAAGAGGCCGATTCATCAATAGCGCCAGTTAGCGACAGATGAGCGACTGAAGTATGGCGCTATGAGCGCCGCTAGCGTCAGCCGCGGGCGTTAGCGATTCGCTATAGCAGGCCTCCTCAGTCGCTACCTGGCGTTGTTGCGAACAACGCCTACATTGCTGAATATGATGTTGGCCCTCAGCTTTGTAGGCGCTGTCAGTCAGTGTGACCACGCTATTCTACACAGCGCCTGTTAGCTTTGCTGTGTCCTGGCCATCCAGTACCTTCTGAATAAAACACATTGCCACATTTGTTTTAAAATGTAAACATTTTTTATTTTGTGTTGAAAAGGAAATTAAATTCTACCAGATCTTCGAATATAAATGGAAAATAAAACATAATGAAACACATAGGCACAATTTTTTTTTTATTTTATTTGTTACATAAAAAGGAAATACAATTAAATCACCAATGAGAAAGAAAAGGAAAATAAAAGCAGAACAGAGAAAGAAAAGGAAAATAAAAACAGAACAGACAAAGAAAAGGAAAATAGAAAAGGAAAATAAAAACAGAACAGAGAAAGAAAAGGAAAATAGAAAAGGAAAATAAAAACAGAACAGAGAAAGAAAAGGAAAATAGAAAAGGAAAATAAAAACAGAACAGAGAAAGAAAAGGAAAATAGAAAAGGAAAATAAAAACAGAACAGAGAAAGAAAAGGAAAATAGAAAAGGAAAATAAAAACAGAACAGAGAAAGAAAAGGAAAATAGAAAAGGAAAATAAAAACAGAACAGAGAAAGAAAAGGAAAATAAAAACAGAACAGACAAAGAAAAGGAAAATAAAAACAGAACAGACAAAGAAAAGGAAAATAGAAAAGGAAAATAAAAACAGAACAGAGAAAGAAAAGGAAAATAGAAAAGGAAAATAAAAACAGAACAGAGAAAGAAAAGGAAAATAAAAACAGAACAGACAAAGAAAAGGAAAATAGAAAAGGAAAATAAAAACAGAACAGAGAAAGAAAAGGAAAATAGAAAAGGAAAATAAAAACAGAACAGAGAAAGAAAAGGAAAATAGAAAAGGAAAATAAAAACAGAACAGACAAAGAAAAGGAAAATTGAAAAGGAAAATAAAAACAGAACAGAGAAAGAAAAGGAAAATAAAAACAGAACAGACAAAGAAAAGGAAAATAGAAAAGGAAAATAAAAACAGAACAGAGAAAGAAAAGGAAAATAAAAACAGAACAGACAAAGAAAAGGAAAATAGAAAAGGAAAATAAAAACAGAACAGAGAAAGAAAAGGAAAATAAAAACAGAACAGAGAAAAAAAAGGAAAATGAAAATAGGAATTAGAATGAAAAGGAAACTTACAACAGAATTAAACACATAGCCACATGTATATATATATTTTTTTTTTATTTTTGTCTCAAACCAAAAATTAATAATGAAACAGAAATGAAATAGAAAATGAAAAGTCCAGCAGAATTGCAAAAGAAAAGTAAAGTCCAGAAAGGGTTTTAAAAGGAATGTAGGGATCATGGTGCATCTCTTTGTGCCTGAAAAAATAAGAAAAGTGCAGTTAGTATATATCTTTATAGTTGTTTTGTGTTTTCTTTACAAAAAATGCCTAACTTGATAACCAACATTGGCGTCTTACACCCCCCTTAGAGTGGTTTGGGTCATCTTACACCCCCCCTTAGAGTGGTTTGGGTCATCTTACACCCCCCCTTAGAGTGGTTTGGGTCATCTTACACCCCCCCTTAGAGTGGTTTGGGTCATCTTACACCCCCCCTTAGAGTGGTTTGGGTCATCTTACACCCCCCCTTAGAGTGGTTTGGGTCATCTTACACCCCCCCTTAGAGTGGTTTGGGTCATCTTACACCCCCCCTTAGAGTGGTTTGGGTCATCTTACACCCCCCCTTAGAGTGGTTTGGGTCATCTTACACCCCCCCTTAGAGTGGTTTGGGTCATGTTAAACCCCCCTTAGAGTTGTTTGGGTCATCTTACACCCCCCCTTAGAGTGGTTTGGGTCATCTTAAACCCCCCCCTTAGAGTGGTTTGGGTCATCTTAAACCCCCCCCTTAGAGTGGTTTGGGTCATCTTAAACCCCCCCCTTAGAGTGGTTTGGGTCATGTTAAACCCCCCTTAGAGTTGTTTGGGTCATCTTACACCCCCCCTTAGAGTGGTTTGGGTCATCTTAAACCCCCCCCTTAGAGTGGTTTGGGTCATCTTAAACCCCCCCCTTAGAGTGGTTTGGGTCATCTTACACCCCCCCTTAGAGTGGTTTGGGTCATCTTAAACCCCCCCCTTAGAGTGGTTTGGGTCATCTTAAACCCCCCCCTTAGAGTGGTTTGGGTCATCTTAAACCCCCCCCTTAGAGTGGTTTGGGTCATCTTAAACCCCCCTTAGAGTGGTTTGGGTCATCTTAAACCCCCCTTAGTGCGTTTGTTTGCTCTTTTGGATGGGAGGTCAAAGACATTTAAACAGTAGTGCAGTACTTGCATTAGAGTGAAGGGTAGTTAGCTTACCGCAAAATAAGAAGTGATCATCCTTTCCCTTAGCTCATCGCCAGTCTGGGTGTCCTCACTTCTATCTGCGGGCAGGTTGGGGATTTCTGGCACCAGTGCTGTCTCCTCGGGGGCTTGGATTCGGTGACATATACAGATATTGTGTAACACACAGCAGGCAAGGATGATTTTGGAAACCTTCTGTGGGCTGTAGAGCATCTCTCCTCCTGGCCGTGCCAAACATAGAAAGCGTGCTTTCAGCAGGCCGATGGTTCTTTCCACAATGCTTCTGGTCTTGCGATGCGCTGCATTGTAGCGTTCATGGGCAGAGGTCCGTGGGTTCCTGACCGGAGTCATGACCCACGTTCTCTGCCCATATCCCTTATCCGCTGTAGAAAAAACACAAGGAGAGAGACAGCAATTAGTACTAGTACATGTTTTTGGGTGGTAGTTTGGTTAAAATTGCCTTACTAGGCCACATATTAGCAAAATACATAGACATGGTTAATTTATTACCCAGTAGCCAGCCAGCTGGCATTTCGTTGTTATCAAACTTCCGGCACAGGACTGTCCGCTGCAAGACGTAAGAATCGTGGCATGAGCCGGGGAACCCCGATCTCACCGCCCGCAGCCTCATGTCTGGGTCACAGACCACCATGATATTAAATGAATGGAACTGCTTCCTGTTTCTGTAGGACAGCTCCTGTGCACGGGGAGGGCGGAAAGGGATATGTGTACCATCAACGCACCCTAGCACATTCGGGATCCCTCCCATCAGATAGAAAGCATGTTTTATTTTGGCAACCTCTTCCTCCTCCTCAGGAAACTTGATGTAAATTGGGATTAAATCACAAATTGCCAGAACTACCTGGATTAGGATGCGGCTCATAGTAGCCTGGCTTATCCCGCTGAGGAGGGCTGAGGTTGCCTGGAAGGTCCCTCGTGCCAACACATTCAGCGTGGCACACAGGCGTACTATGCCTGGAATGGAGTGAGTGCGTTTGGTGGATGGCTCGATTTTGGTCTTAATCTGATCATATAGGGACTGTAGTGCAGCACGATTCAGACGGAAGCGGCTCCTGATCTGCTCGTCACTTAAGTCCCATACTGAAAGGCGGATTGCAAAGGAGCGGGGTGCCCTAAGCCTCACAACACCCCGCTCCCTTTCCTCCTGCTCTTTCAGCATACACATACATCCATCCACCCAGACACCATACATCACCCTCTTATCCATCACACACACTAAAGATATATACAAAAACAAAAATAAGCAAAAAAAACCACTAACACACCACACACACACAAACAATCACACTACACACACACCCGCTACAATGCAGCTCACCACAAAACCAGAACTATAGTGGTCCAAACCACCAGCCTGCTGAAAACCAGCTTTCTAAGTTAAGCACAACCAAGAGGGGAGTTGCTGCACAGCCCACAAAAGGCCCCAAAATCAAGCCTCACTTGCTGTATGCTACACAATATTTGCAGATGCCACCCAAACCAAGCTCCTAAAGAAACAGCACTGATGTCAGAAATCACCCAACAAGCCACAGAGAGTGAGGACAGAAACCAGACAGAGGCTCAAATGAGCTAAGGGAAGCGAGCACAGCACCACACCACAGCCTTTGCCACAGTGTAAGAATAGCAGAAGCTAGAACATTCCTTCCTTTTATACTTCATTTTCAAAAGTGACAGGTCCGCTTTGCCGCCTTTTGCGTCGCTCTGCTATTTCCGGGCGCCAATTAGCCGACTCAGGTGTGCGTAAAACAGAGTGCGCACGCGCACGCTAGTAGCGCTACTAGCGTACTTGAGCCGTAACTTGCGTGCATTAACGGACATGGGCCAAAAATCAGGTGGGGACCAATGAAAGTGAAGCTGTTGTTTTTTTAAATAGCCGTTAGGCTAAGCACATGTCACAAGGGTTGCAGATACATCAGTCCATTGTTGGATTTGGGTGTGTGTTGTTTGTTTAATGAGGTCTGTAATGAGTTAATTGGCTAACACAAATGCTTCTGTCAGTGCAGTGGAGGTGTGCCTAGAAGGAACTGGGCTGTATGTGTGAATCAATTAAGTGGGCTGCTTTTGGATTGGCTGTTAGAGCACATAAAACCTGCCCAAGCCTAAGAGATTGCGATGCCATTCTGTAGTGTGCATGCGTGCTTGTGGGGTGTTGATTTGTGTGTGTGTGCAGCTACAGGATGGAGCCAAATACAGGACATCTGCCGGCCACAGCAGGCCCGAGTAGGAGTTTGGTGGGTGCTGTGCGCAGACCTCCCTTACGGAAAAGGGCACAGCCTGAAGGTGGGGCAGCACCCCAGGCTAAGCGCCCAGGTGCCAAGAGGGAGCCTGAATTTAATTTGGCTGAGAATAATCATCTTGTGCGCCTGACACTTGCTAAATGGGAGCTGATATTTGGCTCCCAAAGCAAGTCCATAGGCAAACAAGAAAGAAGCAAACTGTGGGATGCCATTGGTGTGGAGCTTAGTAGCACAGCTCAACACCCACGTAGTGGCCCATCCTGCAGGAAACGCTTCTACACTTTGCGAGGGGCCCTTATGAAAAAGATGAATCACGATCTTGATGTGGACAGTGGGTTCATCCAGGCTCCAAAGAGTACCTACAGGCCGTATGAGGAGATGCTGAAGGCCAAAATCCCACTGGCTCGCCTGCAGGGTGTGGATCCTGGGGATGACACCACCGGTTGGGCTGAAGGTACATATTTTCTGGCTTTTACAATAACCTAATGTTAATGTCTGTGATTAGCATCTTTACATTTTGACCAACTAACTGTAGGACCTGTGAAGTATTACATTATAGCTCAAGCATTTGTAACTTTTCGGTCTGTTGCTTTATGCATAGGTGCACATGCTGCTGTCCGGGATGTGGCTCCGGACACCCAAGCTCCTGCCCTTCCAGCAACCTCAAGCCTACCCCAGTCTGCCATTGAAGGTATTTACCCATAATTTGTTTGCTTGTTTGTTTCAAAACAAATGGGTGTGGGAGCAGCTCAAGCAATAAAGTTTTGCCCTGTTGACTATTAATAATATGTGCGTGCGGCCTAATTGCACGCCCACTGTAACACTCACAGCCAGTAACTAACAAGGCCCTAACATGTGTAGATATGTAGGATGCCAGAGATGTGTAGCCATATATCGGCATATCAATGTGTGAGCCACACTTGGCTTGATTAGTCAATATTAGTGAAAGAGCTGCTAACACACCTTAATGCATTTTTTTTTTGGCTACGCACATTAGCTATGGCTCAATGTTGGTTTTATTTTGGCCTAGCTCCCATGCCCTTGGCCCCAGCATCTCCTCCGGATCCCACCTACTCTTTGGATGTCGGTAAGTGCATGTGTTCACCTTGCTTGATCCACTTTGACTCAAGTGCATGTGTCTCATTTGTCTTTTTTCTTGGTAGGCCAAGTGACTGGTTCATCTTTGGACCCCACTTCCGATGTTGCCGGTCAACAGGACCCTGTTGGTGTGTAGAGCAATACATAATGTATCCTTTCTGCTGTTTAGGTTACACTGGTTCAATTTGGTTAGTCTACTAAGCTACATGTTTGCTTGGTAAACTTGAAGATGCCTCTTGGGAGTGCTGGTTGCCTCCCCAGGGTCAGTCTCTTAGTTATTTGAGTGATAGCAATGTATCTTTGCGGACATATTTTTAGCCAAACATTCCCTGTAGTAGTTTGCTGATTATTTAGACACATTTTTTTTTATTTTTAGTTGACCCGAATATCGGAAGTGGCTGTCCAGAAAGGGCCCCTCAAGTTCCAGCTGCCAGAGATGAGGGTAAGTGGTTTTGCCTTGCTCTAGTCTGTAATTTGGCTGTAATGTTGTGCCACTTGCTTCTGGCAACTTGTGTGTCCACATGTATTTTCAAGGTCCAAGCTCGAGTGAGGACCCCACTCCAGACATCTGGGATGTTGCGGGTATGTTTAATTTAAGCAATGTTTATGATGAGATTTGCAGAAATTAGTGCGTCTTAGTCCTGTAACATACATGTTAGCAATCTGAGTTTAACAGAGACCTTTGGTCTAGTGTGTATTTTTAAACTTTTTAGAGGTATGGCCTCGATAGCCTAACCAGGTTACATTAGAGTTTGGCCCACAGACCTACTAACCTGATTTTCCTGTTTAGCATATGCCAACTTGCCCGACATCTCGGATGTTGAATTGCGACTCACTGGCAGCGATACCTCGAGCATACCTGGGCCGGAGGACACGCAGGTAACATGGCTGATGTAGACGACCTTGAAACCCATTGGCATATTCGTGGGTAGTGGAAGAAGCAACATGTCACATTTCCTTTCATTGTGGTTTTGGCAGGAGGCGGAACCAGAACCCCAAGCTGGGACCTCTTCCCAAGTCCCATGTGGCCAAGCTTCAGAGGCTCAGACAAGGGTAAGTTGTCTAGTGAGTGTTTATGGTAACTTTTGGGAGGGGCATAACTGCATTTGTTCCGTTTGACTAAAATGTGGTTTACTATTTGTTTAGCCTCCAACCACAGCAAGAGGAGGTGTGGCACCAACCAGTGCAGATTTCTACCAACTAGGGGTCCGGATGCTGGAGGACTACAGTCGCCAACAGCCGCGTGATGGAACTAATGAGCGCATTGCGGCGTTGGAAAATCAGGTGCTGATGTGTCAGCAACAAAATGAGGGCCTGCAGCGCCAGGTGGACCAGTTAAGGCAAAACCTACAACAGAACCAGGACCTTGGTCGCCTTGCCAATGTTATCGAACAATCTGTACAGCGCCAGGAAGAGGCAATACAGCGCCAGGCAGAGGCAATACAGCGGCAGGACCAAACTTTGTTGTTGATACAACAGCTCATACAACAGCAGTCTATATTTTTTACTGCACTGTTGTCCCCCAACACCGCCCCTAGCAATGACTCCCAACCTCCCCGGCCACCCAGCCAAGAATATTAATTTTGTATCTTTTTGTTTATGTAAATATATTTGCTTCACCCACCTCTAAATTGTGTGTTTCCTAAGACCTCGCTAATAACACAGTCAGGGATGAGTATCTGGATCTACATATGTGAATGTATTGGTCAATGTAGCCCACACATTGGAGCCCATAGCTTACTATGGTTAACACCTGAAATGGCTCAAAAGGTATGGCTACATTGACCCACAAATGTTTTAGGAGACAGCTAAACTAGGCTTTGCAATGCAACACACTGGTATGATGTGTATCAAAAATGTTTTAATGTAAACAATGGCCAACACGGCCAACCTTGGCCAACAACGGCCATCAAGAGACCAGCCTTCCCCCCCACCCTAACGACGCCGTCGGCGCCTCTTCCGGGCCAGCAGCATCAGCTTCAGGAGCCGGATCTCCCGCCACAGTCTGCGATGCTGGTTTTCACAAGCTGTAGAAATGTAGAAACAACAATTTATTAATAATTTGGCAGTGACCTCAACAGACACAGATGTAGCAATGTAATGTCATTGTGTCCAATTAGGTGACACTCACATTAACATTGTTGACCACTGTGTGCTTATTGGTTAACATTATATGAGTACTATTGACTGGCAGGAATGTGAACAACACATCCCAAGCATACATTTTAGCTTAAAGTGTACCAACACCCACGGGTGATCGGCCCGGGAATCTATCTGATTCCCTGCCCCATCACCTCCCTCCCCGCGGGACATCCAAGATCGGGATGTCCCTGGGTGTGAAACACCCCCCAAACACCAAAATACCTACCTCAGTTTCTGTGTGGCAGTGCCGCTGGGCCCTCCCTGGTGCCCCTCTAGACGTGTGCGTGCCTGCGCCGGCCGTCTGTGAATTGCCGGCGCAGGCACGCCCCCGTAAAAAGGGGCGCGGGGGAGGCGGAGGAGGAGGCAATTTGCAATGGCTTGTACATTTTTGGGAGTCAACGTGAGTTCAGGGGGTTGTCACACAGCGGTGCCGATCAGGGGTGCCCCACCGTAGTGGAACAACACCCAGGAAAGTCAAAATCCTGGTTGTTGTTCCAGTTTAACTCTTGGGAAGCAAAGAAGGTCTAATTCCCTGTGTGTCCATTTTTGTGTTTAGTAACAGCCAAACATCAGGGCCTAAGTCCGAACGAGTCCACGAGTTTACCCTATAATGTTACAGGTCCAGACCTAATCGGGCCCATTTGGTTGTGTCTAACGCAAAAATAGTCTCGATAGGGCCTAATGAAGGATGTGAGCCAACAATCAAGCATGCAAACAGGCATGTTGGATTATTGTGCCAACACATTGAAAAGAGGTTTGTGTGAAATTAACACATAGGTAAATTTAAATTGGCTGCTGATGTGACTAGAAGACATAGGTTTCACAAGTCTTTAGGCATATGAAGTGGGATGTACTCACCATCGCAGCTGTGGCGGGGGCCCATGCTGCTGGCCGTCCCTGGAGCTGGGGTGGGGAGGAGGGTCTCTGGCTCCGTCTGCGTCGCAACATCTGTCAACATAAAGCAAAAGGCAAAAACAAAATTAGTGGGCAAATGACACATGACTATTTGACATCCATCTGGTTATTGAGTCTGAAAATGCAAAGGCTTGCATGGTTACATACAGGTTGACCTAAATTAGCATATTTCCTGGACCATGAGTTAATGTCAATTTGTAAGGCTTCACACATGTATCCCTAAAGAGAATGTGCAAATAACATAGACAGTGCTATTTAAAGGAATCATTTGCAGTTTTTAGCCTAAGGTTAATAGTGGGCCACATGTTGGAGCGGGAACAACTTAACCCAAGAAAAGAAATGCAAACACCCATCATGGTGTTGCCAGAAACATAGGGGTGGTTGACAGTTGGCTCGCACTGTAGTGGGGTTTGTGATGTTAATGTACATTAGCAAACCAGCTGACACAATGGACCAGGAAACGTGTCTGTTAAAAGTGGTCCAAGACCCAGGATTGTTAATATTCAGTGTGTTAGTCTACTTTGGCAGAGCCACAAAATTTTAAGCTTCAAACACCCCTGCCTTCCGCACATCACTCCTCCAGTGTGTGCGCACGCGCATGCCAGTATGAAACATAGCGCAGGCGCACACACATCTAGAGTGCCACACAGGAGGCAGGGACGATGGCTTCTGGCAACCCCAAAGAGTTAAGTAGTTTGTGGTTTTTGGTTTGGGGGTGGCCCAGGGTGAGGGATGTGATTGGGCAGGGAAGGCGGGAGAATCCAAGCAATCTCATCAATGTTTGTTGGTCCACTTTAAAGAATGACATAAATTCCAAATTGAGATGGCTAACAACATACACTTACCACGACTATGCCCGAGGAGAATGCTTCGCCAAAACTCCATGGAGGTGCCGCCTATATGATGCCCTGCAAATTAGAGAGGAATGGCAAGGGCTAAGCAAAATTGGTCAGATGAAACCTGTCACAGACTAACAATTAAAACATGTGCACTCACCAGGGGATGAAGCGCCACTTGAATCCCAGGGAGGGCTCTGAGGAGGAGGCGGGGAGCCTCGGCTCCTCACACTCTGCTCCGAAGATCCACCAGGCAAAGGACCACCCTCCTCCCTCTCACTCCCTGCTTGAGAGGGGGCCCTTGCCTGGTGAGAGTCCTCAGACGCAGAGTGTGAGGAGCTGAGGCTTGATCCAGCCTGCCCCCCAGCAGCACACTCCTCTGGGGCGTCATCCCCTTCCTCCCCTGGGTCCTCTAAATAGGACCCGCGGGAGGGACCCTCCCCCGATGACTCCCCCGAGTCCGCCTGCCTGGTTCGGGGGAGGAATCCCTTCCCACGTTTCCCCAGGGGAGGACGCTTATCTGTGTTGAGGAGGTGAAAGGAAATAATTAATCTAAAGAGCAAAAAAGGACACAGCTTAGCAGATGATTATGCACAAAGGCAAAAAAGAACTTAAGCTTTAACTTACCTGATGCGTAGGCATCATATAGGCGGTACACGCCTTCTGGGTCCCGGCGCTTAAAATCTGACCATTTTTGCTGAATCGAACGGATGGTCAGGTCCGTCTGGAAGCGCCGGGACACAGTGGCCTTCACCTCCATGGCAAGGCGTTTCTTAGCTCCTCGGGCATAGTCGTATTCTGACTTGCAGAAGTCCTATGAAAAAAACAAAACCAAAAAAAAAGGAAAATTAATACATGACATCAGAACAATGTCATAAACAGTTAAACAGAGAAAAGATCTAAGTGGACCCACACCCAGGATTAACATTAATCTGGGTTTGGGTGCACTTTGGTGTGGCTCAAATATTGTGGGTGGCCCACTGTCTGCAACCCCCTTGGAAGGCCACAAATACACCGCTGAGGACACTCCCACGTCACTCCGCAAGCCAAACACAGTGCTCCAAGCCGGTGTTGTATGCGCATCCAAGGCCGTTGGGAGGTGCATACAAGCTCAGCTGTGTCTGCACGGCAAAGTACGCATGTGGCGTTTGACTCTAACAGGGAGTGCGGCTGCACACAAAATGCAAATATGTCTGGTGCCGGGGTACACCCTGCTAGAGGTAAACGCAATAGGCATGCGCAGCTCACGCATGCACAGATGTGACGGGGCAGAGGTAAATTTTAGGCCCCTCCAGGGGGGGGGCATCCCAGCAGGACATCCACAATGGGGATGCCCCACGGGGATTGTTAAAATTTGGTCTGACAACAAATACATTTCAGACCCTATCCCCCCTGTGTGTTCAGCAACTTTAAACATAAAACAAAATAAAAAAAATACTCACTTTGACCACCTGGCCATTTACGCGGCTATCCACCCTTGTGCGCCTTTTCTTACTGGGCCCCGGAGGGGAAGGGGTGGGAGGGGGGCTATTTGGGGAAGGTGAGGTAGGTGGGGGAGGTGGGGGAGGGGTGGTGGGGCCGGAATCTGAGGAGGAGCTGGGGAGGCGCATCACTCTTCGCTTGGGAGCCATATTGGAAACGCTAAGGAGGAAACAGGAACCGGAAATGACGCTAGCGACATTAGACCAAAAAACCCAAAAAAAAAAAAAAAAAATACGCTCCGCGCCCCAGCAACAAGCTATTCTCAGCTATGTGCAAGCTAAGTGGCGGAAAAACTAAAATTACTATTTAAAACAAGCTATTGGCCTAAGCGCGAGACAGTTTTACCTTAAGGTGGCGTTGAAACGCAAAGGAGGATCCCGGAACCGGATATGACGCTAGCAAATGTGCTTCTAAATTCGAACACAAACATGCGCGCAACAGGGACAAGCTAATATAAGCTCTAGGCACGCTAAGTGGCGGACACAACAAAAATATACGCTGCTAAACAAGCTATTGGCCTAAGCGCTAGACAGTTTTACCTTAAGGTGGCGTTGAAACGCAAAGGAGGATCCCGGAACCGGATATGACGCTAGCAAATGTGCTTCTAAATTCGAACACAAACATGCGCGCAACAGGGACAAGCTAATATCAGCTCTAGGCACGCTAAGTGGCGGACAAAAAAAAAAAAATAATACGCTGCAAAACAAGCTAGGGCCAAAGGCGCAACGATTTATTAGCTGCATTTAGCAGGGAAATCTACATACTGTAATGCATAGGTCCTTCTAAAGCATACACCGTTGTGCTTAAATATAAAAATCTAATTCCTTCAAAAATTCAACACACAATCAAACTAGACTAATACCTGAAAATGTAGCACACATGAGAATGCATAACGGGTTGTTTTGAGCTGGTACGACTGAATGTAAATTCTGCTATATGTGGCCAGGCACGCTCACAACTACAGTGTATTCATTAACAACGACTGGGGTCGCGGAAAGTGAATTCCTTGAAACTGGCAGAAGGACACATGTATGAACAGCACAGCGACGCACAACGCAGCGCAGCGAGGCACAGCGACGCTCGCGCCGCCAGATAGCGAATTAAAACAGCGACTGCACAAACACCGACCAACACAGATTCATCAATGACAGGGCTGCCGAATAGCTTGGGCGCTGACACTTTCTAAGAGCGAACGTGACCGACCAACCTGACAGGCTACAAAATAGCTTTACAAGGCCCGTTTGTGTGTAAAACCAGGGAATTTGATGCCAATGAGTTTGGGTGGAGGAGACGCAATTCCCATGTCACTCACAACATTACATTGTGAAACAAAAAAAAAAAAAAAAAAAAATAACAATAACCAGCCACATTCATCAAACATATCAATATAAACATGTGTGGAATTTTTTCCCAACAAAAACAACACAAAAACAACTAAAATCAATCATTGCAGCGTCTGCCATTGAAATGTATGGGAGAGCGGCAGGTAGCGCCAGGTAATACGTGTCGCTGTGAAGGAATTTGCTGCGGCGCTGTTCGTTCCAGGCGGCTTCATGATGAATCCCGCGCTTGCTGTCGCTCTCGCCGGCGCTAGCCTCATTTTGCGTGATAAATGCGTCATTGTGACCGCCGCCGGGCGTACTGGAGTCGGTAGTCGCCGTTAGCTGCCGCTACCTGGCGCTCTGCAGACACTACCTGGCGCTATCGCTTGATGAATAAGGGCCTTAGTTATTGCTTTATATTTGTCAGCAAATAATGTACAGATGTAGCAATTCTGAAACACAAAATCACAGCTCAACTAAATTGGATTAGATTCAAGATAGCACGATGCACCAGTGCAAGAAGTTGATGGTTAAAGAATGTTGCATTTGTACATTGGTAAGCTCCCTAAATATCCACCAGCACCTCTGGGGGTGCCATTTATTTTAATGAGGTAGATAATCAATTTTAGAGGTCTGGAAATGACAGCAGCATATGAGGAATTACAAATTTGGAGAGGTTTGTGTTTAATAGAATTTGACATTTTTCAGAGACTACAAATAAGGAGGACACAAAGTAACACAACACAACTAATTTTTAATAGTAGCATAATCATTCAATTCCATTGTTGATCAGATAGGATAAAACATAAAAAATACAGTACATTTGGGTACAAAAATAAAATGCAAAGAGCATTTACTTTACTTACAAAGGTTTAAATCCTTAAAATCCTTCCACCACACCAACCCATTATTTCATTTATATCTAACCATCCCCACATGCTACAAATACACATGCTGATTGCCTTATCGATCCAAATACAGTATATGGGTCTGTGATACGAGTGTGACATGGATGTTGGATGATAATTACTTATGATGATTCCGCATGTCCCTGCATAGTTCAAGCTCACCAGAATGGTCCCATAAGGAATAGGTTGTACCATGATGGGGATTAGTGTTTGCCAGTCTATTATGAAACTAGTATTTTGAAACATTTAAACAACTATTGCTCAATTTCAGGTTATATAACCTGAAAGTTCATGTCAGTTTATATGAACTGATAGTGCGTGCCAGGGTTCATGTCAGTTTATATGAACTAATAGTGCGTGCCAGTGTAGGTTATGAAACTACTATTGCTAAATATCAGGTTATGAAACTACTATTGCTAAATATCAGGTTATGAAACTACTATTGCTTAATATCAGGTTATGAAACTATGATATAACTGGGCATGCGCAAGGTATTGCTCAGTAATATAAATGGGGGGATTCAATGCCGAGAGTTAGGGACTTCCAGACTGATGAAGTGGACGCACTTTCGTCTGTGATGCAAGCCGGAACTCACTGAACCCTCCGTATTGAGTCCCCCAATACAGGAGTGATGCTACAATATCCGGTAATGTATTGATGCTTACTACCTATTATACAAATGATGATAGCTTAATGATAATTATGTTAATGTAACTTATAACTATACAATAAATATTCCAAAGATTCAATGATTACCATTTTATTTCCTAATTCGAATATTAGTGAGCGCAGTAAGTAGCCCAATGAGGCATTTTATGTACTTGGTAATACATTAAATGGCGACGAGGATGGGATTGATTATGTAAAATTGATTGTTAGGTGTGTGATTCTGACTAGCTCATTAAGGCAAGAGCCTACTGTAAAGTTGACAGGTACGGTTCAGTACAGCCAGTTCTAACAGTGATTGGGAAGTCAGAATCAGACAAATAAGAATTGCCACTGTAATAAAAACATAAGGGTATACTCTGTGCAAATTTTTGGAAAACTTGGCACGTTGCCAGTGCATACAAAAATTGACATTGTGCCAAAATGTTTAAAAAACGTTCTAAGGAAACAGGAAAAGATGTAGTGGAGATTCCTGGCTGGTCCGAGTCTCCCTATAATATTATTGCCCAAGAAATTAGGTTCTCGGGGTTGGCTGAATCCTGGGATAGTAAGCTCAAAAGTGGGGAACCTACAGATGTAGTGCAGGTTCTCGAGACGGTCCCTGCACAGGCAGGTGATGCAATAGCCTTAGGGAGGCGAAAGCCCCTCGATGTGGTAAAAGTACTCGAGGGGGTCCCTGCAAAGGCAGGTGATGCAATAGCCTTAGGGAGGCGAAAGCCCCTCGATGTGGTAAAAGTACTCGAGGGGGTCCCTGCAAAGGCAGGTGATGCAATAGCCTTAGGGAGGCGAAGTTGGATTCTGGCCTCTGCCTATCGGCAGATGCACATGAAGCATAATCGGTTATTGACCGCTTTGAAGAAAGAAGAAATAGTGATAGAATTAGAGGGAAAGCAGGTGGTGTTAGAATATCAGCAGAGGTTACTTAAGGACAAGCTGGAACACTATCAGAACGTAGCTGAGAAGGCTGCGGTGAAAGTTGCTCAGCATAAATATAGAAAAAGAAAAGGAAGAGTGAATAAAACCAAAGTTTACAGGTCCATAGCGACAGTGTTGGTGGAATGGGACCCAGATAGTTGGGATGGAGATTTCTGGGACTCCACGTCCTCATCAGACCGGGAAGATTTGTCTGAATCACTTATGGATTCTGTCAGTGTTAACCCCGTCAAGAAGAGGATGATGCATAGGTAGCCAGCCGAGCCCCCGTGTGGATAAAAAGGATGAACGCCCCTATGTTAATTTAAACATCCATTGGAAGGGGGGCAATGTTCAAAGGGTTGCGGCTTTAATGGACACGGGGGCGGGGGCTACATTAATTTATGGAAATAAGTTTAAAGGTCCAAAAATTCAAGAAATATCCAGTGTTGATTGTGCCGATTCCAGAATATATTCTGGGAATTGATGCTAAAAAGCAATGACCTTGCATTTGCATGAAGGAAAATATTCCTTTGGTGTAACGAAAAATGAAATTCAAATGAGACCTGTATTGGTAGGAAAAGTAAAAATGCCGCCAGTACATATACCAAAACTACTGTATTTCATCTTGATGCACATGTTCCTACTGACTCATTAGAGCGTTTGTTTAATTCCGAAGCAGATAAAGCAGCGGCTATTCGAGTTACTGAGGCCATGGAAGAAAACAAGGAGGTGCAAGCATGGCTTCAGGGTACAGCCATTTGGGCTCACAACAAAAGTGGTCATCTGGGAGAAAAAGGCCACTTACAGGTGGGCTCAGGAAAGAGGGATACCATTAACGCTAGACATTATAAAAGACGATTTTGCAGTGTCCAATTTGTCGGCATTCACAAAAAGGGAAGTTCCACATACAATAATGGGACACATAAGAAGGGGTCAACTGCCTGCCCAAATTTGGAAACAATAGGCCCATAACTGACTATGACTCCTTTAATGAGAATGCTGACTCCCAATTTAACAATTCATGCTATAACCACAGTGGATACAATAAATTATTGGAAAATTGATAAAGAGGCTAAGATCCCTGGGAGGGCCACTCCCCAATCAGCTGGACTAGATCTGGGCTCAGTTGAAACACAAGTAATTCCTCCAGGGAAAGTACTCATGATCAAAACTGGATTAGGATGTAAAATCCCCAGGGATCACTAAGGTCAAATTTCAACCCGTTCCAGTATGGCGCTGAAAGGGTTAATTGTTTTAGGTGGAGTAGTTGATACTGATTTTCAAGGGGAAATTAAAGGGATTGTATTAAATACGGGAGGAGAACCGTACTTAATTTCAAAAGGGGATAGGATAGCTCAAATGCTATTAATCCCAATTAATTTATCTATGGCCCAGGAGGGACAACCACCTGTTGAATTGACGGTGCGGGGCTCTAAGGGATTCGGTTCAAGTAATATTAAAATTGTAGGAGCCAAAATTTGGATCCAAAATAGACAGGGCCTGCCCAGCCCAGCTGAAGTTATCGCAGTAGGCAAGGACCGAACACTACTTGTAATGAGACCCAGGGTAGAGAAATGGGAATACATTCCTCAAGAAAAGTGTTATCTCAGAGAGTAATGCTTGTCTGATTTATTTTCAGAACCAGAAACTAGTACTTGGAATCCTTGGTCTCGTGTATTTGGTCATCGTTGAAGCAGTAACTCCTGGAGTTCCTATTAATCAAACCAGTACTACAGTAACTGGATGGGGATGGATAAAGTCCACCAAGAGTCGTCAACAAGACAATTACACATGTGAAGAAAATCAATATTGCCGAATAGCTAATGTAAGCTGTGGCAATAATAGACTGTGGGCGGGACCTGGTGTCCCTACTACAAATGTAAAAAGACTATATAAGCCCACCTATATGCTACATCAAGATAACGAGTGGTTAATTGTACAGTCAAAAGTTAATTTAACATGCTGTAAACAAGATTATTTGTATGCTCAATTATCAACACAAGAAAAAATCAATAAGAGTATAACTTGTACTCCCTTATCTGTGGGGTTTGATCACAATATCTCCACAACAGAACTAGAGATACTTAGTTGTCATAACTCTACAGAAATTGTAAATAGAACTTATTTTGTATCTTATGTAGTTTTAGTAAATGTGAATTCTTCAAAGATAGATCCAGGACATTTGAAAAGATTGCCTTTTACTTGTGTAAATGTTGGGAGGCAATCTCAAAAAACAACAATTAGAGTAAATGTATATTTCAATGCTACAACACCGTGTCCCTTTAGGCGAAGAAGAGCGTGGTATGACACAATATTGGAAGGGTTTGGAACCCTCACTGGGACAATATATGGTTGGGACATTGAAACCTTGGCTAGCCGTTTAAGTGCGGCAGGTCATGGTATTCAGGATGCCATTACTCTTCAGGCAAACTGGATGCCTACGATTTGGTATCCTTGGAAATATCAAGTACAAGCAGATGATCTCTTTATGCATATGCAGAATGATAGTAATAATTTTATATGGGAATCTGAAACTAACTCGAGTAGGATTGTAAATTGGACGGTATGTAATTTACAGACAATGTATCAAATACAACAAAAGGATAATATGCAGACTCAACTTATGACAGGAAATGAGCAAATTTGGAGAAGTCTGTTTACAAAAATAATTTCTCCACGAATGTGGTTGAAAATAGATGCCCCAAAGATGACATGTAATGATACATTTTGTACTGGGATACTTGTAATGTATAATATAACTCAACTACAAGTAATGTGTAGATTTCCTATTAACACATGATCAAGAGAGGATATATGATATACAATTCAATGTATCCGGGTTAAATACTCCAAATTGGGATCTGAACATGAATAAATTAAAGAAGATTATTCAAACTTCCGAGGAAGGTAAACGCATCATCAAAGAATTGGGGAAGAGTTTACACACTCATATGATACACACTACTATAGTAAAGGAACAATTAATAAAAGCAGGTTCTTCCTTGGCAGAAGCTACTTCACATCATTGGTATGACAGTTTTCTGGGATACTCACCGTCTGTGACCAAGACATTAGACTGGGTAGTGCACCCAATGCTAATAATGGCTATAGTAATAATAATTCTTTCTATATGGAATTGTTATATGGCCTATCGAACTTGTTGCCGGAAACCAACTATATTGATGGTTTCTTATGGGAACAGCAGTTGACATGCAGAATCAAGGACCGATTGTGATACGAGTGTGACATGGATGTTGGATGATAATTACTTATTTTGATTCCGCATGTCCCTGCATAGTTCAAGCTCACCAGAATGGTCCCATAAGGAATAGGTTGTACCATGATGGGGATTAGTGTTTGCCAGTCTATTATGAAACTAGTATTTTGAAACATTTAAACAACTATTGCTCAATTTCAGGTTATATAACCTGAAAGTTCATGTCAGTTTATATGAACTGATAGTGCGTGCCAGGGTTCATGTCAGTTTATATGAACTAATAGTGCGTGCCAGTGTAGGTTATGAAACTACTATTGCTAAATATCAGGTTATGAAACTACTATTGCTAAATATCAGGTTATGAAACTACTATTGCTTAATATCAGGTTATGAAACTATGATATAACTGGGCATGCGCAAGGTATTGCTCAGTAATATAAATGGGGGGATTCAATGCCGAGAGTTAGGGACTTCCAGACTGATGAAGTGGACGCACTTTCGTCTGTGATGCAAGCCGGAACTCACTGAACCCTCCGTATTGAGTCCCCCAATACAGGAGTGATGCTACAATATCCGGTAATGTATTGATGCTTACTACCTATTATACAAATGATGATAGCTTAATGATAATTATGTTAATGTAACTTATAACTATACAATAAATATTCCAAAGATTCAATGATTACCATTTTATTTCCTAATTCGAATATTAGTGAGCGCAGTAAGTAGCCCAATGAGGCATTTTATGTACTTGGTAATACAGGGTCCCATATTCATAACTCATCCCTCTATTAATACCAAATTGTAAATGTATTCCCAATACTTAACCCATCTAAAAGCTTACCAATGCAAAACATACAATTAGATATAGAAAAATAACTCTTTATCTTGTTATGGTGTCAGACATTTAACCCAGGGGTGGTGTGGCACTATCAATGTCACCACTACCTCCAAACCACTGCTGCCACCTCTACTTGCCAATGTGCCCTTCTTACATCACTCTCCATGCAATCATCCTAACTGAGCTTCTAATTACCTTTACACACCAGTTCGATTTACCACACACACACACACACACACACACACACACACACACACACACTTTCCCGACAGCAGGTCAAGAACCACATCAGGTGGCTCTGAGAGTCACATGTAACCCCCTTTGTGACTTGAAGGGACATTCCAAGCAAAGGGTTAGCTCAGCTGCCTTCTGCTTCCCCCATGCTGACTGTCAGGGGTGGCATCTTCCATTCACCAGCACTGGGCATTCCCTGACAAACCCTGCTGAACTTGCCCCTTTCTGCAGACTCCTCAGTTACTCACCTGAACGTTGGCACAAAGCCTACCCTGCAGCCTGTGATCTTGAGCCTCAAACTCATATTCACCGACACTTCAGTGCAGGTCACGTCCTTGCCATCCGTCACAGGGGGCATGACCATGCCCCCTCCATTCACTACAATGGTGTGCCAGGCCTCGGCCCACTACCTTCCAATGAACAGAGAGGGCGGAGCATTTGACCTGTGCATTAGGATTGGTTCCAGTGATCAGGTGAGTTTTGATCACTGGACTGGCACTGATCAGCTGCGTGGAACCAAAGATAAGTACCCTTTTGTTTTTTGTTTTTTTTTAACCTGCTGAATAACTTTAGGGGTTCTCTAAATTTAAGCTAAAGAGACCTATTTTTGATGGGGTCTTTTGATTGACATGATTTGTTTGGCTAAAGGCTCTCTTTATTTGGGCTAATGGGGTTATTTTTGATGTGATCTTCTGGGATCTTTTGTTCCCTTCTTTTGGGATAATAGGGTCTATATTTAACACAATCTTGTCTTAATTTGGGCTAATGGGGATAATTTAGTTATCCTATTTTCCACTCAAAAAAAGTCTTTTTTTCAAAAGTGGGGGGAAATGTCTCTGCGTCTTATGGAGTAAATTCAGAGAGACGGGGACACACCTCTAATGAGGTGGCCCAAAAACATCTCACTAATCCGATAGCTATTGCTGCAGCAGTATGCCTTCCATTCTGCGCACTCTGCGCTTTTCTTATATTCTTCCAGAGTGATTCATGGACCAGCCTGGCTGAGTGAGCAATATTGTTTTCTTATTTTCCTTCTCCAAACCCTAGGTGCCTCCATACAGGAATCTATCATCACTTCTAAAATCCAAAAGATTAACTGCTTCTTGATTTTAAAAATTTACCTTTTGGAAAAAATATATGAACCTTGAATAAACATTGAATTTTGTAAATTGTGAAACAAATATTTTGGATTGCAGAAGCTGAATTTAACAATTTGTATTATATGCATATATGCAACTTTTACTGCACCATGTTGACCACCGCTGAATCTCTTCTTTCTCAACTTGGATGATGAGGTGTGTGGTGTGCCCACAGTATCTAGGTATTTGACTGGGGCATAACTTATGGAATGAGTATGTCTTTCACAAAGGGTATGAACGATTGAGGGCTGTTAAACAAGTAAAAACTGTATAGAACATCACACACAAATTTTATATTATTGTTTTAAAAAATCTCAAACAAGTCCTTTTATGTCGTTGCCACGTGCTGAACTCGGCGTCCCAAGTAAGTCCACACAGATAAATCACAAAATAGCACAGAGCGAAGGGTCAGCTTCTTACAACTGCCGAAAACAAATGGTATCCCAAAGTGCATGCATCAATCCGTAGGAACAAACGTTCCCACCACCTTCAGATGTCTGCTTACCAGATCATAAAAGCAGATACACCCTTTCAAAAAAGTCTAAAGTTTCGATTAATGATCAACCTTTGATAAAGCTGCTTCGGCGGTGAAACGCGTCAGGTGGGGCAGCGATGTGAGACTTCTTTCCATTTGAACCCTGCACTGGACAATAGCCTGTGAGGCCCATCACTCCCGTGAGCGGCCGTAGTGGGTTAAGCGAGTGCTCATCGTTCTTTTATGCTGTCCTTTTTACTGGAGTTTGTGAGTTTGCATTTTTTCATTAAAAATAGTTTTTTTTTAATAATACAGAGTTTCACTAGATTATATTTGTGTTCTCTTTCATGCTTTCTATTATAACCAATGTGGTTGGTGATTGAGTGTGGAAGTTAGCCTGCTTTTAAACAATCTGGCTATACAACCAGAATTGACAAGATCCAATTGTGTATGGTGCATCAGTAATCGAGACGTGAGCCTTTTTTGAAAGGCTTTTATGATCTGGTAAGCAGACATCTGAAGGTGGTGGGCACGTGTGTTCCCACAGATTGATGCATGCACTTTGGGATACCATTTGTTTTCGGCAGTTGTAAGAAGCAGACCCTTCGCTCTGTGCTATTTTGTGATTGATTGAGGGATGGGTTAGAAGGGTTGGTTTCTGACCAAAGAAGAATACCTTTGGGTTGGAAAATATAGATTTTGAAGTCACAATGGCTATGTTGCTGTTATGGATTGATTTGAGTTGGGGTCAAGATTTGACTTGGGTTGGGGTTTAAGATGATAATCAATTTGGGATATTAAACCACCATAAGACCATTGGTCTTCCTAAAGTAAAATTTGCTCATGGTGATTTAATAGTCATTGACCAACTCCTTTTGAAACATGGCAACATAATTTTAGAAGGGTAAAATAAATGGATTCAATGAGACTTTTAACATTAAGAGCTCGAAATGAACCCATCCTTGGGGGGGCCTCTGAATGCAGGGGACACTCCATCAATTTATATTACAAACACCAAGTAAGATATACAGCAAACATGCCAAAAAGGCCAAGTTTAAAATTGTAGCTACTATTATTACTTTTATTCTGAATCAATTTTGGGCTACTAGTGGTAGTGGTGGTGGTAGTGGTAGTAGGAAGGCTACTTGTACTACTGCGGACGATATTCTTTGCAGTGCTGATAGACAAAGTAGGCGCTGAATTTTTTGTAATAAGAGTACTATTAGTATTGGTGGTAATTGGTTTAGTGCTTTGAGTACTGGCTGTACTGGGAAGTTTGATTGATGTGTTGACTGTAGTGGTACTCAGGAGAATTTTAGCAGTGATAGGGGTGCTGGCTCTTGTAGTACTAGGAGGAATGTTAGTAGTGATGGGGCTGCTGGCTCTAGTAGTACTAGGAGGAATGTTAGTAGTGATGGGGCTGCTGGCTCTAGTAGTACTAGGAGGAATGTTAGTAGTGATGGGGCTGCTGGCTTTAGTAGTAGTGGGGGGAACGTTAGTCATGATGGGAGAGCTGGTTGTAGTAGTACTTGAAGGAATTTTAGTAGTGAAGAGAGTGCTGGCTCTAGTAGTACTGGGTGGATTAGAACTAGTAATGGGGGTGCTGCCTCTTGTAGTACTGGGAGCAATGTTATTAGTAATGAGTGTGTTGGTGGTAGTAGAAGTACTGGGGAAAATGTTAGTGGTAGTGGGAATGCTGGTTGCAGTAGTACTGGGAGGAATGTGAGTAGTGATGGGAGTGATGGCCATAGTAGTAGTAAGGGGAATATTAGTAGAGCTGGTTCTGCTGATACTTGTAGTATTGGGAGAAATACTGGTAGTAAAGGGAGTGCTGGTGGCAGAATTAGTGGTGGGACTGATATAAGTGGTGGGAGTGCTGGCTGCAGTAGTACTGGGAGGTATGTTAGTAGTGATGGAAGTGCTGGCTCTAGTAGTACTGGAAGAAATGTTAGCAGTGATAACTGTACTGGTGATAGTAGTACTGGGAGGAATGCTAGTAGTAATGGGAACACTGGTTGTAGTAGTACTCGGAGGAATGCTCGTAGTAATGGGAGTGCTGGCTCTAGTAGTACTGGGAGGAATGTTAGTAGTGATGAGTGTACTAGTGGTAGGCGTAGTGGTGGTGGGACTGATAGTAGTGATGGAAGTGCTGGTTGTAGTAGTAGTGGGAGGAATGCTAGTAGTGACAGGAGTGCTGATTGTAGTAGTACTGGGAGAAATGCTCGTAGTAATGGGAGTGCTGGCTCTAGTAGTACTGGGAGTAATGTTAGTAGTGATGAGTGTACTAGTGGTAGGTGTAGTGGTGGTGGGACTGAGAGTAGTGATGGAAGTGCTGGTTGTAGTAGTACTGGGAGGAATGCTTGTAGTAATGGGAATGCTGGTTGTAGTAGTACTGGGAGGAATGCTTGTAGTAATGGGAGTGCTGGCTCTATTAGTACTGGGAGTAATGTTAGTAGTGATGAGTGTACTAGTGGTAGGTGTAGTGGTGGTGGGACTGAGAGTAGTGATGGAAGTGCTGGTTGTAGTAGTACTGGGAGGAATGCTTGTAGTAATGGGAATGCTGGTTGTAGTAGTACTGGGAGGAATGCTCGTAGTAATGGGAGTGCTGGCTCTAGTAGTACTGGGAGTAATGTTAGTAGTGATGAGTGTACTAGTGGTAGGTAGAGTGGTGGTGGGACTGAGAGTAGTGATGGAAGTGCTGGTTGTAGTAGTACTGGGAGGAATGCTTGTAGTAATGGGAATGCTGGTTGTAGTAGTACTGGGAGGAATGCTTGTAGTAATGGGAATGCTGGTTGTAGTAGTACTGGGAGGAATGCTTGTAGTAATGGGAGTGCTGGTTGTAGTAGTACTGGAAGGAATGTTAGAGGTGATAAAAGTGCTGGCTGCTGTAGAACTGGGAGTTACGTTGGTAGTGATGTTAGTTCCGATAGTTGGACTTGTGATACCCGTGTTAACACATGACATCATGACTTGGACAAGCTGATTTCCTAGACTAACAGTGTTCTGTCCATATTTGCAGGAATTTTCTGTTCCACAGCCTTGCAATGACTCTTTTACTGGTGTAGTTCCTGCAAACAAATGAGAATGTCAGATGAACTATTCAGAAAGACAATTTGACAATAAGCGAGTAGACATAAAAAAATGGGCCCAAGGAATAATTGCTTTGCACAATTAAAATTACTTTCCTCAGCTGCAACACTTTCTACAGAGTTTAAAACTGCCTTCAAACTTCAAGAAATGTGGTTTCTATGGGTGAGCGATCTGCTTATACCCACTCAGGAAACTTAAAATGATAAATAACTACTAGAGATGAGCAAACTAATTCCTTTGAACCAAAATTTGCTCTGAATTTTAGGGAAAATTGTTTGGGCGCAACCCCATGTCATTCGTGCTGACCAAAATTTCCCCTAAAATCCTTAAATAAAAATAATAAAAACTCACCTGCACCCTCGCTGTTCTCCGGTCCATCCACGCTTTCTCACGCCACTCTCTGCTGACATCCCACTGGGCTCCAGCCACACAATAAAACAGCAACCCACAGGGTTAAGCTGGATCAAGCCTGTGGGCTGGCAGGTAAGATTTTTTGGCAGCCTGTCCTGTCCCTTTAACTCAAGAGAGACAGATGGGATTTTAAAGAAGACAGCTAAAACCAGAAGGGAAACAAAGTATCAAAAAGGGGGGGAAAAGAAGGCCAAAGTAGAAATACAGAATGGGCATATGGAGTATAAAGGAAAACATGTAAAATAAGAAGGGAAGCAAAAAGGGAGACACATAAAGGACAAAACAGTGGCATATGAAAATATAAAGTCGGGCACAAGCAAGACAGAGAAAAGGGCAAAGAGGGACAAAAGGGAGGTAAATGGAAACAGGATGGAGGTTGAAGCCAGATACAGCATAGCACGGGGGGGGGGGGGGGGGGTAGCAGACTAGCAGCCATAATGGACACTGGGCAGCAGGGCCAGATTGACTGTGGTGGAGGCCCCTCGTCGCAAAATCTGGTAGAGGCCCCAGATACAGTATTTGTTTTCCTTTAAAATAATAGTCCAGCCAAGTAACTGATTGGTGGTTGTCTGGCAACCACCTATTACTGGAACATCAGATAAAATCTCTTGTGCCACACTTGTGCGGGTGCCTGCTGCTCGGGAACTCCTGCTTTGCCATTCTGGGTAGTGTAGTTGCCCAGCTGGTCCAGCAGAAAACAGTTCCCTGCATTGAGCTGCCAGAGGCTGTGCTTGGTGGCTTATGTGCAGTGAGCGACCGTTGATTGACAGCTTTACACCCACCCATTACTGTAGCGTTGCTGACAGCAGCTTTGCTGCTCTAGACTCTCCGTCCTGCCCAGTGGTGGCTTTGGCTGCCCAGGTGCGGAGGGCCCCACTGCCGCCGATAGCTTTGTTGCTGGTCACGCGGCCCGTCAGACCAAAAACTGAAAAGCCTCCTGGACCAGACCATAACGCAAAGGTTGGTGGAGGCTCCCGTTGCAGGGCAAGTGGTGGAGACCCCAGGCCATGTGCCCCTTGCAACCCCCTCATAATCCAGGTTCGAGGGCAGTACATGAGGACAGTGAGCATTCCAGCACTTTCTCTAACAGACTAAAAATGACCAGCTCACCATCATATTAGCATATCTGTCCCTGCAGCATACAGTGGGGACCCAGCAACATCTCTGAACTAGCCAGCAAGCAGAACAAAATTGTCCCCCCCCCCCTTGTGTGGCTTGACCCCGCCACTCCTCAGCTTCACACCATTGCAGGATTCTTGAGCGGCCCTGGTGGTCTCAGCTCCCACCTAGGATTGGTAATCTACCCTTCAATCTAGGGTTACTAATTTGGTGTAGCAGGTAAAAATACTGATATATCCAGAGCTCTGGGTCCACGTGGCTATCCTTGATTTTTGCCACATCAGTGGTTTTCCATGTGTCCCCATTTGGCCTTTGGGCCCTGGAGATACCAGTCCCTATGCCTGTTGGCCTGTGCTGTGCTAGAAAATCAGGTGTAAAACATATAACAAAGAAAAAATATTCAGGACGAATAGTTTGAACTTGGTTCGGGTCTGGCCAATCTGAACAGAATAGGCAAAATTTGTGTTGAATTTATTGTTAACCTTACCGTTTCTTAGTACATAGTACTGGACACATTGAGTTTGATCTTCCAGGCACTGTATGCTACTATCAATCAGACATGATTTAGTGTTTTGTTTGTAGCAGGATCCACAAATCAGATTGCCCACACGATTTCCCACCGTGGGAACTAAAAAGAAATATTGCAGTAGCTATCGAAAATGTCTTTCAACATGTCATGCAGTTATGAAAACAGTAGTTAGTATGAGTAAACCAAATGCATTATAGACTGGAGAAGTAATGCAGTTCTTAAAATTCTGCTACGTGCATCTGGCTACTAACAACTGACAGCTGTTAGTGTAAGTAGGCACTGCAAGGTGAAAATACCTTCAGTAACTCTTGGTTACCTAGCCAGGTGGTGTGTCCTGCTTTCTAACTGGCACATGGTTTCTAGTCAATAGCATGGGCGATAATGTCTAAGGCTAGGGGCTGGGCCTGGGGTATAGCTAGGGGGGGGGGTCAGGGGAGGGACACGCCCTGGGTACAGCAGGTCAGGGGGGCTCCAAATAGGGCCCTGAGCACAGGTGGGGGCGCCATTTCGAATCTTTGCCCCGGGTGTCAGAAAGCCTAGCTATTCCTCTGGCTAGGAAGCCATTGAGCTTCAGGTCAGTGTGCATCATGGCATATATATCTATGCAGAGTTGTTTGAGCCTTTATGTGCTCGGAGCTCTGAGTCTTAAGAGCTGGAATGGGGCTTTAAAAGAAAACTCCCTTTTTTGTAAAGTTTGTGGTGTTCTGCCTTATTGTTTTCCTTCTTGGTAAAACAGAATTGGCTTTCCTGGCTGTCCCTAAAGTATCCCTTCTGACTACAGATAATTTTTCCACTGTAACTAGTGAGCTCATCAGCAGCTTCGTCTAAACAAAGCATCAGCAATCATCTTTCCAGCTGAGAACGCTTCCTGTAACCCTTTAGCTACTGGATCGCACAATTGTTTTCCTCCCATCTAAAGAGGTTAATTTAGAGCAGAAGGGGTTAATACTCTTGTCTCTAGCCTCTTGTCTCTTGATGATTAGCAAGGTAGAGTCAGGAAGCCTCTTATCTGTACTTTTAACTCACCACTTTGATGTACATTGTTAAGGTAAACACATTGTTGCTAGGGAAAACTGTTTTCTTTTATAACAAAGAGTTACAAACAAATAGAAAACACAAATTAATAGATAAGCGTAGCACATTGATCCATCATATTGGCACACGATAATGGACATTTTTTAAAATTCCATTCAAAGGGGAATTACCCTTTAAGTCTTAATAGATGGAGCCCCATAATGTCTGCGACTTTCCTATTTAAAAAGGTTGCAGCCTCTCTAAGATCTACTAGATTTCTGACCCCCTATCAGACCAAATAATGTCTAGCTACACTGGCTTCAAGGAGACTATTGCAATTGTGCTATTACTGCGTGTTGATTGCCAGAAGCCTTTTCCTGCATGTTAATTTTAGAGTTAGAGCTACTACTCTTAATTTTTTAATTACTAGTTATGGCTATATTCTGGCTAATATTTGGCTTTTTTACTTATTGCAGTGGGTTTTTTATTGTATAGATGGAATAGTTCTTAGTATCTCAAGCTCATCCCTAGTCCCCATCGATCTTAGTTTATCTCAATCTCAACCCTAGAGCCTGATTTGATATACCGTATATTTCGCCATATCAGACGCACCAGCCCATAAGATGCACCTAGAATTTGAAGAAGGAAAACTAGAATAAATTATTCTAAGCCAAATGTTGTGCTAAAACACCCAATTACAGACAGTGTGGCATTCCCTTATCCCATTCTCATAGGCAGTGTGGGATGCCACCATCTCATTCCCATAGGCAGTGTGGGATGCCCCCATCCCATTCCCATAAGCAGTGTGACATTCCACCCTTCCTATTCCCCATAGGCAGTGTGTCATTCCCCCCTTCCTATTCCCCATAGGCAGTGTGGCATCCCCCCATCCCATTCCCCATAAAGGTAGTGTGGCATTCCCCATCCCATTACCCATATAGGCAGGGTGGCATCCCCGCATTCCCATATTGGCAGTGCGGCATTCCCCCCCCCTCCCATTCCCATATAGGCAGTGTGGGATCCCTCCCTATTCCCATATAGGCAGTGTGGCATACCCCTCCTATTTCCATATAGGCAGTGTGGGATCCCTCCCTATCCCCATATAGGCAGTGTGGCATCCCCCCTCCTATTCCCATATAGGCAGTGTGGCATCCCTCCCCATTCCCATATAGATAGTGTGGCATCCCATTCATCATTCTCATATAGGTAGTGTGGCATCCCATTCCCTCATTCCCCATTCCCATATAGGTAGTGTGGCATCCCATTCCCCATTCCCATATAGGTAGTGTGGCATCACATTCCCCATTCCCATATAGGTAGTGTGGCATCCCATTCCCAATTCCCATATAGGTAGTGTGGCATCCTATTCCCCATTCCCATATAGGTAGTGTGGCATCCCATTCTCCATTCCCATATAGGCAGTGTGGCATCCCATTGCCCCCCCCCAAAAAAAAGTAAACTCACCTTTTAACCCTCCCCGCTGTCCTCACACATAGACACACAGCTTAGTATAGTGGTGAGCCACGCCCACCGCTATATAGTCCGGGTGTTTCTGTCTGCTGGTGCGTAGAGAAGTGGCAGTGACAGTGTGAGCGGCGGAGGCAGCTGTATCGCTCGCACTGTCCCTGCCACTATTCCACGGCCCCAGCAGACAGAGACACCCGGACTACACAGTGGTGGGCTTGGCCGATGCTCGAGCGTCGGCCATGCCCACCGCTGTATAAGGCCATGTGTTCACTCTGTATGCTGTCGCCGCAGAGAGGAAGCACCAGCACACAACGTGAACTTTCAACGGTCCAACGGTCTTGGTATAGCGGTGAGTGTGGCCAATTCTTGAGCGTCGGCCACGGCCACCACTGTAACAGGCCGGTGTCTGTGTGTGCTGGCGCCATGGAGAAGGTGCCTCCGCCGCTTCTGGGACAGCGCGAGCGATCGAGAGGTGAGTTAACTTTTTCCTCATTTTCTGCCCACATTCGTCCGATAAGAAGCACTGAGATTTTCCCCCCAGTTTTGGGGAAAAATAAGTGTGTCTTATAGGGCGAGACATACCTATTTAGCAAGGTCATGGTTGATCTTAATCTCAGCTCTAGTGCCTGATTTGGTTATAGATTTTAATTTATCTCAATTTCAATCGCATGACGTGGTCTCATATTGATCATGGTTGATCTCAATCTCAACCATAGTGCCTGATTTGGTATAGACCTTGATTTATCTGAGTCTCAACCCCAGGGCCGGATTAGGTATAAACCTTGCTTTATCTCAGTCTCAGGCCTAGTGCATGACATGCTATAGATCTTGGTTTATCTCAGTCTCAACCCAAGTGCCTGCTTTGATATAAATATTGGATTAGCTCAAACTCAACACCAGGGCCCTATATGGCATGGGTCTTAGTATCTAAATCTCAACTCTAGTACCTGATTTGCAATTTCTTCCTTCACTTCTGGCAGTCTAAATGAATATCTTCCCCAAGCCATAAGAAAATCACTCAACCAAAGAACCTTGGCTCTCCCTGGGTAGTGAGGACAGTGTCTGTGTATATATATATATATATATATATATATATATATATATATATATCCTAGAATATGTTCATACCTGGTGGGTTGGGTGGAGTACAGCCATTGGTATTACAGCAAGTAGTATTGATGAGGATATTTCTTGAGGGGTGGGTGATGACAATGGCACGGCCACATTCACTGGAGGTTCCACATCTCCTCAATTGTTCTGTGGACAGGATACTGCCTGAAGCTGAAACATACAGAATAAAATGTTGAAAACCATGTTGTATGGTTTATCAGCATCTTTCGTTTAAAATTTCTTGTGTTCAGCGTTCTCCAGCCCAAGTTTGGGGGTGGTTATAGTTCTATATTTCAGGAAGTTACCTAGCCAGCTGTAGAATATAGGACTGGAACAGTCACAACCTTTTCAATGGTAAGGCACCATTATCAGAATCATTGGATAACACAGACAGAACATCTACCTCAACCCGAAAACATTTGACATCTTGATGCTGCAACCCAGTGGTCCCCTGTACTGTTTCTTGGGTTGAAGCTTCCAGTTGCATATAGTTGGATGAAAAACCTATACCTCAGCTGGTGTAATACTTGACTGCTTGACTTAGGTTTAAGGTAAAGCAAGTTATTTTTCTTCCATGCTGTACCATCATTGATGTTTTAGCACCTTGATGTTCTATGTTAAATCTACAAATTAAATTCCTTGTACTTGCTGTCTATTCAACTATATGGGGGGGCCGTGCTGAAAACCCCTTTTGACACTACGCTTGAGGGCGGACAAACAGGATCCCCATGGCAAACTGTGCACCTGGCTGTTCAGGTGGTGGTGGTGCTGCTGGTGATGAACATCCCTTCGATGACTATTTGTGTCAGGTGGGCTTATGAGATGTAAAAACTTGTACATCATATCCTCAAGAGTGAGTTGCCTGCTGCTGCCGCCACCTGTTAGAGAGGTAGCGCATTGACTCGACGGGGAGTAGATAGTGGGCAGCCGGTCTGACATGCTTGCTGCGGTGGTTGCCGTTTGAAAGCCATGGTTAAATGGCTGCTTGTCTTCTCTCTGTAATAAGCCATTTTTGCCTTCAAACCTCTCAGAAGGTATGAGAAATTCCCACATTTTGGCTTTATACCAGGTGTAGCGATCCAGTACGCATCTTTGTGCCTCACGATAGCAATGCGACTGTCAGTGCGCAAGCACCCAAGCATACAGCTTGCTATCTTCACCAGCATTTTCAAGGGCCCAATTGTTTCCACCTCCGCTTCATATTGCCATGTTTGTTCATCATCGTCATCACCACCACCATGATGGCCAACTTCATCATCATTGTGTGCCACCTGCCCTATCCCTTCCTGTGATAAGTTGGTTGTGTCCATCTCCAAAACCTTCTCCTGGGGTCTGATTCCCTCCTCCCCACCCTCCTCCACCTCTTCTTGTAGATCCAAAGAGCCAGGAGACCAGCAGGATCCTTCCTCCGCCCCTTGCTGAATCATGGCCATGAGCATTTGCTCTAAAATGAATATCAGTGGCATAACATCTTTCATTCCGCTGTTGTCCCTGCTGACAAATCTTGTCACGTCTTCAAAAGGCCTCAGCACACAACAAAATCACATTGGCTGGAAACGCTGGCCGTTTTCTGCATGAAGAAATCATTCACCACATTGTGCTGGTGGTAGAGGCGGTCCAGCATATGTAGGGTGGAATTCCAGTGCATGGGGACATGGCAGATTAAGCGGTGTTTGGGAAGACCATTTTGGCGTTGCAAGTCTAGGAGCGTGTGTTTGACGGCATAGGATTGGCTATAGCAAACACATACCCTCCTGGACATGGCCAGAACATCCGCCAGACCAACATATGTTTTTAAGAAGAGTTTGATGACCAGATTGATCACATGCGCCAAGCATGGGGCATGTGTCATGCAGCCTAGATGCAGAGCAGCCAAAATGCATGGCAGAAACTCCTCGGCAGTGTTTCTTTTCTCGCCCAGGCTCAGGATGTGTAATACAGTGTGGCAGTGCTGCACCTTGCAGTGATGAAAGGATGGAGGAGGAGGGTGAACTACGCCCTGTTGTCTCCCGTCTGTTGAGGAGAAGGAGGATAGGTGCTTGTTGTCCAAAGCTGAAGTGAATTGGCACAAACTTGAAGGTGTTACTAATGCCTGACCTTGTTGTGTCGGAGCATTGTGCTGCACAAGGTTTACCCAGTGGGCCGTGACACACATGTATTGCCCTGGCTGTAGCTACTGCTCCAAGTAGCTAGCTACTGTTGCATGCACTGTGCTGCACACAGTTGCATAGACAGTTCCACTTTCTCTGCCATGTAACTGTGCAAGGCGGGGATGGCCTTGTTGGAGAAGAAATGGCGACTGGGGACACACCATCTGGGCTGGGCGCACCCCATTAGTTGCCTAAAGATGGTGGACTCAACCAGGTTGGATGGCAGCGACTGCACCACCAACAAATTGTCTGGTGCGAGTTCAGCTGCAGGACAACCAGGTGACTGGGTGCATATTGTCTGGTGGATATAGATTCTATTATGGATAACTGATGGATGGAGGAGGAGCACTAGATGACAATGACAAGACTGAGACTGTACTGCCTGTGGATGAGGCCTGGCTACTAGACAGATGACAGGTCATAGGAGCAGCACCATCATCAGCACAGCATCAGCAAGAGCAATAAGGTTTTGATGGGGCATTTCCGAGGCATTTTGATTGTCCCAGACAGCCTTGTGATGCCACTCCAAATGCTTATGTAGAGCCATAGTTCCAAGATGTGCCCTGGCCATGGCAAACTTTCTGCTTGCAGATCTGGCACTGTGCCAGGTTTTGTTCCTCTGGAAAGGTACAAAAGAATACAGAGCTAGCCTTTCCAACAACACCACAACCAGACGTTGCTCCTCCCCTGGCAGGCTTTTTTCTGGAGTCTACAAAAGCAGCATCAGTGTCGCCGTCACCTGCTCCAGAGTGGACCATACTAGCAGACCTAGCCATGTGCCGTTTTGCAGATGATCTGGCCCTACCTTGGCTCAGCTCTTTGTCGTTGCCAGTGCCAGAAGTATCGTCCTGCTCTGACGATGTCCCTACCTTGTTGCCTGGTTGTCAGTTTCTGTCCAAAATGACATCATCATACTCCTCCTCCTAATCCCCGCCACTTCCCTGTTCTGATGTTTCATCACGGTTTACTTGCTGCATACATTGCTGCTGCTGCTACTACTATCAGTAGCAGGCCTAGACAATTGGATGCTGCAGCTACAAATGGCTGTTGCTACTTTTACTGGGCCTGGGCACATGGCTGCTGACCACAGTGATGGCACTGGCGGCAACATCCTTATCCTAAGTGGCAGAAGGAATTGCAGGAAAGTCTTTTCCTCTACCCTGTCCTTTCCTGTCCCTTCCTTTTCCCAGACATTTTACTTAGTATTTCCTAAAACAGATAGATGTTCCTTAAAATATTCCTTGGCAGGTGAAATAGAATGCTTTTTTTAACAAACTGTAAGGGGACACAAACTTAGAGAGAGACGAGACCTGTAAGAGGCACAGTGGACCCCAACTTAGAGAGAGATAAGCTAAAACAGAGCTGCCCCCACAAAAAAAATCCTGGACAGCTGAAAAAGATTGATTTTATACTGTATTAAACACTGGTGCACTGTGTACCCTAACACAGTGACAGGGGCCAGCTAAACCAGACAGATGTGGCCCAAAAATAGTAAAACCCTCACTTAAGTTTTCAGACTTTACAGGGTGGACTACAATGACCAGCATATCCCAGCTCAGGCAGATGCCGTTTTTCTGTGCAACACACACCCCTCTCAGTGTCCCACTGTGCCCACTTCTTTTTCTGTCCCTTTTCCTCTATGCTGTGGTTCAAAGTGCTCTAAACTGTCCATAAACTGTCCCTGCTCTAAGAGCAATGCTCTCTGTGCAACAGCCAGCTCCATAATGGTGGATAGATGGTGCATCACGTGACTATCTCCTGCAATAGTGCCTCCTAATTGGCCCAGATACCCTGACCTCTTAAGCTGTGTCCATGTGACCCTGTCTTTCTGCTTCTACTTGGCTGCCCGTGACCTGGGGGGTGATGCCAGTGAAATCCTGCCAGGTTCGTCCACGATTCACGTGATTCCACCATAAACCACGTGAAGTTTGGGTTCGCAGCAAGCCAAACTTTTCCTGAAATTTCCGAGTTTCACTGGTTTAGTTCCCTCATTTTTAGTCCTGGCCCAGTGGTTCTCCTCTTTTTATGGGAAAATTAGACAAGCTAAAGGCAACTATGTTGTTTTAGCAATTTTTACCATCTGTAATTTGGGTGGTTTCTGTCACGCAGACATCTTCCGTCGGCAAGCATATATACGGGTTATAACCCCGTGTTACATTCATAGAACTTATATTCTTGTGGCAGTACAGTATGCGACCTAGGACACAGAGAAAAAAAACAAAATTAAAAAATATGTCTATGTTTTTTTCTGATGTGACGTGATTTACATGTGTGTATGCAAGCTTTGCACAGAAAACAGCCCCAGAAAATTCTGATTGACTTTGTTAAAGCAGTCCTAATGTCAAAAGAGACTTTAAATCTGCTGAAAACCTCCCCTAGGACATCCCAATTTGGAATTTTTTCACTGCTAAGCAAGCCTTGGAAAGCCCAATAATTGTCTTAATTACTCTTCTGCGATACACTTTTTTATTTCTAAGGGTTAAACCCTTAAGAATTATAAAATGTCGGGGGGTCCCCCCTTCCCAACAAGACCAGCCCAGGCACCAGCTATGGGGACTAGTACACCAGAGCAAGGAGGCAGAGTGGCAGGCCCCCGCCCCTCAAGACTACCAGTCCACAGAGCCCATATGGGCCACGGGCTCCTCGCTCACCCCTCTGGCCTTTCGGAATGCAGGTAATGAAGCAGGGGTTACTGGCAAGTCACCTGTTTGCTGTCAGGAGTCTCAAGGAGTTAAATGTGAAACACACACACATGTTCAAAGTATTTTATGGGTGTTGTACCCCCAGGGGACCAGGTGAACCCTGGCACTGGATCCTAGATGGAGGTAAGCTTTTGTTTTAGCTGGAAACTAGGGCAAACACCAGGTATGTAGAATTTACGTAGCTTGCAGTTAACAGTCAGAGAAGCAGCTACATAGATTCTTGGTGTTTAAAGGCAAACCCTACTAACTCCTACTTTGAGTCCACAAATGGGGCACAGCACCAATATAATAAAAATAATTAACTTTTATTGTTGATGAGACATATCCAAGACAGCACATTCAACAAACAAATCACTATCGATCCCCTGCAACCATCATGGCAATACATAAATGAATATGTTAAAAATTATAGAGCAGCCCCTATCAAAAATTCAGAGAGGGGGAAAGAGTTTGGAGACAGGACAGATATTTTACTCGTGTTTGGTTCCAGATTCTATGGTGGTGGGTTGGTATTCAGTACTCCAGCTGGAGTACTGGTGCAACAATTCAGGCGGTTTGAGAGTTCCACTGTTTCCCCCTGTGGTGTCCACACCAGGGGGTAAGAGTGGGCTCTATAGTACCTTACTCCACACACCTTGTTTTGAATAACTATGTTATTGTATTCTAAAGTGGTTTTATTGTTACACAAAATGCAGTAAAAAATAAATGTTTACATATTTACAGTGCAGCCCTATCTTATACAAATCTTTCACACATATTTCAACTATATATACAAACTTAATGGTGTAGAACAGAAAAAAAACAATTTTTCACAATTCAATTTTGGAAAGAAATGAAAAAAGCGGGAAAAAAGAGGGGGAGGAAACGTCTTTCAGAGACTTGCCCCTGTGGGGAAATACCCCGGATCCCTATGTGGATCCCTTAGTCTGTAGCAAGTTTTGGGTTATTATTTGTAGCAAGATTTGCCCTTCTTGGCTTGTAGCAAGTCGAGTGTGTGGACCCTTTGGTTTGTAGCAAGTTATTTTTGGGTTGTTTGTAGCAAGTTTAGCCATCTTAGGTTTGTAGCAAGTGCAATTCTGGATCCGTCACCTGAAGGCTTCATCAGTGTGCGGACCTAAACCTGTGCATATCGTAGGGTAGTTTATCAATGGCGTTTAGTTCGCTACATTGTGCATTGTTAAGAATTAGTACTTTCTACGGGTCCTCACATTTTTTTTTCTTTTCAGCTGGTACCTTTTTCAGCGTTTAGCTGCTTGGAGGTATAGGGTCTCCCTTTGGGTCCTCTTTATTCCTTGGTGTAAGTGAAAGTTTTTAATTGGTGATTGTGCTATTTCTGTCATAGCTCATATTGGTTATTCTACAGTCCACACCCACCCCATTCACGGAGCCGGCCACTCGGCGCAGCGTTGTCAGCGGACAGGTGAGTTTAACTTTTTTTTTATATATACATGGCGCCTGCCTATACTAATGGGGGGAGGGGGGTGGGAATGGGGAGAGAGGGGCCACACAGCCTATACTAATGGGGGGAGAGGGGCCACACAGCCTATACTAATGGGGGGAGGGGGATGCCACACAGCCTATACTAATGGGGGGAGGGGGATGCCACACAGCCTATGGGAATGGGGGGAGGGGGATGCCACACAGCCTATGGGAATGGGTGGGAGGGGGATGCCACACAGCCTATGGAAATGGAGGGAGGGGGATGCCACACAGCCTATGGGAATGGGGAGAGGGGGATGCCACACAGCCTATGGAAATGGGGAGAGGGGGATGCCACACAGCCTATGGGAATGGGGGGAGAGGGGGATGCCACACAGCCTATGGAAATGGGGAGAGGGGGATGCCACACAACCTATGGAAATGGGGAGAGGGGGATGCCACACAGCCTATGGAAATGGGGAGAGGGGGATGCCACACATCCTATGGAAATGGGGAGAGGGGGATGCCAAACAGCCTATGGGAATGGGGGGAGAGGGGGATGCCACACAGGCTATAGAAATGGGGAGAGGGGGATGCCACACAGCCTATGGGAATGGGGAGAGGGGGATGCCACACAGCCTATGGAAATGGGGAGAGGGGGATGCCACACAGCCTATGGGAATGGGGAGAGGGGGATGCCACACAGCCTATGGGAATGGGGGGAGAGGGGGATGCCACACAGCCTATGGAAATGGGGAGAGGGGGATGCCACACAGCCTATGGGAATGGGGGAGGGGGATGCCACACAGCCTATGGAAATGGGGAGAGGGGGATTCCACACAGCCTATGGGAATGGGGAGAGGGGGATGCCACACAGCCTATGGGAATGGGGAGAGGGGGATGCCACACAGCCTATGGGAATGGGGGGAGGGGGATGCCACACATCCTATGGGAATGGTGAGAGGGGGATGCCACACAGCCTAAGGGAATGGGGGGAGGGGGATGCCACACAGCCTATGGGAATGGGGGGATGGGGATGCCACACAGCCTATGGGAATGGGGAGAGGGGGATGCCACACAGCCTATGGGAATGGGGAGAGAGGGATGCCACACAGCCTATACTAATGAGGGAGGGGGATGCCACACAGCCTATACTAATGGGGGGAGGGGGATGCCACACAGCCTATGCTAATGGGGGGAGGGGGATGCCACACTGCCTATGGGAATGGGGAGAGAGGGATGCCACACAGCCTATACTAATGGGGGGAGGGGGGATGCCACACAGCCAATGGGAATGGGGGGAGAAGTGGATGCCACACAGCCAATGGGAATGGGGGGAGAGGGGGATGCCACACAGCCAATGGGTATATGGGGAATGGGAGGGGGGATGCCACACTGGGTATACGGGGAATGGGATGGGGGCATGCTACACTGTCTATGGAATGGGGGCATACCACACGGCCTATGGGAATAGGATAGGGGAATGCCACACTGTCTGTAATGGTGCGTTTTTGGTTTAAAATATTTTTTTTCTTATTTTCTTCCCCCAAATCCTAGGTGCGTCTTATGGGCAGGTGCGTCTTATAGGGCGAAAAATACGGTACTTGTTATTGGTGGCGCAGTTTTTTGGCATGTGGCTGTTTGTCCATATAGGGTCTCCATTGGGGTCCTCTTTAATGTTTAATCTGTGTGGAGATATTTAAACGTTATAATGTCCCGGGTGTTATAAATGGTATGGTAGCCTGTGGCTGTTTGGCCCTTTGTCAGGGGTGGCATTGTTCCCCCATGTTAATGGTCTGGGGTTAGACTTAAAGACACACCCCACCTACTACAGACAACAGAAGACATTACATTACCAACAGGAACTCTCATAGCGACCCTTGACGTTGAAGCACTGTATTCAAGCATACCTCACCACTTGGGACTGAGAGCAGTTAAGTTATTTCTTGACCAACTGGACATCAACCAATATGAACACAGCAGCTTCTTAATAAAACTTTTACAATTCATACTAACCCCCAATAACTTCCTGTTCAATAGAAATCTTTACCATCAAGCACAGGGGACCGCCATGGGGACCACTTGGGCGCCCACCTATGCCAACTTATATCTGGGCTGGTGGGACAACAATCTGTACCAGGATGAGTTCCTGACACCACATCTAACCAAGGTACTCCCCTGGTACAGATACATAGATGACATACTCATATTCTGGCAGGGAACAAAAACATAAATAAAAACATTTCACAAAATCCTAAATCAAAACCCACACAATTTAAAATTTACACTGGATTACAATACAAAGGAGATTTCGTTCCTAGACCTAAAAATTGGCATAGACCAAGAGGGCAACATCTATACCAATTTTCATCGAAAACCAACCGCGGCCAATAACATTCTGAGGGCCACTAGCTCACATCCCAGCCCATTGAAACAGAGCAGCCCTTTGGTAGCTGTGAGACTCACGATAGCGGCTAATTGGAAGGCTCCAATGGATCATGGATCCATGGAGGGAGGTGGAGGCCAAAATTATGGTAAATGAACAGTTGACGGCTGTAGTCTGCTCTCGAAAGGAGCAGTATGATCTGGTGTGGGATCTGTGGCAGAAATACCATGCCCAGAAGCAATAGCAGTAATAGAACTTATTATGGGGCTGTTGGGAGCTGGGATACCCAGAATTTAAGAATTTAAGAGTACATAGCTTGGGTATGTCTTTTAGGCCCAGTCGAGCAGCGGCTCCTACCCCCCCTCCCCTTCCCTCGTTTATTCCCTCCCTTGGCTTTCCCAGTTTGTCCCTGCCCCCCCCCCCTTTTTATCCCGATGTGTGTCCTGTCCTCTCTCTTTTTGATTTGAGTCTTAGACGTTCCTCCTTGTCTTTGTGTTGTAATTATTATTATTGTGAAAATAGTAAAAATCCTGACGCGAATATAATGTATGGATGTTCTGATTAATTTACATAATTTTTAAAGTAATGTCATCTTGTTGCATTGGAACATGTTTGTTGAGCCATTGTATCAATGTCTTGCTTCGTGTCTTACAATAAAAATATTGTGAAAGAAACGGAGCATCCCGTACGGGGAGTAACTACGGGCAAGACGCAATCGCTCCCTAGACTCAGACTTCCAGCAGGCCGCAAGGGGGATCTGAGAAAGACTCTTACAAAGGGGCTACTCAAAGAAATTACTGAAACAGGCCTATAGGAAAGCAACAACAAGGGACAGACAAACCATACTCTTTCCCAAACCCACTGATTCCACCAAACCCCACCTACCATTTATACTAACATTCACAGAACAACATCAACAAATTAGACAAACACTACAGAGACACTGGCATATATTAACAAATGACCCAAACCTGATGAACTTAATCCTGAAAGAGCCCAAATTAGTTTTTAGAAGAGCCAAATCCATAAAAGACTCCTTGGTAAGGAGCCATTACAATGGACAAACTCCCAAAGAATGTTGCAAGACAAAGGGACTCTTCAGATGCGAAAGCTGCAGTAGATGCAGATACATACAACAAGGAAAAGAAATGATCCTTCCGAATGGAACAAAAAGGGTAGCTATGCACTTTACCAACTGCAACACCTCCAACGTGATTTATCTGATAACATGTCCATGCCAGAATTTCTACATAGGCAAAACAAACAGGAAACTTAGAAACAGAATTTATGAACATGTAAGGGACATAAAAAACAAGAACATAACGACACTCATAGGAAGACACTTTTTCCTTAAAGTGGACCAACACCCAGGATTTTCACTATCCTGGGTTTTTGTCCACTTCCGCGGGGCACCCCGATCGCCCCGCTGCATGAAACCTCCCCGATCGCCCTAACAAACTCACCTCACCCCGCTCCTACGCGAGCGCTCGTCCAATCAGAGCACTCAGAGCCACTGTGGTATGTACGGACAAACGCCGGACAACCACAGCGGCTCTGAGTGCACTGGAGGCCGCTTCTCGCGCTTCCTTCTATAAAAACAAACAAAATCAACTAAATGTGGCACAGATATGAGAAGTATCAAACCAGGCAATTAGAGCACACAATGTAAATAACGCTCAATCAAATATAAGGTAACTAACCATCATTCCTCTCCCTTCCCAAAACGAGTGCAATATTTGCGTATTTGCGAGTATTATAGACGTGACACAGATTGCAGCATGGAACGAACCCCAACAGTGAGCACAATATCCCAACCAAAAAAATGGCATCGCCCAATTGAGCGACACCATAACACGAATAGACAGGCGGAACTGACTCCGCCAACCGGGCGGGCCAGAAGCACGAAACAGCCCGCAGCAGGGAACGCCCCTCGTTAGCAAACAAAATACTAACCAAGAAAATGGCATCACCCAGTAGAGCGACACCACAACACTGACACACAGGCGGAACTGACACCGCCAACCGGGCGGGGCCGGTGGGCCGGAAGTGCGTCAGACGCACCTCCAAGCCCCCGGCAACAGAAGAACAGGAGGCTCACGTGGAGAACGTTACTGAGAGCCACAGTACACGGCTCCCAGCAAACGTCTCCGACACCGACCCCGCAGTGCACAGCAACGCTACACGAGAGGAACAACGCAGGCACAGACCCGGCCACAGGCGACCCACAAAACACTCCAGCTGCGCACCACCCTCCCGAGGGAGGGTGCCGGACGACGAGCGCACCCGCACACTGCCACACAATTAAGTCTAACCCTAGACCATTAACATGGGGGACTAATGCCACCCCTGACAAAGGGCCAAACAGCCACAGGCTACCATACCATTTATAACACCCGGGACATGTTTAAATATCTCCACACAGATTAAACATTAAAGAGGACCCAAAGGGAGACCCTATATGGAGAAACAGCCACATGCCAAAAAACTGCGCCACCAATAACAAGTAAGTACCCACAGGTACTGTAGAATAACCAATATGAGCTATGACAGAAATAACACAATCACCAATTAAAAACTTTCACTTACACCAAGGAATAAAGAGGACCCAAAGGGAGACCCTATACCTCCAAGCAGCTAAACGCTGAAAAAGGTACCAGCTGAAAAGAAAAAAATATGTGAGTACCCGTAGAAAGTACTAATTCTTAACAATACACAATGTAGCGAACTAAACGCCATTAATAAACTACCCTACGATATGCACAGGTTTAGGTCCGCACACTGATGAAGCCTTCAGGCGAAACGCGTCTGTGACGGATCCAGAATTGCACTTGCTACAACTTGCTACAAACAACCCAAAAATAAACTTGCTACAAACCAAAGGGTCCACACGCTCGACAGAATCTACTTGCTACAAACCAAGAAGGGCAAATCTTGCTACAAATAATAACCCAAAACTTGCTACAGACTGAAGGATCCACATAGGGATCCGGGGTATTTCTCCACAGGGGCAAGTCTTCGAAAGACGTTTCCTCCCCCTCTTTTTTTGCCCCTTTTTTTCTTTTCTTTCCAAGATTGAATTGTGAAAAATGTTTTTTTTTTCTGTTCTACACCATTAAGTTTGTATATATCGGTGAAATATGTGTGAAATATTTATATAAGATAGGGCTGCACTGTAAATATGTAAACATTTATTTTTTTACTGCATTTTGTGTAACAATAAAACCACTTTAGAATACAATAACATAGTTATTCAAAACAAGGTGTGTGGAGTAAGGTACTATAGAGCCCAATCTTACCCCCTGGTGTGGACACCACAGGGGGAAACAGTGGAACTCTCAAACCCCCTGAACCCTATCAAAAATATTATTTATAATTCATCACAGTGTCCAGTATTAAGCCAATAAATAATTAATGCGGTAAATATATGTATACATAAATATATATACATAAATATAAAGTGCTGATAAAAAAACATCATAATAGAGTTACTATACTACCATATAAGTTATCCCCAGAAAAAGTGCATGTGCAAAACAATCCTAAATTTAACAATCCATTAAGTGGACCTAAATGATGTAGTGACCCGGATCAAGCCGGACACTCACTCCCAATATAAACCCCTACAAAATCTACTGTGTGAGTTATTTCTAAGGTACACCTGTGAATCCAATTCAACCAAAATGAAAGTATATATAATAATAAATAATCAGAGATATGACAAGAGAATAGTAAGATATGCACTTTGTTCAGAGATTTTGATAAAGGTCCATGGGTCAAAGTGTTCAGCTTCCCCAAGCATTCCGCTACGTGCCGTAGCTTCTCCAGGGGTCTACGGGCACGTAGTGGAACACATGGTGAAGTTGGACACATCATTTTTCATTCAGTAATTTTTCTGCTATTGTGCTCCATGGCAGCTCAGGCTTCAGCACCACTTATGCCTGGCGTGGCTTATACAAAAGCAATGAACCTTGAAGAAAGTGATAAATTTATCTGTGTGAGGTATTCTACTTGCCACTTGCTGACACATGTCTTAAGTTAGCTATAGAATGATGCAATTGTAAAACCATTAGCCAAATGACGCAGACCCTTCTTAAATCAGGCCCAAATGCTGTTCACCATACCATCATGTATTCAAAATTTGCTAAAAGCACTCAAGTTTCAAGTACTTACTTGCTGTTAAAACTGAGCTAGAAGCAGCTTTGCGGTATAATTTGACCATAATGGAAGTGGGGAAGAATAAAGGAAGAGTGCTTTGAAGGAAGGATAGATCAGCGCATCCCGTCATGTTCTGAAACCTTCCGTAACTGGCTGAAACAAATAATAAGCCCGATTTTAGAAATAGGCATTTTAATAATTTATATTATGCAGACTGGTAAAGCTTCCTGTACAGTATAAATTCCCTGATGCGACAACTAAGGAGGTGATGTTGATTCAGAATGGTTATACTGAGAGGCATTTTATTTGGAATCAGGAATCATCTTCAGTCTGTTTTCCATCTGTATTGATTAGTGATGAGCCAAACATCCCCCTTTTGGTGGCTGTTTTTGGCTGAATGTGTCAGGCTATTCTGTTTTTATGAACTCAAAGTCAAACACATTAAAGTCTATGGTGGCCAAATCAGACTAGTTATTTCGCTGATTTCTCCTGCACAAGTGAGCTGAGTATACCGGGTGCTCCAGGGGGTTTCACATAGCAGGGCATTCCAAATCGGGATGCCCCACAAAAAGGGTTTCCTAAAGATTCTACGCAAACTCATTAAGGACTACTACATTTGGCAAAAAATATACAAAAACTATTAGTTTTTATTTTTGTGTTTAATAAAAACACTTAAACTGGACTCCCAGACAAAATGTAAGCCTCTTGGGGAGGGTGGCAGGTCAGTGGGGAGGGAGTGGGGGGGGTTACAATGAAAACAAAAACTCCTTACCTCGCTTGGGATCCAGTGATCTCACCAGTACTCCCATGGCAGACGCACAGACAGTACACAGAGCGGCTTCCCTGCATGCCTACTCACCCATTAAAGTGAATGGATAGGTGTTTAACTAGCGGGGGAAGCTGTGCACATAAAACTTTCATAAATAAAGAATATAAAAAATATTAATAATACTGGATACAGGGTAGGATAAAGGAAAAAGGAAATTATGGAATGCTTATTGCAAGCAAAGGTAGGCTCGAGGGGGGAGTAAAAAGTTACTATTGTCAGTCATGGAGTGAAATTAGTGACATTTTGGCTTGCCTGTGAGAATTGGGGGTAGTAGTGTATATAGAATGAGTAGTACAGTACACTGATCCGTATACATCACCTTAGTAAGCTTACCAGCAAGAACCTCAAGTTCCTCATACATGACTAATTGGGTCTGTGTACCGGTACATTTTATGTTGTACTCCAGAGGGCAGTCTATGGTATCAGTTATGTAGCAGGCGGGGCAGACATATCCATTAACTACAGTACTCACTGCAGGTACTGCAAAAGGAAGAAAAACAAACTGCAGGTAAAAGTATAGAACGGGAAAGTAATGAATAATTATTAGATAAGCAAGTTACTTTCTATAGCATTTTGTCCCCTTGGATTAAAGATATGCAATATCAGTCATAATAATTGAGCATGAGCATGAATGTGCTGATTATAAGGAATCAAGCAATATTTGATTATATGTTATGCCAACACCCCCTTTTTTCTTTTCTTTTTTTTCCCTTCAATTTGTGAAAGATATTTTTGTAATTTTACAAAAAATAGAGATTATTATTTATGATTTGTGCCTAAATTGTACATTTCATATATTAGCATTTCCTGTTACCTCTCTTGTTCCTTCTTCTACAGATGTTTTATTTTTAATACTTATGTATCACACTGTACTGTCACCTATGAACAGCTCTGTTATATCTGATGATAAAATTTTTTAAGATGAAAAAAAAAACTTACCAGGTGCTGAGCTTGAGTTCTGCCTCTATGCCATCTCAATTCACTGCAACCCTCTGTAAATTGGGCATGTCAGGCCACAGCACCCCCCCCCCCCCATCATTGTAGTGAATGGAGTGTGTGTTGCCAGTTAATGTGATTGAAGGACTCCTAGAACCTGTTTTATTCAAATCACACTTATACTTTTCCACCCAATAGCGTGTAATAGGAGCAATCTGAAATCAGATCAGTGCTGGATTTTCCCTCTGGATTGCACATGTTTTTTGCTCCTGTGATCTGACATTTTACTTTTTGACAAGGACCTTAGACAAGATCCTGTGACCTTGGCTACTTCTTCTACATTGAATTTTCACTTTGACCTCAACTTTGTTCTCTATCTATGAAAGGATCATGGATTGGAGAACAACGTTAAAGCATCTGTCTTATGACCCCTGTATTGATTAATCATTTATGAACCACAGCTGCGTTGTAACCTTTGGCATGATATGAAATTCTTCTTGTGACCTTTGACTTTGGCTGTCCTCAAAATGCGCACTACACAGTTTGAAGAAAGATGCACAGCCAGTTATATAAAAATATGAAATGCATCATTTTATTATTCGAACTCAACACCCAGACAGCCTTGCACCACCCAAAACAATTATTAAATGTAGATGCATGCCCACAGATGTCAATTTGAACCAATGTATCTGACAACCACGAGACAAGAACACAGTTAAATAACAACATCAAGTCAAAATTATGAAAGGACGAGTTGAAAAAATCTTTAGAGGGACTCACTGAGGACAGCTCATTTTCTCCATCCATTCTGGGATAGACAAAAATGTTTTTCTTTTATAGTCTGCTAGAGGTCAGGGGAGTTTTCCATATGTCTTAAGGTGATAGATTTATTAGACATTTCAAACCATAACATGCCACTGTAGTTGCATTATTCACGTGTTGTTCCTTTGTTTATTTAGGCACAAAGGGGGAAAGTAACATCATTTATAGGTGGTTGGGCTGATGTCATAGGGCCCCACTTTTATGGGGGATGACACAAGTCTCACTAAAGCAAATGGCAGAGAAAGCCTCTGTTCTCACCTGATTGAGCCTGTTGCCATTGACATGCTTTGCAGACCAGCTGAATAATCTGTCTTGAACCCACATGCTCTCCTGTTTGCTGAGGATGTGCAAGACGACTCGGGGACTAATCCGTGAGGACAAATTTACATCTCTTCATGGACTGATGCAGCAGCTGGTAAATGGAGCCTCGCCTTGCCTATACCACTTTGCTTGTTCTTAGGATTCACATTACCAGCCCATGGCAAGTCAAGGGCATCTTTCATTTGCATGTCCGTACTTTAATTACCTGAAAATGAGCCTTTTGCATTTCTTTTTAGGTGGCATTTGATTAAGAATAATTCAGGAGTGAGCCATTAAAAAGTTTGGTCTGGCTAAACAAATCTGTCAGGAATGCAAAGAAAAATGCGCATACGTTTGCCAAATCTAATGTGCGGTTATGCAGGAATGCTTGTACGCAAGATTGTGAACATGCACTGATTCCCACCTTCTTACATCCTGGAAATGCCGGTTTGTCTTTGGACACTTCAGTCGTTGTGTTCCTCTGACTTTGAGCATGATTTTATTTCTTATCTATTTGCACCTGGCTCTTCGTCCTTCGTCCTTCAACCTCAGGTTTGGATTGACCTCGGCTTCTTATGTGACCTGCCTGCCTCGGCTTTACTTCCCATTTAAACACTGTTGCTGCCCATCCTTGAACTTCTGCTCCATCTCTGTATGTGTCCTCAGAGCTGCGGTGCCCAGGTCCTTATACCCAGCTCTGCTTAGGTGTACAGTCTTTTCTTGTAGGGGGCTCCAGGAAGAAGCAGGACATATCCATATCCATATGCATATCATAGCTTAATCTAAAGTGTGCAGCAGCAGAAAGCTGCTATACAACTTACCCATTCCCATCGGCTGCCTGTGTTCTGCTGTCAAATAGGCCACGGAGGGGGCTTCATATAGATGTACCATCTTTCTGAAACCCTAGCCTTGGCCTATTTGACAGCAAACTGCCAGTCGTCGATGGGAACGGGTTCCCGGGGCTCAGGTAAGTTGTATAGCAGCTTTCTGCTGCTGCACACTTTAGATTAAGAGAAGCCGCCCATGAACCGGCTTTTCTGGGTTTGGGCTGAACTCCAAACTCGAACACTCATTTTTGGCTTAAGTCCGTGGGAACCTGACCTTGCAAAGTTTGGTACGAACCGGCCAATGCTACCTATGAATCCAAATGGCTACCACACTCCCTGAGTGGATAACCACAGCTACTTATGATTAAGTGACCCTCTTTTTATTTATTTAAACTTGTATTATTAGACCTTGTTTTTCACGATAGCGCTCCTTTTATTTTCCCATGAATTTAAGGACAGGAAGAGGAAGATAAACACAAAGTATGGGGTTCCTGTGGCGGTGATCACAACATAGACAAAGTAAAACCCATGACCATCTTGTCTGCTCAATAACGGTCACAGACAGAGAAAGGCAATTCCCATCTCTTGGAGGTAAAGCCTCCTAATTTAAGTGGTTAAATAACCCTGCTCTAACGCTTCCACACTATAGCAAAAAATATAAATTGCCATTATGTTACTTACAGACTGGTGCAGAGGGGGTGCATTTGGATGTTGTGCAGCAAGTTGTCGCCATAGCTGTTTTGAAGTGCAAATCTGTAAAAGTGGCCGCCACGTTACACTCAAGGCTGCTGGCACATAATCTTTTGAATACGGTCTTCGGGGGATATCCACTTTCTAAAAAAAAAGACAGAGTTTGATGTAGCCATCAGCAGATCTGCCCTGTTTTAGCTTTGAAGACCCCCCTCGCAATTAGAGACACCCATATAATCACAAAACAAATGAGTTCAAATGGATTTGATAACAGCAAAGAACAATGACATCTATAAATCATAGATGGTAAACGGGTGATTCCAGCAACTTATCTTCTCTTGTTGGTGGCTGTTTCATGTCATTTACTTCCTTCATGTCGGAAGTGAAACATGTCGCCCTCATACACCTGGAATACAGTGAGGAGGCCAGGAGAAAGTTCTTACTGGCCCAGGGTGTCTCCAATTGTGTCGTGTGTAGGTGGGGCGCTGGGGCTTTACCACAAGGGGTGTTGGTACTCACTGTGCTGTACACACAAAAGCTTGACAGAGCAAGCAGAGCTCCTCATTATTGATGTTTTCACAATATGGTACAGCTTCAATATATTTTTCACAACTGCAGCAATTTCTTGTCCCTTCCAAAGTATTTGCCAGCCGGACTTAGTCCCCATCTCAGGACTTTCTCCACTGGATTCCCACAGGGAGCCACTGCTTACTTGGTGAACCAAGGCTTTTCTTGGTACTGCTCTCTTTCACTGACTGCTCTGTGACAAATCAAGTGGTATAGAACTTCCATGCCCATGTTCATGGGCATGTCAAACATGTGATAGTTAATTCCCTCCAAATTCCACCAACCAATAGATGTCTGATCTCTATTGTTACACTATTTCCATTGTTCTCCCTGGCCCCAGCTAATAACTCTTTCTATCTGCTTCTAAGGTCTATCACTGACTAATTAGAATGTTGCCAATACCAGTCTAGAGTCTGCTGCCATCTTGTGTCCTAAAAAGGGTACTGCAACTAGCAATACACTTTCCTGGTTTATTACCAGTAAAATGGTTCTAATTAGCTCTAATTAGGAGGGTTTCTAACTAACTAACTAACAGGCATGTTACTTTAGGTCCACATCCTAAGTGTGAAGGGCAATGGCAGCCTATAGCCAAAAAGAAGTCTGAAATTTTACCAACCCCTGGCCACCTCATGACCATTCTGAAACATCCCCACTGCCCCCCTAAAAGCTTTCTGTCTGGCCCATTAGGGCCTTCCAAGGCTAAGACTATATCATTGAAATGAAAGATTATAGTGCCCACAAAAAGCCATAATAGTGAGGATATAGCATTAGTGTTGGAACATTGGCTGGGGAGTACAGTGGGATTGGAAGATATATTAGGGAGGCAGGGATTGGATGGTGGCAGATTAGCTAGCCTCAAAGCAGTGCAGATCACAGGAAATTCTCCTGGGTCTCCCTACTGCTTAACCTCCCCCGAGAAAGGCATACAGCCACAATGTTTTCTCTCCATGACACCACTGTGGATATTTCACCACTCCTTAAGCTTTTTACAAGCAAATGGTGTCACAGGAACTGGAGTGGGGTTACTTTCTTCCCACATTTTGTGTTGGTACCGCCTCTTAGTCCATATAAAACCAATGGCAAACTCCTTCTCTAGGGTTGGTTGTCTCCCTCTTTGTGGTGTGTCCTGATTTGGGAAGCCGCATAAATGTGAAACCCCCTGGTTGGCCATAACACTTACATTTTCGTCAATCCCACATCGCATCCGTGGGCCAAATCTCTATCCCTCCAGCTGCTGCACAGTCCTGTGCCAGACTTGAATGGCTGGCATGACTACACAACACATATATACACATACACCCTAAATCCGCCCCAACCTACTCTATCCCCACAAAAGAAAAAGCCTAAAATCATAAAATTTGGTCTTAGATAAAACAAAACTCAATAAATAACACCCATTCTGATGGAATATGGTACTGCCCAGTCCTAGGATAACCCCATCCTAAAGATGTATATAGAGTAAAGTCCTCTGACTCACTTACAGTAAGCCATAAGGGATGCCCTGCATTGAGACAATCTACAGAAACTCTAAGGGTAGTGCATAGCAATGCCATACAGGGCAATGAGACAGTGCTCTGCAATTCCCCCTCTTCTTTTGTAACAAGTGGCAGACACAGCAACTCAGAAGGAAGGTGAGAGCAATGCCCCAATTCCTGTCTTTCTGCAGTGTAATACAGAGCACCATGTGGAAATTGGGGCTCATAGGCTATGGGAATAGGTAGGATGGGGGCCTTTGTGCACAAAGTTACCAGGAAGGAGTTAGCTCCCCATTAACCCAAGTGGCTCACTCAAGTTATCCATTTCTAAAAATGTCTTAATTCATATGGGGGGTTCCATTCTCCATATGGTTCCAACCAGGGGCGGGCTGGCCATAGGGCATACCGGGCAGAATCCCGGTAGGCCAGTACATGGGAAGGCCGATGAGCAGAGCAGTGTAATGTGTGGAGGCCGCTCTGCCCTCCGCTCTCACACTCACACACACACCCCCCCCAGGCTCAGCATCAGCAATTACACTTACATGGACAGGGAAGCAGAGGAGCCGTCGCCTGTGTCATGTGACCAGAGCAGGATATGTGTGCACGCTGCTGCCCCCCAGTGACGAGCTGGAGGGCAGTGGATGCTTCACACCAGGTTCTGCCATTTGTAACTCGGCTGAGGGGACGTGTAAGTGCTGCTGCTTCTGCCACAAGGTAAAGTCTTCCCTTTGTGTGTCCTCCCTCCTGGTAGTTGATTAGGGAAAGTTTAGATGTTCAACCCCCCTTTACAATACAAACAGTGTCCCATGTGCTGCTGTCCATAGACTCGGCTGTGCAGAGCTCCATGTTGCCTGCAAGCCTGTATGTATATACTGTATGTCTGCAAAATGGATCCTCTCACAGCCCTTTAAGAGGAGAGAGGCTGATTGGCCAGTGTGACCAATGAGAAAACTTCTACAAAGCCACCTCACATCTGTGTCCAAATCTGATCTGCCCCTGATCTGTGTCCAAATCTGATCTGCCCCCGACCGATCTGTGTCCAAATCTGATCTGTCCCCCGACCGATCTGTGTCCAAATCTGATCTGTCCCCCAACCGATCTGTGTCCAAATCTGATCTGCTCCCCGACCGATCTGTGTTCAAATCTGATCTGTCTCCCGACCGATCTGTGTCCAAATCTGATCTGTCCCCGACCGATCTGTGTCCAAATCTGATCTGTCCCCGACTGATCTGTGTCCAAATCTGATCTGTCCCCGACCGATCTGTGTCCAAATCTGATCTGTCCCCCGACCGATCTGTGTCCAAATCTGATCTGCTCCCGACCAATCTGTGTCTCCAAATCTGATCTGCTCCCGACTGATTTGTGTCCAAATCTGATCTGCCCCCCGACCAATCTGTGTCCAAATCTGATCTGCTCCTGACCAATCTGTGTCTCCAAATCTGATCTGCTCCCCAACCGATATGTGTCCAAATCTGATCTGCTCCCCGACTGATCTGTGCCTATATCTGATCTGCCCCCGACCGTTCCGTGTCCAAATCTGATCTGCTCCCTGACTGATCTGTGTCCATAGCTGATCTGCCCCCGATCGATCTGTGTCCAAATCTGATCTGCTCCCTGATCGATCTGTGTCCAAATCTGATCTGCCCCTGACTGATCTGTGTCCAAATTTGATTTGCCCCCCGACCGTTCTGTGTCCAAATCTGATCTGCTCCCGACCAATCTGTGTCTCCAAATCTGATCTGCCCCAACCGATCTGTGTCCAATTCTGATCTGCTCCCGACCAATCTGTGTCTCCAAATTTGATCTGCTCCCGACTGATTTGTGTCTAAATCTGATCTGCCCCCGACCAATCTGTGTCCAAATCTGATCTGCTCCCGACCAATCTGTGTCTCCAAATCTGATCTGCTCCCCAACCGATATGTGTCCAAATCTGATCTGCTCCTCGGCTGATCTGTGCCTATATCTGATCTGCTCCCGACCGTTCTGTGTCCAAATCTGATCTGCTCCCCGACTGATCTGTGTCCATAGCTGATCTGCCCCCGACCGATCTGTGTCCATAGCTGATCTTCTCCCCGACCGTTCTGTGTCCAAATCTGATCTGCCCCCGACCGATCTGTGTCCAAATCTGATCTGCCCCCCGACCGTTCTGTGTCCAAATCTGATCTGCCCCCCGACCCTTCTGTGTCCAAATCTGATCTGCCCCCTGACCGTTCTGTGTCCAAATCTGATCTGCTCCCGACCAATCTGTGTCTCCAAATCTGATCTGCCACCGACCAAACTGTGTCCAAATCTGATCTGCTCCCCAACCGATATGTGTTCAAATCTGATCTGCCCCCGACTGATCTGTGTCTCCAAATCTGATCTGTGCCCAAACCTGATCTGCCACCAACTGATCTATATACTAAACTAAATTGTGCTGCTAACTGTTCTGTGCCCCAGCTTTATCCACTACTGACTCATCTGTGCCCAAATGCATACCTTCTAACTTTTCAGTGTGGGAAATAGGGACAGTTGTTAAATTAAGCCTGTAAAGTGGGATGCCCCTCTCAGCCTGTAAAGTGGGATGCCCCTCTCAACCTGTAATGAGGGATGCCCCTCTCAGCCTGTAATGAGAGATGCCCCTCTCAGCCTGTAATGAGGGATGCCCCTCTCAGCCTGTAATGAGGGATGCCCCTCTCAGCCTGTAATTAGGGATGCCCCTCTCAGCCTGTAATGAGAGATGCCCCTCTCAGCCTGTAATGAGGGATGCCCCTCTCAGCCTGTAATGAGAGATGCCCCTCTCAGCCTGTAATGAGGGATGCCCCTCTCAGCCACACCATTTTGTTCATAATATTTTCTTTCTTATTTTTGTCCTCTAAACCCTGGTAAACCATGGAACAAAATAAAATGTGTGTATGTGTATATATATATATATATATATATATATATATATATGTATGTATATATATATAAAATTATGTGACATTAATATACTATACTGGGCCAGGAACAGTAATGCAGGGCCGCTGTGCCCCAAAAAGTTCCGGGCTGTTTTTTAGTCCCAGTCCGCCCCTGGTTCCAACCTCACCAAACTCCTATTACCTGTATTCGTGAATACATATACACCTCACTGTTTGTCATACTGTATTTACTTTTGGATGCATTTTAGATGGTTACAGTAGATATACAAAAATGTACTATATACAAAACACAATAAAATATTAAAAACAGTCTGACACAAATTTTTAACCTGGTGGTAGCGCTGAGTGGTCACACAGGCGTTTCCTTATCATGTTTTTGGGAATGGGTCAGAAAGATGCTGCAGACCTGAGAGGCCATCATGGGGATTTTGGCTAAAGGAGTTGTTTTTAAGTGGATCAAAATCTACTCATACTGGCCCTAGAGTCTAAAAGACTATAGGAGTTGATGAAATACCTCCCCTGAAACCTCCAGAATCGTCCAATTCTTGCTCCCATGCTGCATGTGTGCACTGCTTCTTGCATTCCAGCACATTGCACACATAGGTCCAGGGGCAACGATCAGGAGGTACAGGGCAATGATGATGTATTGCTATGGGAGTAAGGAGAACAGTAAGAAATCAGTGGTTCCAGAGAGATTCATACAAATTGGGAAGCCAGACCAGACCAAAACTTGAGTTGGTTTTGGTCTGCATTTATATCACCTAAGAATGAAATATCATATTAGCTCATGGACTCACCATTTAAAATACTAAAAAGAACAAAATACTTAAACCGGACCAAAACACGGGTGTTGGTCCCTCTCTTTGCTGCTAGCAAGAAACTTGCGCCTAACTGCACAGGACGCTTAGAATACTCACCTTCCTTACAAGCCAGCGTCGGGAAAGAAGTCCCGCGATTGGCTCCCAGGCGGTCAGTTGCGGGACTCCTTTCCCGGCTCTGGCTCGTAAGGAAGGTGAGTATTCAAAGCGTCCTGTGCAGTTAGGCGCAAGGGGGCTCCAGCGTTCTGGATGCCCCCCCTGGAGCTTCTTGCTAACAGCAAAGAGAGGGGCCAACACCTGTTAATGTAATAACAGGGTTGGTCCAGTTTAAGCTGTCTATAGTTAAAAATGTCAGATAACATATACACTATTCCCAATATATATATATATATATATATATATATATATATATATATATTATTTATAAAAATATCTAATGGATAAAGTTACATACTGGTCAGGGCCCTATTTCAAATTAGGCAACTGTAAGCGTATGCCTAGAGCATCCACTTGCAGAGAGCTCTCCAAAGTAAGTGTGGTTGTTAGCCCCCTCACCAGCATCCAAGCCAAAGAAAGATGCAGTTATTGTGTATGTCTAAAAAGGGGGCGAGGGTGCAAGGGGTTAAACACAGTCCACCGCTGAGGCCCCATCTTTCAACAGGATCTGATTTCCCTGCCTCCACTTTTGTCATCTTGGAAGCAGAAGCTGTGAATCTAGGACTAAGTACATGCTCGCTTATGACTCTGCATTCTACCCCTTGCAAATGCCCCTCCCACGTACTGACTTTCAGCATTTACCACTTTCACCCCCTGCCACACACACACACACACACACACACGTACACACACACACACACACACACACACACACACACACACACACACTGCATCACTCCCTGAATTAACCCATTGCACCCTCTCTCCCTGCACTAATAGACAAATTCTCCATCCAGCCAACCCATTAAACTGGATAGTCCTAACCCATCATGCCAGAGTTTTTTTGTCAGGAATCCTAAGCAGCATACACACCTTCATTCTACAAGTGAACCACAACCCGACTAATCTAAGAACCCAGCTTTAATACACCCCCAATAATGCAATTGATAATAAAGTGTCGACAGAGTCCAAATGAAAACTAACAAAGACCTTCCAGGGTTGCTGGACAGATGCTCCTGAAATTCCCCCAGAAATACTCGCTAGCAAAATAATCAAACCTTCAACTGAAAAGAACAGAAAAAAACAGAAAGTTCCATGTAAACCTTCCAAAACATCTTCTCATAAACAAACTGCCTGTAACTGTTTGCTCGGCATACACAGTCAGAGCGCAAAATTGTCCGGGAAGGAAGAAATTCTGTCCCCCCCTCACCCATTTTATGGCTGTACCAATATGTGCCATGCTCTGCCTTTTTCTTAGCAACAGGTGGTGCCCTATTCACATGACTAAGCCCATTATGGTGGATGAGTGGATTGTCTTTTGACGGTGGCATTGGCGGTAGCCCACTTCCGCATCAACGCAAATTGCGATCCCTTTTGTGCAGTCGTGGGTTCTGGTTTCCACTGCACATGTGCCAGTCAGGGGGTGGTAACATTGTACAGGAGCAGGCTGCAGCCACTTAGTATAGACACAGGCAATGTCAAATACTATGCATACTCCAATTGAATCTCCCAGGGTGCCTCTATAAAGGAGTTAATGGCAGCAATATGGCACCAGAAGATTCCTTTTCTTGTACCAGCATTCCCTTGGAAGTGCTCCAGAGGCTTTACTTTAGGTGAACTCGATCTCCCTGATCTCAAACCAGCTTAACCTTTTGGACCTCGCTACCTAGATTATCCCTCTGAACTGTTTTTATGTGCCTGACCCCGGCGTAACCTTTTGGACCTCGCTTCTTGGATCTTCCCATTTCACTGATTTATCGTGCATGACCCTCGGCTACTGGTTCAACTCAGTCCAGGCACTGGACTCCCTGGGGAATGACCTCGGACCACCCAAGCAGCAAATCTATCCTCCCTTGTGGGGGGGCACTAGGGAAGACCAGGGTGATCTTTAGACTCTAGTCCTTCGGGTTTAGACTTGGATCCTGGCCTGTAGTCTCCATGTTCCCACCACAGCAGTAGAAGATGGGTCTCCCCATCAGTAGTGCTTGCCATCAAATCAATGACACCTGCACCACTACCACCCCTAGAAACAGTCCTGCACACAGTATATAGTCTTCGGAATAGCACCACAGCCTGTTCACTAAAGTATTGTAGCAAAGATTGGGGCCACCAGATTTGACCCCCTCTGGTCCTGCCATTAAGTACTGCCGCACTACCCGAATAAAAATGTATATAACCCTTTATTAAATCTTATGGGTACATGCAATACTAAGATATAACTTCACACTACATAAAGGTAAAAGCAATATACAAACACTGGATCACTGGATGACATAGCTGGCTATCCATAAGAAGTATGTCAACAAGTTTCTAAGTGCTAAAAAGTTGTGCCAATATATACCAATCGCTACCACAATAAATCAATAAAAATATCCATAATCTAATGCTATAATAATATAGTGAAATTACATGAAAAAAGTGCACAGTGCTATATACTTATAATGTGCAAAACTGCAAACGCAGGAAAAGTGCCAAATGCTATGTGCAAAAAATATGAATACTATTTAAACCATCCTAAACAGTGCATGAGTGTCAAGCATATGATAGCAACTAATACATGACAGGTTACATCACCGAATCATAAGGGCCATCATCCAGCGTCCCTGGCCAGATCCAGTGATCCATTGTTTTTATATTGCTTTTAACTTTATGTAGTGTGAAGTTATATCGGGGAGGCCGATTCATTAATAGCGGCAGGTAGCGACAGTTGAGCGACTGTAGTGGTATTTTCACCGTGCCCGCTAGTAGTCGCTGTGCTTGGCCGCTGTTCAGTTGTTGATTGCGACTCAGTCGGTGTGCAGTAATGTTGAATACGGGGTTGGGAGTCACTATTTGACAGGTTCCGGTTGTATGGGTGCGCATGATAGCGACTGGTCAGAGCGACCGGCTCCCACCAGATTCATCAAAAAATCACGCTCCAAAAATTCAAGCGATGTGAAATGCATGTTTAAACCCCAAAGCGCTGGCAGCGATGTGTTAAAAGTAGTTTTTTAACCCCCAAACCACCATATTTTTGGAAAAAAAAAAAATTTTTTAAAGAATTTAGTAATATGAATACAATAATATCAGACCTATAATATCAATTCTGCACAAATGTTTTTTTTTCCCTTAAAAAAAATGATCTAACATGGCAGAAGTGGTCACAGAATTTTTCACATTGAAAAAAAAAAAAAATTAATAACAATTAATTATGAATATTTAAAGATTGTTCCATCGAAATGCATTGGAGAGCGCCAGGTAGCGAGAGGTCATACCTGTCGCTGTTCAAGGTCGGACGCTGGCGCTGTGGGCTGAGGCTGGAAAAATGATGAATGAGTGGCTATCTGGCGCTATCTCAGTCGCTAAGCATGATCGGCTTGATAAATGTGTGATTGTGGTGGGGAGCCGGCGTTCTCGTGGCGGTGCCCGTCATTACCGGCCGCTCACCAGTCAATACCTGTCGCTATTCCTTCATAAATAAGGGCCTTAGTATTGCATGTAACCATGAGATTTAATAAAGGGTTATATACATTTTTATTCGGATAGTGCGGCAGTACTTATTGGCAGGACCAGAGGGGGTAAAATCTGGTGGCCCCAATCTTTGCTACAATTGTGGTCGCCACTAAGCATAGCAGGGTGGCCCTGCCCTCAGCCTGCACACAGCACATTACTTATAGGTGGTGTGGAGCATTACATAGTAACATAGTAACATAGTATGTAAGGCTGAATAAAGACTTTAGTCCATCCAGTTCAGCCTGTTTAATTCCTTCCAGTGGTATAGCAGCCATAGCTGGAAATGTTATTGCATGCCAGGAAGGCATCCAGGCCACTTTTGAACGTTTTTACTGTATCCATCATTACTACCTCCTCTGGCAGCGAGTTCCATAGTCTCACTGCTCTTACAGAGAAGAATCCCCTCCTATGTCGGTGTAGAAAGCACCTTTCCTCTAACCTTAGTGGATGCCCCCCATTGTGCTATTTTTGTTCACTAAAGTATGTGACTGGGCCTCTAGTTGTAGTATAATCTGCTGTACTGTATGTACAGAGGTGGCATTCTTAGGAGAGATATCCCAATGGCAACAAAGAATGGAGGGGTCCTTTAAAGGGGGGGGGGGAGTTGCTCTGTGCAGCCTCTCTAAAATGGATCTGAGACGCCTGGGGTAAGAGTGCTGGATTGCGGGTGAGGTAAGATGTTTTTGTAACCCCCTCGTCCTGCCTCAGGCAAAGTAGGAGAAATGCAGGGTGGTGGGGGGGTAGGAAGGCTCAACAGCATTTTGCAATGTACTCTAACAGCAGAGCTCCCTCCTGCTTGTTCATTACTTTTTCTAGTAATAGAAGAGAGGCAGCTGTGGGAGCTTTAAAAGCCACCACCTGAGTTTTATTACAATGAGAGCTGCTGCCTCTGTACACCACTTCTATCAGCACTGAGAAAAATTCATGCACAATCTATACATAGTTAGAGGACGAAAATACTCAAGAGCATTGTGGTCTCACCTGTAGTTTGCTTGGTGAGCATTGACAGGCACACATCCGTGCTATAGGGGCACGAGGTCGCCAGGGCTGTGCATGAGGTTGATGTTTCCGAAGTACAGACAGCACAGGAAATGCAGAGTGCTGAAACATAAAGAAATACCGGTACTAGTAACAGAACGCGAACGCACCTTACTCTACACAGATAAAGAATTAAAAACCTGATATACTATGAAGATGAAGCTGCAATCTGACTAGTCGTCCTATTTTAGGCTTAGGTCAGCACACAGAGCAAACAGGACAGCTTATTATAATGCAATTTGTAGTTTAAAATATTAAAATAACATTGATTGAGTTAATAACATGTGCTCTCTCTATATCATTTCTCCATTGTACACATTGAAAGTATTAAATATTGTAGATTGCCATCCCCATCCACTGCGCTTAAGGAACAATTATTTTAAATTATTTAAAATAAGTGATCAAAAGATGATTGCCAGCTGAACAACCTGGAAATTCAGTAAAGTTCCAATACTGCAGGCAGGGACTAGAGCGCTCATCTCCAACACGAAAATACTCCAAAAACTTGTAATGCCAGCCACGTAGTATGAACAATAAAAAGTCCTTTTATTCCAAAACGATTAAAAGCCTTCACAGCAGCACAGACTTGAACAGCATAATCACAAGCGTCCTGTTATGTCTACGCGTTTCGGGCATCCGCCCTTACTCCAAAGTCAGAGTAAGGGCAGATGCCCGAAACGTGTAGAAATAACAGGAAGCTCGTGATTATTCTGTTCAAGTCTGTGCTGCTGTGAAGGCTTTTAATAGTTTTGGAATAAAATAATTTTATATTGTTCATTCTACGTGGCTGGCATTACAAGTTTTTGGAGTATTTAAAATAAGTGTTTCTCTGCATTAGGAGAAGCTTCTCACTAGTATGGGTATAATATCTACTATATTTGGAAGAGAGGATGACTCCTCATGGATCTCAGAACAGCAGCGCTAATAATATGCTTCATAACCTCTCCATTGCGCTCTATGGGAGTGAAACGCACTATGCCATTAAAAAGGAGGAAAGCCATTCGACCATTTCTCTGCAGTTAATATGGAATTACTTTAGTGTGTGAGCAAAAAAAAAAACATGAATACTGCTGTACATGCTATGTCAGGCTATGGCAACTTATGCCAGTCTGGAGCAGCTTGGCGTAGCTTTAGTAAATCAGACCCAAACGGTGTAAGCAGAAGTACTTTTATCGCTCTGGGCAAACCTACTATCTTTCTGATAGAGGGACTTGGTCCCATCAGCCAGTCACCCACCCAGTCCCCAAGTGGATCAAAACCCAGGATTTTGGCTGTGTGAAACCCCCCAGATCGCCGAGTGCAACTCACCTCTTCCTGGTCCTACGGCGCCTGCGCGGCCGCTTGTCCAATCAGAGCTGATGTTATGTCGTCTGAGCCAGCGTCTAAGGCCAGCAGCTCCGAGCGCCCAGCTAGCCGCATCCCCGGCTTCACTCTAACAGGAAGCGTGCCCACGACCTGCTAGAGGGATAGCGGGGATGCGGCCGCGCTCACGCACGGAGCTGCTGGCCTGGGGGATTTTTACACAGTGGGGCATCCCGATTTTGGATGCACATGGGGGAGGAAATCGATCTATAAGATTCCCGGGGCTGATCACTCTTTGGTTTTGGTCCACTTTAAAGTGAGTGGTTTTCCCTAAAGCACAGTTTCTCAACCTGTGGTAGTCATACTCCAAGGAGGATGTAGTAGTAGCAGTTTAGTGCAAATCGATCCATGCTTTCTCTTCTAAGCATATTTATAAGCATCTATGCAAAAAGCTAAGTTATTTACTGCTTTTAAATCAAACTTGTTTTTCCTTTCATCTCTTTTTTAAAATAACAAATGTTTATTGGTAACTGTTTATGTGTTTTTTTTTGCATACTTTTTCTCTTGGTGTGGAATGGATCCCCTTATGTACAATATAAATAAAATATAAGAATAAATGTATATATATATATATATATATATATACACACAAAAAGGCAGCTGCAGATGTGGGTTTGCATGTAAGCATGTGTTTAGATCAGTGGTGTCCTTGCTTGCATTGTGTGCCTAGTCGGGGAGGCCGATTCATTAATAGCGGCAGGTAGCGACAGTTGAGCGACTGTAGCGGCATTTTCAGAGCGCCCGCTAGTAGTCGCTGTGCTTGGCCGTTGTTCGGTAGTTGATAGCGACTCGGTTTGCCGTAATGTTGAATATTGGGTGAGGAGTCGCTATATGACAGGTTCCGCGCTGTATGGGAGCGCATGATAGCGACTGGCCCTAGCGACCGGCTCCCATCATATTCATTAACAAATCATGCTCAAAAAATTCTCGCGCTGTAAAATGCATGTTTAAACCCCAGAGCGCTGGCGGCGATGGGTTTAAAGTAGTTTTTTAACCCCCAAACAACCATATTTTTGGAAACCAAAAAAAGCAAGTTTTTTAAATAATTTTGTAATATGAATACAATAATATCAGACCTGTAATATTAATTCTGTACAATTTTTTTTTTAATTATTTTTTTAACCTTAAAAAAATCTAAAATGGCAGAAGTGGTCACATAATTTTTCACATTTAAAAAAAAAAAAAAAATAATAACAATTAATTATGAATATTTAAAGATTGTTCCATTGAAATGCATTGGAGAGCGCCAGGTAGCGAGAGGTCATACCTGTCGCTGTTCAAGGTCGGAAGCTGGCGCTGTGGGCTGAGGCTGGAATAATGATGAACGAGTGGCTATATGGCGCTATCTCAGTCGCTAAGCAGGATCGGCTTGATAAATGTGTGATTGTGGTGGGGAGCCGGCGTTCTCGTGGCGGGGCCCGTCATTAACGGCCGCTCACCAGTCGCTACCTGACGCTATTCCTTCATAAATAAGGGCCTAAGTACATTAGGAGCTGTCATTTTGAGGGTTCTTTGCTCCATAGCTACTTACCTATTAGAGAATTTGAAAATGGTAGTACAACATACACATGGATAAGTCTATTTTCTCATGCAAAATGGCCACACTCAGCAGGTAAATGGTGGAGAGAAATTTCCGCATACCTTGGTGCCTTTTTATCACTTGGGAAAGGTCAGGTAGCTCTGCTGAATTATGCGAACATGTGTTCGCATGCATAGACGTTTACGCATGCCAGTATATTTGCTGATATGCATGTTCGCACTTGATTCGCCAAAAAAATGCAAAGGAAAAAAAATGGTGCTGAATTGCAAAACTGAAAAATAGCATGCAAACATAAATACTCTTGCAAAAAAACAGTGCGAAAATTCAAATTCTCACCATGTTGAATCAGTCCTATAATTATACAATCACAATTTTGAGGCTGATTCATTACTAGCGCCAGGTATCGGCATATGAGCGTCTGTATAGCAGCGCTTACAGCGAACGCTTGTATATGCTGTGATTGGCTATCGGGCGCTGTAACAGAGCGCCTCAGTCGCTGTAGTAACCTGGCCGGCATTGATGAATGAGATGTATGTTGGGCGTTCTAACACCAGTACAGCGTTGCAGCGAACAAAAGGTAGCGCCAGCTCAGTACGACCAACTTTCTCACACCATTTTCAACAAAAAAACAGACTCACACAGCGTCAGCGCTCTGGATCTGGTCGCTATAGCATAGAGCGGCAGACGCTGTGTGATTAAAATCTGTTTTTGAGCACATATTCACCAGTAACAAAGCGAAAACACATGGAATGACATTGTTGTAACATTGTGACATTAATACTTTAATGCCAGACCTGTAATGACAATTCTGCATATAAATATAAAAAATCAAAAAAGTTTTCAAAAATGACTCTTTCTAGGCCAGGAGAGGTCACACAATTATTTGAAAGAAAAAAATAAAAACAAAAAACCCTATTTAAACAGAAGAAAAGAAACGTCCATTGAAATGTATGGGAGAGCGACAGGTAGCGACAGGTAATACCTCAGCTATACGCTGAGCCACCTGTAATGATGAATCGTATGCTACATGGCACTGTTAGAGTCGCTCACCAGAATCGCCTTCATAAATGTGGTTTTGCGTTCAGTGCTCGGCATTCACCAGACGCTGCCTGCCGCTTCGAGGCACTACCTGCTGCTATCCCTTGATGAATAAATATATGCACTTATTGCAATAATTCCTACACAATCCAATACATCTCAAGACAGATCATCATCATCAACTAGGGTTGCTTTACAGGACCAATGACAATTTAAAATTCTTTTTTCACATCGGCTTTAAATTCATTATATGTTGGCAAAAATGGCCAAACTAATACAGAAATAATGAGCTCAGCAGGCAAATAAGCTCTTTTGGTCCCTCTCCTTACCTTTGTCCGGCAAGCCATAGAGGCAGAATAACAGCATGAATGGGATAATCATTATGCTGGTATTTGAGCATACCATCACTGGCTACACGTCTCTAGATGTCATACATTTATAGGTATAGCTTGTCATGGAAACCACGAGGAGGTGCCAAACCAGCAGTAGAGGTAAGCCACAAGCACTTTAGGCTGAACTTCAACCAAAGAGTATTTTATTTGTATTCTAGTGAGGAATGGTTATGGATTTTATATCATATCCTTATTAGAAAAAATGCCATTTGTTATAGTCATTTGCTGACTATAACAGAATTAACAAACCTAACTGTAGTGTCCAGTTCCAGGCAGCAGCTGCCAAGGCACACATGGTGTGCATCATTAAAGGAGCAGTATCGCGAAATTTGCATTAAAAAAGATAAATAATTAAATAGCCACACAATAGCTTCTAACATGTGTATAAAAAATCTGGCGATAGAAAAAGGAAAAAATCTATGCCTTTCTTTTAAATTGTATAATGCCAATGGCTCAGTTCATTTGCTGAATAGGGGGATCTGCTGGGTTGTATTTAGTGAGCTGCTTCATTTAGCCCACTGGTCTCCTAGCAACACTTTACCTCAGAGGCTGACACTGTAATCAGTGGTAACGGCTGTGTGTGTGTGAGGTGCTGCTTTTGTTATGAGACCAGGTGACTCAAATGTGTAAAATCTATACAAAATAAACTAAACTGACTGAAAATGACTGAAATTCTTCTTTGAATAACTGTGCAGGAAAATCTAAAGGTATTAAAGTGGAACAAAACCCTTAATGGCCGACTCTGAAGTCTATAAGACCCGGCCATTGACCTTCCCCCTTGGGCATTCTAAATCAGGATGCCCACTGTGTGAAACGACCCCTGGATAACTACAGATCCCCCAATTTTTCTTGCGCGCTCACGCAGATAGTCATTTAGACAGGCCGGGTGGCCAGGAAGGTCACTGCTCAGGCTCCCCATCTGTGTGCAAACAGAGCTGACTGGATGAGAGCCCGCGCATGCGCTGTGGGACAGGGTAAGGTAATTTTTCACAAGCGAACTTGGGGATTTCACATATTAGGGCATCCCAAGTCAGGATGCCCCTAGGGGCACAAAACAAAACTCCAGATAGTGAAAATCCTGGGTTGGGCTTTGCTCATAACACACAAAGCTGAAAGAAAGATCATATGGAAAAATGTGTTGAGAAAAGAGAGAGAAAATGGTAAACTGAAAGATTCTGCAGCAGAGCCAACATGAAGGGAAAACTGTCAAATCAGCTAAATGACTTCTAGAGCTTTTCTCTCTGTTTTAGATATACAAGTTCTGGCCAGGCAATGTTGCAATGTTGTTATCTTATGCTGGACGGCTGCCAGCACTGAACAGCTGATACTCTGATACATTGTTTCACCCCTCTCCTCAGCGTGGAACAGGCCAGAGTGTCGGGACCCGACACTCAGAAGACATAAACATGAGCTATTAGTCTCCAGCTGCACAACACACACATAATTTTTTTCTAAATTTGTAATTCTTACCTACATTCAAAGTACCATTTAAATATGTCACTAAGAAAAATTTGTGATACTGCTCCTTTAAAGACATAGATGCTCTATAAGTCAATGCTCAGACCTCATATGAAATATTGTGTACAGTTCTGGGCACTAGAGCATAGGAAGGACTTATCAGAACTGGAACGTGTTCAAAAGTGGGCAACAAAATTAAATGGAATGGAATGAATACCCTGAACGCTTGTCAAAGCTGGTTTATTTCATATGGAAAAGAGACACCTGAGGGGTGATCAAAAACTATGTATAAATATGTGAGGGTCAATTAAAAGATCTGTCATACAATGTATTAAACCCATAGTGTAACCATAACCAGAGGGCATCAATTAAGGTTAGAGGAAAGGCACTTCCTCCACCGACATGGGAGGGGATTCTTCTCTGTAAAAGCAGTGAGACTATGGAACTCACTGCCAGAGAAGGTAGTCATGAAGAATACATTAAAAGAGTTCAAAAGTGGCCTGGATGCCTTCCTTGCATCTAAGAACATTACCAGCTATGGCTACTAGACCACTGGAAGAAGATCTTCTTTAATATAGAATAAAGGTTGAACAGGATGGACTAAAGTCTTACATACTATGTTACTATCAGAGATGAGCAAACTTTTAAAAGTTTAAAAGGTTGATTCGCAGAATTTCCATAAGAAATTCAGGTTTGTCTGAATCGAACATTCAACAAACTCGCTCATAAAACAATAAAAAAAATAAGCTTACCTCACTCATTATTCCAGCGCAGGGGATGTCATTCTCCATCCGGGATGTATTCAGTGAGGCAGATGACCCATATCCTCTGCTCAACACGGGGCTCCCGACATCTCACTACCTAGTGCAGGAAGGGCTATTTATACTGGAAAGTGAACTGACGTCATCTCACTCTGCCGGTATAAAAGGTCCCTCCCTGCAGTAGGGAGCAAGATGTCAGAAGGCGGAGAGATCGGCAGAGGTCGGGCATGGGATAGCTCTGCAGGGCAGTCCTCTTGCCCTGTGAACTGGCATAGAGGTCTCAAGGAACCCTTACAAGTGCACATAGAGTTAAACAGACAACCCTAGTGAAGATGCGACAAGGGACCCTGAGGACCCACTGGACCAGAGCAGGACATCGCCCGATGGGGGACAGAAGGGAAAAGGCGCTAACCTGTAAGTAGTAAAATGAATAATATTACATTTATTTTGTGTGTGGTGTATTTTATTTTTAACTACTGCTGGTGAAATGTTATGGGGTCGGGTGGAATTCTTTACCAGTACACAGGATATGGGAGCAGGAATGTCCCCTGCAGGAACCGGCAGGTGACATGCCGTTACCCCCTCCCTGATTACTCGCAGCCCTGGGCACTGGGGGTAGGGAAGAGTCCCAATGGTAATGCCCCGAAAGGGCACTGGACCCACCCCGAAGGACATAGGGGCTGGTAAACTACAGAGCCAGGGTCCCATGAGCCCTGGGCAATCAGCCCATATGCCTGGTGATGAGCTGGTTGGCTCTTTTTAAAAAAACACAATTTTAAAAACACTCACCATGTCATTTTCATTGAAAACAAAAACATGGGCGCATTTGCGGCATGGCTTTTTCAATAAAAATAAAAAAAAATCTGCTGTCTTTCATTTGACTCCCACTAATTCCCTCTTTTCTCTTGAGGAAATTTCTCTTGTGTGAGAATTATTTGGCACCAAAGCGAGTTTTTTCTACCAGTCTTGTGTAGATGCTCTCACCCATCATGCAATGGGTTAGGCAGATTCATAAGACCAGCATTGGAAAAAAGCCGATCACCCTGTAAAAGTGCTACACTCAAACAGATTTTATTCCTACCAGAAAAACCCCACAGGCTTGGGTGTTAGGGTGTATGAGTGTCTCTTTCTCTCACTATCATGTTTATTTATTTGGATATTTAATATAAAGTGATTTTACAATACAGCTTCCTTAAAATATTGTATATTTAAACTTTGGTTTTGTATCTATTGTAGTTGCTGTTTTTATCTTCTAGTTCCCAAATGTTATATATTCGCCACCCTGTTAAAAAGCAGATTTCATTGCATGCCCTACTTTGTATGGTTATGCATAGAGATAACCAAACCGGTTCGATAGAACCAGAGTTCACTCCGAATTTCAGGTAAAGTTCGATTTGTCACAAACCCAATTTTTGGGAGTTTGTGGCAAACAAACATTCCCTGAAATCCTGACTCACCTGCTCTTTCGCTCTCCCCCCTTGTCCCTTGCCAGTCTTCGCAGCATCCAAAGCCCCTGCTGGGCTCCTGGCATCTCTTCTCCACAGGTAGGGGCATTTATGCTGGGAGTGAGCTGTGATGTCACAGCTCATTCCCAATATTAATGGTCCCTTCCTATGGCATGGAGCTGAGCTGTCACTGACAGCTGGACAGCGATGGATTAGAGGTAAGTAGAAGCGCAACGGGCAGCTGCGAGCGCAGGTGGTGTGTAAGTCACTCCCTCCCCCCTTCCTTCTGCGAGTGCTGGCTGCTGCTTTTATTTTTCAATACTGGTAGTATTCTCTTTCTTTGCTCCTTGGTATCTTCCTGTGACTTCTAATGATTAATGTATCTTATTGTGTCCATGGTTGCCCTGGTCCTAACTAGCTGATATCTATTGGGTTAGCACTAGCACTTTATCTTTTATATTTGATTTATCTTTTTGTTACTTTTGGGATTTCATATGCTTGTAGTAAATAGAGAGCACTGATTTTTATTGACTCTTATAATTATAACACATATTTTTTAGGAATATTTATTGCCACTGTTTCACTTTAGGATTAAGGCACAAGGACTCATTTTCTATAATTGCTGTATAAATCTAGTCGAGGGGATATCTCACAAGGACAATTATTATAAAAATACTAAATAATAACAAAACTGATATTTTTTTTTTTGTGCTAGCACAAACTTACAATGAATTTACAGGCCCCAAAGACTTTTTTAAGGGGACCTGGCTTTGAATTTTTGGTTGTATTTAGGAAGGTTGTCTTTGGGGTGGGGGGGTAGTACTCTGCTTTTAATGTGTATTGTGTTCATGTTGGCTTAAAATTTTGCCTATGTTTTTGATTCTTCTCACCAATAAACTTTATTCTTTGGATGTATTTTGGTGGTGCTCCTCTTTTTGGGGTGGGCGCTGAGTGTCCTCTCCGCCACCTCTTTCTTTTTGGGGGAATTATTTTTTTCTGTGTGTGTGTGTGTGTCTGTATGTGTGTAATTTATTTACATTTAAGACCTCTTAAAGTGGACCATCACCCTCGGGTGATCGGCCCGGGAATCTATAAGATTCCCGGGCCGATCACCTCCCTCCCCGCGGGACATCCGAGATCGGGATGTCCCGCGGGGTGAAACCCCCCAAAACCCCCAAACCCCCTTACCTTAGCCTCCCTCACTCCCCTCTAGGCGTGCGCGCGCCCGCGCCGGCCATCTGTGAATGGAGGCGGCGGCGGAGGAGCCGCTTGTCCGCGGCTGTCAAATCCCTTGTCCGTCGGCGCTGGGAGCGGGGAGAGGTGAGTTTTTAGGGTGATCGGGGGGGTTTCACACAGCGGGGCACCCCGATCGGGGGTGCCCCACCGAAGTGGACCAAGACCCAGGATAGTCAAAATCCTGGGTGTTGGTTCACTTTAAACAGTTCACAGGGCAGGAGGGGCTTGCATGCAGCTTCAGCCGATCTCTCCATCTCAGTGACAGCTAGGCTCTCCGTCTCAGGGATTGGCTAATTATACTAAGAGTGACCTGTGACATCACAACTTACTCCCAGTATAAATGCCCCTACCTGTGGCAGGGAGCAGAGATGCCGGGAGCACAGTCGGGGGGTAGTAAGCTTACGCTCTTTATTATAATTTTTTTTTAACGAGTTCATTAAATTTGGATTGGACGAATCCAAATTCAGGGAAATTCGTGGAATCGCTGGAACCAAACTTTTAAAAATCTCTAGTTATGTATATGAGCAAAAATGATTTGCTTGTTTTTTAATGTGCTAATCACTCATACTAACCTTCGACATGATGACTGTGATGATTGTCACAGTTTCTCGGCTTTCAATTTAGCAATTATCTGACTCTAAATGCTTTTGACAACCATTCATAGTGATGCTTTTGCATAATACCCCATGTATTACATTTACATTTTCACTTATACCTTTTCAATATGTTTAAGAGGCATTATGCTGCTTTTGTTGTTAAGCCTTAAGTTACTGTGGAAACAAATTATCTACAAACATCACAATTTACTGTTTTTGTATCCTTGCCTTAAAGGGAAAAATAGAAAGAAAATGACCAAAACCAAGTTTATCATTTGATTACCAAATATAATATATTTTGTGGAGGGTAACAGTAAATAAATTGCACAGAACCCTTTCTTTTGGTGGAACTAATCTAATTGTTAATCTGAGCATATTTATTCTTCCAAACTGGAAGCGATTTTATTTAAATATTGAAACATAATCATTTGAAATATAATTCATTGAAGTATTGCATTGATGTTATAGACCTCCTTCATTTAACATTTTTGTGTTTAAAGCTACAGGTACAATAATGTAATATTGCTTATATAACACTCCACTTTTTGAGTTTTCTTTTGGTTTCATCTTCTCTTGTCTATTTTGCATATATCATATTTCCCCCTTTACAGGTCGATGATCGGATTTCAGAGTCTTCCTGGTTATCGGTTTCTATTATGTCCTAATAACAGGTATACCATTGTAGATACCATTGTGGTTTAATCCCAACTGACTTAAGTGAGAATTCAATGAAAAGAAAGGACACAAGAAAAATCCAATTCAGCATTATTTACTATTGATTGTTGAAATTGTTTCATAAAGGATTTCGTGCAGACACACAAAGACTCTCTATAGAAAATAAACTAAGATCAAATGTGGAGGATTTAGAGTATACTGCTTCTAATAAGACATGCTAGACCCCCTGGTGGATATTTCTAGTGTATACAATTAAATAACTAGTGAAACATAAAAATAGCTGTAAATCTGAATAATGTTTTACTCACCTGTACCATAAAAGCACATATAAGGGTTGATTTAGCAACATCCGTTAATTAACTAATGTCTGTTATGAATGTAAAAAAGTGCAATTGTTTTTGCTTTTTGCAGATCCATAGAATTCAGCAATGCAAAATAAGGTAATTTTTAATTAAAAAAGGATTTTTTTACACATTTTTTTGTACTTATCGGATCAAATAAGTGCAATAACACTCTGCACATCTCGCACATCTAGGCAGGTGTAAAAAGTACTCTGAATATTCCAGCATGCTTTTAATGAAAAAGTGGTACAGGAGTTTATTCTTATATGGTGTGGGCTATAAAGCATGTGGTAAGGCAAGCCACCTGCCAGCTAGCCGCCCCCTACCACTTGAACCAGTATAAGGGTCTTTGGGACCCATAACCCATGACTATTTTACAGGTAGTAGAATTTGCAAAAACAGGGTCATTAAAAATATTATATTCAAATTTAAATGAACTATACTTTACCTGACTGTCCAGGGCCTGGAGGACAAGCGGTTGTGGGCAATGGTTCATCCTGATCACCCCCAGGCCAGTGGTGATGTAAGTAATTGTGTAGGTGGTAAGGCAAACCCCCTACCATAAGAACTGTCATAAGGGTTTTTGGGACCCATTGTACAAGTAGTAGAAGTTGCAAAATACACACACTTTACAAAATGTTTTAATCAAATTTACATGAATTATACTTACCCCCACTAGTCAGAGCTCAGAGATCAAGTAGTCATGGGCACCGTATAACAAAGTTGATGGTGAAATCCTAATCTAGGGTCTAACTCCAGAGGAGGTAGTCCTGCGAGAGGAAATCGGTTTAGACGCGCTTTAAAATGTTACAATCTGAGAGTTTGTCCAAAGAGAGTGGATGAAAACTCTAATTGGAGTGATGACTCATTTGATTGTGAATGATATATGCTGAAATATTATAAGCCACTCTTTGTTTTCTGGCTTATATATAAAGAAGCAATGGTTAATGTATATAATAATCTTATATAAATATACATTCAATAAAAACCTTGTGTCATAAAATTATATCGAGTCTTAGTAATTTTTGTACAAGGCACTCACCGCCGTTCATAACCTACCCAGGGCCTCTGATGTGATGTAGCTTCTTGTTTGGGGTGGAGATAGATGGGGTGGTGCTGGATATGTCTCGATGTAGGTTGCACAACTTGGTTCCTCCTTAAGTACGGGTTGGTTGAAGCATCCCAAGGTGAATCGGATTGCAGAAAGAACCGTCTGGATTGCCAAGGATGGTGCAACTCAATTTTATTCAGGATCAATAAAACATGTTGAGGAAGGGGGTGAGTGGAGTGTGAAAAATAAAATAAAATAAATTGTGTTAAAATATAAATAGATGAATAAATTGAATAAATTAATTATAAGTAGCCTCAATAAAATATAAATAAAAAAGCTTAGTATATTTCTATGATTTTAGTCCATATGAGTAGTAAAAGTCCAGTTTTAGACAGCAGTACTTTGTTTTGCTGAAAATTCTCGGTCAGCGTGGTGAATTTTGCCGGGGAATCGTGGGTTAAGTCTGCGCACTGACACCTGCGTGTGAGGGAGATGTTTCTGTCCCATCGTTGGAAGTGTGGCTTCTGATATCACAGGTTGGTTGTGATCCGTTCTCCGTTCCTTGGGTGATTTGAGTAGTGCTTTTAGATATTATTAGAAGCAGAAGTAAGAATAAAAGAATCAGCTGGAGCGGTGTCATTCCTCGCTCGCTTACCAACGCACGTTTCGGCGAGTTAGCCGTCCTCAGGGTGCTGATAGTAGACCTGCGTGTAGAACGTTTTTTCATTGGTCCGTGGTGTCACCTGACTCCGCAAAGGGTGCTGGGAAGAGTAGTTCCGTAAAGACTTTCTATTGCACAAGAGATGCTGCGGCTGTATTTTAGTAATAGAACGTTGTGCTGTGCTTATTTCTCTTTCAAGATGGTTTGATACTCGATTCAGGTGGCTCAAAAGAAAAAACAAAACTAATAGATCAATCATGAACTGGTTATTATTTGATGTGATCAATCTAGGTAATTATTTGACTGATAGCAATAGCGGGTATGATAGCAAGTATATATGAAAATAAATAAATAAATAATAAGAGGGACGTGATGTAGAAATACTGTATTATTATTTTGTAAAGGATGAATAATAATTATTTGTGCATAGACCATTAAACGAAGTTAGATGAATAAATAAATGGTTTGAGTTAATAAAAGAATGCATAAAAATTACATAATTTCTAGTTGATAAAAACGAGGGGAAGAAGGATAGACACATAATTTAATAAATAGTTCTGGCTTTTAAATGTATAACTGAATGTGTGGAGAATGAATTCATTAAAAGGGGTAGATGAGTAAAGATGGATACAAAGCTTGTTCATGATGCTAATGGTAAGGAAAAAAATAAATGCAGTAATAAATATAAAATAGCATAAAGATAACATAATAATAGACTAATAAGATGATAAAATGGTCTGATGGTAAAATATGAAATTTAAAAATAAGATAGGGTAAGGTATAAATACTATAATTAAATAAAAATTGGAATGCAGATTAAATCGTAATAGAAGGTAGTAAATAATGCGGTGATTTAGACTAATGTAAATTAGGGAAAAAGACGGATGACTAAGGCTGGAAACAGTGTATTAAAAGGATATTAATGATTAAATGAATATTCAAAGATATGGTTTGTTTTTAAAAATACAGGTAGAGGATAATTGAGGCTGGAGAAGGGAGGTGTTTTAGGTTTAGGGGCATAACAGGTACTAGATGAATTAGTTGTTTTGTAAGAAGCAGTTAAGGTCTATTTCAATGTTTAGTCCTGTTGGAGAGAGGGAGTTCAACTCAAAGATCCAGTACGTTTCTCGTTTGGATAGTTCAATCTCTAGATTTGAGCCCCTCCAGTTATTGCTGACTTTTTCAATGATCCAATATTTTAACTGTTTGGGATTTCTGTTATGTGTGGTTTTGAAGTGGGAAGATAAACTATGGGTTTCGAAGCCTTTGGCTATGTGCCTGATATGTTCTCCTAGTCTGATTTTGAATTGTCTCTTGGTACGGCCAATGTAGAGGAGTCCACATGGGCATTGTAAGCAATATACCACTCCTTTGGTATTGCAGGTTGTTAGTCCTCTGATTTTATATTCCTTTCCTGACTTGGGATCTGTGAAGGCGGTCTGGTATGTGGGGTCCGGGGTGTGTTTCAGAGATGTTCTGCAGGCCCTACAATCTCTGCACTTACTAAACTTGTTTTCACGTTTGTTTGCATTGTTAGGTGGATTGGTGTAACTCTTTACGAGGTGCTGGGAGAGTGTTTGGGGTTTTCTATAGATACAATTTGGTCGAGTTGGGATTATATTTTGTAGGGTGCAATCTGTGAGGAGGATGTTCCAATGTTTTTTGAAAATGGTTTCGATTTGCTTGTAATCTCTATTGAATCCAGTGATGAACGATATTCTTTGATTTTCTATTTTTTTTTGTAGTGTCCTTTGCTTTAAGGGAATTAGTGTTTGTTTTATTATTTCTCAGATTTGTTTCGATAATTGTTTGATCGATTTGTTCTTTTTGGTAGCCTTTTTCAATAAATCTATTTCTCAAGATCTGAGCTTGATTTTGGAAAGTTGTGTCATCCGTGCAATTTCTCCTGATTCGGGTGAGCTGTCCTTTAGGTATGTTCCTTAGTCAATTGGGGTGGTGACAACTGTCAATGGGGATGAAACTGTTGCGGTACGTTTCTTTGAAGTACATTTTGGTTATCTTCTTTGTATATGCTCAAGTCGAGGAAGTTGATTTGAGATTCACTTGTTTCATGTGTGAATCTAATGTTCCGATTGTTATCATTGAGTGAGGATAAAAATTATTCTAGATGTTCTTTCCGGCCGTTCCAGATAAAAATGCAGTCATCTATATACCTTTTATATAGTATAAGTTCTTTCGGTTTAGATTTGTCTAAGAATTCATGTTCCCACTGTGCCATGAAAAGCCAAGGCCACACTTGGGGTGAACTTCCCACCCATGGTGACTCAGATTTTCTGCAAATAGTCTCCTTGGTACCAGAAATAGTTGTGTGTCAGGGAAAAATTTAGGCAATCGATGAGGAACTGGATTTGTTTTTGAGGTAGTTGGTTATCAATTTCTAAGAAAAACTGAACTGCTTCAATACTTTTTCGGTGTGGAATAATCGTGTACAAGGAACTCACATCTGCAGTTCACAAGGCCACTTCTGACTCGTATTTGAATTGTTGGATCAATGAAAGGAGGGATCCTGAGTCTTTTAAGTATGCTGAAGTTTGGACCACTAGGGGCTGGAGGAAAGAGTCTATGTATTCACCGATCCTGCTGGTTAAGGAGCCTATACCACTCACGAAGGGTCTTCCGGGTGGGTTCTCTTTATTTTTATGGATTTTGGATAAGTGGTATAACGTTGGAATTCTGGGTGTGCTAATATTGAGATAATTGTATTCTTTTTTCGTTAGTATTCCATCTCTTCTTCCCTTTTCTAATAAGCTCCTTAATTCTTGGTGGTATTGATTGGTTGGATCATTTTTCAATTTTTCATATGTGTCTTAGTAATCTATCCGTTTCCTGTATATATTTGTCTTTGTCTAGGATGACTATGCCTCCGCCCTTGTCCGCTGGTTTGATTATTATTTCTTTTTTGTCTTTAATGGTTTTTATGATTCTTGTTTCGTTCTTCTCTTTTGTTTTTATGATGCTGTTGGTTTTGGGTCTCAATTTCTTTAGGTCCTGGATTACTCTTTGAACACCTTTATAGCCCCATTGTGATTCTGTGGATTGAATGTCGAATTGTTTTTCAAATTGCTGTGCAGGATTGATGGGCCTCTAGTAGGTATGAGATTTTCAGAAGACGTTTCGGTTATTCTCTTGGGTTTTTCTGGTGAGGGTCTCGTTGGTGTTCCGGTACCCTTTTCCGCAAAGAATTTTTTAATGTTCAATTTTCTGGTAAACTTCAAAACATCTATAAATGTATCAAATTTATTTAGACTGGTGGTTGGTGCATATTTCAGACCTTTATTGAGAAGAGGGATTTCCTTGTCACTGAAAGTAGTTTTACTTAGATTGAAAAGACCATTAGTGTTCTGGGAGTTTAAAGTATTTAGATGTCTTGCTCTCTTCTCTTTTTTCTGTTGTATTCTGGTTCATGCTCTTCCTCCTCGTGGTCTATTTTTTTCCTTTTTGGGGTGTGGAATGTGGCCAGGTCTAAAAAACTCTCAGGATAGCGGTTCGTTCGATGTTCTAAAGAAGTAGATTCTGCTTGAATGTATTCTTCTTGGTGTGTTTGATTCCTTTGTTTCTCGTGTCTTAATCTTTCTCTGTACCTTCGGTCTTTGGGGGAGGGGCTTCTGAAGGTGTTGTCTGAATTAAGTCTGTCTCTCTCTTTGGGTCCTCCTAGTTTGTGATGGGTGGTCCTGTATTGAGTAGGGAACCTGTTTCTTCAGTGTGGGGATTGTTCCTGTGAGGTGTAATCATTAATCGGTCGTTTCGTGTAGGAGTATGATGATGTTTGAGTGGTTCATTTCTCCAGTGGTCCCTTCTTGTTCTATTAGGTCCAGGTGTTCTTTGTTACTTCGGCTTCTAATAATATCTAAAAGCACTATTCATATCACCCAAGGAACGGAGAACGGATCACAACCAACCTGTGATATCAGAAGCCTCACTTCCAACGACGGGACAGAAACATCTCCCTCGCACGCAGGTGTCAGTACGCAGACTTAACCCCTGATACCCCAGCAAAATTCACCACGCTGACCGGGAATTTTCAGCAAAACAAAGTACTGCTGTCTCAAACTGGACTTTTACCACTCATATGGACTAAAATCAGAGAAATATACTAAGCTTTTTTATTTTTATTTTTATTTTATTGAGGCTACTTATAATTAAATGTATTAATCTATTTATATTTTAACACAATTTATTTTATTTTATTTTTCACACTCCACTCACCCCCTTCCTCAACATGTTTTATTGATCCTGAAAAAAATTGAGTTGCACCATCCTTGGCAATCCGGACGGTTCTTTCTGCAATCCAATTCACCTTGGGATGCTTCAACCAACCCGTACTTAAGGAGGAACCAAGTTGTGCAACCTACATCGAGACATATCCAGCATCTCCACCCCAAACAAGAAGCTACATCACATCAGAGGCCCTGGGTAGGTTACGAAACCCCCGGCCGTGGCGGTGAGTGCCTTGTACAAAAATTACTAAGACTCGATATAATTTTATGACACAAGGTTTTTATTGAATGTATATTTATATAAGATTATTATATACATTAACCATTGCTTCTTTATATATAAGCCAGAAAACAAAGAGTGGCTTATAATATTTCAGCATATATCATTCACAATCAAATGAGTCATCACTCCGATTAGAGTATTCATCCACTCTCTTTGGACAAACTCTCAGATTGTAACATTTTAAAGCGCGCCTAAACCGATTTCCTCTCGCAGGACTACCTCCTCTGGAGTTAGACCCTAGGTTAGGATTTCACCATCAACTTTGTTATGCCATAAGGTGTGACCCCTTATTTTACGGCAGCGGCTTACCACCACTCTAGCGCTCTTAATCACCCCCTGTTTTCCAGGGGGAAAAGGTAATTGAGCAGGTGGTAAGACAAGCCACCTACCAGCATAGAGAGAGGAATTTAAAAAAAAACACACGTTTTAAAAATATTTTAATCATTTCTAAATTGACTATACTTACCTGCATCCCCTCGCAGCTTTGGGTGGCATCCTCCCTTCTCCCTTCTCATCCAGCAGGTCAAGTGGAGGGTCTGGGACTGTCTCATAGTCCAGATGGGGGAGCAGCATGGTGGCATCCTGCCAAAAGAATCATCGTACTGCTACAGGGATTTTTATACTGCAGAGAAGTGCCCTCTAATGATCCTCCACTAGTGCAATGTGCTCGAACCAGGAGGAAGCAGGCTGTCTAGCACTAGATAAGGAATGAGACATCCCATGGTAAAGTTAAAGAGGAACATCGGGGGGGTTAAAGCTCCCCCAAACCTCACCTGCTGCCCCCCTCCAGGCACGAGCCCCCAATCTCGTGCCTGCACAGTGCAGCGCAGTCTAGTGCAGTGAATGGAATGCATTGGAGCCACACGAAATCCTACGAGATTTCGCTAAGCAGCGGGGGACCTTGAAGTCACTTACAGACGACCAAAAGGTTAGGAACATTGGACCAAAAATAAAAAGGGCTGATCACCCCCCCCCCCCCCATTCTCCCATTTGTATTTTTGGTCCAATGTTCCTATTTAATTACAGGGGTGTAACTATATAGGATGCAGGGGGTGAAGCCACACGGGGGCCCAGAAGATCAGAGGGCACCTGATCATTGTTGCTCCTCCATTTTATTTATAATATTTGTGCTCACTTGAGAAAGGAAGCAGCTTTGTCTCAGTTATTTCAGTATTTATTTGTCTAGTTGCATCCAACTGCATTAAAAGACTGAATAACTTTTACTGTATGAGTCTTGACTGGGCACCGTTTTATATTCAGTCCAGGGACCTTATCACCTTTAGTTACACCACTGGGTAATTTTTTTTACAATCTTTGAAAGCGTGTGTTTTTTATTGTTTGTAGATTTTTTATCTTTACTTTTGAGTAGAGGGTTAAGGGCAGTATTTCAACTTTAAAGTTGGTGGTACTAGGCTAGCCTGGAGATTGACCTGTATATTACCCTGATCTGCTGCCATAGTCTTTACCCAAGCCTGATATATTCCATATAGCAAATCAAAAACTGCACAAAAGGGCAATACAAACTACTTATAGTTGTTTTGTGCTTTTTGAACATGGCCCATATATACCACCCAGGTGATACTTGAGATTATAAGAAAATGGAAAGTGATACTTGATGAATAAAGGCTGGGAATCCCTGTTCTAGACTAATTGTTATGACAGCAATTTCTGTCCATATGTGAGCACCCACTCCTGTACATTTATCAAATAGTGTGCAATTAAAATTGAAAGATAAAGAGTTTATACAGGTGGAGTCAAAGTACACATTTCTTAACTGCCGGAGAGTTGAGTTCTGCCAGCCTGATCTTCTGATCTTGTTTGTAGGATCTGTTACACAACCATGCTGCAGATTTCTGTGTGTATGTGTGAAAAGAAATCTCAGATTGCTTCAAATGTCTGTGAAAAAGGGGTGGGTGTATATTTTTTTCCTGTCTGTGTTGTCAAAACTAATCAGCAGCAATATATTTCCTACAAAAAAGAGGACTATTTTATTTATGATCAATAAATGTAGCCGTGCACAAAAAAGCACAGAAAAAAAAATATAGAGAGAGGAAGGACTCACTCCTGCACACACAAAAAGTGGTGAAAAACAGGTTGACATACATTTAAAAAAAAACAGAATTCTGGAACATAGAGGATGGCTAGATCTCAGGTTCAACACACTGAATTCAGCAGCACTCCAGGATGGATCCTCTGCTACATGAATTTCAGGAAAGGTTCGGTTCGCCGAACCGCAGCGAAACGAAGTAGAGGAACCTGGCGGAATTTCACCGGCACGACACCACAGGTCACAGCCAGCCAAGAAAAAGCAGAGAGACATGGTCACAGGATAAGAGGTCACAGTAAATGGGCCAACAGGAGGTGCTATAGCAGGAGATAGTCACGTGATGTGCAGTGTATCCACCATTACCGAGCGCCTGATGTGGGGAGAGCACTGCTCTTAGAGCAGGGACAGTTTAGGGACGGTTTAGGGCATTTTTAAACCACAACATATGAAGGGTCAGGAAAGAAAGTGGGCACAGTGGGACACTGAGGGGGGTGTGTGCTGCACAAAAAAACAGCATCTGCCTGCACTGGGATCTGCTGGTCATTGTAGTCCACCCTGTAAATTCTGAAAACTTTAATGAGGGTTTTTTTTAATTGTTATGGCCACATCTGTTTGGTTTAGCTGGCCACTGCCACTGCTTTGGGGAACTTGGGGTATACGGTGCCTCAGTGCTTAATATAGGTAAGAAATAAAACAATCCTTTTCACCTGCCAATTAACTTTTTTTTGGGGGGAGGGCAGTTCTGTTTTAAGTTTGCATCTCTCTCTAATTTGGGGTCCTCAGTGCCTCTTTGTTAAATACAGTTAAAAAAATCTTTTTTACCCGTGAAGGATTTTTTTGTGTGGGGGAGCAGCTGTTTTAGCTGTGCAGGCCTCATCTCTCTCTAAGGTGGGGTCCACGGCGCCTCTTTGTTAAATTCTTTGTTAAATACAGTTTAAAAAAACAAAGGGGCAGCTCTGTTTTAAGTGTGAATGCCCTGTCTCTCTCTAAGTTGTGGTCTGCGGTACCTCTTTGCAACTAAGTAAAATGTCTGGGACAGGAAGGGTGGGAGAGCACTGGGTAGAGGAAAAGACATTCCTGCAATTCCTTCTGCCAAAAAAGATAAGGATGTTGGTGCCAGTACCAACACTGTGGTCAGCAGCCATGTGCCCAGGTCCAGTAAAAGTAGCACCAGCCATTTGCATAGTCCCCGCTATAGTAGTGGCAGCATCCATTTGCCCATGCCCACCACTGTTGGCAGTAGCAGCCTGAAAGACACACCCTGGGGTTGGCAGCAGCATTAGCAGCCCATATATTGCCTTAGAGACACCGCCTGGAGTTGGCAGCAGCATTAGGGAGCCCATATATTGCCTGAAAGACACACCCTGGAGTTGACAGCAGCATGAGGAGCCCATATATTGCATGAAAGGCAAAGCCTGGAGTTGGCAGCAGCATGAGGAGCCCATATATTGCCTGAAAGACACACTGGAGATGGCAGCAGCATGGGGAGCCCATATATTACCAGAAAGACACACCCTGGAGTTGGCAGCAGCACAGGAAGCCCATATATTGCCTGAAAGACACACTGGAGTTGGCAGCAGCATAAGGAGCCCATACATTGCCTGAAAGACACCCTGGAGTTCGAAACAGCATGAGGAGCCCATATATTTCCTGAAAGACACACTGGAGTTGACAGCATCATGAGGAACCCATATATTGCCTGAAAGACACACTGAAGTTGGCAGCAGAATGAGGATCCCATATATTGCCTGAAAGACATACCCTGAAGTTGGCAGCAGCATAAGGAGCCCATATATTGCCTGAAAGACACACCCTGGAGTTGGCAGCAGCACGAGGAGCCATTTATATAACATAAACACACCCTGGAGTTGGCAGCAGCATGAGGAGCCCTTATATTGCATGAAAGGCAAAGCCTGGAGTTGGCAGCAGCATGAGGAGCCCATATATTGCCTGAAAGACACACTGGAGATGACAGCAGCATGGGGAGCCCATATATTACCAGAAAGACACACCCTGGAGTTGGCAGCAGCACAGGAAGCCCATATATTGCCTGAAAGACACACTGGAGTTGGCAGCAGCATAAGGAGCCCATACATTGCCTGAAAGACACCCTGGAGTTCGAAACAGCATGAGGAGCCCATATATTTCCTGAAAGACACACTGGAGTTGGCAGCATCATGAGGAACCCATATATTGCCTGAAAGACACACTGGAGTTGGCAGCAGAATGAGGATCCCATATATTGCCTGAAAGACATACCCTGAAGTTGGCAGCAGCATAAGGAGCCCATACATTGCCTGAAAGACACACCCTGGAGTTGGCAGCAGCACGAGGAGCCATTTATATAACATAAACACACCCTGGAGTTGGCAGCAGCACGAGGAGCCCATATACTGCCTGAAAGACACACTCTGGAGTTGGCAGCAGCATGAGAAGCCAATTATATAACATGAAAGACACACCCTGGTGTTGGCAGCAGCATGAGGAGTCCATATACTGCCTGAAAGACACACCCTGAAGTTGGCAGCAGCATAAGGAGCCCATATATTGCTTGAAAGGCACACCTTGGAGTTGGCAGCAGCATGAGGAGCCCATATATTGCCCGAAAGACACACCCTGGAGTTGGCAGGAGCCCTTATATGGCCTGAAATTCACGCCCGGGAGTTGCCAGCAGCATGAGGAGCCCATAAATTGGCTGAAAGACACTCCCTGGAGTTGGCAGCAGCATGAGAAGCACATATATTACCTGAAAGACACACCCTGGAGTTGGCAGCAGCATGAGGAGCCCATATATTGCCTGAAAGACACACTGGAGTTGGCAGCAGAATGAGGAGCCCATATATTGCTGACATGCACACTGGAGTTGGCAGCAGCATGAGGAGCCCATATATTGCTGACATGCACACTGGTGTTGGCAGCAGCATGAGGAGCCCATATATCGTCTGAAACACACACCCTGGAGTTGGCAGCAGCATGAGAAGCTCAAATATTGCCTGAAAGACACACTGGAGTTGGCAGCAGAATGAGGAGCCTATATATTGCCTGAAAGACACACCCTGGAGTTGGCAGCAGCACGAGGAGCCATTTATATAACATAAACAACACACCCTGGAGTTGGCAGCAGCATGAGGAGCCCATATACTTCCTGAAAGACACACTCTGGAGTTGGCAGCAGCATGAGGAGCCATTTATATAACATGAAAGACACACCCTGGAGTTGGCAGCAGCATGAGGAGCCCATATATTACCCGAAAGACACTCCCTGGTGTTGGGTAGCAGCATGAAGAGAGCATATAAAATTTTGGACACATATATATTATCCTAAGAATATTATTAAAATGTAAGCTTTACGTAATGCATTACCTCAATAATTACTTGTGGTCTGATGCGGAGGAATGTCTGTAACTGGAGAGCAGCGCCTTAAATCTGTTTTGCGCTATCCATATTTCTGAAGTGGTGGTGTGGCACCATGATCTGATGCATCAGGCATTGGTGGTTGGAAATCTTGGCTGATCCATGCCTGATTCATTTTCACACAGGTCAGTCTCTCCATAGTTACAAACCTGCTGCTGTTGTCCAAAAAAACACTGAACCTGAGGAGAACGTGCAGACACAACTCAATGATGTTTATTAATATTTTATTCGGTATTACAAGGTAAAACATATAGTACAGAGAACAATACAAAACTAGATGCTACGAGGTTCAAACCAAGTGTTGTGAGCACAGGAGACAAAAGGAAAGAGAGCCCTGCCCTTGCGAGCTTACAGTCTAAGGCATGGGGGTGGAGACAAAGGGTAGGGATCAAAAGTGGTAGCGTTTGAGTTGAGCTACATATGCTGTTTAAAGGTTATAGGAGTTGCTTAAGCCAGGTTATATGCTTGTCTGAAGAAGTGAGTTTTGAGGGCACTTTTAAAGGCTTGGAGTGATGGAGAGTAACGGATTTAGCGGTCAGCATGGTGGCAGAAGGGGAAAGACTGAAGGCAAATGTGTCTGGGGCTGGCGTAGTCTACCTGCTGCGTGGCAGGCTACCTTCCTGGGAGATAGTGGAACGGGGGTTCCTGGAGTTGGCGGCAGTAGCAGTGAATTAGTGTGGACTGTTGATGGGAAAATCAGCTACTCGGCGGTGTGGCATTTTTTCTTCAAGCATCAGCAGGAGGTTAACACGGCCACATACAAGAAGTGTAGGCAAAAGGCAAAGCATGGCCAGGGTCCCAATGTTGGCCCCACAGCCCTGCATCAACATATGCAGTGTCACCATAAAGCGACCTGGGAGAACTGTGGCTCCAAAGTGGTGGTCCAGCCTGCTGCATCACCCAGTGGCACACCAATACCTTTTCGAGCCAGCCAAGGCTCCACCACCTCAGCCGAAGGGAACTGTGTGTCATACCCATCCTCTGTTGCTCCAGATGCTCCTGCTCCTCCAACTCTGAGTCAGTCATTCCGCCAGCAATCCATCGGAGAAGCCATGGCCAAGAGACAACAGTATGCGTCCACTCATCCAACGTGCATAAGCTATATGTGCTCCTGTCCAAGTTGCTGGTGCTGCAGTCCTTCCCTTTTCAGGTGGTGGACTTGCACCTTTCAGAGAACTGATGACTTGTGCTGAGCCGAGGTCGAGATTCCCCATCGGTCATTTCTTTGCGAAGAAGGCAGTACCAGCCCTGCACAATTTTGTTGAACAGAAGGTGGGCCAGTCATTGAGCCTGTCAGTGTGTACCAAAGTGCACGGCCAATGTCTGGAGCTGTAACTACGGTCAGGGAATATACATGTCCTTTATGACCCACTGGGTGAATATATGCGACTCCACCTCCTCATCCTCCGTCGTCTCCTCAGTCTCCACTGCATGAACAAGTCTCAATGCCCCTTCAGCCTACCATGTGTGCAGGGCATAGCGATGTCATGCTGTTCTTCACATGGTTTGCCTTAGTGAACGAACATAGCAAATCCATCACTGATTTCTTGATGATCCAAGCAGATAGGGGGACTCCCCTGTGTAAATTCAATGTAAACCAGTGGCAGCTCATATGTGACACCTGTCATTTGCTCAGGCCCTTTGAGGAAACCACTTTATTAGTCAGTTGCCAGGCTTACAGGATGAACGACATGATTCCACTGCTTCATGTACTACAACACATGTTGGAAACCATGGCTGGTCAGGGCACTAGAGACATTGCGCCTACATCTTACAACCACATAAACCCTGTGGGGGCTGAACTGGAGGAGGAGGACTAGGGTCACAGTGAAGCACAATTTAGGTTTGGTAAAATGGCTGTTTTTTCTAGTCATCTGACAGGAGTGGGGGCACGAGCAGCCTGAGGAGCTAGAGGGTTGTGAGGAAGGCAAAACAAAGAAGCCAGACACACTGTGGCAGTATGCAGTGGAGATGGAGACAGGTAGTCCCTCTGAGTCACTTGCACAAATGGCACGATGCATGCTCACTTGCTTGCATAGTGACTGCCAAATTGGCACCATTCGGCAGCTAGATGCTTACTGGCTCTCTACCTTATTGGACCCGCACAAAATACTGTTTTAAGCCTACTGGAATGCATTGAACTGCCCTTATCAGTGCACACCACATACGTACATCTGAGAGTTGCACCATTCTTTTCCTGTTAAAGTCTTCAGGGCCTAGTTACTGTGAAAGGCCAGACACATTTTTCGTGGACAGACAAGTTCTCCTTGTGGTTACTATGTCCCCTGCTGCACAAAACCCCCTCTGATGGCAAACCACTGGCAGAGCAGGACAGCTTTCCCAGGGCAAACTTTGCAATTTGCGGCCCCAAATAAAGTTTGGCTGCGGTGAAGTCTAGTGGATCCTCAAGGTGTGTTGGCATGGTCATGTCAAGGTATGCCACCACCTGCTGGTTCAGGTCCTGCTCTAGGTCTACCTTCTGCTCATGAGTTGCCTCCCTATGCGAGTGAAGAAAGCTACTCATTAGCAACTGAAAACTCAGGCTGCTGCTGATGGAGCCATGGCAGTGGAAGGTGAGCGCAGAGGGCCCCCTGAGTCAAACCTGCGAGATGATGGACAATGGCGCAGATAGGCATCGGCCAACTGACTATGTAGGATGTCTTTGTAGTAGCTCAGTTTGTCCTCCCTCTCAGTGGGTGTAAAATATGCCCCCATTTTTACACAACAACGGCAGGTGTGTAACTACGTCTGGCCTTTCACACTAACTAGCCCATCTGCACTTAAACATAAAACCAAATGTAAAAACTACACTACATCAAGCTTTAAAACATGGTTTTGGTAGAAAAGCAGGAGCAATATAGGCAGGTACTCTAGCTAAAATCAAATGCAAACACTGTCAGATGGCCTTAAATGGGATGCCCCTGGTAAGAGTTAAATGCACTACAGCAAGCTTTAAAATGTGGTTTTGGTAGAAAAGCAAGAGCCCTATAGGCAGGTGGGTGTGATCTGTAACACTAACTATGCTTGCAAGGCCTGGGCATAAAACTAAATGCAAACACACTGTCAGATGGCCTTAAATGGAAGGACCTGGTCAAAGTTAAATGCACTACAGCAAGCTTTAAAGCATGGTTTGGTAGAAAAGCAAGAGCACTATAGGCAGGTGCTCTAGCTAAAAACAAATAAAAACATACTGTCAGATGGCCTTAAATGGGTTGCCCCTGGTCAGAGTTTAAACGCACTACAGCAATCTTTAAAACTTGGTTTTGGTAGAAAAGCAGGAGCCCTATAAGCAGGTATGTGTGATCTGTAACACTAATTAGGCTTGCAAGGCCTGGACATAAAACTAAATGCAAGCACACTGTCAGATGGCCTTAAATGGGATGCCCCTGGTCAGAGTTAATGCACTGCAGCAAGCTTTAAAACGTGGTTTTGGTAGAAAAGCCAGAGCACAATTGGCAGGTGCTCTAGCTAAAAACAAATGCAAACACACTGTCAGATGGACTTAAATGGGAATTCCCCTGACCAGAGTCAAATGCACTACAGCAAGCTTTAAAATGTGGTTTTGGTAGAAAAGAAAGAGCGCTATAGGCAGGTGGGTATGATCTGTAACACTAACTAGGCTTGCAAGGCCTGGACATAAAACCAAATGCAAACACACTGCACACTCTCTCTCTCTCTGTCTCCCTGGCTCTATCTGTCCCTGACCCATTCTCGACGCAATACACCGCTGAAAAGAGCGCCCACAAGATGGGCGTCACTTATATAGGGCTGTGACATCACCAGGGTGCCTGGCTGCTGATAGGCTGCATGTGATGCCTTCCGAGGATTCTTTGCCCCATGGTACATGTCCTGACATGTAGATCCACCATTTAAGATGGCCTGGATCGCACTAAATGGAGTTTAAGGAAGCGATTTGTGTGATCGAATAACAGCAATATTTGGATTCATTTAGACTTAGAAATTTTTCCTGAAATTTGTTACAATTCGGATTCATCAGATTCGATTCACTCATCCCTATTGCCAACCACTGGGGGAAATACTTCACTACTACATCATCAAAGGGGCAGGGTTTCACATCAAAGCCCTGTCCCACAATCTCACTGGCCACCAGGCTGCAAACTGACAATGCAATTTGGCCACCTGATAGGCTTGTTAAGTTGCCTCTCTGGTTCAAGTTCAGCATTCGGCCAGAACACCGAAAAGCTGGTTGAAGGTCTGCTGGGCAGCAAGCTGCTGTAACCCTGAGCAGTCAATCAACCAACTTCACCTATGGACCGATCCTCTTCTGTCAGCACTGCGACGGCAGCGGCGGCACTTGAAACTGGCCCAACCGGGGCTACAAGAAGATGGTCAATGGCCCCCATGAGTGAGGACAGCTAGTGCTGGCACTACAAGTATCCTCACTCCGGGGAGCCGTTGACCATCTTTCTGAAGCCCTGGGTGGGGCCAGTTTCAAACACTGCTGCCGCCATTGTTTTTACCTCTCCGCTGGCAGAGGTGAGTTGCAGCGCACCTCTGCTGCACACTCTGCAATCCCCACCACAGTCACGCCTCCCAATGTTTGGGTACCCATTGGTTTAGATTGGGCCGGGTTCGGGTCACCGAACCCAAACATTTATTCTAAGTGTGGTGTGCCTATGTAATCAGCTCCCTGAGTCAATACTGTGCCTTGCACATGACTGAGGTATTTGCCCATTTTTCTTTTCAAAAAAGCTCATAATATCAAATTAGTTTCAGCCAGATTGGATTGGAATAGCATTTGTGAAGATCAGTTTTCAAGTCACACCTCAAATTCTCAATTGGATGGTCTGAACTGTGATGGGACCATTCAAACACATACATATGCTTTTATATAAACCATTCCATTAAAGCTTTGGCTGTATGTTTAGGGTCATTGTCCTGTAGAAAGGTGAACCTAGGCCTATTTTCAAGATCTTCGCAGCCTCTGCAGCATCATCAGCTCTAACCAGCGTACCCAGTAACTGCTAAAGAAAAGCAATATGTTGCTGCCACCACCATGTTTTATGGTGGGGATGGTGTGTTCATGGTGATGTGCACTGCCAGCTTTCCTCCACACATAACAGGGTCAATTCACCACCAGGTAAGAAAACTGCTATTCACTTTCATTGTCTACTTTCATGCTGGTTCAGCACCATGTGAAAATTTACATCTGGTTGCTGAATCACTCCCAAATGGAACAATGAATGTGGATGGCAGTTTTATCATCTAAAAAGTAGTAGTTTTCTCACCTGGTGCTGAATGAACCCGATAGTGTTTGGCATTTTGGCCAAAAGGTTCAACGTTGGTCTCATCTGACCAGAGAATTTTCTTCCATATGAGCTACCCCTGAAATCAAGGCAGCCTTTCATTCTATTGTCTATGGATGTTTCATATCAAGGATTTTAAAAGGAACGATTTAAAGGATAAAGCTTTTACTTCATTAAAAGGTGAGCCGGCATTTTCTTTTTTGTATTGCCTACGTTTCATAGCCACAGCAAGCCAGTCTTGTTTCCAAGTGCCAATGTTTACATGTTCATATAGGTCTGAGCTATTAGAACCTTTCTAAATACAGTGCAAATAAAAGTGGAAACAGGACTTCTTATGACCTGCTTTTAAAAAAGGCTCCTTCTTGCCAGATTTGTGGAGTACACAACTAAAAGTTGTCCTGAGGACAGATTCTCTGAAATGAGCTGTGGATCTCTGCAGCTCCTCCCGAGCGAACCTCTTGGCTGTTTCTCTAATCAGTGCTCTCTTTGCCTGGGCTGTCAGTATAGGTTGGCAGCCATGTCTTGGTAGGTTTATAGTTGTGCCATATTCCTTTCATTTATTGATGATGGATTGATTGAACAATGTGCCATGTTCAGAGCCTGAGCTATTTATTTTACCATAACCCTGCAATGCATTTCACCACAACTTTATCTTTGAGCTGTCTGGTGTGTTCCTTGGTTTTTCGTGATGCTGTTTGATCTTTTTATTGTTCCATGACAAACCTCTGATCATTCACAGAACAGCTGTAGTTATACTCAGAATAAATTAAATATAGGTGGACTCTATTTTCTAATTAGGTGACATCTGAGGGCAAATAGTTACAATGGATTTAGGGTATCAGAGTACAGGGGGCTGAATATATATTCCTAAAACACTTAAAAAAGCATGTATTGGAAAAACAAAGAGAAATCATTTAAATAAGAAGGTTTATATCAGTAGTAACTAAACTACAAAAAAACATACAAATCAATATAGCAGAAAAATTGTATATATATCAAAATTACAGGGATAAAAGCATATCGGACAGCATATCGGATTTAAATAAATACTCAAAAAAACTGAGATAAGAATCACAAAAAAACTTAAAAACCTGTACCTAGAATGTAAGTGGGGCAAATTCATCGTATAATAGAAGTAAAATAATTAGAGAATACAAAGGGATGATTCTCCAGGAAACACATTTCAAAATCAATAAAATACCAAGATTCGCATTAGAGGACTTTGGACCGGTAATCTCTAAACCCTACAATAAAAAAGGGGGGTATCAATCTTAATTAAAGCACGCTTCCCCTTTGAACAACTAGCAAGTTATATGGATAAGGAAGGACGCATTCTTATTATTGTCGGCAAATTGAAAGGCCAGATATATACCCTGGTGTGCACTTACGCCCCTAATCGGGGACAAAAACGGTTCCTATGTAAGGTAGTTAAAAAAATAGAGGAGATAAGGAAAGGAAAAATAATCTGGGGTAGAGACCATAATCTTATAAGTGACCCAACACTGGATACTTCTAGTCGACCACGAAACATATTGGAAACCCTACACAACTCAGTAATATGTCAAAATTTTAGGAAACTAAAATTAGTTGATGTGTGGCGTACACTCCATAATAATGATAGAGACTACTCTTGCTACAATAGAGCACATAATGTTTACTCCCGCATTGACTATATCTTCATCACACAATCCTTACTCATAGACATAGGCCCTTATTTATGAAGGAATAGCGACAGGTAGCGACTGGTGAGCGACCGGTAATGACGGGCACCGCCACGAGAACGCCGGCTCCCCACCACAATCACACATTTATCAAGCCGATCCTGCTTAGCGACTGAGATAGCGCCATATAGCCACTCATTCATCATTATTCCAGCCTCAGCCCACAGCGCCAGCGTCCGACCTTGAACAGCGGCAGGTATGACCTCTCGCTACCTGGCGCTCTCCAATGCATTTCAATGGAACAATCTTTAAATATTCATAATTAATTGTTATTAATTTTTTTTTTTTTTTTTAATGTGACATATTGTGACAAATGTGACATCTGTGACCACTTCTGCCATGTTAGATAATTTTTTTAAGGGAAAAAAAAAAATTAGTGCAGAATTGATATTACAGGTCTGATATTATTGTATTCATATTACTAAATTATTTAAAAATAGTTTTTTTTTTGGTTCCCAAAAATATGGTGGTTTGGGGGTTAAAAAACTACTTTTAACACATCGCCGCCAGCGCTCTGGGGTTTAAACATGCATTTTACAGCGCTTGAATTTTTTGAGCGTGATTTTTTGATGAATATGGTGGGAACCGGTCGCTCTGACCAGTCGCTATCATGCGCACCCATACATCGCGGAACCTGTCAAATAGCGACTCCTAACCTTGTATTCAACATTACTGCACACCGACTGAGTCGCTGTCAACAACCGAACAACGGCCAAGCACAGCGACTACTAGCGGGCGCTGTGAAAATACCGCTACAGTCGCTCAACTGTCGCTACCTGCCGCTATTAATGAATCGGCTCTATAACTTTATCAGATCATGCACCAGTAATCTGCTCCTTGGCATGGAATAACAGGCCCAGAGAACCATATACATGAACATGAAAACGTGAAATGTTAAATGTCCCAAGCACAAAGGAAAAACTCTCAGCAGCGATTAGAGAATACTTTGCCCTTAACGATAAATCAGATGTCTCTACCACCTCACTGTGGGAATGTCATAAATGCTTTATCTAAGGTATTGCGATATTGATTAATGCAAGATAAAAAAAAACAGCACCAACTGTATCAATGATACTAGAGATGAGCGAACTTTTGAAAAATTCGATTCGACTGATTCGCCGAATTTTCCGACAAAAATCGTTTCGACCCGAATAAATTCGCGACGAATCGCTATTAAAAACGGCTATTTCTGAGCCTCCTACAGCCTCAATAGGGTTGTAAACCATTCAGCCTTGCTGTAACACGCACAGGATGCGTGCTGGGTTTGTTAAATAATACTTTGAAGAAATATCACATGCAGATCAGAGGCATCGCTAATAGAATCGCAGAGCGGCACAATTGCAGAGAGTTGAAGTGGCATCACTATGAGGGGCAGAAGGAGCCCAAATATACACTGGAGTTGGCCTCAGGAGCCCAAAAATTGGATGAATCACACCCTGGAGTTGGCAGAAGTTGGCAGCAGCAGCAGCAGGAGCCCAAATATACACTGGAGTTGGCTTCAGGAGCCCAAAAATTGGATGAATCACACCCTGGAGTTGGCAGAAGTTGGCAGCAGCAGCAGCAGGAGCCCAAATATACACTGGAGTTGGCCTCAGGAGCCCAAAAATTGGATGAATCACACCCTGGAGTTGGCAGAAGTTGGCAGCAGCAGCAGCAGGAGCCCAAATATACACTGGAGTTGGCCTCAGGAGCCCAAAAATTGGATGAATCACACCCTGGAGTTGGCAGAAGTTGGCAGCAGCAGCAGCAGCAGGAGCCCAAATATACACTGGAGTTGGCTTCAGGAGCCCAAAAATTGGATGAATCACACCCTGGAGTTGGCAGAAGTTGGCAGCAGCAGCAGCAGCAGGAGCCCAAATATACACTGGAGTTGGCTTCAGGAGCCCAAAAATTGGATGAATCACACCCTGGAGTTGGCAGAAGTTGGCAGCAGCAGCAGCAGGAGCCCAAATATACACTGGAGTTGGCTTCAGGAGCCCAAAAATTGGATGAATCACACCCTGGAGTTGGCAGGAGTTGACAGTAGCAGCAGCAGGAGCCCAAATATACACTGGAGTTGGCTTCAGGAGCCCAAAAATTGGATGAATCACACCCTGGAGTTGGCAGGAGTTGACAGCAGCAGCAGCAGGAGCCCAAATATACACTGGAGTTGGCCTCAGGAGCCCAAAAATTGGATGAATCACACCCTGGAGTTGGCAGAAGTTGGCAGTAGTAGCAGCAGGAGCCCAAATATACACTGGAGTTGGCCTCAGGAGCCCAAAAATTGGATGAATCACACCCTGGAGTTGGCAGAAGTTGGCAGTAGTAGCAGCAGGAGCCCAAATATACACTGGAGTTGGCTTCAGGAGCCCAAAAATTGGATGAATCACACCCTGGAGTTGGCAGGAGTTGACAGTAGCAGCAGCAGGAGCCCAAATATACACTGGAGTTGGCCTCAGGAGCCCAAAAATTGGATGAATCACACCCTGGAGTTGGCAGGAGTTGACAGTAGTAGCAGCAGGAGCCCAAATATACACTGGAGTTGGCTTCAGGAGCCCAAAAATTGGATGAATCACACCCTGGAGTTGGCAGAAGTTGGCAGTAGCAGCAGCAGGAGCCCAAAAAATGGCCTAAAGACATAAATATGTTTTGCACCATTTGTAAAGTGTAAAACGTGGCACCATGCTGAATCTAGTCGCATGCATCAGGCATTGGTGGGTGGAAATCCTGGCTGATCCATCCCTGATTCATTTTGACAAAGGTGAGTCTCTCCACATTTTTAGTTGACAGACGAGTTCTCCTCGCCGTAACTATGGCCCCCGCCGCACTAAACACCCGCTCAGATGGCACGCTACTTGCCGGGCAGGACAGCTTTTCCAGGGCAAACTCTGCTAGTTGCGGCCACAAATCAAGTTTGGCTGCCCAGAAGTCCAGCGGATCCTCAAGGTGTGTTGGCATGGTCATGTCAAAGTATGACATGACCTGCTGGTTCAGGTCCTGCTCCAGGTCTTCCTGCTGCTCATGAGTAGCCTCACTATGCGGGTGTAGAAAGCTACTCATTAGCGACTGAAGACTGAGGCTGCTGCTGCTGATGGAGCTTCTGCTGCTGCTGCTGCCAACCCCCCCAGCGGCCATGGCAGTGGAAGGTGAGCGCAGAGGTCCCCTCGAGTCAGACCTGCGAGAGTATGGACCATGGCGCAGATAGGCATCGGCCAACTGCCTACGTAGAATGTCTTTGTAGTAGTTGAGTTTGTCCTCCCTCTCGGTGGGTTTAAAAAATGCCCCCATTTTGTGCCGGAAGCGAGGGTCCAATAAGGTGGACAGCCAGAAGTCATCCCGCCGACAGATGGAAACAATTCTGGGGTCACTACGCAAGCATGTGAGCATGCTTCGTGCCATTTGCGCAAGTGACTCGGATGGACTACCTGTCTCCATCTCCACTGCATACTGCCACGGTGTGCCCGGGTCCTCTGTCTCTCCTTCCTCAAAAACCTCTAGCTCCTCTGGCTGCTCCTGCTCCTCCTCTCCTTTCCGCTGACTAGATAAACCAGCCATTTCGCCAAGCCTAAACTGTGTTTCGCTGGGCAACTCCTCCTCCTCCTCTTCCTCCTCCTCCTCCTCCAGTTCAGCTCCAACGGGGTTCATGTGGCCGTAAGATGTAAACGCCATGTCTCCAGTGCCCTGACCAGCCATGGTTTCCAACATGTGCTGTAGTACATGAAGCAGTGGAATCACGTCGTTCATCCCGTAATCCTGCCGACTGACAAATAAAGTGGCTTCCTCAAAGGGCCTGAGCAAACGGCAGGTGTCACGTATGAGCTGCCACTGGTTGACATTGAAGTTACACAGGGGAGTCCCCCTATCTGCTTGGATCATCAGGAAATCCGTGATGGCTTTTCTCTGTTCATATAATCGGTCCAACATGTGAAGGGTGGAATTCCAACGGGTGGAAACATCGCAAATCAGACTATGTTGGGGGATACCATTCTGACGCTGTAGCTCAAGAAGGGTGTGTTTGGCGGTGTAGGAGTGGCTGAAGTGCATGCAAAGTTTCCGTGAAGTTGTTAGGATGTCCTGCAGATGGGGGGAACACTTCAGAAACCGCTTGACAACCAGATTGAAGACGTGAGCCATGCAGGGGGCATGGGTCAGGCTTCCTTGGCGCAGCGCAGACAAAATGTTCTTCCCATTGTCGGTAACCATGATTCCCATTTTAAGTTTTCTCGGAGTAAGCCATGTTTGGATTTCCTGATGAATACATTTAAGCAGTTCCTCCCCTGTGTGACTCCGTTCGCCAAGACAAACCATGTGAAGCACTGCGTGACACCTCCGTGCCCTGCACACATGGTAGACTGGAGGGGCACTGAGACTTGAGCCTACAGTGGAGGGTGAGGAGATGGCGGAGGATGAGGAGGCCGAGTCGCACGGTGTCACAGGCCCAATGGGCAGAGAGCGCGGAGGCCGAAGCGGCGTGACCTGTCCAAGTTGCTGCTGCAAAGGGACCACATTCACCCAGTGGGCCGTAAACGACATGTACTGCCCCTGACCGTAGTTACAGCTCCAGATGTCGGCGCTGCCATGTATTTTGCTACACACCGACAGGCTCAAGGACTGGCCCACCTTCTGTTCAACAAAAGTGTGCAGCGCTGGTACTGCCTTCTTGGCAAAGAAATGACGGCTTGGGACTCTCCACCTCGGCTCGGCACAAGCCATCAGTTCTCTGAAAGGTGCAGATTCCACCACCTGAAAAGGGAGCGACTGCAGCACCAGCAACTTGGACAGGAGCACATTCAGCTTCTGCGCCGTAGGATGAGTGGGCGCATACTGCTGTCTCTTGGACATGGCTTCGCTGATGGATTGCTGGCGGGATGCATGACTTGGAGGAGGAGGAGGAGGAGCAGGAGCGACAGAGGATGGGTGTGACGCACAGCTGCCTTCGGCTGAGGTGCTGGAGCCTTGGCTGGCAGAAATTGGGAGCTCACTTGGTGAGGAAGCAGACTGGACCACCCCTTGGGAGCCTCGGTTCTCCCAGGTCGTTTTATGGTGACGCATCATATGTTGACGCAGGGCCGTGGTGCCAACATTTGGACCCTGGCCACGCTTCACCTTTTGCCTACATATCTTGCATGTGGCCATGTTACCCTCCTGCGGATGCCTCAGGAAAAACTGCCACACTGCCGAGTAGCTACTTTTCCCACCCCCTGGCCTCACTGATTCACTGCTGCTGTTGCCAACTCCAGGAACCCCTGCTCCACTACCTCCCGATAAGGTAGACTGCCGCACAGCAGGTGCTCTACCCCGGCCCCGGCCCCGGCCGGCTCCAGCCTTTGGAATTGTGCCCCCATGCTGACTGCTACCACCTTGCTGCCTCAGCTGCTGACTCCGGGGCAACCTGCGCCCCTCTTCTCCTGATGATGACGATGAAGCCCCTTCATCACCCGGCTCCCAAGTGCGATCGGCTTCATCGTCATCATCATCATCATCACCGGGTTGTGGCTGTACGTCACTGATGTTCGTGGATTCGTCAACAGTGTCTGGCGCAGGAGCTGGAACGCTCGCAGCACCCACGACACTGTCCACATCACTATTTGTCTGCCTAGCTAAAGAAGCCACCTCCATTTCTTGGCTGGGCAGTAGCTGCTGACTGTCCTCCTGTATCTGATCGTCCTCCTCACTAAAGAGTGGAGCTGAACCCAAAGCATAGGATACGTCGCTGGGGGAGGGAACGGCGTAGGACAGAGGCAATGGGAGGACAGGGACTGCTCTCGGGGCATGCCAACTCAGGGTTGTGTCAGAGGAACCTACCGACCCTAGACTGGGGGTCTCAGATGTAAGTTGTGATGATGTTGTTGATGAGCGCGTCAGCCAATCTACCACGGCAGATGCGTTACTGGTGGAGACCCGACCGCTAGCAGATACTGGCAGATTAGGTCTCTCAGCGTGACTCCTGCTGCTACTGGCCCCCAGTCTGATGCGAGCTCTGCCTGCGGAATCTTGGCCTCTGCCACTCCTCTTTTCACTTCCAGGCACTTGTCTGCCCGACATAGTCTAACTGGCGTGGTAGTAGGTGATATTTTAAGAACCCCCAGGCAGCAGTGGGTCTATATAAAACAGAATATAATGCACACCAAAAGTGAGCAGTAACACTCAGCCTCCAACAGGCCTGCTTAGTGTAAATAAGAGAGCTGCTTAGTGTAAATAAAGAGGGGTATGCTATGTTACAGAATGGGATGCCTCAACAGAAGTGCACCTGGCAGGCAGCAGTAAGCCTATGCCCAGCAAAAGTGTCTTATAATATAAATATAATAAGAGCAAATGCTTATATGGTCTTAAACAGAGGCTGCTTTAGTCACAGAATGGGATGCCCTGGGCAGGAATGGACCTGGCAGGGTCCAGTAGGGCTTTGGCCAGCAAAAGTGTCTTTATCAGGCTAATTTCAAATATGATAAGAGCAAATGCTTATATGGTCTTAAACAGAGGCTGCTGTAGTCACAGAATGGGATGCCCCGGGCAGGAATCGACCTGGCAGGGTCCAGTAGGGCTTTGGCCAGCAAAAGTGTCTTTATCAGGCCTGATTTCTATGAGAATAAGTGCAAATGTTTATTATGCTATTAAATAGAGGCTGCTTTAGTCACAGAATGGGATGCCAGTGCCACAAAAACCAGAGAGCATGCACAGCAAAAGTGTCTTTATCAGGCCTGATTTCTATGAGAATAAGTGCAAATGTTTATTATGCTATTAAATAGAGGCTGCTTTAGTCACAGAATGGGATGCCAGTGCCACAAAAACCAGAGAGCATGCACAGCAAAAGTGTCTTTATCAGGCCTGATTTCTATGAGAATAAGTGCAAATGTTTATTATGCTATTAAATAGAGGCTGCTTTAGTCACAGAATGGGATGCCAGTGCCACAAAAACCAGAGAGCATGCACAGCAAAAGTGTCTTTATCAGGCCTGATTTCTATGAGAATAAGTGCAAATGTTTATTATGCTATTAAATAGAGGCTGCTTTAGTCACAGAATGGGATGCCAGTGCCACAAAAACCAGAGAGCATGCACAGCAAAAGTGTCTTTATCAGGCCTGATTTCTATGAGAATAAGTGCAAATGTTTATTATGCTATTAAATAGAGGCTGCTTTAGTCACAGAATGGGATGCCAGTGCCACAAAAACCAGAGAGCATGCACAGCAAAAGTGTCTTTATCAGGCCTGATTTCTATGAGAATAAGTGCAAATGTTTATTATGCTATTAAATAGAGGCTGCTTTAGTCACAGAATGGGATGCCAGTGCCACAAAAACCAGAGAGCATGCACAGCAAAAGTGTCTTTATCAGGCCTGATTTCTATGAGAATAAGTGCAAATGTTTATTATGCTATTAAATAGAGGCTGCTTTAGTCACAGAATGGGATGCCAGTGCCACAAAAACCAGAGAGCATGCACAGCAAAAGTGTCTTTATCAGGCCTGATTTCTATGAGAATAAGTGCAAATGTTTATTATGCTATTAAATAGAGGCTGCTTTAGTCACAGAATGGGATGCCAGTGCCACAAAAACCAGAGAGCATGCACAGCAAAAGTGTCTTTATCAGGCCTGATTTCTATGAGAATAAGTGCAAATGTTTATTGTGCTATTAAATAGAGGCTGCTTTAGTCACAGAATGGGATGCCAGTGCCACAAAAACCAGAGAGCATGCACAGCAAAAGTGTCTTTATCAGGCCTGATTTCTATGAGAATAAGTGCAAATGTTTATTATGCTATTAAATAGAGGCTGCTTTAGTCACAGAATGGGATGCCAGTGCCACAAAAACCAGAGAGCATGCACAGCAAAAGTGTCTTTATCAGGCCTGATTTCTATGAGAATAAGTGCAAATGTTTATTATGCTATTAAATAGAGGCTGCTTTAGTCACAGAATGGGATGCCAGTGCCACAAAAACCAGAGAGCATGCACAGCAAAAGTGTCTTTATCAGGCCTGATTTCTATGAGAATAAGTGCAAATGTTTATTGTGCTATTAAATAGAGGCTGCTTTAGTCACAGAATGGGATGCCAGTGCCACAAAAACCAGAGAGCATGCACAGCAAAAGTGTCTTTATCAGGCCTGATTTCTATGAGAATAAGTGCAAATGTTTATTATGCTATTAAATAGAGGCTGCTTTAGTCACAGAATGGGATGCCAGTGCCACAAAAACCAGAGAGCATGCACAGCAAAAGTGTCTTTATCAGGCCTGATTTCTATGAGAATAAGTGCAAATGTTTATTGTGCTATTAAATAGAGGCTGCTTTAGTCACAGAATGGGATGCCAGTGCCACAAAAACCAGAGAGCATGCACAGCAAAAGTGTCTTTATCAGGCCTGATTTCTATGAGAATAAGTGCAAATGTTTATTATGCTATTAAATAGAGGCTGCTTTAGTCACAGAATGGGATGCCAGTGCCACAAAAACCAGAGAGCATGCACAGCAAAAGTGTCTTTATCAGGCCTGATTTCTATGAGAATAAGTGCAAATGTTTATTATGCTATTAAATAGAGGCTGCTTTAGTCACAGAATGGGATGCCAGTGCCACAAAAACCAGAGAGCATGCACAGCAAAAGTGTCTTTATCAGGCCTGATTTCTATGAGAATAAGTGCAAATGTTTATTATGCTATTAAATAGAGGCTGCTTTAGTCACAGAATGGGATGCCAGTGCCACAAAAACCAGAGAGCATGCACAGCAAAAGTGTCTTTATCAGGCCTGATTTCTATGAGAATAAGTGCAAATGTTTATTGTGCTATTAAATAGAGGCTGCTTTAGTCACAGAATGGGATGCCAGTGCCACAAAAACCAGAGAGCATGCACAGCAAAAGTGTCTTTATCAGGCCTGATTTCTATGAGAATAAGTGCAAATGTTTATTATGCTATTAAATAGAGGCTGCTTTAGTCACAGAATGGGATGCCAGTGCCACAAAAACCAGAGAGCATGCACAGCAAAAGTGTCTTTATCAGGCCTGATTTCTATGAGAATAAGTGCAAATGTTTATTGTGCTATTAAATAGAGGCTGCTTTAGTCACAGAATGGGATGCCAGTGCCACAAAAACCAGAGAGCATGCACAGCAAAAGTGTCTTTATCAGGCCTGATTTCTATGAGAATAAGTGCAAATGTTTATTATGCTATTAAATAGAGGCTGCTTTAGTCACAGAATGGGATGCCAGTGCCACAAAAACCAGAGAGCATGCACAGCAAAAGTGTCTTTATCAGGCCTGATTTCTATGAGAATAAGTGCAAATGTTTATTATGCTATTAAATAGAGGCTGCTTTAGTCACAGAATGGGATGCCAGTGCCACAAAAACCAGAGAGCATGCACAGCAAAAGTGTCTTTATCAGGCCTGATTTCTATGAGAATAAGTGCAAATGTTTATTGTGCTATTAAATAGAGGCTGCTTTAGTCACAGAATGGGATGCCAGTGCCACAAAAACCAGAGAGCATGCACAGCAAAAGTGTCTTTATCAGGCCTGATTTCTATGAGAATAAGTGCAAATGTTTATTATGCTATTAAATAGAGGCTGCTTTAGTCACAGAATGGGATGCCAGTGCCACAAAAACCAGAGAGCATGCACAGCAAAAGTGTCTTTATCAGGCCTGATTTCTATGAGAATAAGTGCAAATGTTTATTGTGCTATTAAATAGAGGCTGCTTTAGTCACAGAATGGGATGCCAGTGCCACAAAAACCAGAGAGCATGCACAGCAAAAGTGTCTTTATCAGGCCTGATTTCTATGAGAATAAGTGCAAATGTTTATTATGCTATTAAATAGAGGCTGCTTTAGTCACAGAATGGGATGCCAGTGCCACAAAAACCAGAGAGCATGCACAGCAAAAGTGTCTTTATCAGGCCTGATTTCTATGAGAATAAGTGCAAATGTTTATTATGCTATTAAATAGAGGCTGCTTTAGTCACAGAATGGGATGCCAGTGCCACAAAAACCAGAGAGCATGCACAGCAAAAGTGTCTTTATCAGGCCTGATTTCTATGAGAATAAGTGCAAATGTTTATTATGCTATTAAATAGAGGCTGCTTTAGTCACAGAATGGGATGCCAGTGCCACAAAAACCAGAGAGCATGCACAGCAAAAGTGTCTTTATCAGGCCTGATTTCTATGAGAATAAGTGCAAATGTTTATTATGCTATTAAATAGAGGCTGCTTTAGTCACAGAATGGGATGCCAGTGCCACAAAAACCAGAGAGCATGCACAGCAAAAGTGTCTTTATCAGGCCTGATTTCTATGAGAATAAGTGCAAATGTTTATTATGCTATTAAATAGAGGCTGCTTTAGTCACAGAATGGGATGCCAGTGCCACAAAAACCAGAGAGCATGCACAGCAAAAGTGTCTTTATCAGGCCTGATTTCTATGAGAATAAGTGCAAATGTTTATTATGCTATTAAATAGAGGCTGCTTTAGTCACAGAATGGGATGCCAGTGCCACAAAAACCAGAGAGCATGCACAGCAAAAGTGTCTTTATCAGGCCTGATTTCTATGAGAATAAGTGCAAATGTTTATTATGCTATTAAATAGAGGCTGCTTTAGTCACAGAATGGGATGCCAGTGCCACAAAAACCAGAGAGCATGCACAGCAAAAGTGTCTTTATCAGGCCTGATTTCTATGAGAATAAGTGCAAATGTTTATTATGCTATTAAATAGAGGCTGCTTTAGTCACAGAATGGGATGCCAGTGCCACAAAAACCAGAGAGCATGCACAGCAAAAGTGTCTTTATCAGGCCTGATTTCTATGAGAATAAGTGCAAATGTTTATTATGCTATTAAATAGAGGCTGCTTTAGTCACAGAATGGGATGCCAGTGCCACAAAAACCAGAGAGCATGCACAGCAAAAGTGTCTTTATCAGGCCTGATTTCTATGAGAATAAGTGCAAATGTTTATTGTGCTATTAAATAGAGGCTGCTTTAGTCACAGAATGGGATGCCAGTGCCACAAAAACCAGAGAGCATGCACAGCAAAAGTGTCTTTATCAGGCCTGATTTCTATGAGAATAAGTGCAAATGTTTATTATGCTATTAAATAGAGGCTGCTTTAGTCACAGAATGGGATGCCAGTGCCACAAAAACCAGAGAGCATGCACAGCAAAAGTGTCTTTATCAGGCCTGATTTCTATGAGAATAAGTGCAAATGTTTATTGTGCTATTAAATAGAGGCTGCTTTAGTCACAGAATGGGATGCCAGTGCCACAAAAACCAGAGAGCATGCACAGCAAAAGTGTCTTTATCAGGCCTGATTTCTATGAGAATAAGTGCAAATGTTTATTATGCTATTAAATAGAGGCTGCTTTAGTCACAGAATGGGATGCCAGTGCCACAAAAACCAGAGAGCATGCACAGCAAAAGTGTCTTTATCAGGCCTGATTTCTATGAGAATAAGTGCAAATGTTTATTATGCTATTAAATAGAGGCTGCTTTAGTCACAGAATGGGATGCCAGTGCCACAAAAACCAGAGAGCATGCACAGCAAAAGTGTCTTTATCAGGCCTGATTTCTATGAGAATAAGTGCAAATGTTTATTATGCTATTAAATAGAGGCTGCTTTAGTCACAGAATGGGATGCCAGTGCCACAAAAACCAGAGAGCATGCACAGCAAAAGTGTCTTTATCAGGCCTGATTTCTATGAGAATAAGTGCAAATGTTTATTATGCTATTAAATAGAGGCTGCTTTAGTCACAGAATGGGATGCCAGTGCCACAAAAACCAGAGAGCATGCACAGCAAAAGTGTCTTTATCAGGCCTGATTTCTATGAGAATAAGTGCAAATGTTTATTATGCTATTAAATAGAGGCTGCTTTAGTCACAGAATGGGATGCCAGTGCCACAAAAACCAGAGAGCATGCACAGCAAAAGTGTCTTTATCAGGCCTGATTTCTATGAGAATAAGTGCAAATGTTTATTATGCTATTAAATAGAGGCTGCTTTAGTCACAGAATGGGATGCCAGTGCCACAAAAACCAGAGAGCATGCACAGCAAAAGTGTCTTTATCAGGCCTGATTTCTATGAGAATAAGTGCAAATGTTTATTATGCTATTAAATAGAGGCTGCTTTAGTCACAGAATGGGATGCCAGTGCCACAAAAACCAGAGAGCATGCACAGCAAAAGTGTCTTTATCAGGCCTGATTTCTATGAGAATAAGTGCAAATGTTTATTATGCTATTAAATAGAGGCTGCTTTAGTCACAGAATGGGATGCCAGTGCCACAAAAACCAGAGAGCATGCACAGCAAAAGTGTCTTTATCAGGCCTGATTTCTATGAGAATAAGTGCAAATGTTTATTATGCTATTAAATAGAGGCTGCTTTAGTCACAGAATGGGATGCCAGTGCCACAAAAACCAGAGAGCATGCACAGCAAAAGTGTCTTTATCAGGCCTGATTTCTATGAGAATAAGTGCAAATGTTTATTGTGCTATTAAATAGAGGCTGCTTTAGTCACAGAATGGGATGCCAGTGCCACAAAAACCAGAGAGCATGCACAGCAAAAGTGTCTTTATCAGGCCTGATTTCTATGAGAATAAGTGCAAATGTTTATTATGCTATTAAATAGAGGCTGCTTTAGTCACAGAATGGGATGCCAGTGCCACAAAAACCAGAGAGCATGCACAGCAAAAGTGTCTTTATCAGGCCTGATTTCTATGAGAATAAGTGCAAATGTTTATTATGCTATTAAATAGAGGCTGCTTTAGTCACAGAATGGGATGCCAGTGCCACAAAAACCAGAGAGCATGCACAGCAAAAGTGTCTTTATCAGGCCTGATTTCTATGAGAATAAGTGCAAATGTTTATTATGCTATTAAATAGAGGCTGCTTTAGTCACAGAATGGGATGCCAGTGCCACAAAAACCAGAGAGCATGCACAGCAAAAGTGTCTTTATCAGGCCTGATTTCTATGAGAATAAGTGCAAATGTTTATTATGCTATTAAATAGAGGCTGCTTTAGTCACAGAATGGGATGCCAGTGCCACAAAAACCAGAGAGCATGCACAGCAAAAGTGTCTTTATCAGGCCTGATTTCTATGAGAATAAGTGCAAATGTTTATTATGCTATTAAATAGAGGCTGCTTTAGTCACAGAATGGGATGCCAGTGCCACAAAAACCAGAGAGCATGCACAGCAAAAGTGTCTTTATCAGGCCTGATTTCTATGAGAATAAGTGCAAATGTTTATTGTGCTATTAAATAGAGGCTGCTTTAGTCACAGAATGGGATGCCAGTGCCACAAAAACCAGAGAGCATGCACAGCAAAAGTGTCTTTATCAGGCCTGATTTCTATGAGAATAAGTGCAAATGTTTATTATGCTATTAAATAGAGGCTGCTTTAGTCACAGAATGGGATGCCAGTGCCACAAAAACCAGAGAGCATGCACAGCAAAAGTGTCTTTATCAGGCCTGATTTCTATGAGAATAAGTGCAAATGTTTATTGTGCTATTAAATAGAGGCTGCTTTAGTCACAGAATGGGATGCCAGTGCCACAAAAACCAGAGAGCATGCACAGCAAAAGTGTCTTTATCAGGCCTGATTTCTATGAGAATAAGTGCAAATGTTTATTATGCTATTAAATAGAGGCTGCTTTAGTCACAGAATGGGATGCCAGTGCCACAAAAACCAGAGAGCATGCACAGCAAAAGTGTCTTTATCAGGCCTGATTTCTATGAGAATAAGTGCAAATGTTTATTATGCTATTAAATAGAGGCTGCTTTAGTCACAGAATGGGATGCCAGTGCCACAAAAACCAGAGAGCATGCACAGCAAAAGTGTCTTTATCAGGCCTGATTTCTATGAGAATAAGTGCAAATGTTTATTATGCTATTAAATAGAGGCTGCTTTAGTCACAGAATGGGATGCCAGTGCCACAAAAACCAGAGAGCATGCACAGCAAAAGTGTCTTTATCAGGCCTGATTTCTATGAGAATAAGTGCAAATGTTTATTATGCTATTAAATAGAGGCTGCTTTGGTCACAGAATGGGATGCCAGTGCCACAAAAACCAGAGAGCATGCACAGCAAAAGTGTCTTTATCAGGCCTGATTTCTATGAGAATAAGTGCAAATGTTTATTATGCTATTAAATAGAGGCTGCTTTAGTCACAGAATGGGATGCCAGTGCCACAAAAACCAGAGAGCATGCACAGCAAAAGTGTCTTTATCAGGCCTGATTTCTATGAGAATAAGTGCAAATGTTTATTATGCTATTAAATAGAGGCTGCTTTAGTCACAGAATGGGATGCCAGTGCCACAAAAACCAGAGAGCATGCACAGCAAAAGTGTCTTTATCAGGCCTGATTTCTATGAGAATAAGTGCAAATGTTTATTATGCTATTAAATAGAGGCTGCTTTAGTCACAGAATGGGATGCCAGTGCCACAAAAACCAGAGAGCATGCACAGCAAAAGTGTCTTTATCAGGCCTGATTTCTATGAGAATAAGTGCAAATGTTTATTATGCTATTAAATAGAGGCTGCTTTAGTCACAGAATGGGATGCCAGTGCCACAAAAACCAGAGAGCATGCACAGCAAAAGTGTCTTTATCAGGCCTGATTTCTATGAGAATAAGTGCAAATGTTTATTATGCTATTAAATAGAGGCTGCTTTAGTCACAGAATGGGATGCCTCACAGCAGACTTAAGATCAGTTCAGTATATATGCACAGTTAGTTACTATAAGCAGCCTGAAAACGCTAACAAAGGCTGGATGAAAAAAAAAAATTCTCCCTGTCAGCCAGCTCCGTTTTTCCTACCTTTCCCTGGCTTTCTGTCTGTCTCCTGTCTGTCTCCTGCCTGTCTCCTGCCTGTCTCCAGCCTGTCCCTGTCTGTCCCTGTCTCCAGCCTGTCTCCAGCCTGTCTAACTGCCTCAGCTACACAGCGTTCTGTCTGTCTGTCACGAATGCAATAGAGAAATGAGGAAAAGCAAGATGGCCGCCGTTAAATACCGCTGTGTGACGTCACCGGGCTTGCTGGCTGCTGATAGGCTGCATGTGACTGCCCCAGCTTGCACTGGCGCGGGATACATGTCCAGACATGTCCCGCCCGCCATCTTAGAATGCCTGTAATGTAAATGAATGGATGTTAAAGGAAAACTTCGAGTGATCGAATCGCGGGGAAATTCGGATTCGATCCGAATCGAATTTTTCCTGAAATTCGGATCGAATCCGGGTTCGTCCGGATCGATTCGCTCATCCCTAAATGATACGATGGGCAGGATAGCGAAATTGGAGAGTGAACATCAGATTTCTCCAGTTGAGGGTAAATATAAGAAAGGCAAATAGTAAACAATATACTATCAGCAGAAAAGAAAGACATATTATGCTAGACAAAATAATGTATTTTTAGAAAGAAAGAGGAACCCCTTGTAAAGCGGAACAAAAACCTGCATGACTGGCCCTAGATTCTAAAAGATTCACGAACTTGGATGGGCCTGGGCCCCACAACACTCACCTGCTTCCTGGCTCCTTCACCAATGTAAACACCGGTAGCTTCAGGAGCGGCATGCTCCTGCCCTCAGCCATTCATATAGGCTGGGGACAGGAGTGCGTACACTACTGGGGATGCAGGCGATTTGGTCACAAACTGAGGCATTGGCCAAGCATTCATTATGCATAGCAAACAGCTTTGATTGTACAAGAGTCTGTGCATGTGCCGTACTACCAGGGAATGGTGAGATTTTGACTATCCCGGTGTAACAGGCCAAATTATACCACCAGTCCAGATTCAAAAAGGAAATATAGAAATCTTTCCAAAGAGGAATTTAAAGCTCTAAGGGATCTGGAGAGCAAGGACGACATTGTAATCAGGAATTCAGACAAAGGGGGTATGATTGTCATACTGGATAAATCCGTGTAAATTGGAAGGAGATCCCACCAGTATTTTTAGTAAACAACTTGAACATGTTTTGAAGGAGGGGATTACCCTAGGCGTATTGACTGAGAATCTAGCCAAACAAATGTTTAACAACTATCCGGTGATACCTATCTTTCACCACTTACCAAAGGTGCACAAACCCGACAGACCACCCAAGGGCCGCCCGATCATCGCAGGCATTGGCTCCCTCAATGAGAAATTGGGACAGTGGGTTGATGGTCAATTAAACCCCATAGTTAGTATCCTACCAGGATACATCAAGGATACAACGGAAATCTTGAAGACCTTATGTCAGCTACGGTGGCCAATAGGAGGGGTGTGGCTAGCGCTAGATGTCACAGCCCTATATTCTTCAATACCGCACACTTTGGGCCTAAGAGCGGTATCCCACATGTTAAACAAATGTACTACTTTATCTCACCAACAAAAAATCTTTATTGACATGGCTTTACGGTATCTTTTAGGCCATAATTTTTTCATGTTCAATAATACGTTCTATTTACAGACACAAGGCGCCCCGATGGGTTCCCCCTTCTCCCCCTCCCTAGCAAATCTATATATGGGATGGTGGGAGGAGGAAATAATCTTTTCCTAAAATAACCCTTACAAGGAACACATTTTCTGGTACTCTCGCTACATAGATGATATCATCTGCATCTGGACAGGACCCTATGATCTAGCTATGTCCTTTGTGTCATATTTGAACGACAATCAGTTGAATCTTGTGTTTACTGCAGAGCATCAAGCAGTGGGTGTTCCGTTTTTGGACTTAGTTCTAGAACATTCTGGTGAAGGGTCTAAGATTTCCACACGGACATACCGCAAACCCAGCGCCCGGAACTCCACATTATTTGCCACCAGCTGCCATCCACGACACACCATAGAAGGGGTTCCCTATGGTGAATTTTTGCGGGTGATCAGAAATTGTAGCAATTTGGATTGTCTTAAGGAAGAACTAGATGGTGTTCAATCACGACTTTTAAAAAGAGGCTATAGAACTACTGCCTTACAAAGAGCAAGAGAAAAAGCCCTAAAGAGAGATAGGCATGATATTTTATTTCCGGATAAATCAGGGACACCCTCTCAGGACAACCTCAAAAAGATCAAAAAGAGGAATAGTGGTCTCACCATGGTTACAAATTATAGCCTTCAATTTAATAGTATTAAAAGAATCATCCAATCGAATTTGCCTATTTTAGGTACCGACCCAGATTTGTTACCTCTTATCAAGAATGGCGTACAGGTGGTGGCTCGGCGGGCCCCAACATTAGGTACAAGACTTTCCCCATCCATGATCAAATTGGATTCTAGCAGATCAAGAACTTGGCTGTCACAAAAAGGAAGTTTTCCATGTGGGGGCATTAGATGCTCATGTTGCAAATACGTGCAGAAAGCTAATAAGTTTAGGTCCACAGCCACGAGTAGAGTGTTCCTTATTTCCGACTTTATGAATTGTAATACCAAAAATGTGGTCTATTTAATCACGTGCACTCTATGTGGACTCCAATATGTGGGATGTACCACACGCACTCTGAAGGCACGTGTTATGGAACACATCTATCAAATGAAGATGCCTTTTCCTAAGTCTAATGTGGCGTGACATGTCTGTCATAATCATGAAGGAAGATCTGATTGTATACAAGTTATGATCATAGAACGGGTCCTGAGAAATGCGAGAGGGGGTGATCCTTGGCAAACATTATTGAGAGCCGAAGCCACATGGATTTTGTTATTGGGCACACGGTTCCCACAAGGTCTAAATGACAGATTAGATATATCTCTGTTTACCAATTACTAATAGTTAAATGCCTTTGTAAGAAAAACTACTAGTTAGTTATTTTAGGGTTGATACAATAACATGTGTCTCCATCAACATAACTTTTGTATGTGTTTTTAGATTTTGGTGGTTTTAACCTGTAGTTGTTTGTGCCGGTGTGTGTAATATTCTAGACCTTGTTGCAACTGCAATAGATTTAGGCGACTATAACATGAGAAAGACTATTTAAGATAGCACTATAATTTTCACAGGCTTGTTGTGTAATATTTCAAACCGTGGCGTTAGAGTTACATTTTTAGGCGACTATAATCTATGCAAGATTTTTGAAGACATAGTTCCGATTTGGACCATTGGCCTTTTGGTCTTGGGAGTTGTGTGACGGTGCCGTTTTTTCAATACTACTTTGGGGATTAGTGCAATACTTATGACGTATTTAGAGTTAATACACATTTGCCGATTAGAGTCGATTAGATATGTCTGTTCCACCATTAGGACTTGATTTGTTGGTGGCCTTAGTGAAAAAAATCTTTTTATCAGACATTTGTCTCAATTTAATTTAACTGAATTATGTCCTTGTTACAGTATATATCAAGTAATTTTTATCAATTTATTAACTCTTCTATCATTCCTCTAATCTTTTTCATTATTCAATCGATTTCTATCAACAGGGCATTTTTTTGGGATAATTCATTATTTGTTTTTCCCTAATGGCACTTTTATCTATATTTAGATTTAGATTTATATCAATTCATTACGTTTGTGCGACTGTCACCATCTTTTGTCCAGTATATTTGCGGATCGCCTGTCAATATAGTTCTTTTTGCCAATAGGTTCTTATTAATTAAATTTTATTAATTAATTTTTATTAATTAATTTCCTGAGCATTAGGGTATACTTTAAGCCTAAATAAATAGTCATGGACGGCGGTTAGGTAGGCGGTTTCTGTGTAGAAAACCCTCATGGGTTCAAATATTTGACACACAGGATTTGTTTTTCTGTGGTTTTGTCCAACAGTGATTGTTATCTGGTGAATGTTTCCAATGGATAGAGTCATCCCTGTTATACTTTTTGTCAGATAATGCGCTTAGTCGGTATAATGTGACATGCCGCCAGCTGTCTATTTCCGGTGTACATATACCTTAGTGATTTTTCATTATTAGAACTGGATATTTGTATCTCGTAGCCTAACTTTCTTTATAGTATATGTCTTCTTTTTATACCACCCCATGTGTAAATCGAGTGCGGGCGGCATGGTGTGCTATAGTGCGCCCTTTCAATTGCCGAGTATCTGTCATATAATCGCGGCGCATCAGGTTTGTTTACCTTGGATACGCTTGTGCCCCTCCTGCATTGGAGGAGATTAGACCTATCACATCCTACGGTGGTGGAGGCTCGCCGCTTGGGTCATTGTATGGGAGGGGCTCGCTTTTCTCTTGTCTACGCTGCGAGTGCGAGCCGCCTGGATGACGTCTATCGGCAGGGACGGATGGTTCGCGCACTCGGGCGGGACAGGTGAGTGCTTGATTTCCCCATATATAAACCGGCTTTATACACACATACTTTGTATGACTAAGGGCTCTCGCAGCCTGAAACGCGTCACGATGTTGGTGAGGGACGGGGGTGTTTCGGTTATGCCATGACACTGTGATTTTGCTTCTACTTTTCCATGGATTATATTTTACCCTTTTTTCAGTAAGAGTTAAGTTTTATTCCTGGAGCTGGATTTTTCTCTTTCAGATTATACCCAGGGTTAAAGTGGCCTAGGCTAGATTATACCCCAGGTATATTCTGGCCTAGTCCAATTCATACCCCGGGTTATAAACTAGCCTTAGCCAATACATACCCCTCAGGCCATATTATGCCCAAATGATATCAATTGCATTGAGTGCGATGCACAAGAATTTCTCAACTTTTTTTTAGGGATTCAGATGGTAAGTCTGGTAAGTTATGTGAGAAAGCTAACTGACTTAAATCTTAAAACTCTAAACACATAATAAGAGATAAGGAGAGTGAATATTGAGATAAGAGAGCGAAATTCAAAAGCTGCAGCCAGAGATGTGAGAAACTGCGGCTGCCAGAGACGTGCGGGAGGAACTGAGGAGGCCATGTGTTGCGAGGGGAATCTATATGGGATGGTACAGATACGTGTGGGTGTAGGATGCCTCTTTAACACACGGACTCAACAGCAAGGCACCAATGCAATAATCAGCCTACTTTATTGTTTCAATGTCCCCGTGGGATGGTAGCGTCTAATTCACGGCAAAGAACAAGGTAATCCAAATCACGGTTACAGGCACACTAGATAGTCTTGCACCCCTCTCGGTCAGAGGACACAGCCACACTTGTGTCACAGGCACAGTTTAGAATAAACCTAATCCCGAGTGTGCACAGCCATGGGTAGTCTCAAACCCACTAAATAGCATGAAAAGCAAAGCAAATGGTCCGCACTCCTCTTCTCATAAAACTTCACTTTTAATTATGCGATTAAAATCATCTCCATAGAGTATCAAAAGCCAATAAAATCAGTAGTAATCAAAGTCCTTGAAAGTCATATATACAGTATAGGCCACTATTATTCAACTTGTTTATGAACAACATAGAAGATGGAATTAAATGCACAGTCTTTATTTTTGCAGAACACACAAAGATATGTAGCACAGTGCAGTCTATTGAAGAGGCCCACAGGCTTCAAGCTGACTTAGACACTTTGAGCGTCTCTGGGCATCCACTTGGCAAAAGAGTTTCAATGTGGAGAAATGTAAAGTCATGCACTTGGGGTCTTTTAACTTGAAGGCCACATATGTCCTTGGGAGAGTGAAACTGGGAAAATCACTTGTTGAGAAGGATCTGGGAGTACTGGTAGACCACAGGCTAAATAACAGCATGCCAAGTCTTCATATAACATCCCCCTTTTCTCCTCTTTTCCACATTTATTTTTATGTAGGTCTTGTTTGCATTTCCTCTGTTTTCCTTGCCCCATCTCTCTGTCTCCCTCATTTCTGTGCTTGCTCTTTTAATCACTTTCCATTTGTTGTGTTTGTCTGTAGGGGGGCACTATCCTAAAATCTTGCACAGGGTGACACTTAGCATAAGGCTGGCCCTGGTTGTCAGTAACTGCTGGTAACCAATAGGGTTTGCTGAGTGGGCTTGCACATCAAACTTGACTGGTTGCTATTTGTTACATGATTGGCTGTCACTTCCTGTCATACATGTGAATGAAGAAGTAATGACCTGACTACAGTGTCCCATTAAATGCAGATGGGTCCCAATTTTTCTGTAATCCGCATTAACCTGGACATTGGATCAGGTGGGCAGTCAGAATCTGTTCAGCATCAGAGCCGCCACATTTTGCAAAATTAGACTGAAGAGCTTAGCGCCAACCATTGTACCATGGCTGCATGTGATATAATTCTCGTGAGAATTAGAATAAGCTCTACTGGAATGTGGAGAATGGTAATTCTCCAGGGAGCCATTTTGACAGACACTGGCTGTAGCACATCCATATAACTCTGTTTTGGCAATGTCATTTCCTAAAAGAAAAAAGGTGCAATTAAAGTAAGGAATGAAAATAAAAATGGAAAAAGGTAACATTGCTGCCTGGATTTAAGGTTATAGCGGGCCCTAAATGGAAACTCCGCTGTTGCGGCGACACCTAATCATACCTCTTGCCACTGGGCTTACCTGTTCCCGCTCTTGTGCCATCTATTGTGTGGAGCAAGAACCCAGAGAGAGACCAGGACCAGGCTTAGAGAAAATGCTCCCCCCCCGCCGACACATTCACTTAATGGGTAATGGCAGAGAGTCATGAAGGCAGGGGCGGACAGGCCATGAGGAGCACAGGGAGGCTCGTTTCACACCAGTGCAGATGCGGGGTGCTTACACTTTTGGGCGAGCTCCTCGCAGCCGCCTGTGGAAAGATGCCCTCCTTCTTTATTTCCTTCCTTCTTTCTTTATCTTTCTCACTCTTGTTCTTTCCTTCTTTCTCCCTTTCTCTCTTTCTTTCTGTCTTTTCTCTCTCTCTCTCTTTGTTTCCTTCTCTTCAAATTTTTCTCCTCTCTTTTTCTAGCCATATTAATGTCTCTTACTTTCTCTCTCTATCTTTCTTCCCCCTTCTTTCACTCTCTTTTTCTCTGCATTCCTATTTTCCACTCTTCTTTAGCCCTTTTCAGCTCTTTCTTTCTTTCGCTCTCATTCTTTCTCTTGTCCCTCTCTTTTTCTAGCCGTATTCAACTCTTTCACTTTCTCCCTTCTCCACAATTTTTCTACATTCCCTAATACATTCTTGTGCTCTCTTTCTCTCTATTGTTTTCCAACAGTCTCTCCATCTTGCTCTCATTTATCTCCATCTGTCATTTGTAACATTTCTTCTGCTCTCTCTCATTTTCTATATCTTCCTATAGTGGGAACAGTGAATTGGGATGCCCCAGGGGCATCAAGTTGACCAACTCTGGAGTCTTTTAGAGAGAATGAGGGAATATGGGAAGAAGATATAGAATGGGGTAAAGTGTAAAAGAGAGACAAAGAGGGATGTCGAAAAGAGGGAGAGAAAAAAAAGGCGTGCATGTGGCAAGGAGAAAGAGAAGCAGGAATGGGAAAGAGAGAGAGGGGGTGGAAAAGAGAGCAGTCAAATGGAACACGTGTGCACAGACCTGAAAAATTATGCTTAGGCTCTTCTTTTTATTGTTGACTGGTGAGGCATACTAAACTATGATACCAGAGGCGACATATGATTAGGGATGAGCGAACCTGAACCACAAAGTTCGGGTTCAGACCACACTTTGCTAACTGCTCGCTTTGCAGTAGTTAGGTTAAGGTGCTGCTGGCTGCTGCTGCTGGGGGACAGAAAGGGCTTTATTTATTTATTAAAACTGTCCTTGAAAGGACATGTATATAGGGAAAGAAGCTGGAGTGAGGGATAGATAGGATGTTAAGAAGGCTATTGTCCTTTCAGGACATTTATTTAAGGAAAGCGGCTGGAGTGAGGGCTAATTAGGTTGGGTGTCAATACTGTTTATTAGCACTTGCTGAAACCACGTGGGTGTCAGTACTCTTTATTACCAATTGTTGGTGGAGTGTCCATTAGGTCAGGGAACTTTAACCGGACCTTCAGCATGATTTAATGAAAAGCCCAAACCCTTAAAAAACTATTCCCCAGCATCTAAAATTAATATATATCACGTTTTTAGTCACTTTTTATTCTTTCCCTCACTGGCCTGCAACTCTGTTCAGGACTCTAGAATACAGGCGCCACCATCTTGGCTCAGTAGCATCATATATGGAGGAGAGGAGAGGGGTCAAAAGTGCAGGGGAGCGGGGTTATAGCTGTGCTCTGCACAATCAGGGCAGAGCTGGGGTCAGGAAAAGGTCAGCAATCCCAGAATGCAGAGCAGCACAGTTAGACACTTCCTGTTTGCAGGCAGTACCTCCTGCACCTCCATGGGCCCACAATCTTGGAAGTTTAAAGTTTTAGAAAATGAAATAGATACAGATAGGATGATTTTTAATGTGAGCAATCTGTATGTACAGCATTAGGGAATCATATAAGATAGGCTCTTATTTAGGGTGAAGGTTCAGTTTAAGGAGTCTTGGAAAACAAATTGTGTAGTGTCCACTGGTTCAAACCACTTGGGTGTCAATACTCTTTAATACCAAGTGTTAGTGGAGTATCCATTGGGTCAAGGAACTTAAGGCCATCTTGAAAAAAATGTTTTTGTTTAGTGCTTATTGGCTTAAAGCACTTGGGTGTCAATACTCTTTAATACCAATTGTAATTGGAGTATCCACTGGGTCAGGGATTTTAAGGCCCTCTTTAAAAAAACATTTGTGTAGTGTCCACTGGTTCAGGGCAATTGTGTTTCAGTACTCTTTAAAAGCATATGCTCCAACCACTCTGTGTCAGTTCTCTTTCATATCAATTGTTAGTGGAGTATCCACTAGGTCAGGGCAACTAAGGCCCTCTTGAAAAAAAACATTTTTTTGTGTACTGCCCACTGGTTTAAACCACTTGGGTGTCAGAACTCTTTAATACCAATTGTTAGTAGGGTATCCACCGGGCCAGGGGACTTAAGGCCCTCTTAAAAAAGTGTGTAGTGTCGACTGGTTCAGGGCAATTGTGTGTCAGTACTCTTTAATAGCACTTGGTCCAACCACTTGGGTGTCAGTACTCTTTAAGACCAAAAGTTCAGCCTACTTGGGGGTCACTACACTTTAATACCAATTGTTCAGGTCACTTGTGTGTCAGTACTCTTTAAAACCAATTGTTCAGCCCACTTGTGTGCCAGTATTCTTTTATACCAATTGTTCAGGGCACTTGTGTGACAGTACTCTTTAATGCCAATTGATCAAACCACTTGGGGAGGGTCATTGTTTTTTAATACCAAATGTTCTGGCCACTTGGGGGTCACTGCTCTGTAATACAAATTGTTCAAACCACTTGGGAGCCATTGCTATGTAATACCAATTGTTCAAACCACTTAAGGGTCACTGCTCTGTCTAACCAATTGTTAACACCACTTGGGGGTCACTGCTCTGTAATACAAATTGTTCGGGTAACTTGGGGGTCACTACTCTGTCTAACCAATTGTTAACACCACTTGGGGGGTCACTGCTCTTTAATGGCAATCGTTTAGGTGACTTGGGGGGCACTGCTCTGTAAAACCAATTGTTCAAACCACTTGAGGGTAACTGCCCTTTAATGCCAATAGAGTGCACTTGTGTGTCACTGCGCCGAAATACCAAATGTTCAGGGCATTTGTGTGTCAGCACTCTTTAATACCAATTGTTCAGGGCACTTGGGGTTACTGGTCTGTAATACCAATTGTTCAGGCCACTTGGGGGTCACTGCTCTGTAATACCAACTGTTAAAACCACTTGGGGGGTCCCTGCTCTGTAATACCAACTGTTCAAAGCACTTGGAGGGGTAATTTCTCTGAAATACCAGTTGTTCAAGTCACTTGGGGGGTCACTGCTCTAAAATACCAATTGTTCAAACCACTTGGATGTCACTGCTCTGTAATACCAATTGTTTAAACCACTTGGGGGTCACTGCTCTGTAATATCAATTGTTTAAACAACTTGCGGGTCACTGCTCTGTAATACCAATTGTTTGAGCCACTTGGGGGCCACTGCTCGTTAATACCAATTGTATGTGAAGTATTCACTACATCAGGCCACTTGTGTGTCAGTACTGTTTAATTTAATTTTAACTATTTAAATGTGAGCACACTTGGCATTATACTCTTTTGAGCTTTGATAAACTATTTAATTGTGGGCACACCTGGCATTACACCCTCCTGGGCTTTACACCTGGCATTATACTCTTTTGAGCTTTGATAAACTAGTTTTTGGTACACCTTGCATTAGACCCTATTGGGCTTAGATAAAACAGTTACCTTGAATTATACTCTTTTGAGCTTTTATAACATAGTTCCTTGTTGGTGCACCTTGCATTATACAATGAGGCACACAGAAAGACTTCAGAGTGCATGGTTATCTGTAGATGGCAAAATAAACATACTGTTCACCCATAATGCCTTTAACATGGATGATGGAAGTTAAAACATACAGACGCCTAATGTAGGGAAATTAAATATACCAAAACAGTGCCTTGAGGGTAAAAATTGAGTACTTAACTTTCTTCCATTCATATGCTCCTTTACAACTCCTATTTTCATTTTATGTTCAGTTTCTTTCCTTATTTCCCTAAGCCTCTCATTTGTCAGAAGAGGTTTATTCCTATGGAAGGACAAATTAATTGATTTAATTCAAAAATTCCCTCTCATATCCTTTTTACTCCATTAAATGCAAGAGTTCGCAGAAATACAAGATTATGATCTGAAAGTTGGATTTTCCATAAATATTACACTTGGTAGCTCCACAACCTTGGCAAAGTTCATGAATGCCTTCACATTCATGGTCTACACCAAATCATAGACATAAATATGGCAGTCATCATCAAACATGATAAAATACACTGAAGAATTGGCTTCCACTTGATGAATTATCATTGCAGTCATTTCTGAGCAATCTTCTTTGGCATCTTCCACTTGCATCCCAAGTAGATGGTCTCTTCTGGCTTTCTTTGCACCGGAGTAGAAAGTATCATTAAAGTCAGGCATGATGTGAAGATCTCATTCTTTATCGTCATCTAAAAGCAAATACATGTATAGAACAGGGGCTTTTTCATATGTTATATAAAACCATGTGTGCTTTGGCTTAAACCATTCCTCACCATTCATCTTTGTAACCGTCTTCCATTTTAACCATATGTTCCACAGTGTTACCAATCATTGTATCAGCCAAATAGGCATTGCTTATCCTAGAAGAAGCAACTCTGTCTGAAAGTACTTCAAGAGCAGACACCCTTTCATCCTTGTGGAGTTCTAGTCCATAAACACTGTCTAACCCATCATACTTAATAATATAGAGGGAAGGGTTGACTGGTACTTGTTCTAAAACAGATCTCTTCCATTGTATTATTGGGCCACTGACTTCTTTCCAATCATGTTGTATCCTGCAGTCAACAATGTTTCTCGTAGGCAGAGAAATTGGTTTTCTTGTTCCCAAGTTATTGCAATGTTTCTTATGAGAGGTCATTTTCTTCATTAAATTTGCTGTTACACCTGCATGTGCCGCATCAGCTCTTGATCAATGTGATATTCATCTGTATATTAAAGGGCAACTAGGTAGGTAGAAAGTAGGTGGAAGAGAGGGAAGTAGCCAACACTTCAACTGCTTGCTCAGGTTCTGGCACTGCTAGGCCTTGTGGAATCCACGTCCAGTTTATCTTCATGAAAGTAAGGATGTCCACATTGTCTGTGGATAGGTGGATACTCTTGTCTCTGGAGGACCCAAGAAAAAAAAAAGACTGAGGAGCACAAAACCATCCTCAAGTTTTTGGGTATAGAAATTGACTTGGTGTGCCCACCAATAAGTTTGCAGATTTGCTGGATAATATTAGGAGAGTTCCTCAGGGAAAGAGGATTATACTGCAGGAGCTTCAATCCCTTCTGGGAAAACTGATGTTGCATGTAGGGTGCTGCCTAGAGGGCGTGTTTTTTCGAGACTACTGTCACTGACCATGGAAGACGTCCGAGGTCCTCACCATTATATCCGATATGTAACCAAAAAGCTGAAGGCGGACTTGCAGATTTGGGATGAGTTTCTAGGGACTTTTGATGGCCTGGCTTATTGGCAAATGCCGTCATGCGAGAACAGCAAAATAGACTTTCACATTCACTGATGCGTCCGAAGGCAATAGCTTTGGGGCTTATTTTGCAGGGAGATGGTGTGCGGAGGAGTAGCTGCCCAGTTGGCGATCATTGCTGCTGATCAAGAATCTGGCCTTTTTGGAGCTCTTACCTCTGGTGGTGGAGGTCAAGCTACCGGGGGGGGGGGGGAATGCGGAATAGGGCAGTGCGTTTTTCCGACAATATAGCAGTTATTTCAGCCATTAATTCCTGATTTCCTCTTCGAGGCTGGTGCTGGTTCTACTCCGGCAGCTAGTTTTGTCTTGTCTGCATTTTAATATTATGTTTAATGCTGTGCACATCCCGGGGGGCAACAAAACAGTGTGGCTGATACTCTGTCTCGTTTTCAGTGGGATCATTTACGAGATCTGGTACCATGGCTGTAGAGGATCATGAGATAAGGCTATAGAAACTGGTGAGAAGGTTCCTTGTCCCTTCCACTTGGTCCAGCTATGTGACAGCAATGGTTTATTATGGAGAGGGACGTTGGGCTGCCTCCCTCCAAGCACAGCAGACGCCAATTTTTTCTTTGTGGTACATTGGAGAGCATCAGCGTCCATTGATAAAATAACGTGCGGACTTTTTGTGCAAATGATCGGGTTGGAGAGACTTTACAAAATCATTTGTTGTAAGGCAGGCTCTAAAGGTGTGTCACAGGGAGCACAGGACAACGGACCATCGTAAGTCGGTGACCTGGGAGATCCTAAGGGGGGTGCTAGCCCAGCTTGGGGGAATTTGTTCTTCGTTTTTTTTTTTAGTTAAAATTGTTTACAGCTGTGTTTTCTCTAGCCTTTTATGGAGCCCTGAAGATAAGGGAACTGGTTAGTCAGAATACTTGCTCTCAGGGCGGCTTGTTGTGGGAAGATGTGGAGTTTCAGTTGGACAAGGTGAAGCTGCGAATAAGACAGTCAAAGACAGATCAAAGGGGGAGAGGAACAATTATACCTTTGTGTTCATTAGAGGGCTGTGTGTCATGTCTTGTAAGGGCAATACAGGAATTTATGGAACCAGGCCAGTAACGGGGGGAAGTTTTTTGATTCATGACGGTGGGTCGGCCTTGTCGCGTTTCCAATGTTTGGTTAATCTTGGGTTATGTCCCGAGGATTACGGAACACACTCCTTCAGAATAGGGGCGGCTACTGAGGCAGTACAGCTGGGAATGTCACAAGAAATGGTACAAAGAATCGGGAGGTGGGAATCAGAGAGGTATCGGTTATACATTAGCCCGCAGTGGGTGGATGCTCTCCCGTGATTTACACAAGGAAATGAGTTTGTTTTTTCTTTGTTCAGTACTGTTAACCTTCTGCTTTGAATTTTTGTTTGGCAGGCTTGCATCCCTGCGAAGTGTGGATAGCTGGACATTTGTTTATCCACTGGGCCGAGAAATGGGCAATAATTCTTCTCAGCTGAGAGGGCAAATGTATTGTGGCTGGGTGTTCGGGAGCTAAAATGGGAAGACTTGTGGGAGTTGTTGCAAGAGAAAATGACGGAGGCAGGTCCACTTGATGTTCTGGTCATCCATGCAGGGGGTAATGATTTTGGAAGGGTATCAATGAGGGCTCTTATCAGGGTGGTTAAGACATTCTGGCTATTTTGTTAAATAATCCAGATTGTGTGGTAGTGTGGTCAGAAATTGTCCCAATGTTGGTCTGGTGGTATCCCAGGAATCAAAAGACGGAGGACAGAACCAAAATAAAAGTAAAAAGGGCAGTTTCTAGTTTTGTTTTGGCTGTGTGGTATGGTAGTGAGGCATGTTGAACTGAAGGGGAAAGAGATGCTTTTAGGAAAGACGGGGACATGGGTGTGATAAGTTTGTGTTGGCATTAAAAAAAAAAGTTGGTGTGGCTTTTGAGTTTTGGAAGCTAGGTCAGCAACAAGGGCGTCATTGTTGACCTAGTTATGGCGAGTCCCTTTCCATTTTGTGAGGTGGCGGTTACTTCTGGAAAGGAAGAGGTGGATTCTATGGCACAGGTTTGTTCTAAGTCATATATGGAAGTGGGCAGGTGGTATCTCCTGTCTGGCTTGATTATTGGACATGAGACATGCAGCAGGAGCAGTAGCACTTACACTCGATATGGTTGTTGGCCTACATGGGCTCAGTGGTTTTCACCCCTCACATTAAATATTAAATATTAAATATGTTAATTTGATGAAGATTTTATTATACCAATGGTATGTTTTTGAAAATTAGTTAGCAGTGGCCAATTTTTTGTATTAAAATCAATTCCAACGAGAGCTATGTTTCTTCGAGTATTTACTGGCATGGGGGGAAAAGATGGTGGGGGAGTGGAGTGTGTGTAGTTAGAGTTAAAAATATTTAAGGGGTAGAGCATTCTGGCCCCTGTAAACTGTCATGGCTTTCGAGTCTGCCACCTGTGAAAAAATTAAAATGTTATTTATATTTTTAATTTATTTTTGTATGTATTTCTGTAATGTTGTTGTTTTCTGTATGTTATTATTTTGATTACTTTCCCTACCCCAATTTGTGAAGGGCAATCTCTTTGGTGTTAATCCCCGATTTGGCCTACGTCACCTGTAAAATAAACTAATCTTTATTTTTTTTTTTTTAATTTATGTATGTATTTCTTACATTTTTTAGTTTTCTGTTATTGTTTTGACTACGTTCCCCAGCCCATTTTGTGCAGGGCAATCACCCTGGTGTTCCTCTTGATTTGCAGCCCTCTATACCTTGCTGCCGCCAAATCCCTACATTACAGGCAGTGTGGCATAATGCCCCCAAATCCCCTATTATAGGCAGTGTGGCAGAATATCGCCCCAATCTCCTCCCCCATTATAGACAGTGTGCACAATACCCCCTTAAATCCCCCCAATTATAGGAAGTGTGGCAGAATACCCCCCCAAATCTCCACATTATAGGGAGTATAGCAGAATATGGTCAAAATTCCCCCATTATAGGCAGTGTAGCAGAATACCCCCCAATTCTCCCATTAAAGGCAGTGTAGCAGAATGAGGGGGCCACCAGGCCAGCACAAAATGGGGAAGCAATGGGCAAGGTAGCTCATCCCTGCTCTCCAGCTTCCCCAGGCACCACTTCTGCTTGTCATTAGGCATGGGCACATACAGGTGTGCACACACAAGCGAACACACACACTCCAGTCCGGGTGGTCGTGGCCTGCAGTCACCGTCTATTAATGAATGCAGGACGCAGGCCACACCCATCCACCAAACCCGAGTGTGTGTGCATGCCTGTGTTTGCGCACCTGCGGTTGAGGTGAGGGAGCCCCAGCAGGTGAGGGGATGGCCAGGGTAACTGATACCCTGACCTGTCCCTGCCTGCCACTCCTCCATTTTCTGGTGATTGCAGGAGCCCAATCATTGACCTGGGGGTACCAAATATGTACATTTTTGTTTTCTTCTTTACATTTTCTCCTAAAGACTTTAGTGGGGGGGGGGGGGCCCGAACCCATATTAAAGCTGGGCTGGTTGACATATCTAAATATATATAACTAATATATATTAACTAAAACAAATAATATATATATATATTAACTAAACAAATAAAAAAACAAGCCCCACTGTCAGTTCCATTGATAAAAAGATTGCCCCTAGAGAGTAGTCAGAGTAGTCAGACAGAGGTCTGCGGAGGGCATGCTAATGCATGTGCTGAGGCATCGCGGTCAGAGCAAGTATACGGGGTAATCCCTGATGATGCACACAGGGATGGGGAAATTGACCTCCCTAGGGGACTCCTCTTTTTTATAGAAACAGGACTCTGGCCTACCATTTTGGGTTGTCGCTGAGTACCAAATGCAGTGAGTTTCATCACCAGTGCATTCTACAACATCTTGCTCTTGACAGCCAGGATTATTGAAGGGAGAGCAACTTGGACACATTTTTCCATTGGCCTTCATCCTTTTGAGACGCCCTGTCAAATAATGCAATCCTTTTAAAACTAAATTTGCAAAAGAAATCAAAAAATGTGTGCAGTCATCATCATCATCATCATCATTGCAGCCAATCATGTGACTTGGAAACCATTCAGGTTTGATACACTGACCCACCCTGCCCACTTGACCTTGTCCCTGGTAGGCATGTGATTGGCTGCCACAGAAATGTGATTGACTGCCAAAGTATGGAGAAATGGTAAGCATTAGCAGACTTGACTTTAGTTAACCTTTAGAGGTTAAGTGACATGGCTGCCATACATTGCTTTTGTTTTCAAAATGTTTAGAGAAAAATCATTGGGACATGTGTCTTTGTCAAAAAACATACCATGAAGATGCTCTAGATGCATGGACACTTAACCCTTATAGTGCCCACTTTTGTTGGCTACCTGACATTTACAGGTTACTAGTCACAGGAGAGGAATAGTGGTCTCCCCTCAGCCAGCCCTGGATTCTAAAAGACTCGAGGGCAACTCCATCAATCAAACTTGGGGCATCCCGATGTGATATACTCACATATAAGATTGCTCCCACATTCACTCACCTTTGCTAGGCTCCCATGCCATGCTCGCTAGCTGCAGCCACATCCCTGGCACCCCTGTAGCTGAGGCATGCTCCTGTGCCCAATTATCCAGATCTGCACACAGCAGGGAAATCGGGGATGCGGCTGCTCCCACTCCTTTATGCCGGAGTACTAAACAGGGCTGTTTGCCAATCATTAATATGCATGGCATACAGCACCCATGCATGCTGCTTGGGTGCCAGGGAGAGGTGAGGTGAGTTGTTGGGGCAATTTGGGGGGGGGTTAAAACAGCAGGGCATCCCAAATCTGGATTCCCCGGGGGCAAGGACCAAAACCTAGGATAGGCCTCTTTTAATCTTTGAATGGAATGTGGTAGAAGTGGGCTTCAAACAGAATGAATCAGATGATGCGCTTGGGATGCTTGAAAAAAGCAATTCTGTGAGTACTCACCTGTAGAATTGTTATTATTCTTGCATGGCACGGTCTGCTTCGGTATTCATAACAGTTGGGTTATTCTGCCACAAGGTGGCGCAGTGGTACTGCAGAAAGCTGTGGCATCTCCCGGCCACCTATAAAAACGGTTCCCAGCGTAGACAAGCAGTGAGACAAGAAGCCGGGAGAGAATAAAGGTAAAAAAGTAAAAAATTAACTTGAAACAATCACCATAAAGAGGCAACCAAGAATAACGATAACAAGGGTGGGTCGAAGCAGGCCGTGCCATGCAAGAACAAAAACAATTCTACAGGTGAGTACTCACAGAATTGCTTTTTTCTTTATTGCATGGCGCGACCTGCTTCGGTATTCATAACAATTGGGACATCCAAAAGCAGTGTCCAAAAGTAGGGTGGGATCCCCAATGAGTAACAGCCGGCAGTTCAAGTCACTACCGCCTGAAGCACCTTGCTGCCAAAAGCAGCATCCGCTGAGGCCTTAACATCAACCTTGTAAAACTTGGAAAAAGTATGAACAGAAGACCAAGTAGCGGCCTTGCAAACTTGTTCAACAGAAGCTTGGTGCTGAAAAGCCCAAGAAGCACCAATAGCACAAATGGAATGAGCAGTAATCCTAAAGGGAGGTTCCTTCCCCCTAGAAGAATAGGCTTGAACCACCGCCTGACGGATCCACTTGCTGATAGTGGATTTAGCCGGAGGCAAACCCTTTCTAGGTCCAGAAGTGAGAACAAAAAGAGCATCAGATTTCCTGAAAGGCTCAGTAGCGACCAAATAAAACTTCAGAGCCCTGACCACATCCAGAGAATGCAGTGTCTGCTTCTTGGAATTAGCAGGATTAGGACACAATGAAGGCAAGACAATGTCCTGATTGAGATGAAAGGCAGACACCACCTTAGGCAAGAAATCCGGCTTAAGCCGAAACACCACCTTATCCTGATGCCTCTCAAAATAAGCAGGTTTAATGGAAAGCGCCACCAGCTCAGAAACTCGCCTTACAGAAGTGATAGCCACCAAAAAGGCTACCCTAAGAGTCAGAATGAGCAAAGCAGCCCCACGGATAGGCACCAGATTCAAGTCCCAGACTGGTAGCATAGGCTTACGAGGCGGACGCACATGAGTAGCACCCTGGAAAAAAGTTTTAACCAACCAGTGGTTGGCAAAGGATCTTTGGAAAAAAATTGCCAGAGCTGAAACATGGCCTTTGAGGGTACTTAGTTGAAGGCCATGTTGCAAAAATTCCAGAATCCTGGGAATGGAAAAAACCCAACAGGGAAGTGACTTGGACTCACACCAGGCAATGAAAGCATGTCAGACCCTGTAATAGATAAAGGACGAGGACTTCTTCCTAGCCCGAATCATGGTATCCACAACAGAGGCAGGCAACCCCTTCTCCGTCAAGATGTAGGTTTCAGCAGCCAAGCCGTTCAAGCCAGCGTTTGTAAATTGGGATGGCGTAGCTGTCCCTGAGTGAGAAGATCCGGATCCCTGGGCAAGACGTACTGGTCTACTGTCAACTGCACAACATCTGCGAACCACACCCTCCTTGGCCAACAGGGGGCCACCAGGATGGCTGACACCCCCTTCTGGGCAATCTTGCGCATGACCCTGCCCAGTAGAGGGAACGGAGGGAACACATAGGGAAGCCGAAACTCCGTCCAAGGCATTGCCAGTGCGTCCGTGGCGAAGGCCAGAGGATCCTGTGAAAGGGAGACAAACCTGGGAAGTTTGTGATTGTGACGGGACGCAAACAGGTCCACATACCGCTGACCCCAGAGGTGACACAGGGAGAGAAACACCTGGTAGTTGAGGGACCATTCCCCCAGACGAGACGACCCCCCAGAATGTATACCACTGAGATGCAGGAGACATTCTGTTCCGCCCAAGACAGTATCAGAGACACTTCTTTGAAGGCTCGCTTGCTCCGAGTCCCTCCCTGATGGTTGATGTAGGCAACCACCGTCTGGTTGTCTGAGCGGATCTGAACAGCCCGACCCCGAAGGTGTGTGGTCAGGTCGGACAGAACTAACCTGATCGCCCTCAGTTCCAGGACATTGATGGGAGCATGGGCCTCCTGGGGGCCCCAATGACCCTGGAACTGTAGGGACTTCCAAAAGCCCCCCCAGCCCATCAGACTGGCATCTGTGGTGACAGTCTCCCAGCATGGGGGCAGGAAGGTCCTGCCCACCAGAAGATTCCTTGAGTCCAGCCACCACGAAAGGGATTGCCTGGCCAGAGGAGACAGAGCAAATTCTTGATCCAGGGACACAGGGTCCCGATCCCAAACTGACAAGAGGTGCAACTGAAGAGGTCTCATGTGAAACTGAGCGAAAGGGACCGCCTCGAAGCAGGACACCATCAGGCCCACCAACTGCATCCCCAGACGGATGGAGGGATGAGGACACAAGAGCAGAGCCCGTGCCTGCTTCTGAAGGCCCTCCACCTTCTGCTGAGGAAGGAACACCTTGACCTGAGAGGTATCCAGTGTCATGCCCAGAAAGGACCTCACCAAGGACGAGGACAGTGAAGACTTGGGAAAATGAATCACCCAGCCGAAGGACTCCAGAGTGGAGATCACCACCTGGGTGTCCTGTTCGGCCTGATGAAAGGACTGAGCCACAATGAGGATGTCGTCCAGGTAGGGAAGGATGCGAATGCCCCGGGTTCACAGCAGAGCCATCACTCCCACCAGCACCTTGGTGATTACCCGAGGCGCCGAGGTGATACCAAATGGTAAGGCCACAAACTGGTAATGCTGATCCTCCAGCATGAACCTCAGAAATCTCTGATGACCTGGGAAGATAGGCACATGAAGATAAGCATCCTTGATGTCCACGGTGGTCATGAAGTCGCCCGGGCGAAGAGTACCGACAGCAGAGCGTAGCGTCTCCATGCAAAAATGCTTGAATTTGACAAACTTGTTGAGGCCCTTCAAGTCCAGAATGGGCCTCAGAGAGCTGTCCTTTTTAGGGACAGTGAAGAGATTGGAATAGTACCCCTGACCCTGTTCTTGATAGGCACCGGACAAATGACCCCTGATTCCAGCAGGCATTGAACCGCCAAAAGTAACCCTTGAAATGTGGAGCCTCCAGATGTGAGCAAAGAGCCGAAGCCGTTCCCCCACCCAGATGGGTGAGGGCGCCCCCTCATGCCTGGGGGGCATTGGGAGGAGATTTGGGCTTGGAACCCCAGGAGAGACCGGGACATCCACGGGATCTGCCACGGCCCCAAGACTCTCTGTGGCTACCTGAGCAGAGGGAGCCACGACCTCCTCTGGAAGAACGAAGGGAGGGGAGGGAGACGGAGGTCTCCCGAAAAGGCTGGGGCCTCCTACGCTGAGGCAGCCTGCCATCCTTGGCCAAAACATCAAGACACTCACCAAAGAGCCGCAGCCCCGCAAAGAGGAGCCCAGTGAGAGCCTTCTTAGCAGCAGCATCAGCTGCCCACTGACGTAACCAAACAGAGCGGCGCATAGCCACCAAAAGTGCAGAGGCCCTACCGCCCAGCCTCACAGCATCATCCATGGCAGTAAGGATAAATACAACAAAATCAGAGCAAAGCAAGAGGGCCCTATAATCCTCCCTCCTCCTACCAGCCATAGCGCCATGGCAGAGACGCTTGAGCAGTTTTTTAAGGGCAATAGCAGTAATGGCAGCAGCACAGGCCGGGCGCAGTCCAGCCCCCACACAAGTAAAAGCATGGCAGGCCAGCTGATCCATGCGCCGGTCCTCGCTGTCCTTCAGAGTGGTAGTGTCAGGGGAAGGCATGACCGAAGTATTAGACAGGCCTAGCACGGGAGCGTCCACCTCAGGGGGACAGGACCAACGCTTTACTAGATCAGCAGGAAAGGGATACCTCTTATCCAATCCCTTGGGCACAGCGGGCAGCCTGTTAGGGCGTTCCCACTCCCTAAGCACCATAGAAGTGAAAAGGCCCTGCTCAGAGAACTCCAGACGCTGTTTACCAGGACGAAAAAGCTCACCCTGCTTTCTTTTAGCTACCTCAGGGGGAGCAATGTGCAAGATTTAAAAAATTTGTGACAGCAGATTGTCCGTGTCCTCAGGGTGCCATGATTCCTCCCCAGATGCAAACCCAGGGTCACTAATGCAACCCTCCTGCTGGTCCCCAGAGGAGTCAGAGTCCTGGAACAGTTCCCCTTCCTCTAGGGAATAAAGTCCACCAGTGGAATCAAATTCCTCATACTCCTCAGTGGAGCGGGAGGGTGTGGAAGTCAGGTGCCGCTTCTTGTCAGAAGCCTTCCTAGGAATAGGCCCGGCAAGTTGCTTCTCAATTTTGGCCACACGAAGTGCCAGATCAGACTGTGACCCCCTGCTAGCATTCTCCTCACTGGGAGCTAATTGCAGCAGTGGGGGGGGTAGGTGATGCCGAAGGGGGCACAGAGCTGGGAAGCGATGCAGGCAAACCAAGCTGGAGCGCAAGGACACTTTGAGCGCACGGCATGCACACCCTGACACTGTCACTCACAGGGGATACCCCACACATGGCGCACAGCCGGGATTGCCCCGAAGGACCCCCAAGCATGCTATCCCCAGAAGCCTCCATATGGTGATTAACCCAGGCACAATAGGCCAGCGCTGGGTAAAGGCTAATACAAAAGCCACCCGGGATGCCCCCAGATCAGCAAAGGGTGGGGGGGATGAGGGGGAGGAAGGAGTAGAGACGGGAGAAACCACAACCCACTGGTATCCCGCCTGAAAGACATAAGTAAAAACGACACATGAGCATCCCGCAGCACATGCCCCACTAGACCAATAAACCCCCCCCCCAAGGGGGACTCACGGACCAAGGGCACTGCAGGGTCACCAAGGCACAGACTGCAGGATGAAGCGACACACCGGAGGAAACAACGCTGCAGCCCGGAAGGTAGAAATCCAGACGCGCAGCTAATCCAAAATGGTGCCGGTAGAGGTACCTCGAGGGACGGGCTGCAGGGCGATACGCGTCATGCCCTGCCCCCCCAAAGAGCGCGAAAACAGCGCCCGCGTGACCCCGCCGGTGCCATGACAAAGCAAAAACGCCACAGGTTATAGCTCCCACAGCCGCGGAGCACAGTACAAAGCGGTGCGGCGGCCCAAAACACCAAAAAACACACTGTAAACGGCCAAAACACTACAACTAATACCACTCGCTTCTACCACCCCCCCCCCCCCCCTTCCCGAACAAAGTCAGAGAGGGGTAGGAGAGAGAGAGACGAGAAGGCAGCAGCGGGTATCCCGGCCAGAAGGGGGGGGGGGGCCTGAAGGAAAAGAAAGGGACACAGTCCCCAAAACACTCACCCCCTCAGAAGCCAAGGCAGGAACTCTGCATCCCTAGTAGGCTCACCATAAAGCCTATGGCCGGCAACCCTTTGTGTAACAGGGTCTGCGGCTTGGAGCAGCGCTCCAGGAGCACTTGACCCTAGTGCTCTTCTACCCTCGCCCGATCAGCCAAGGCTGGGAGGCAGTGAGGGTCCAGCAACGGGTGGAAATAGACTTGCAGGGCCGCAGGCTTTGGTTGCCCCACTCACCTGCGCAAGAGAGAGAGACATCTTCTAACTTCGCAGTTTCACTGCAGAGGAAACACTGGGAACTCTATGGTTAAGTTTTAATGGGGGTCGGGAGATGCCACAGGTTTCTGCAGTACCACTGTGCCACCTTGTGGCGGTATAACCCAACTGTTATGAATACCAAAGCAGGCCGTGCCATGCTATAAAGAAAAGTCAGCTGGTTCACAGACAAAAGCTGGGGTGATTTTGAGTGTAAAAAAGTACCTCTTTCTGTTTGGAAAGTGAAGAATCAATGGCTTAGCCATAAATGAATTATCTGAAACCAAACCCTAACAATTCAGATTGAGTTCCAAGGGAAGGCTGGGATCTGGAACATGTCATAGTCCCATGAGAAGGATCAGTCTTCAGCAGTAGAGATGAGCACACTGGTTCGCTGGGACCAGAGTTCAAGTTTTCCTTGTCACAAAGTCCTGACGCACCTGCTCTCTTGCTGTACCCCTTTCTGCCCTGCTGCTGTCCTGTGCTGACCTCCACAGAATCCAAAGCCCCGGCTGTGCTCCCTCCATCTCTGCTCCCCACCGCAGGGAGGGGCAATTAAACTGATGTCACAGCTCATGTCCAGTACAAATAGTCCCTCCCTGAGGCGAGGGACTGAGCTGTCACTGACAGAGGGAAAGATCAGCCTAAGCTGGCCACGTTGCAGCAGCTGATCAGCAGCAGTGACGGATCGACGTGGGACACAACGCTGGATGTCTGCACAACCGGGCGTTGGATTAGAGGTAAGTATGGAGTGGGGAATAATACATTTTTCCTTTCCATTTTTTTTTACATTTTCATTCCTGTGTCAGCGTTTTATTTACATTTAACTCTTTGAGAAATGGTAATGAGTCCTCGAGACCAGTTCACAGGGCAGGAGGGGCTTGCAAGTCACCTGCCAGTAAGTGGGTGACTTGCCATAACCCCCAGTCCCATTACCTGCATCCTAAAAGCGCAGGGGGGTGCAGAAGAGCCCACAGAGGACTTTGCCTGCGCTGGAACAGGGACGGAGGTACGCTTCTTTTTTTTTGGAGTGAGTTTGTTAAATGTTCGGTTTGGACGTACAGACAAAAATTTATTTCAGAAATTCAGCAAATCGCCTCAACCAAATTTTTAAAAAGTTTGCTCTTCTCTATTCAACAGTATATAAAAGGGAGCTTGTATACCCCATTGTTACATTGATTAGATTGTACCTATATGTAGAAGTACTGAAATGACCAGAAATGGAACAAAGATGTATTCTCTTACATGAGATGCCTGGTGGATCACACATGTCTGAATCACAGCAGGAAGTTCTTATGGCTATATTCTTTTCTTTGCTAGTTATGGTGCCATCCATTTCACATTGGTCAGTATTGCCACATCTTCGAATTACATGCACGGTCAGTGTTCGGTCTTTAACTAGAAAAAAAAAACTTTTGACCATTTACGGAGGCAGCATCACTGAGAGTGATACAACTGGCTCTGTGTTCTTGTGCTGCTGTTGTGCTGTTACATTGAAAAAATACAATTCTGTGAAACTTACCTGTAGAATTGTTTTTAAATATATCCAGTCCAGGTCGTCCCAGAAGTGATGACATGTGGCTATTCCGCCCCCAGGGGGCGCTCGACTGCAAGATCAAAAGCTGTCGCTCCTCCCGGCCCCCTATAAAAGCAGGCATCTCTCTATGATTTCCCTGTGGTTTAACAGCAGTAAGAAAAAGAGACAGGCCGGGAGGCCAAGAAACCATGTTATCTCACATAGCTTCAGCATGTACTCTCTCCAACAAAAACTTAAGGACAACGGTTGAATATGAAAATGGTAATCACCATAACAGGCAAACAAGAGATAATGAACAAAGGGCGGGGTGGGACGACCTATATTCAAAAACAATTCTACTGGTGAGTTTCACAGAATTGTATTTTTCACTATATCCAGTCCAGGCCGTCCCCCAAAAGTGATGACATGTGGGACATCCAAAAGCAGTTTTCACTAGGGCGGGATCCCCAGTGCGGAACAGCAAGTAGTTCATTTCACTACTGCCTGAAGCACCTTGCGGCCTAAGACAGCATCAGCTGAGGCCCTAACATCAACCTTGTAAAACTTGGTAAAGGTATGAACTGAAGACTAAGAGGCCGATTCATTAATAGCGCCAGGTAGCGACAGATGAGCGACAGTAGCGGTATTTTCACAGCGCACGCTAGTATTCGCTGTGCTTGGCCGTTGTTCGGCTGTTGACAGCGACTCAGTCGGTGTGCGGTAATGTTGAATACGGGTTTAGGAGTCGCTGTTTGACAGGTTCCGCGCTGTATGGGAGCGCATGACAGCGAATGGCCATAGCGAACGGCTCCCAGCATATTCATTAACAAATCATGCTCAAAAAATTCTCGCGCTGTGAAATGCTTGTTTAAACCCCAGAGCGCTGGCGGCGATGGCTTAAAAGTAGTTTTTAACCCCCAAACAACCATATTTTTTGATTATAAAATTAAACAAGTTTTTCTAAACATTTTGTAATATGAATACATTAATATCAGACCTGTAATATCAATTCTGCACAAATGTTTTTTTTTTTACCTTAAAAAAAATATCTAACATTGCAGAAGTGGTCACAGAATTTTTGACATTTAAAATAAATAAATAAATAATAGCAATTAATTAAGAATATTTAAAGATTGCTCCATTGAAATGCATTGGAGAGCGCCAGGTAGCGAGAGGTCATACCTGTCGCTGTTCAAGGTCGCTCCCTGGCGCTGTGGGGTGAGGCTGGAATAATGATGAATGATTCGCTATCTGGCGCTCTGTCAGTCGCTAAGCAGGATCGGCTTGATAAATGTGTGATTGTGGAGGGGAGCCGGCGTTCTCGTGGCGGTGACCGTCATTACCGTTCGCTCACCATTCGCTACCTGGCGCTATCCCTTGTTAAATAAGGGCCTAAGTGGCGGCCTTACAAACTTGTTCAACCGATGCCTGGTGCTGAAAAGCCCAGGAGGCAGCAATAGCTCTGGTAGAATGAGCTGTGATCTGAAAAGGGGGTTCCTTTCCCTTGGCGCTTGCACCACCGCCTGTCTGATCCACTTACTCAGAGTGGACTTGGCTGGTGGCAAGCCCTTCCTAGAGCCTTCTGTTAGGACAAAGAGCAAATCCGATTTCCTGAAAGATTTAGTCGCAACCAGGTAATACTTAATGGCTCTGACCACATCCAAGGCATGGAGGGTCTTTTCCTTAGCATTAGTCGGTGCTGGACACAAGGAAGGCAAGACCACTTCCTCATTAAGATGAAAGGGAGAAACGACCTTAGGCAAAAAATCAGGTTTAAAACGAAAAACCACCTTATCCTTATGCCGCTCAAAATAAGGAGGCTTCATACAAAGCGCGGCCAGCTCTGATACGCGACGCACCAAAGTGATCGCTACCAAAATGACCACCTTGAGGGTCAAAATAGGCAATGCAGCATCGCACAAAGGCTCAAAGAGAGGCCCCTGGAGAGAAGAAAGTACCAAGTTCAAGTCCCCACACCGGTAATACAGGTTTACGCTGTGGACGTATGTGGGTGACTCCCTGGAAAAAAGTCTTGATCAATCTATGATTGGAGAAGGATCTCTGGAAAAAGATGGCCAAGGCAGAGACCGTGTTGTAAAAACTCCAAGATCCTAGAGATAGAGAATGTGCGACAAGGTAGACTCTTGGATTCACACCAAGCAATGTAGGCATGCCAAACTCTGTAATATATCATGGAAGAAGACTTCTTCCGTGCCTGAATCATAGAAACATAGAAGGTTGACGGCAGAAGGAGACCATACGGTCCATCTAGTCTGCCCTTATGTGTATACTGTATGTACTCTTTATCTTAGGATAGATGTGTGCTTATCCCAGGCATGTTTAAATTCAGTGACTGTTAATTTTTCAACTACCTCTGCTGGAAGTTTGTTCCAAGCATCTACTACTCTTTCTGTAAAATAATATTTTCTAACATTGCTCCTGATCTTCCCCCGACTAGCTTCAGGTTGTGCCCCCTTGTTCTATCGTTAAGTTTCTTCTTAAAAACACTGCCCTCCTGAACCTTATTCAATCCTTGCACATATTTAAAGGTCTCAATCATGTCCCCCCACTCCCTTCTTTCCTCCAGACTGTACAAATTAAGTTCTTTAAGTCTCTCCTGATAAGTTTTAAGTTTAAGTCCTTCCACCATTTTCGTTGCCCGCCTTTGGACTCGTTCTATTTGAATAATGTCTTTTTGCAGGTAAGGTCTCCAGAACTGCACACAGTATTCTAGCTGTGGCCTTACCAGGGCTCTATACAGCGGCATCACAACCTCCCTCTTCCTACTGGTGATGCCTCGAGCTATGCAGCCGAGCATCCTGCTTGCTTTTCCCACTGCCTGGCTACACTGTCCACTCATCTTGCAGCTATCAGTAATCAGTACCCCTAAATCTCTCTCCTCCGAGGTCCTGGCTAACACAGTACTGCCCATACGGTACTCAGAGCAGGGATTCCTTCTACCCAAGTGCATGATTTTACATTTAGAGACATTAAACTCTAGTTTCCACAGTTTTGACCATCTATCCAGTAAAGCTAAATCATTTTCCATGTTGCAGACACCTCCAGGAATATCCACCCTATTACTAACCTTTGTATCATCAGCAAACAGACAAACTTTTCCTACCAAGCCTTCTCCTATGTCACTTACAAATATATTAAAAAGAATGGGGCCCAGGACAGAGCCTTGCGGCACACCACTTGTAACTCGCCTTTGTTCAGATTGCACGCCATTTACAACAACGCTCTGATACCGATCCCTCAGCCAACTGGAAATCCACTGAACTATCCAGGGATTGAGTCCTACCTTCGATAACTTATCTATGAGCTCCTTATGTGGTACAGTGTCAAAGGCTTTGCTAAAATCCAGATAGGCGATGTCCACAGCACCACCTTCATCTAACACTTTAGTGACATTGTCAAAGAAATCAATAAGATTGGTCTGACATGATCTGCCCTCAGTAAAGCCGTGCTGTTTTGGGTCCAATAGGTCATTAATTTTTAGATGGGAAATTATCTGTTTTTTTAAGAGTGTTTCCATTAATTTGACCACTATAGATGTTAAACTAACTGGCCTGTTAGTGGCCTGTATGCACAACCATGGCAGACAGCCCCCTTCCCCATCAGGATAGAGGTTTCAATAGCCAGGCCATCAAAGCCAGCGTCTGTAAATTGGGGTGCCGCAGCGACCCCTGTGTGAGAAGCCCTGGGTCGTCGGGCATGATGTAGCGATCCACTGACATCTGAACTATGTCCGCAAACCAACTCCTTTTCGGCCAGCGAGGAGCCACTAGGATGGTTGGAACCCCTTCCTGGGCTATCTTGCGCAGCACTCGTCCCAGGAGTGGAAACGGAGGGAATGTATAAAGGAGCCTGAACTCCGTCCAAGGAAATGCCAGAGCGTCTGTGGCGAAGGCCAGAGGATCTCTGGATAGGGAGACGAACCTTGGGAGCTTGTGATTGTGTCTGGACGCAAACAGGTCCTCATCCGTTTGACCCCAACGGAGACACAGAGCATGAAAGATCTTGTTGCTTAGAGACCATTCCCCCAGACGAGAGGCCCCCCTGCTCAGGGAGTCTGCCTCCTGGTTTTCTACCCCAGGGATGTAAAGCGCCGAGATGCAGGGGACATTCTCCTCTGCCCAAGTCAGAATCTGGGTCACCTCCTTGAGGGCTCGCTTGCTCTGAGTCCCGCCCTGGTGATTGATGTAGGCGATGGCCGTCTGATTGTCTGAGTGAACCTGGATCGCACGACCCCTTAAATGGGGAGTCAAGTGAAGAAGCACCAACTGGATCGCTTTCAGCTCCAGGAGATTTATGGGCAAGTGGTTCTTCTGCGGACCCCACTGACCCTTGAACTTCTGCGTCTGCCAAAATCCTCCCCAGCCGGTCAGACTGGCATCCGTGGTAACAATCTCCCACCTGGGAGTCAGAAAGCACTTGCCCACCAACAGGTTTCTGGGGTCCAGCCACCACAAGAGGGACTGTCTGACCAGGGGAGACAGAGAAAATTCCTGTTCCAGCGACCCCTGCATCCAGTCCCAGCCGGTCAACAGGTTCAATTGAAGGGGTCTCATGTGGAACTGGGCGAAGGGCACTGCCTCGAAGCATGACACCATCAGGCCCACCAGCTTCATCCCCAGACGGATCGATGGTCGCTGACAAAACAGCAAGGCCTGCACCTGCGTCTGAAGATCCACTACCTTCTGCTGTGGCAGGAACACCTTGACCTGAGAGGTGTCCAACGTCATGCCCAGGAAGAACCTCACCGTTGAGGGAGTGATTGAAGACTTGGGGTAATTGATTACCCATCCGAACTCCTCAAGAGTGGATAACACGGCCTGGTGTCGCTCTCGGCCCGCTGAAGGGACTGAGCCGCAATCAGTAAATCGTCCAGATAAGGCAGCAGCACACGAATGCCCTGATTCCTCCATGATGCCCGCCAGCACCTTAGTGAAAACCCAGGGGGCTGAGGATATCCCGAACGGCAGAGCCACAAACTGGTAATGCTGGTCCCCCAGAGCAAATCTCAGGAACCTCTGATGTCCCTGGAATATCGGGATGTGCAAATAGGCATCCTTGATGTCCACCGCGGTCATGAAGTCGCCGGGCCGAAGCAAGCTCACCGCAGATCGCAAGGTTTCCATGCGGAAATGTCGGACTCTGACGAACCTGTGGAGCCCCTTCAGGTCCAGGATAGGCCTCAGCGTTCCATCCTTCTTGGGAACCGTGAACAGATTGGAGTAGAAACCACGGCCCTGCTCCTGGTGAGGCACAGGGCAAATCACTCCCAACCGCAGAAGGTGCTGCATGGCCATTCTCAGGCCCTGTGCTTTCACTGGGTTCTGGGATATGCGAGACCGAAGAAATCTTGAGGGCGGTCAGACTGCCAGCTCTATTTTGTAACCGGAGGACACCACCTCCTGAATCCACTGATCCGAGACGCGCTGTCTCCAGAATTGAGAAAATAGTAGAAGCCATCCCCCCACCCGGATGAGTGAGAGCGCCTCCTCATGCCTGAGGGGCCTTGGCAGAGGGCTTGGACTTGGATCCCCAGGAGGGATTGGGTCGGACGCACGACCTACCTCATCCCCAGGAATCTCTGCAGCCACCTGAAAAAGAAGAGCCTCTTCCTCCTCGAAAGGAGCGATAGGCAGAGGCACCCCGAAAGGGCCGCGCAGGCTTCCGTCGCTGAGGGAGTCTACCGTCCTTATTTAGGAGATCCAGATGGTCGCCGAACAATCTGTGCCCCACGAAGGGGATACTAGTGAGCGTCTTCTTGGCCGTGGCGAAGCGCAACAAGCATGGCCGAAACCCTGGCACCGAGCCGGACACCATCGTCCATGGCAGAGACAACATAGGCAATAAAATCCACACAAGCCTTGAGGTCTTTATACTCCTCTGCCCACTTGCGAGACTTAGCAATATCCACCAGACGTCTCACCTTCTTTCTGATGGCTAAGGAGACAATAGCTGCGGCACACACGGGGCGAAACCAAGCACCAGCAAAGGTGAAGGCATGACAGACCAGCTGATCCATGCGCCTGTCAGCTGGATCAGGTAAGAAAGCGGTATCGGGTGACGGCATAACCGTAGTGTTGGATAACACCGACACAGGGGAGTCCACCTCAGGGGCACTGGACCATAAGCGGACAAGCTTCTCAGGAAAGGGATACCGCCTGTCCAGTCCCTTAGGCACCGACGGTAGCTTGTTAGACCTTTTCCACTCCTTGAAAATCATATTAGAAAAATGGGCCTGCTCAGGAAAGACACGCCTCTGTTTCTCAGGCCGAAACAAATCACCCTGCTTCCTCTTAGCTGCTCTTGGAGGGACAATGTGCAACGTCTCAAAAACTGACGCCAGCAACTTCTCCGTATAATCAGGGAGCCACGTATCCTCGTCAGAGGAAGAGCCAGACCCACCGTCATAGCCAACAAAATAATCCACTGAGGAGATGGAGTCCTCATGCAACTCTCCTTCCTCCACGGAGCCCAGACCTCCAAAAAGCTCATCATCATCATCATTATCCGAGTAAACGGGCTCCATGTGCCGCTACTTACTCGTGGCCTTCTTAGGAGCCGCACGCAAGATCTGTCTCTCAAGGCTGGACACCCAGAATGCCAAATCAACTTGGGACCCCCTGTTGGCTTCCCCCTCGCTGGGGGCTAGGGGCAGATACGCCTGCCTGATCATGCTCCAAAATGACGCTCCTGGCGCAAGTGACACAAACAGTGCTATGTCCGCCCAGAGGGCTAGTACCGCACATGGGGCAGAGCTTCACCCGCCCAGATGGGGCCCCTAGCTCACTATCCCTGAAGCCTCCATTATGGTGATTAGTAGACAAAAATCTCTATGCAGGTTACAAGGCACTAACGGCCCAAACCGCAATAGCCCTCCAATATAGTCCCTCTTTTTGTGTGATCCCTCTTAATAAAGGGGGAAGGAGGGAGGGGGCGGGGGACTGAGAGGAACCCCAACCCACATCTATAAGGGCCTGACCTGAAAGACACAAGCAGAGAAGGGGCCATAAGCATCCCACAGCACATGCGCATAGCAGTAATACAATAAAATAGAGAACAAAGGAACTCACGACACCGACAGGGATGGTACACCGGACGGGTCCCAGCAAGGCAGGAGGGCAGCAGCAAGATGGCGCCGAGCAGCAGCTCAGCGCGTTCCTCGAGGGGCGGGCCTCACTGGCAGTGATGCAAAAAGCGTCGTAATGTGGCCCCCCCCGATGGCGCGAACACAGCGCCCGCCTCCTGCCTCCTCACAGCGCCAGACCAAGATGGAGGCCGACCTCCAGGAGCTGAGACATGCCGCAGGACAGCCCACAGCGGGGCCCCCGCATGACACGCAGCGAGCGCACTTACACCGCGCGGGAGACAAGGCCTGCGGCCTCAAGAAAGGCCACCAGCAGCGTGCACCCCCCCCCCTCACAGCTTAATGCCCAAGATGGAGGGGAAAGGGAGCAGGAAGAGACAACTCGAGGGAGCGAGGGAGGTAAGTATGACCAGCGCACGAAGCAAGTAAAGTGACAAAATCACACAACAATAATAATAAAGCTTGTGGGGCACAGGGAATAAACAAGACAATAAGTGGTTCCCCCCCCCACCAAGGTTCACCATCAGCCTATGGCCGGCTACCCTTTAGACAGGGTCTGCGGCCCAGAGCCTAGCTCTGCCAAACGCCTGACCCCCGGCGTTCTCCCTACTGTCACAGTCCCGACAGCCGTGGCTGGGAGGCATAGTGGGTCCACGGTGGTGATGAGCGAACGGGTTCGGACGAACCGGAATTCGCTCCGAATTTCAGGAAATATTCGATTCGGCACGAACCCGGTAAAGCCGGCCGGCCCGCTCCCACCATGCCGGCATTTAAAAAACAAAGAAAAAAGAAAAAATGCCGGTATGGTGGGAGCGGGCCGGCCGGTTCCGCACTGACAGCGGAACCGGCCGGCCCGCTCCCACCATGCCGGCATTTAAAAAACAAAAAAAAAAAAAAAGCATTTTTGCCGGCATGGTGGGAGCGGGCTGGCCGGCTCCGCTGTCAGCGGAACCGGCCGGCCCGCTCCCACCATGCCGGCATTTTAAAAAAAAGGCAAACACTTACCTGCAGGTCCAGAGCGTGGAGGCCGGCACCGCTCTCAGCTGTCATCTGAGGGCGCGTCATCAGAGGGCGCCTCTGATGACGCGCCCTCAGATGACAGCTGAGAGCGGCGCCGGCCTCCACGCTCCGGACCTGCAGGTAAGTGTTTGCCTTTTTTTCTCAAATGCCGGCCGGCCCGCTCCCACCATGCCGGCAAAAATGCATTTTTTTTTTTTTGTTTTTTAAATGCCGGCATGGTGGGAGCGGGCCGGCCGGCTTTACCAGCCCGCCGGCCGGCTCCGCTCCCACCATGCCGGCATTTTGGATGGGGAACTTCGTAAAAGTTCGATTCGGCCGAACCCGAATTTCTTTGTGAAATTCGGTGAATCGGCCGAATCGAACTTTTCAAAAGTTCGCTCATCTCTAGTCCACGGGATCAGTGGGAATAGGGTCCGCAGCGGCCGACGGGCTAGGAGGCCCCGCTCAGCTGCAATATTCAGGAGAGAGTATCCAACGATTTTCAGCAGCCAGAGTGCAAGATGAACACTGGGAAATCATAGTGAGACACCTGCTTTTATAGGGAGCCGGAAGGAGCGACAGCTTTTGATCTTGCAGTCGACAATACCCACATGTCATCACTTCTGGGACGACCTGGATTGGATATAGTAAAAAATACAGCCAATACCCTGCTATTCTACATTGTTTAGTAGCCAGGGGCTTTGTGTTACAAGAAATATAGAAGATGATTAAGGACCCGTTCTGTGCGTCCGAAACGCATTAGAAATGCGTGACATACTTTGATTTGCCAGGGTCCTATATTGTTTTTAGGCTGCATTTTGTATGGAGATGTTTTTTATACCGATTGGATTAATAAAGTTTGAAGATTTTTAGGAGTGCGGACCTCTTCTATATTTCTGGATACTTTGTGGGGCTGGGACGGTCCCAGGTCCTACCGGTGTGCGTTTACCTTCTTTCTTGGATTTGGCTTTGTGTTACAATGCAATTAGCTTTACACAGCTGACTGCAATGTGAGAGTCATCTCCCCATCATGCTGCTGTGATGAAGAGATTATTCATAAAATTCCTGCATATGTATATAGCCTTATTCCGTAGCTTAGCATATACAATAATTGAAGAAGAAAGAACTGTGTAATCTTGCTGTTACATTGTAAAGAGCCGCTGTAACCATGATTGCTCCCTGTTGTGTTACATTGCATAGCTAACTGACTCTTGTTGTTAGAATGTTATCAGCTTCATAGTTGACTACCATGAGAGAGTGATCTCTATTTTGCTGCTGTGATGAAGAGATCAATCTTAAAAAAATAGTGTCAGAGCAGAGCATATACAGTAATCAAAGGAGGAAGAACCGCACAGTTCTGCTATTGCTATGTAAAAAGCCACTGAGCTCACTGCTTTAACATAGTAAAAAAATGGCCATGCAGCTGTTGTCACAATGTAACAATGGATGTTCCCTGTTGTGTTACAATGTATAGCAGCGCGGATCTTTCTGTTACAATATAATCAGTTACTTACAGCTAACTGCCACCCTGTGAGTGATCTCTCCCCCACAGCTGCCGTGAGTAAGTATGTTGAAAAATGCTGTATATATTTGCTGCCTATTCTCAAAGCATAGCAAAGCATATACAATCAAAGCAAGATGAAATGTGCAGAGAACTGTGGTTAAACTAGCCTCTGAGGTTACTCCATTTTCTGAACTACATTTTGCTTCCTTTACTTGACACAGTTCAAATTTTGGAGCTCATGAACAGCTGTTTTTTAAGGATCACCTAAATAAATCAGAGAGAGACTTCAACAGGACCTAAGGTCCAGACCACCCTACCCCTCCCTCCTCCCCTTAACCTCAGTCCTTGGACGAGAATCCAGCAAGGCCATCGGCCATCCGGCACTCTTTTAGGCATTGACATTCTGGCTGCTGGAATGTCCTGCCCAACGTGAGCTGCGGCAGCCAATTCCAACACTGGATTTTCATTGAACCGAGCTTAAGGTGAGAATTACGGGTGTTCTGGGGGGTTATGGGCGGGTGGGCTCCAGCATTCATTTAGCGGTGGGGGTTAGCGTTGGGGGCCAACACCCGCGCTGTGCAGCTTGTTGGTCCGTTTTCAGCGTTCAAGTGTATTCAAGTATATTACAAGTCAATAAAATACAAGTTAAAATATAGAGATGTTAAAATTCCTTTTTTTTAGTTCTCTGTAAGTTCTAAGAAGCCAAGCATAACTTTAATAAATCAGGGCCTTCAGCTTTCACTGTTGCAACCTAACTGACCCACCTTCAGTTATCCTTCTCAGTTCTGTAAGGCAAACATCTTGATCTGGATGGCATAAAGTCTGATATCTGAGACAGGTAGAAGCGTGTTCTAGATAGCAGCTATTGCACCACAAAAAGTTTCCTGGCACAAAAAAAAGATATCAGCACAAATACCTGAGTGTATTGTATGCATTATTCTTTTTGTATACATTCTGTTTGAACCACAGTACTTCTTTTTAGAAAACATAAGACCATGGACCTTGAGTAAGCTATACTTTGGGTCTACAAAAGGAAATTGTTCTCAGGGGGCCACCCCTCTGATGGCTGTGGATAAGAGGGAGGCACCAAAGGACTGCAGCGTAGGCACAGAGGCACTCTGGCTTGGAGGGAAGTACAGAAGAGAGTTGGAGAGAGCACCAAAGCATAGTAGATAGGAGGGGCTCAGAGGGGCACTGGATAGGAGAGATGTGCTGGGGGCCAGGGGTAGACTGGCCATAGGGCATACCCCCTGCACTGGCCTGCTGCCGAGGCTCCAGCTTTTTGTGGTGGTCAGCATGAATGTGAGCCACTGTGGCAGCCCCCATTCACCCGGCTCATGGCTAGAAGCCAGAGTCTGCATTAAATTAGCATACAGTCAGACATTGCAGGAGAGATGGCAGCCTTCCTATGATGTCCAGGTGGTGCACAGCACTAGCATGAGAGTCCCGGAACTCTCATGCCACTCACCATGTTATGGGGGATTCTGCCACTCAGCATGTTATTGAGGATTTTGACACTCAGCATGTTATGGGGGGGGGGGGGGGTTCTGTCACTCAGCATGTTATGAGAGAGGGGAAAAGGGGTCTGTGCCTCAGCATGTTATAGGGTTTCTGCTTTAGAGCCCGTTATGGAGGGATTTTGCCACTCAGCAGGTTATGGAGGGGGTTCTGCCACTTAGCCTGTGATAAGTGGGTTTCTGCACACTGCCTGGGGGAGCGTGGACAGAAAAGTCCTGAGTTATTTTTTTAACCTGCCCCTGCTGGGTGTAATGAGAAGGAGGTACAGAGAGGCAGTGGTGGGAGGTATGCATTGGGGGCAGTGAGAAGAAGGAGCAGTGGGTGGAGGGATGCCCTGGATGACATTTGGGAGGGTTGTGTTGGGAGCAGTAGGAGGAAGGTCCAGGGATGTGTTGGGAAAGTGGGAAGAATTATAACTGGGGAGCTGCAATTACTTTTTTTCCTAATGTTTGATTGATTCCATTAGTCAGGCGGATGCGGAGTTTGGGGTGGGTGACATCTACTTTAGAGTCTGCAACCAGCTTTACTTGCTGGTTTGTGTGTAACCAGGACTCTATTCGCAGCAGCTCCTTTGTCTTTCTGAGGCTTCAATGAAAATTGCATTCATGTGATGGGGAGAGATGGAAAGACAGGGAGGAAGTACTGCCCTGGGGGCCTGTAGATGGCACCCGCCAGACACTTGCTCACAAAGGTTATGCCTTTTATTCAGTACACTGGTTCAAGGATTGGGTGACTGATCTGTCACTCAAGGTGTCAGCTTCTATAAAAATTGCCCACCCTCAGAGCATTCTTTTAATGTTATTGGTGTCATGTTGTGGATAGCTTGGACTTGTAAAAAGCTAAGTGCAAAAATAGCTTCTTCCAATTAGCTATCAATCAACTGTAAAATCTATCCGCCCCTATCATCAAAGCGAAAGCAACACACCCACTATATTTCAAAGGAGGGCGTTTGTCCGAAACTCCATTTAGGAATAGAATATGTACATGAGCTAATGCTAGGGCCACTCATCGAGTAAGGCATATGCAGTATATGGGTCTAAAACATGTAGTAATGGCATTTTGGGAAAAGGGGTAAGAGGATTAAAAAGAGTGTAAACTGTTGATCTCCTTCAACTTCACCTATCATTGTCACCTAATGTTGCCAAATGGAATGAATATTTATTAATGATTTACAAGGTATTAGTGTCACCTTACATTGTGTGTGGATATATATATATATATATATATATATATATATATATATATACGTTGTTTGGTTATGTGTGTACATTTATGTGAGTACAGTCCATATTCCTTGTGTTTCCAAGTATAGTCCTATTCTTTAATTCCTGGTGTATAGAGTTTTACCATCAAATTCCTTTGTGTTGTACATCATCACATTCCAGTGCCTTTTATGATGATGGGCAGCCAGGGAGCTCCTCAAACTGGACCAACAGCCTGGCACAGTTGGAAAAGAATGGTAGGGGCCATTTTGGAGCTTCCTCTCCCAGCTGACAACTGACAATGCACAGTAACAGGAAGCCCAGCAGCACTTCCTGTTTGCAGATGGCCTGCAAATGCATGAACTGCCATCTTGTTTTTAAAATGAATCCCAGCAGGAGTTAGGAATATTTTATGTGCAGCAATCTAAATTGCCCCGGGGAAGGATACATATGAGCACTGTTTGTTGTACTGGTCTGGTTTAGGTAATTTTTGATTTTTGGTCCGCTTTGATTAAGGGGTACTAAAGAATGTTTGTACAGCAAAGCAACACCTCTTGCTGTGGCCAGAGATGCTGAATTCATCCAGACCAAGGGGGGCAGGGTTCACTGGATTGTTCTTTGAAATAATTACCAAAAGCCATTGTGAGTAATAAACTTTTCTTTTTTTGATATAAACCAAATGTACAAGTCCTTCATTATGTAGTATACACAGATAGAGATTACATTTCTACTATTATTGTTTGTTATTTATATACAACTGACCTGACCATAACATTTTCCAATAATTTAGGTTTACATACCTAATTCCAGTGAATGTTCCTCGTTGACTTCTTTCACAGTTACTTTGAGATTATCGCTGAGATGCTTAACCATTACTCCATCTTCTTTCACAATATTGTTTGTTGCACAGCCACTTGCAGAGACTGAAAAGTTACCTAACTTAGCTAAAAGAAATATATCAAGGTAAGTACTTTAGCCTTTTGCATCAAAGGTTTCAGCTTGATGCGTTTGTTTTCAGTGTGGTTCAGCATCAACTGCTTGATTGTCTCTAGCCATGTCCTGCATTTAGCTATTTTTGCATCTACAGTAGCTGAGCCAAGTGAAATTCTTGTATCTAACCATGTTCCAGTATGCATTTGTGTTTGTGACCAATCTACCTACCCTTACATCTACCTCGTTCCTACAGGCATCCTTGCTATCTGACATTCTGTGTATCTGTTTGTCCAGATCTGATCATTTTGGGGCTTATCATATTGCTGTACGCTTTTAGTAAATTTATTGATGTCTAGGCCTGACCAGCATACCACAGACCAGGCTATCTTGGGAACCATGGCCAGGGTGAAGTCTGCCATAGAAATACATACTTGTCTATAGGGGTGCATCCAGTAGACCATCAGGTCCACAATTAAACCGGTAACAACCAAGCTAACATCAAAATTTCCATAAATTTAAGGAGGAACATGGGAGGGCCTGGAGTCTAAAAGACTTCAGGGTCATCTGAGTTCCACTCCTTGGGGCATCCTGAATTGGGTTGGCCCGCTGTGTAAAACCCCCTACAAGCCCTGTTTCACTCATTTTGTCCCAGAGCTCTCGCCATGTCTCTGTGCCGCAGGCCCCATCCTGGCTCACCTCCAGCCATGCGTGCACCCACGCCCGGCCTTTCTGAAGGCACGTGACAGCTGGGAGGTGAGAGGGGTATGCAGCCGGTGGTGCACTCAACTCCCTTTGTCACCATTCAGCCATGTGAAAGCAAGCGCACTGATTGGTTAAACGGGTTGCTCAGCCAATCAGCACGCTCGTTCTCATCTGAATCTGCGTCGTGGAAGCATTAGGAAGGTGAGTGACCTAGAAGCATACACATAGCAGGGCATCCCAATTTGGGATCCAAGCTGTTTCCAGGTTTCATATATCCCTGCCACTCTATCTTGGTAGCTTAGGAGTGGCTTTAGTAAAGTTTTAAGTATACTTTCTAACTACAAATCCCAGAATGCACTGTCACAAGTGAACAAGTGAAGTCATCAGCACATTTGGCTACAACACAGCAGCAGCAATGACATCCCCAGCTGAGTACACTGCCTGTAACCTTTTAGCAACTGGAACACAAGACTGTGTTGCCCCTATCTGAAGAGGTTGAATTATTGCAGATGGGGTTAGGCCTGTCCTTTCTACCTCAGCCAATCAGATGATTGGCAACCCAGAGTGAGAATGTTTCTGATCGTTACATGAAAACACCCGTTTGATGTACATTGCTAAAGTAAACATATTGTTGCTAGGGGCTGTTTTCGTTTATAACACAGAGTTGCAAACACATAGAAAAATATATTAGCTAAGCTCAGCATCTTGACCACATCATATTGGCACATAAGAGAAACTTTTAAAAATACAGTTTAAACCGGACCAGCATCCTTGCACAGTTGGAAAAAAAAATCCCCAAAACTTACTTGCCTAATGTACATGCAGGATACTTAATCATTGTCAAGCATAATATGGAATTAAATATTGCTCCTGCAGCCACTCAAAGCTGAAACGCCACCTCACTGTTTTTCCCCTGGTTGCAGCCATCTTGCAGGACCTGGGAAGCTTCCTTATCCAGCATCCCAGCCGAGCCGCTGCCTGGATTTAACTGACATAACCCATGATGGCTGGAAACACCTCTTTGCGGGCTGTCTGCAGCTCCATAGGACACCATTAAGGGGCAAAAATGGCAGGAGTTAAAAGTTAAATGAATTTTTATGTGCAGAAATCTGAATTGCCCTGGGGAGGGATGCATGCGAGCACTGTTTCTTGCAAGGGTGTTGGTCCAGTTTAAGGGAGAGTCCACATTTAATTGGATTTTGGGAAGCGCATATCCTTTGTGCCAAATGGATGTTCTCAATTTGCTATACTTATCTAGTTTTATTTAAATTTTTCTTTTGTTAGTAAATATGTATTTTATAATAGCAGTTTATCTACCTGCAATATGTTGCTACTGGCAACTGTACACCAAGTCTGTTTACAAGATCTATGTGAGTCCTGTACACACAGAAAGCTGTTTCTGGGCATTAAGGTTGAGTGAGCTCCCTCAACTCAGCAGTGGTCATAGCTGCAGCATTCTGTGTGTACAGGGCTCACTTTCTGTACAAGGCCTACTTCTTTCTTTTTGTAGATCTTGGTGCACATACTGTACAGTTACCAATAGCAACAAATTGCAGGCAGTGAAAACCGCTTACATAAAACACACATTTTTCATTAACATAAGAAATAGATCTAGGTAAGTGCAGCACCTCTAGGACATCCATTCAAGTCAATTACTGTATTTACATAATGTAAAGCTAGAGCTAGAGAGACAGTATAAAGCTAGAGCGCATTTTCGTAAGCTGAAAAATAATTTATTTTTACCTATAGTCGAAAATTCTGTATAAGAAATACAGTGGGTTTCTTCTCCAGTACAGGCCATGGCTCGCTCCGATACACATTCTTTTGGATTATCACTTTCGAAATAGCAGGCTGGACATCGGACCCCATTTCTGACCAATGACCTTCTTGGTACTGGAAGTCAGCAAGGAAGAATCAGAATCAGCGAATGAAAGGTACTTAAAATCATAGGCATGTTCATTTCATTAAAGCATGTGTGACGGATATGGCAAATAGAGATCCTCAGCTAGATACTGCTAATAGTGAGCTCTAGGAGGGTCAAGGCTCCAGGTGGGATTTCAAGGCCATCCAGATCCAAGGATGGGGAAAGAAGAATTTTTTGTGTCAAGAATGTGTGTGTGGGCTTGGGACAAATCTTAGTAATAAGGTCATTCCTATACTGGGTGAGAAAGCCCAAAGTGGGTAGATAGACCAGGAGAAATGCTACATTAAAACCAAAAAGTCCAGTGTGTATCTACTGTAATACTTTAGAGATAACCTACGTTTGTTTTATAGTTGGGTTCCTTAAGTTATAGCCAGGGCCGGATAATGAGGAGGGCGCAAGGGACATGAGCCCCGGGCCTCCATCACTTGCCCTGCAAAGGGGGCCTCCATCCAACTTTGGGTTATGGTCTGGTCCAGGAGGCTCTTCAGTCTTTGGTCCGACAAAGTTATGCCTGGGCAAACCTTTTTTTGTTTTTGCAAACCCGTGGCCAAAGCCACCACAGGGCAGGAAGGAGAGTTTAGAGCAGCAAAGCCGCCATCAGCAATGCTACAGGGATGGCTGGGTGCAGAGCGGTGACCATTCACTGCACATAAGCCACCAAGCACAGCCACTGGCAGCTCAATGCAGGGAAACTGTTTTCTGCTGGACCAGCTGGGAGACTACACCCTCCCCCACCACCCAGAATGGCAAAGCTGGAGTTTCCAAGCAGTGAGCACCTGCACAAGGGTGGCACAAAAGACTTGATCTGACGTTCTAGTAAGTGGGTGGTTGTCTGACAATCAGTTACATGGCTGGACTATTATTTTAAAGGGAAAAAAATACTGTATCTGGGGCCTCCACCTAATATTGTGCCCAGGGGCCTCCACCAAACTTAATCCGGCCCTGGTTATAGCCATTCTATATGAGCTCATGGATTAGCCATGTAAGACATGTTTAGGTTATGCTGATGTAAAGACAAGCAAAGATGGGAGGGAACATTTTTTTTATATTTTATTTTTGTAGACCTATAACTTAGTTAGAGTTAGTTAAAGAAAGTGAAGTGTAAAAAGGAAGAGTCCAAGTTGAGCCGGAGAAATACCAAGGCCTCGTGTAAGATTCAGGGTGGACAGATGCAATAGAATGGTTCTACTGCTGATGGCCCAATTACTTGGGTGACTGTTGACCCGTATTGCAGCTAAGTGTGTCTGTGTAATGCTTCAGAAAGCAGCTCCATCCGCTGTAAATGAAATGTAAAAAAGTTGAGTCAAGCTTTTTATTAAGCTTAAATGTTGGAGTATGCCTGTGAAGATTCCCTTTCACACAGCTAAGCTGCTGGTGTAATGGCCATATTTTTACGCAAAACACATAGACTTCTATTACTTCAACTGGAAAAACTTGACTGTTCATATTATAATTAAATATAATAAAAGTCATATTGTTCGGAAACTTCAATTTATAAAGGTGGCTTTACATGGGGCGATTATCAGCCAAATGTTTATGGGTCACCTGATTAGCGCCTGATAACACGTGACCCAGGAACCCTGCGTAGATAAGAGACAACACAAAATTCATCCATAGAAGTGAGAAATGGTGGCTGGAGCAGACACGAAGGAGGAACAGTGGGGAGGGGGCAGGACACGCAGTGCGTGATTATATACTTTCTCAGCAATTTCGCGTTAGCAATAAGTCACTTATTGCTCAATGCAAGGGACAACTATTCATCACAACAAATCACCCAATAGTAGTCCTGTGTCCTTGCTACATTAGAACAGTTTATGATACCAATAACACTAATAACAACATTAAAACTGATAAAAAACATTAAAATTATCATGCTTATTTTCAAGATAAAGGGGTCAATTCAGAACAGGTGAGAAAACTCACTCCCCTTTTTAGGATTGAAAGCTACCATTTACTTTTATTGTCTACCTTGGGGTTGATTCAAGAACCGGATGGAAATTTCCCACCTGATGTTGATTCATCCCCAAGGTAGACAATGAAAGTGAATGGCAATTTTTTTCTCCTAAAAAGGAGTGCGTTTTCTCACCTGGCCTTAAATTAACCCAAACTGCATGTTCTGTTGTTGACTGCACATTGAAGCTTGCAGGATATGTCAGCCAATCCATGGAGTCACCGACGTTTGTGTAGATGATGATGCTGCAACAAGATTTGCTGTGGCCATGATCTCTGGATCAGATGTCCAGACTCCATCACAAGAGATTCCAGAGATTTTGACATATTCATTTACATTTTGGTTCAAGTAGTCCTGTCGTTTTTTGTCAAGTCAGTTTTCATCTTTTGGATCTTCTCTGTTCCTGTCAGGATGTAGCTGATGGCCCAGAAGTAGCAGTTTGGTTTTTGTATGCACACTGTGATTGTTCAAATTTCCTTTTGCATCTATAATATGCAATCATACAAAACATAAAGCCAAGAGTGGTGCTAAGATACTTCTATCGGTACTTGGTAGTGGGTTGAAAGTCTTAGTTTGCTTGTGTTTCTGTGTGGCAGGGTCGTCCTTGGACTGGGGTGGTGGAGAATTCTCTTCATCCTGGTAAATTAGTTGCTGACATGGTAGATGTTGCTCAGAATCTTGCCATTCTTTTTTGTTCTTAGGTTTTACTCGCCCCTTGGTCAAGAATTCCAAACTGAGTAGAGTCCAATCCAGTGTGGTTCCATCTTTGAAACCCTACGATAAATATACTGATGGTCCTTTATATACCAGAAGTGATTTATTTGTTGCTGTTGTGTCAGCAATTAAAGGCACGCTTCTAGTGTTCCTGGGCAGAGTGGATGTTGGTATTGATGGTTAAGCTGAGATTGTCAGTGTATTTAGTACATCAGAGTTGGCATAATCTGAAATGGACATGGGCTCCACAGTGTCATTTTCTAAATGACTAAAGTCTATAGGAAGTGTAAGGCTATAATATTTTTATATCTTTTGTTCCCCAAGATATTGTAAAATCTCATGCAATCAAACTTTGTCAATCAGGAGGCAGCAGGCTGACTGCCTAATTAGTATTCAGCATGGTCGGAAACCTTCCATAGTTCTGAAGACTTGCTTGGTAGCTTTTGGACTGAGCTAAGTTTCATGTGTGTATTCACATGCAAATTATGTTGGCCAGCAGAAGATCACATGTGCTAGTTTGTCTAGGTCAATAGAAGTATCACCTGAAATGTGAATCAAACAAAGGGACAGACAGGGAAAAACAGGCTGCTGGTGAGAGATGAAGTCTTGCTTTGGAGGGAGAAGGACACATACACACACACACACACACACACACACACACACACACACACACACGATTTTTCTGTCTCTGAACTGACCAGACTAACGTTGCAGTCACAATGAGGCCTGCAGATTTCTCTTCCAGATGAGTAACCTTTTACCTTTGGTATTGTTTATATATGTTTTTGGTTTTGCCCTATTTAAGGCTTTCTTTTGCGGCAGAGCTTGAAGCTTTTTTGTATTGTACATTTTTAGCAAGCAAGGGTATGCATAACTCTTTAAAGTGCATGTTTGCGTTTCCTTGGAGTTACTGAAATATGAACTTATCAGACAAGGTGGTGTAATGCATCGGTAAGGTTGTCAGCACTGGACTAGCAGCGATAGCCTGCAGGGGAATAAAGGGTGAGTATAACGTTTTTTTTCTTTGACTGAAGTATGACTTTAACTATGCACTGATGGGACAGTGCCATCTACTGTCAGTTCAAAGTAATCTCTGCACTGTATTTTCCAATATCAGGAAGCCGCTGTGTGAGCATGATAAAAAAAAAAAAAGATCTGCACACTTTCAACAAATTAGAGACAGGAGGAGTAAATCAGTCAAGTGATAACATTATGACCTGGAGGGATATTCTCTGGCCTAAGCTATTTTACACCCACGGTTATAAAGTTTATCCTCCGGGGATATGTGGTAAGGGTCAGACTATACCTGGCTTCCAGGTTAGATGGGTATATTATGGCCTGGAGTGGTATAGTTGGGCCTAGGCTATATTACAACCCCTTTTATAAGTTTGACTATCCCAGTTAATCCCTCGGGGTATAATCTAGCCTGAACTGTATACCAGGTTTAATCTGGTAAGGGGCTCATTTTGTCTGTATTCATCCTTGCAGTAAAACAAATTAGCTGACGTTTCAGTATAGCGCAGTACTTCTTTTCTCAAGGCAGACAACCAAAAGGGTTGTCTGCCTTGAGAAAGGGGTACTGCATTTTTGATAAACTCTGCTCCTAAAACAATAAAAAAAATAAGCTTAACTCAGTCCCCTTTTCAGGCCAGGCCACGTCCTGTGGCTGGTCATGGTGTCTTCAACGGGACAGAGGACCCACATCCGCCACCCCGTGCTGTGCTCCCAGCATTCACAAACGGCCGGCGCGGGCGCGCGCACGTCTAGAGGGGCGCGAGGGAGGCGGCGGCGGAGGAGCCGCTTGTCCGCCGCTTGTCCGCGGGGAGGGAGGTGATCGGCCCGGGAATCTTATAGATTCCCGGGCCGATCACCCCTGGGTGACGGTCCACTTTAAAGGGAAGGAGGGACTAACGAAGATAGGGCCCTTTCACAGCTCATACAGTCCGCCCCCACTCCTCCGGCTTCATGGGAGGATGTGACGCGGCACCCGGATGTTGGCCAATGATTGGTCCGGGTGGGGCGCATGCGCGGATGCTCGCGCAGCATCCTCGGATTGGCGAACTCTCTCTAGCCTGAGTATAAGAAGGGGGGAACAGTCTGCAGTAACATTATTACCCTGGTGAAGTGGCTGTACGCCATACAACAAATTGGTAGTCTGTTGCTGCTGGGGGATCCATGGCTCATATGATATGGTGATGTAAATTTCTTTTTACTTTTTTCAATTTCCCCAAATAAGTAGATTTGTTTCTTGTCTGGGAACGTGACACTTTTTTGAATATTTGATTATTTAACAACTTTTTTGAATGAATTTAAATATGGCACTTCATTTTTAAATTGCCTAATTATGTTTGTTTGGATTGCAGCACTGGCACTTTTTAATTCGCTATTTTTCTGGTGAGCATTCACTTTGTATATTAGATTTTAATATAGAGAAATTACTATATATATATATATATATATATATATATTTTTTTTTTTTTTTTTTTTTTTCCTCCGGCTATTTAAAGGGGCAGCATCTAAAAATAATCATTCTTCCCATTATATGGTATTAGAGCCTTGTTTTGGGGTATCCCGCGGTTTGTCTCTCATGTTTTTTAAATTTGTCTCTATGTGCTAAATGCTATGTATACATTTTTTCAAAATACATTTATTGTTGATTATTTGTTCATACATCCGGGTGTGCGACCTTCTTTTATAAGGGGTTCTTGTGGGGGCTTCTCCAGAGCCCCAACTTTGCATTGTTATTTATACAGTCAACTTTGTCTGTCTTTTAACTCAATTGGGTGCTGCTAGACAACGACTGAAATAGCAGATCCAAATGGTGCTTCCTTTCTCTAAATGATGCTAATTGAGCACATATATGATAAATAAGGTGGGACAACAATGATGGCCCCGTCTGATCTTCTGGACCCCCCGCCACCCCCACAAGTTAGGCCCCTGCTGATTGTCCTCCAAAACAGTGCTTCAGCGATAGGCTGAGCAGTGCTCTTTGCGCTGTAGCCTGTTACTCTGGTGAATGACCTGTGGGTCAGTAGGGAGTAGGCCAGGAAACAATGTGAAAAAATAAAGGACAGATTTTGACACACATTCTGGTGAGATTTACCTTTAGCCAGAACCCAAATTGTATTATATTATTAAACTGTTATTTCTATTTTGGAGCCCTTCTTTTTCTTGACATATGTATTTACAGGAGCTATGAGTACTCACAGGCAGGTCGTGGTGGATTGCAGTTGTCTGTATCACAGCAGGTGGTGCTGAATGTTACCTCAATGCCGACTGTTGTCATGCTTTCCATTAGATTGCACTCTGATTGTTTTGCACATCGCTTATTAACTTCAATCACTGCTTGGGTCCTACCTAGCCAAGGCAACAAAGATTATTATAGATACGTAAAGAGACGTCAACCTCAGAGGGTGATTGGTGTAGTGGAGGTGTGTTCTAGGGGCGTGGCTCATTAGCTGGCTTTTGAGGAACAAATGGAAAATAGCCATAGATAACTTACACATGATGCAGGTAGTACTGTATATAAAAATATGAAATATTTACATAGAATCTATGCCCTTGCACAACATGAACTAACTGTGAGTATGCTTTGAATTTACATTGTAAATATTATTATTATTAATATTATTGTAAGGGCACATCCCGATAAAGTGGTAGGTTTCTACCACGCAATGCGTCGATGTTGATTCGCTCTGTTGATGATCGCAGCTCAGTTAATCTAGTGATATGATTTTTTAACTTTGGCTACTCTCTATTTTTGTCACTTGTGTTTTTGCTACTTGCATATCTAGTTGTCACTTTCTTATTGGTGGTCAACAGTGCTTGGGCAAAGACCTGACATAGGACACAGCACCTACCCCTTTATTTTCATAAGTTGTGCATTTCATAATTGGCACATGCACTTTTGGAGCACATTGCGCTTTGTGCAGCAGTTTATTTATTTATTGGTTATTGCTGCTGTATATTTAGATAATCAAATTAGCTGTTGACATATATGTTTTTAGTATGTCTGGTATGTTTTTGTGTAATGTATTTTTGTGGCAATGTTAGCTGTAATAAAAATAAACATATTGAATTTTAGTTTACTGAGAGCAGCATTTTTGTTTCAGTGGGATACTGTGGGCTGCTCTGGGGCCCATTCTTTGGTTTTGTATATGATTCTAGGTCCCACTCGCCTGCACCAGTAATTTGGATAATTTAGGTAGTGCTTAATCTTTTTGTGTAATTGAGGTATTTTAAGCTTGTCATAATAAAGAATGGTTGCTGTGTTATCAAGTATCCTGCGATTGGATGATCGGCTTGGTCGAACAACAGGCTCATGTGACTGCTAATAGGAAGAGGTAAAGGATTGCTGTGCCAATGGGAAGCTTTAAAGCAGAACAAAACCCACTGTGGCCGGCCCGGAATTCTAAAAGGGGTGTGAAATGAAATGCCCCGCTGTGTGAAACCCATGGTGGTTCCCTTAGGAGCCTCAATCAACCGTAATCAAGATCTACAAGTACTTTTGGGCTACTATACAGTTTTTAGCACCCACATTGGATCTTGGTTTGCAAGTGTCTGCCAAACACTTTTATGGGACTTACTGGTGCGTCTATATATTTCCTTAGCTTATTTATTACTGTGTTGCAAATCACATGAGCTAACGTAGCCTAATACTGTTGATTGTTTCTAGTGATTTTCATTTTTTTTTCTTGTGCTTAGCATCCAGCATTACCTGTAGCTCCCATTACTGCTAAATATGGGGAAATGGAATGGCACAAATGAGAAAAATGTGGGGGGGGGACAAAAAACAGGGAATAAGAAGAATGAGACATGAAAAAGAGAGGTAAGAAGAAAAAGAGGAAGAAAAAAAAGAATATGAAAGAAAGAAATACTTCAACAGCAGCCGAGGTAACATCATGGATGGGAATTCGGAAAAAGATAGCAATATGTGGGGAGAAATAATGTAAGGGCAAGGCAAAGAGACATATGTAGACACATAGAATAAAGCAATGAAAACCTGAATGGGTTTATATACTACTTCAGCTTTGTTTCATTTGTAATGAATCATCAAAGAATTGAGCTTTCAACCAATGATGCTGCTGCTGCCACTTGTTGGCTGTGCTGAGTAACAGCTAATTAGAATTTGCATATTCACACAACTTCTCATGAATCATTCAGTATCCCCTCTATGCCTAAAGAGGATATCGGAGGCAAAAAGAGCATTGAAGTCTAAAAGAATCCAGGGCCGTCCAAGTTCTTCTCCTGGGGGCATCCCGAACTGGACCTGTCAGCGTGGGCCGAAGGAAGCCAAGTGAAAGCAAGGGCACTGATTGGCTGAGCGCGCTGCTCTCTTCCAAGTATGTGTTGTGGGAGCAAAAGGACGGTGAGTAAGCACCACCCAGGAGGATATACACAGTTGAGGAACAACACACGGGAGTGTTGTTCCTCTAACTATCCAAAAAAAGCAAACGACAACAGAATATCTTACATTTTAAAGCCTACATACTGTGTCTGGACATAACTGAGCTCTGGCTGTGATTTATAGTGCTGACTGGGTAACCAGGGGCTACAGAAAAGAATTGGTACTGTAGGTCTACACCTGAAAGTAACTTGTCACAAAGATTTGTAAAGAGTGCTGTCTGTATTCTTGCTGAGATTTTACTCTACTTGGAGACTGTGGTCAATTAATTGTTTGGACCCTAAATTAAATGACTTAATTTCCATCCAAATCTGCCTTAGATAATTTACCAGCTTCTGTTAAAGAGAAACAAAACCCAGGACCTTTACTTTCCTGGGTTTTATTACATTCCAGTGGGGCAATTGGGGTTCCTTTCACCTGGGCCCCACTGTTTGAAACACCCTAAAACACGGCTGTTCACTCACCTCTTCCTTGTTCCTATAGCACATGTGTGGGCTCTCGTCCAATTAGAGCCATCTGCCATGACTATGGGGTTTATTTAAGAAGTGCTAATGCCACAAAGTGCCGGATGAGCATCAGGTCCCAGTGCAAAAGGTGTATTTATGAAGTAAAAAATCCATAGTGCCAGGTTGTGTCCCATCTATCAACAGCGTCAGTGAGTATATGAATGTTGGCGCTGTGTTCCCTACAGTGCCACATAAGACCAGGCGCACATAATGCACTGTGTGACCTTATCCCATAAATTCCAATGGGCTGGGTTGGTTATAATTTTTTCTGCCATTGTTTGGGGGGCTGCCATGGGATCCCTGGGCTGTTTGGAATTGTTTTTGTATGCATTTTTTGCTTTTGGGTTGCACTGCAAACTTGCGATTTGGGCCATGCAAAACCTGTGTTATGTTGTCAAGTGTCTCCAATGAAATTCCTGGCGTTTCCGCATTGAAATTGTGCGGACAACCCCCCCCCCAAAAAAAAAATAAAAAATCAGGGATTACATCAGGCACTGTATGCCTGTTTTCCCCTTTGTGTTTACAATATAAAAAATACGGCAATTCCGGTGCACCCAGCCGTCGCTAGTGCATAGGCTTATACAAGGCCTGTGCGGAGCTGTCTTCAGCTGGCATTGCGGGCGGTGCGGGCGCAGAGATCGTCTTGCAAGAGACGCTCATCTTGCTCTCGCAATTAATTACCATAAATAAGGCTGCCTGTCATTTGGCAAACAGCTCTCATTGACTTCAATGGGGAGTGTGCGTTGCTGCATCCCTGGTGGTATGCACGCTCCTGTCCCAGTCTATCTAAATGGCTGGGACGGGAGTGCGCGCATGCTCCAGGGGATGCAGCGCACTCCCCACTGAAAACAATGAGAGCCGTTTGCCGAATGACATAGTCATGGCAGAAGGCTCACATTGGACGAGAGCCCGAGCATGCGCCATAGTAAGAGGTGAGTGAATAGCAGCCCTGGGGGAAAGCCAGCAGCTGAACCTGGAGCCTTTCCAACTCAACTGCACAAAAAAGTTAAAAAGGATTTCTTAGCATTGGTTTTTGATTTTTTTTTTCAAATAGAGAATTCCTTAAAGAGGAACATCACAGTTTATAAGACTCCAGGGCTGTTTGAGTTCCACTCTCGGGGACATCGCGTATTAGGATGCTCTGCTGTGTAAACCCCCTGGAAGCCCCATAGACTCAACTTCTCCCAGAGCTCTCATGGTGTCTCTGCTCCAAGGCCGCATCCTCGTTCACCCGCACCCGGCCTTTCTGAATGTGCACGCTGCGGCTAGGGGGAGAGCGGGGGGCTGCGGCTGGTGGCGCACTCTGTTCCATTTAGTGCCTCATGGCTGCTTAGCCATCAAAGGAAGCTTAGCAGTCAGTGGAGTCGAAGGGAACCGAGTGAAAGCGAACACGCTTTTTGGCTGAGTGAACGCTCAACCAATCAGCGTGTTGTTTCGCATCTGAGTCTGCACCACTGGAGCGACAGTTAGGTGGGTGGGTGGGGCGACCGGCGGGGATACACACAGCAGGGCATCCCAATTCGGTATGCTGCCGTATAGAGGAACAACACCCTGCAAAGTCAAAGTGGGGTCTGTTCCTCTTTAAGTTGGGGGTAAAGGTTCTTTGTTTCTACTTTTATTCTAGAATTTTTTTGAATTGGTAAATACTATAACAGTCCCCATGTGGGATATTCAAATGAATTGTATTGCAAAGTAAAGAAAAGAACAGACTTTGTTTGATCAAGCCCAGGGACTCATCAAAGTGCCATTGCCTCACCATGTGACATTGATGCCATTTGAATGAGCCACTCTGGGCATAGTTTCCCAGCCATTCTGTGCAGTCAATGCTAACCCCTGCTTCAATCACAAACAACACTGTAGTGCCCCCCCCCCCCCCCCGAGGACACATTACAGCTGGGAGAAAGAAACAGCCCTGGCCTGGGATAACCGAAAGCTAAAATGATATATCCATGGGGCAGGGTAAGTGGCTCACCCCAGGATACCTTCTGAAATACTGGGCTCTGCCTCTATAATATGCGTGACTTTGCCTCTGGTTGCTGCTGACAATAAATGCACTCCCAGATATAAATAAGTTTCTCTGGGTGAGCAAGTGGTCATATGGGGCTCATGAGTGGCAGGTGAGTGCAGACACAATTTTTTTGCTGGTTTTCAACTTTTCAGTGGATCTTTAGCTGGTGGTCATCCTAATTTCATCCACCTGAAAGGGTGCTGCCCCCTGCTGCTTTGACTGGGGATCTGCTTAAAGGCATGCACTAGGACACCAGTCTTTCTCTTCTTATGTAGTTTTTATGGTCCCACATAACACCAAAAAATTCCACCAGGTTTGCCTATATCTGTGCACCCGTCCACCTTGAGAACCCAATTGGGTGCTGGAGGTTGTGTGGGAATGTGGAAGTAGAGAAGGGCAGCTGCCCAGCATTGGGCTTGCAAGAGGGGTGAATGCATTGGAGAACATACTATTGCTACACTATGTGATACTGTATGTTTGCAAATCAATTTGGACCCGAAACAAACCTCACAGTCATATTTGGGCAAATTAACATAAAACAAACCTAGAAGATTCACTTATCTCTAAAGCTGATCAGTCTAAAAGACAAATTGAATTACAAATCAACTGGTGTAACAAGCAGAAGGTGCGCTGTGTAAGTCTAAAATGAGGTTGGGGGAGGATGGTACGTACTTCTTCTCCTGGTAGCAAATAAGATCGATATACAGACTTCTCCAGCTCTGCAGTTCTCTTCACCTGTAATGTCTTTTACCTTATCTGTGCGATATATTTGACACTGCAGTGACTGTGCTGGAGAAAAAAAGAGCTAATCAGTAGACTGTATTTGTTAATTGTTTTTTGTTTTCTTTCAATTATTAATTAATTAAAAGTAATGTTTCTGTTTGGATTTGATGGATTTTGTCATTTTGGCAAATTCAGCCATCTCTGTTTTTTTATTAAAGTGTTCGGTGAGTCAAAAGTTAAAAAATAAATATCAGTAGCTTAACTTTCATTGAGTGGCTGGAGTGCTGTGATCCCTCCTCTGTCTGTCTCCTCAGTGATGAAAATTACTTCCTTATTCAGCTTTCAGTCCCTACCCCACTGACCTGATCCATCAATCAACCTTCAGTGGACCAAGAACAGAAACACTCCCTGCCCAGATGTCCTGATTGGCTGCCTCTCTCTGCAGCTCTTAAACCCTGCTATCCTCTCTCCTCTCACACTCACCACAGTGTGCAGACATCACATCGCTGTTGCCACACCCACGGTTTCTCTTCATTTTTCTATGAATCTTCAATGATCGAATACTTATACATAACTTAAGAACTACAGGGTCTTTTTAAAAACACACTGAAATTTAGGACAATGCAACATGTAGCCCGAAACAATGGGACAACAATCGGGGTTGCCTTGAGTATAACTATAAAAAAACTTTTCAGCTTTATACCCAACCATTTGGGTTTACTGGCTGGGCATGCAGGGCTGATATTGAACACCCTACTGGTGAAAAAGCAATGACCACCTGGAGGCTCAGAAAAAGTAAAAAAAATCTAATAACTAACCTGTAGATAAAAGAAATCTAATATAACAAGGTTTCTAAAAATGACTAAATCCCAACAATGCCCTACAGACACAAATATTTTAGTCATTTCTCTATGTTAACAACATTGCAATAAACAGATTTAGGGCCTGCACGTCTGCCAGACTACACCACATTGGTGCAAAATATTTTTGTTTACACTGGCACATGCAAAAACTACATTTGCTAAACAGAGAACTATATGTATAAATTCCGCACCACAAATTTAATATATTTAAATCAAATATCTGTGGCCGTGCAGTGGTATGGGACTATCTCAATCCTTAAATGGTATACTAATGTATGGTGGTGAATCCAGCAATTCACCCTGAATAGTTCACAAAACACCGCACCTCCTCCACAGTAGTAAATAATACAACTAAATTTGTATCATAAATTCATAGGTACATTTTATTTTTGATTATTTACCCACATAAATCACATTACAAACAATTAAAAATAATTAAAAAATCGCTTCTTGACCTGTACAACCCTAGGGGCTATTTGGGGTCATACTTTCAGGTGATGTGTTTGGTTTTTCAAATTTATTGCTGTATTTCTCAATGGAGTTTGTTTTCCTTTTTCTTCTTGCCACATTGTGTTTTTAATTAGATTATTGCACAGTAGCACTTATGCACTTTGGTTTATTTTAATATTGGCACTGATAACAATGTTATTATGGGATGGGATATGGGTGAAATAGGTATGCCCCTGGGAGTGTACGGTCCTGTCTTTTATGTTTTTTAATTGTTTGTAATGTGATTTATGTGGGTAAATAATCAAAAATAAAATGTACCTATGAATTTATGATACAAATTTAGTTGTACATTTGCTAAACCATTCCGGGTGTAGCAATTTGCTAAAAAAAAAAGATAAATGACTAAAAAATATTTAGCATGGTTCTAATTTAAAAAAAATATATAAATGTGTGGATTGACATTATGTACATTATGTACACTGCTACCTTGATATAACGATGTTGCCTAGCACCAATAAAGGGGACTGTGTTGTAGCTGAAATCACCTTTTACTGAACACACGCATCAAAGAGCAAGGATAAATGCATTGTATTTCTAAATGTTATGTGTTACATGTTATGTCAGAATCCGCTGTATATCTACCGCATTATCCTGGGGTAGCAGTGTATATATAAGTGTGTGGATCTCCTCAAAGCTACAAGTAATACAAATAGATTACGCTTTAACGTTTTCACACTCCTGATTCTGGTGTCCTATCATTAACGCCTCCGATTTTTCTAAGTTCCCTTTACAATTCGACAGTTCACCAAAGATCTTCATTTCCTTTAATGAAACCGGGATGCCTACATCTGGATTTGTTACATAAAATATTAGATCATCTGTGTAACAAGATCATTTATCATCATTCTGAATACACATGCCTTTAAACTGGACCTTCAGCATGATTTAATGAAAAGCCCAAACCCTTAAAAAACTAAGGAAAAGCAGGGAAAATCAGCTACTCAACGGTGTGGCAGTTTTTCATCAAGCATCCGCAGGAGGGTACTATGGTCACATGCAAGATGTGTAGGCAGAAGGTGAAGCGTGGCCAGGGTCCCAATGTTGGCACCACGGCCCTGCGGCAACATTTGCAGTGCCACCATAAAGCGGTCAGGGAGAACCGAGGGTCCAAAGTGGTGGTCCAGCCTGCTGCATCACCCAGTGGCACGCCGCTCCCAGTTTAAGCCAGCCAAAGCTCCACCACCTCTGCCGAAGGGAGCTGTGTGTCATACCCATCCTCTGTTGCTCCAGATGCTCCTGCTCTTCCTACTACGAGTCAGTCATTCTGCCAACAATTCATCAGCGAAGCCATATCCAAGAGAAAACAGTATGCTCCCACTCATCCATCGGCGCAGAAGCTAAATGTGCTCCTGTCCAAGTTGCTGGTGCTGCAGACCCTCCCTTTTCAGGTGGTGGACCTTTCAGAGAATTGATGGCTTGTGCCGAGCCGAGGTGGAGAGTACCAAGCCATCATTTCTTTGCAAAGAAGGCAGTACCAGCCCTGCGCAATTTTGTTGAACAGAAGGTGAGCCAGTCCATGATCTTGTCTGTGTGTAGCAAAGTGCACGGTAGTGCTGACATGAGGAACTTTAACTACGGTCAGGACAATACATGTCCTTTATGGGTGAATGTGGTTCCTGCACAGCCACAACAGCAACTTGGACAGGTTACGCCGCTTCAGCCTTCACGCTCCTAGGCCGTTGTGCCTGTGACAGTGTGTAACTCCACCTCCTCATTTTCCGCCGTCTCCTCAGCCTCCACTGCACGAAGTCTCAGTGCCCCCCCCAGCCTACCATGTGTGCAGGGCACGGCGGTGTCACACTTTTCTTCACATGGTTTGCCTTGGTGAACGGAGTCACACAGGGGAGGAACTGCTAAAATTAATTAATCAAGAAATCAAATCATGGCTTACTCCAAGAAAACTGCAAATGGGAACCATGGTGACTGACAATGGGAAGAACATCTTGTCTGCGCTGTGACAAGGAAGCCTGGGCCATGCGACCTGTATGGCACACGTGTTCAATCTAGTTGTCAAGCATTTTCTGATGTCTTCCCCCCCATCTGCAAGACATCCTAACAATGGGAAGGAAACTTTGCAAGCACTTCAGCCACTCCTACACCGCAAAGCACACCTTTCTTGAGCTGACGGTATCCCCCAACATAGTCTGATTTGCGATGTTTCCACCCGTTGGAATTCCACCCTCCATATGTTGGACTGACTATACGAACAGAGAAAAGCCATCACCGATTTCTTGATGATCCAAGTGTATAGGGGGACTCCTCTGTGTAACTTCAATGTAAACCAGTGACAGCTCATATGTGACACCTGCCATTTGCTCAGGCCCTTTGAGGAAGCCAGGATTACGGGATGAACAATGTGATTCCACTGCTTCATGTACTACAACACATGTTGGAAACCATGGCTGGACAGGGCACTGGTGCCTACATCTCATGGCCACATAAACCCTGTGGGGCTGTACTAGAGGGGGGGGCACAGTGAAGCACAGTTTAGGCTTGGCGAAATGGGCGGTTTATCTAGTTATCTGACAGGAGAAAAGGAGCAGGAGCAGCCAGAGGAGCTAGAGGGTTGAGATGAAGGCGAGACAGAGGACCCAGACAGACTGTGGCAGTATGCAGTGGAGATGGAGGCAGGTAGGCCCTCCGAGTCACTTGCACAAATGGCACAATTCACGCTCACGTGTTTGCGCAGCGACCGCTGAAATGTCACCATTTGGCAGCGGGATGACTTCTGGCTCTCCACCTTATTGGACCCTCGCTACCAGCACAAAATGGGGGCCTTTTTTTACACCCACTGAGAGAGAGGACAAACTGACCTACTACAGAGACATCCTACGTTGTCAGTTGGCCGATGCCTATCTGCACCATCATCCATCCTCTCGCAGGGGGGCCCTCTGCGCTTACCTTCCACTGCCATGGCTGCTGGGGGGCTGGCAGGCGCAGTACCAGCTCCATAAGTCTACAGTCACTAATCAGTAGCTTTCTTCACCCACATATGAGGCAACTCATGAGCAGCAGGTAAACCTAGAGCAGGACCTGAAACAGCAGGTGTTGGCATATCTTGACATGACCATGCCAACACACTTTGAGGATCTGCTGGGCTTCAGGGCAGCCAAACTTGAGTTGTGGCCACAACTAGCAGAGTTTGCCCTGGGAAAGCTGTCCTGTGCGGCAGGTGTCATAGTAACCCTAAGGAGAACTCGTCTGTCCACGAAAAATGTGGAGAGGCTAACCTTTGTGAAGATGAATCAGGCATGGATCAGCCAGGATTTCTTCCCACCAATGCCTGATGCATCAGAGTAGATTGATCATGGTGCCACACCAACACTTCACAAATGGATAGTGCAAAACTGATTTACGGTGCTGATCCCCAGTTACAGACATTCCTACACATCACACCTCAAGTAAGTATTGAGGAAATGCATTACCTAAAACTTAACTTTTAATAATTCTTAGGATAACATATATGTACCCCACATTTTTATATGTTCTCCTCATACTGCTGCCAACTCCAGGGTGTGTCTTTCAGACAATATATGGGCTCCTCATGCTGCTGCCAACTCCAGGGTGTCTTTCAGGCAATATATGGGCTCCTCATGCTGCTGCCAACTCCAGGGTGTGTCTTTCAGGCAATATATGGGCTCCTCATGCTGCTGCCAACTCCAGTGTCAGGCAATATATGGGTTCTTCATGTTGCTGCTGACTCCAGGGTGTGTCTTTCAGGCAATATATATGCTCCTTATGCTGCTACCAACTCCAGGGTGTGTGTTTCAGGCAATATATGGGCTCCTCATGCTGCTACTACCAACTCCAGGGTGTCTTTCAGACGAAATATGGGCTCCTTATGCTGCTGCAAACTCCAGGGTGTCTTTCAGGCAATATATGGGCTCCTGATGCTGCTGCCAACTCCAGGGTGTGTCTTTCAGGCAATATATGGGCTCCTCTTACTGCTGTCATCTACGGGGTGTGTCTTTTAGGCAATATATGAGCTCCTCATGCTGCTGCCAACTCCAGGTTGTGTGTTTCAGGTAATATATGGGCTCCTCATGCTGCTGCCAACTCCAGGGTGTATCTTTCAGGCAATATATGGGCTTCTCATGCTGCTGCCAACTCCAGGGTGTGTCTTTCAGGCAATATATGGGCTCCTCATGCTGCTGCCAACTCCAGGGTGTGTCTTTTAGGCAATATATGAACTCCTTATGCTGCTCCCAACTCCATTGTGCCTTTCTGGCAATATATGGGCTCCCCATGCTGCTGCCAGCTCTAGGGTGTGTCTTTCAGGCAATATATGGGCTCCTCATGCCGATGCCACCTCAAGGCTCTGTCATTGTGTCGCACTGCGACAGCGATTCTAATAGCGATGCCTGTGATCTGCATATCATACTTCTTTACACTATTATTTAACTAACGCAGCACGCATCCTATGCATGTTACAGCAAGGCAAAATGTTCTACAACCTTATTGAGGCTCTCGGTAGGCCAGAAATAGCTGTTTTGAATAGTGATTTGCCGATTAAATTCGGACCATAGCAAATTTTTTGGGTTAGATTCGTTGAGTTAGCAGAATCGAATTTTTCAAAAATTCACTCATCTGTAATTATTAACTAATAAAATAAATGAAAAGAAATAAATAACTCCTCTTCTCTTATCTTGGTAAATGGGGGGCAGCTCACCCGAAGAGGTCTCTATGGATATCTTGCAATCTCCTTGGTATCTCCCAAGGGGGGAGGCCAGCTCACATAACCTCCTATGAGGCTTGAGGATTTCTAATAATGTCTTTTACCCTCCTCTCACCCGGGTGCTGTAAACCAGATGTTACTCTCCTACCAGATCCGCCCCCTAAAGATAATCATCTCTCAACCCCTCCCCCTTAACCCGCTTCCTGTATTCAGTGAGAATGAGAAAAAAAACCCTTATGGCCAGGAAAGACCCCTCCTTCACTATCTTAGCTAGAACTCACATTCCTACCGCTACCCCTCTCCCCCCATTTTCTCAAGGTGACCCTCTCAGTTCCATGCCCCCCCTTCCCACCTGCCACCACATATCGCAACCCCTTAGTTAGCTATGCCAACAACTTATCAAAATATTTAATGAAATATTGACTTCCTAAGGGGAGCTTGACCCATTCCTATCAATCGGTTGCCCCCAAGGGAAGGACTGCACGGCACCTTCTATGAGAAACAGTACACCTACTTAATACCCAAGGCTAAGTAACCAAAAGGGGGAGGAGACAAAAAAAAAAAAAACATACCAAAATTAATACACATTCCACCACTATAACCTACATCCCTTCGTGGCCCCTAATATGGTAAGTGCAACAAAATAACTCCCTTATCCACACCATATTTAATCAATTAATTTTCCCAAAAATCCCCGCAATGACCACTTTATTCATTATTTTGCAATCCCAATCCCCCACATTTGCAAACTATTACAAGTGCACTTTTCTAATTCATTTACCAATCTAAAAGAAAAACATTTAATCACACTCTCTTCTCACTCAATAAATAAAAGTGCATTATTATATAAAACACATCTAGACATAAATTACTCCCATTTCAACCCATAAATATTACTCATTATATTCTATAGTGAGAAATCTGTCAAAGAAAGGGAAAATCTTCCCCCCCCCCCCCACTCTGCCAATGCAGCTCTACAGACCCTTTAAGATGTTAGTAACATGGAGAAGATAATAAAGGAGAGGGAGTATCTCTTAGGCCGAAAGTCTTTCTAGCTTTATCTGGGTATTGGAAAATAACAGTTTGCATCCAGCCAATCCCCAACTTCCGATGTATTGGTTCCATATAGTTCTTCCATTTGAGAAATGAGCAACTTTATGATTTTAATTTTATTTTTTCTCTTCTTTTCTGTAATTTTTGAGAGGGGGTATCCCCAACGATGTTGGATACCTTCTTTCTTAAATTGATCTAGTAGGGTGGCCTAACCATTAATCTTGAAATATGCGAAAATAATTGTAGTTTCTGACCTTGAAATACCCAGTCCGGTCTCTCTATAATTTACACAAGACATCCCGAGGGGAATCATTCCCTGAACCCAATCTACTGATGGCCCTATAGACTCTGTGTACTCCTTCTGAGGATTGAAGAAGATCTGATGCTGTTCACCGTCTTGACTGCCAACCGCAGATGTTTGTTGTAGCGCAACTTTCACAATGCAGCCTCCTCCCATGCTTTCCGCATCTGTCTCTCCCCTATTCCGGGACAGTTCAGCCGTCCTCCATCCCCTCCTCTTCACCCTCCTGCCGCTGCAGATATCTGGAGAGGTCGCCTTACTTTGCCAACAGAGATCTCCACAATGCGGGTTTGTGCTTTCCCTTACCACTCATTGTCTATGGTTGCCGTCTCCCCCTTGATGTAGCGCATCAGTCTCGGATTGCAGTACGGACTCCAATGCTGATCAGCACATCACAGGTGGTTCAGGAGCTCACACCTCACACTTCATCTTGCCGCCATGCTCCACCCTGTCTTGGGGCTGCTGCTTTTAACACCCACATTCAATCCCTGCCACCTTCAGCCCCCTGTACCCAACCCGACTGTACCTTCAAGCCAAGGAACCCCAGCCCCCAATGCTATAGCCCCAGCATCATGGTTGGGGAGCCCCAGCCAGAATGTCTCGGGCTGGGCATGGGCTAGCAAATTCCTGGGCTGATACATATAATATATATACACACACACACACACACACACACACACACACTATATAGCTGATCATTTCTCATCTCATCCCCTGATAGAGCATCATCCCTGGAACCAGCTGTTCTTAACTGATAAATGGAGACACTGATAATTGGCTGATATGGCTGTGTCCTTATTGCTCTATATACTTATATACGTATAATCAGGATAATAGCTTTCCTTACCTATTGCCACAATGGCAGAGAAGACAGCGGCAGTCATTGCTGGCCCTTGCATATCGACTGAGTTGTGTTGAAATCCTGCTTGAGGAGGGCGTATTCTGAGACATCTGCTGCCAGCCCCTTAGGGACCCAACAGAAAGAGAGATGAACAAGACATCTTCAAAAAGAAAGGATGGTGAAGCAAAACTTTAATTTGCTACCTAAAAATTATGACATTTATTAATGGTAATTGTGAGACCATGTATTGGCTTACATGTAAATGGGGCTGTAATACAAAAACCGCTACAGCCCCCTTAGTAAAACATACAAAACAACAATCATTCCACATTTAGCTAGAAAATGAAAACTATTTTTGCAGCCTTTACCTCTGTTATTTAGTAAAGGCTTTTTCTTTTCAGTGATACAATTATAACACACATAAATACAGATTTAACACCGACTGGCATATTTTATTGTTAAAGGGGACCAAAACTATCCCTGGAATCTATGAGAGTCTATGAGACTCCAGGGCAGGTGGATTGCCTCTCCCTGGGGCATCCTGAACTGGGATGCCCCTCTCTCTGAAACTCCCCCATTTGCCCAATAAGCTTACCTTTCCAATGAGCCCACAGGGCATGCAAGCTGGGCAGCAGCATCATTCAATTCGATTCAACTACATGCATAGCCACGCCCACCGCAGCTGAATGGCTGTGTGTTGTGACACATTCCTGAAGGACGCAAGGGGTTCTTCAAACTGCTGAGGTGTGCATCTGTGATTCCATTTAGCTTCTCCAGGTGGTCTGTTTTTTTCAAAGGGCAGTGGGACAGCAAGCCACCAGCCCAACATTCGGGTGGGTGGCATTCTTAATATACCTGCCACATTACCCACTCTCCCAATAACTAGAGTGGTGCAGAACCACCCGATGGCCCTCAGCATGGGCCCAGTGCTCAGCACCTTAAGCTTGATTCAAAGCCTCACCGTGATTGCTTGTTTTTTTGCGAAGTGAACTCGGAAACCATGAAGTTGCGAACATGTGTATTCTTTATAGTTGCATCCCGAGATTTTCATGGCCAGGCATAGGCAATTGAAAGTGCTTTGTGTACGCTTTTGGTTTAGCAGAACAATTATAGTTTTGGCCTGCCAACTAGGCTCAGAAGCCAAGTTTGTGCCTGTTTCCAGCCGTATGTTACATCGGAGAACTTCAATCTTGGTGCTCCATGGCCATCTTGCTGGCATGCCAGCATAGTTTTTTTGTCTCTCGCTGCACCCCACTTTGGGTGAATCCCATGTTTGTGTGGATCCCTGCATTGTGACCTACCTTCTTCCCAATGTTCCCTCTAAGGCCTAGCAGGAAGCTGGGCAAGAGTGCCATAAAACTGACTGACAATGTGTGCGTGGAAAGCAATCGGCGGGAGACCACTAAGCACTACATTTATCGGGATAGATTGCTAGGGGGGCTATCAACTCTGAGCAGGATCTGTGCATGCATCACGGGAGTGAGGAGCAAAGTAAGAAAACCAGTGACCGCAGATGCTTTACACAGCAGGGCTTTGCAACTAGGGATCCTCGAGTAAAGCAAACTAGAGCCCAAGTTAATAGAAAACCCGAGTTTCGGTCTACTTGCATTCTGCTATCCCACAGCACATGCCTAAGCCTTGCAAGCATCCACTGATGTGCACATCCTATTCGCCCACCAGGCTTGAAAGCCAGTGCATGCATTCAGAGCAGATGTTTTGGGATGCCACTGCAAAACCTGTGCTGCTCATGCACTATGGGATTGCAGAAGAGGTAAGATTACAGGCTGACTACAGGTTTACATGCAGTGTGGCATCACAAATCGTGACGCCTCACAGGGCCAGTGGCACATGTTATTGGTCCACTTTAACCACAGCTTTCTGAATTAATTGGCGGGGTTATACCACTGCCCTCCTGTAGAGCTCATCCACGCTAGCCATTCAGTTCTATGGCTTGCCAGGCATGCCATGCTACAGTGGATCTCATGCATGCACCATGGGATGACCAGTAAGAATAATGGGTAAACTCGGGGGCTTCACAACCCCAACCTGGGTATCTTGGTCCACTTTACTGGGGTATACCGATTTGGGCTCTAGGGCCTGTTGAAATGAGTTTAGGTCCTCTCTACATAATTGAAATTTTCAATGTTAGAGATGTGGTACTTTAGCTGTAAGTGTGCAGCCATTGCCAAGTCCCCCTTCGGATGGAACTGAAAAAAAAATGTATAACCTACCCTAAATTATTTTACTATTATTTACAAAATACTTACCTACCCCTGCACTCCTTTGTGCCATTCTGCCTTTTCATGTATCTGGTGGAGACCAGTAAAGCTCACCAAGTGACTAGACATGCTCAGTATGTTGTGACTGGGCACTGCAGAGGTGATCAGCCCTCCAGCTGAAACCCTGGAACTTTGTAGATTCTAAAAAGTTTCCCCCCGTTCATTCAGATTGGATTGTCGGGCAATATGATCCACACCGCAATTATGATTGGTCTGTGCATGTGCTGTGGGAGATGGGTAAACAGCAGATCTGGGGGTTTCACAGACAAGGGACCTATTAGAAGGTGGCACCACCAAACTGAATTAAAAAAAACACAGTAAACTGGAGTACTGCTCCACAGAGGTATGTCTTCACAGCCAAATTGTCTACAACAAAGAGTGTGCAATTCCCTCTTAAACCTCTGGATGAAAGCACTAACCACCTAAGAAATTAGTAAGTCATATCTTAAATTATCATATCTATTTATTAAATATAATCATATAACATTTAACTACACATTTATATAAAATCAATCCTGAATAATACACATAGAATGGGCAATTGCCAAACCGCAATCCAACAACAAGTGTCTAGTGCTATATATAACCACTATAAAAAGAGGGGGGTAATCCATATACAAAGCACAATGGGATCAATCAATCAGAATCAGAGAAAAACTGCGCATCAGTGTTACAATGTGAAAAACAATCTATAAATAGGAAAAATAAATATAACAGGATACTCAGCTGGCAAAGTCAGAGAAAAGGCCCATCCACTCGGCTATAATGTCTAGATAGCTCACGCATTCCGTGGTGATGGAAACCACTGCATCAGGGAAAATGAAAGCAATTAACAGATTATCAAGCGCTGGGATATGGACTGGTGTTTTGAGGGCTGCAACCTGGGGGTATAAGCGACCGCGAGCTTATGGTTGGATACGATAAAAGTGTTGCCTTTGTGACTAGAAGCTTTGTCACAACTAGCTTTGAGGTTGCGCTCTCTATAGGATATGTGTCACAGAGATAACAATCCAAGTTAATAAGGATAACTGGGATGTGAGTTTTTCTCTGGGAGTTTGATCTCTGCTGGGTTACAGTAATTAACTGATTCTGAGATCCAGCCTTAAAAGTAAGGGTTGGTCAAAACATGCATTCAGATGATTGACAGGTAAAAAGATAGTTGTTGTTATGGCTATTCTATTAAATAGTACAAACTACCTTCAGAATAGACATCTTACAAGTAAAGGCACTTACCACCGCGGCCCGGGGGTGCTTAACCTACCCAGGGCCTCTTAGTTGATATGCTTCACTGGTAATCCTGTCAGTGAATTGCTGCACTGTTGGTGGCTTCTTGTACGGGTGTATCCAGGCTGGTGTGGCTGAAGGTGCTGAATAAATTTCTCTCTGCTCGAAATTTCAATAAAACGATTTTTATTTTCAAAAGGATATATAAAACATTCTTGGAAACAAGAGTTTTTGTCCTGGGAATGTTGCCTATAGGTGTTCTTTCAGACCTGCAGCTGTTCCAAGGCTCACGGGAAAACAAGGGGGGCTGTTCAAAAACACTTGGCAGTTTTTTCAGCGTTCCACAATCACCGGTCCTTATTTGCTGGTCTGTTTATTCCCAGATGGAGAAAAACCCGTTGTGAGGATGAATAAAATCTTAGGATTAGGTCCAAATCCAAAATCCAAAAAGCCGTTTTTTCAAATGTTGGCAGGGGCGCGTTTTCCTGGCCTCTCTGCTGTCCACAAAAGTCACCGACGCGCGTTTCGGCTTGAGCCGTCTTCCGGGTGTGAAGGGGCAGTTGATTTGGTCCCTGATAAGGGTGAAGATGACGTCATATCCTTCTTAGGGATGATGGGAAGTGTAGTTCTGAAAAGGTGCGCTAGCCGGCAATCAAACCGGAGCCGCCTCACCTGTTGGTGTTGATTGGGTGAAATGTCGGCTTTTTTATTCCTGAAGTCTTTGGAAGTTCTCTTGCTTTTGTGAGCATTTATCTCGGCAAAATATTGAGGAAGAATAAAAGAATTTTTTGTTAGACTTTACATTAAAACATGAATGGTATTTTATGAAAAAACAGAGAGATGAAGACATATATATATAAGTCGTGGAGCGGGGAGCTGTTTCCAGTTAGGAGGGAGACAGAAAAATATTAAGTTTTTCTAATTATTTGGAGAGGATTTGCTAGCTTAGATAATGACAGCAAGAAGTCGAATAAAGCAGAAAAAACTGAATGAAAAACAGAATTCCAGTGATGAAAAAGACGGGGGTAGCTTCATTCAATTGCTGAGGTTTGTATTTAGCTGAGTAGAGGATGGATGTCTCTTGCAGAGCGAAGGGAAAAAGAGTTACATTGTATTCCTTGTTTGGCCCTGCTATGTGCCAAGGGAGTTGTTACAATGTATTTCTTTGAATGAGAGGAGCGTGGCCGCTGAGTAAACAGCTGAGAGGGAAAGATACATGAGAAAGTAACAAGTTGCAGTGACAGACGGTGAGCTGTCAAAATGATCTATGGAAGTAAGCTGCTAGGGAGAGAAGTATCAAAGGAGATGTAGCAAGTTTCTCGGGCTTGCGGCGGGCTGTCAGAAATGATCTATAGGAGGTCGGCTGAGGTTTAAAAGTGTGCTAGAGAAAGCCGTGGCATAGAGTAGTTATTAAAGCCGTAAAATAGTGAAAAAATATATACTATAATTATATCAAGAATTATAAAAGAGGCATGTGACGGATTAAATAAGGAACAAAGATCTCTAGTTGTTGGAGGATGATTTTAGAACTTAGGTAAAGCTATTAGTGCATAAAATGTTTTTAAATGAAAAGGGAATAGCGGTATTTTATGAGACGGATGCACAGAGCTTGAGGAAAGGGATTAGTATACAAATTATAAAGGCAAATGGTTAAGATAAATAAAATTGTATATAAATGTATATAATTAAATGATAATATATGAAAAATATGAAAAATATAAGACTATAAAAATAAATATAAATATATAAAACCATATATGTAAAACCATATATAAATATATAAATATATAAATACATATAGACATATATAAAAAAAGGGGGGCAAAAAATGTTTCTTACAACTTGTACCAGTGGAATATTTATGATTATTATATATATATATATATATGCATATATGCAAAACACCTATAAAGGTCATTTCGGTGGGTTTGTTAAAGGGAAATGAAGGTACTGATTGAAAAATCCAATGATTTCAGATGTTGGAAGAGAAGGGTATGTAATGGAGTGATATTCCTAAAACTTATAACATAAAAAATTTGGAAAGATTAGCGGCGCAGTTATTATGGAAATGAATGAAAAGAGTGAAGTCTCTTGGATCGAATCATTTATTTTCAAGGAAGCAGTTCAGATCTATTTCGACGTTGAGACCATTAGGAGCTAGTGTGTCTAGTTCATATATCCAAAAGGTTTCTCGTTGGGAGAGGAGGTTGTTTATGTTAGAACCTCTCCAAGTCGGGGTTATTTTTTCAATGATCCAATAGTCTAAAAGGGTTGGTGTTTGGTTATGTTTTTCCATGAAATGGAGGGATACGTTGTGTGTTTTAAGTCCTTTTTGGATGTTTCTGATGTGTTCTGCCAGTCTTATCTTGAACTGTCTTTTGGTGCGGCCGACATAGAGTTTGTTACACGGGCATTTCAGACAATAGACTACTTCTTTAGTGTTGCAAGATGTTGTTCCTTTTATTTGATGCTCCTTTTTGTCTTGTGGGTTGGTGAAAGCAGTCATGGTCATTGCATTTGTGGTATGTTTCAAAGAATTCTTGCAAGCCCTGCAGTCTCTACATTTTGTGAATTTTCCCTTGCTTTTTTCTCTGATTGAAGGTGGGTTTATATGGCTTTTGACTAAATGTTGTAGGACTGTCTGCGGTTTTCTGTAGATGAAATTTGGTTGGTGTGAAATGATGAGTTCTAACGTAGGATCAGTAAGCAGAATATGCCAATGTCTCTTGATTATGGCTTCCAATTGCTTGTAATTGTTATTAAATTGGGTGATAAATGGTAAGTCCATAATTGTTTCTTGTCTTTTTTTTGTTGTTATTTCTTTTGTGGCGTGTTTCTGCTTCCAGACTTTTTTGGCTAATTTCTGTAATGGTTTTTTCAATCTGGTTGCTGGGGTAGCCTTTCTCGATAAATCTTTCCCCCAGAATTGTCGCTTGTTCCCTGTATGTTTTTTCGTCGGTACAGTTTCTACGTAGTCTCGTAAGCTGTCCTTTAGGAATGTTATTAAGCCATTTTGGGTGGTGGCAACTTTCTCTGGGAATGTAGCTGTTGCGGTCTGTGGGTTTGAAGAAAGTCTTTGTTTTGATTTGATTATTTTCTTTGTATATGGTGATATCTAAAAAGTTTATTTCAATCTCACTTATCTCATAGGTGAAGGTGATGTTACAGTCATTGGAGTTCAAAGATGTAAGAAATGTTTGTAGTTGGTCTGCTGGTCCGTCCCAGAGAAAGATGCAATCGTCGATGTAACGTCTGTAAAATACCAGATTGGTTGGGGTGATTGTCTTCAATACGTCGTTTTCCCATTGTGCCATAAAAAGATTTGCCACGCTGGGGGCAAATTTGCCCCCCATGGCTACTCCAATTTTTTGGAGGAAAAAATTCCCTTGATACCAAAAATAGTTGTGAAGTAACGCAAATTCCAGGCATTCCAGAATAAATTGAATCTGTGCTGTGGGCAATTGGTTATCTTTTTCAAGGAAGAAACGTGTGGCGCCCAACCCTTTTTTATGTGGAATAATTGTATAGAGTGAGCTAACATCGGCAGTTGCCATGACCAAATGGGGACTATTTGCAAACTCCTGTAGTAATTGCAGAAGAGCGCTTGTATCTTTCAAGTAGGAGGGTGTTTGTTGCACCAGTGGCTGTAAAAAGGAGTCCACATATTCTCCCAATCTGCTAGTAATGGAGCCAATCCCGCTGACAATGGGTCTTCCGGGTGGTTGTGTTCTGTTCTTGTGTATCTTGGGTAGATGGTACAGTGTTGGAATTTTTGGAGTTTGGAGGTTTAGGTAGTTATATTCATTTTTTGTTAGGATTCCTTCCCTTCTTCCTTTGTCCAGGAGCTTTCTCAATTCCAATTGGAAGGGGTGTGTTGGATCACCTTTCAGTTGTTCATATGTTTCTATGTCTGACAGTAATCTGTCTGTTTCTTTTATATAATTCTCTTTATTAAGGAGTACTATTCCACCCCCTTTATCTGCTGGTTTGATTATTAGATTTTCTTTCTTTTTTATATTCTTAATTGCCTTTAAGAGAAAAAACAGACTTAAAGGCAATTAAGAATATAAAAAAGAAAGAAAATCTAATAATCAAACCAGCAGATAAAGGGGGTGGAATAGTACTCCTTAATAAAGAGAATTATATAAAAGAAACAGACAGATTACTGTCAGACATAGAAACATATGAACAACTGAAAGGTGATCCAACACACCCCTTCCAATTGGAATTGAGAAAGCTCCTGGACAAAGGAAGAAGGGAAGGAATCCTAACAAAAAATGAATATAACTACCTAAACCTCCAAACTCCAAAAATTCCAACACTGTACCATCTACCCAAGATACACAAGAACAGAACACAACCACCCGGAAGACCCATTGTCAGCGGGATTGGCTCCATTACTAGCAGATTGGGAGAATATGTGGACTCCTTTTTACAGCCACTGGTGCAACAAACACCCTCCTACTTGAAAGATACAAGCGCTCTTCTGCAATTACTACAGGAGTTTGCAAATAGTCCCCATTTGGTCATGGCAACTGCCGATGTTAGCTCACTCTATACAATTATTCCACATAAAAAAGGGTTGGGCGCCACACGTTTCTTCCTTGAAAAAGATAACCAATTGCCCACAGCACAGATTCAATTTATTCTGGAATGCCTGGAATTTGCGTTACTTCACAACTATTTTTGGTATCAAGGGAATTTTTTTCCTCCAAAAAATTGGAGTAGCCATGGGGGGCAAATTTGCCCCCAGCGTGGCAAATCTTTTTATGGCACAATGGGAAAACGACGTATTGAAGACAATCACCCCAACCAATCTGGTATTTTACAGACGTTACATCGACGATTGCATCTTTCTCTGGGACGGACCAGCAGACCAACTACAAACATTTCTTACATCTTTGAACTCCAATGACTGTAACATCACCTTCACCTATGAGATAAGTGAGATTGAAATAAACTTTTTAGATATCACCATATACAAAGAAAATAATCAAATCAAAACAAAGACTTTCTTCAAACCCACAGACCGCAACAGCTACATTCCCAGAGAAAGTTGCCACCACCCAAAATGGCTTAATAACATTCCTAAAGGACAGCTTACGAGACTACGTAGAAACTGTACCGACGAAAAAACATACAGGGAACAAGCGACAATTCTGGGGGAAAGATTTATCGAGAAAGGCTACCCCAGCAACCAGATTGAAAAAACCATTACAGAAATTAGCCAAAAAAGTCTGGAAGCAGAAACACGCCACAAAAGAAATAACAACAAAAAAAGACAAGAAACAATTATGGACTTACCATTTATCACCCAATTTAATAACAATTACAAGCAATTGGAAGCCATAATCAAGAGACATTGGCATATTCTGCTTACTGATCCTACGTTAGAACTCATCATTTCACACCAACCAAATTTCATCTACAGAAAACCGCAGACAGTCCTACAACATTTAGTCAAAAGCCATATAAACCCACCTTCAATCAGAGAAAAAAGCAAGGGAAAATTCACAAAATGTAGAGACTGCAGGGCTTGCAAGAATTCTTTGAAACATACCACAAATGCAATGACCATGACTGCTTTCACCAACCCACAAGACAAAAAGGAGCATCAAATAAAAGGAACAACATCTTGCAACACTAAAGAAGTAGTCTATTGTCTGAAATGCCCGTGTAACAAACTCTATGTCGGCCGCACCAAAAGACAGTTCAAGATAAGACTGGCAGAACACATCAGAAACATCCAAAAAGGACTTAAAACACACAACGTATCCCTCCATTTCATGGAAAAACATAACCAAACACCAACCCTTTTAGACTATTGGATCATTGAAAAAATAACCCCGACTTGGAGAGGTTCTAACATAAACAACCTCCTCTCCCAACGAGAAACCTTTTGGATATATGAACTAGACACACTAGCTCCTAATGGTCTCAACGTCGAAATAGATCTGAACTGCTTCCTTGAAAATAAATGATTCGATCCAAGAGACTTCACTCTTTTCATTCATTTCCATAATAACTGCGCCGCTAATCTTTCCAAATTTTTTATGTTATAAGTTTTAGGAATATCACTCCATTACATACCCTTCTCTTCCAACATCTGAAATCATTGGATTTTTCAATCAGTACCTTCATTTCCCTTTAACAAACCCACCGAAATGACCTTTATAGGTGTTTTGCATATATGCATATATATATATATATATAATAATCATAAATATTCCACTGGTACAAGTTGTAAGAAACATTTTTTGCCCCCCTTTTTTTATATATGTCTATATGTATTTATATATTTATATATTTATATATGGTTTTACATATATGGTTTTATATATTTATATTTATTTTTATAGTCTTATATTTTTCATATTTTTCATATATTATCATTTAATTATATACATTTATATACAATTTTATTTATCTTAACCATTTGCCTTTATAATTTGTATACTAATCCCTTTCCTCAAGCTCTGTGCATCCGTCTCATAAAATACCGCTATTCCCTTTTCATTTAAAAACATTTTATGCACTAATAGCTTTACCTAAGTTCTAAAATCATCCTCCAACAACTAGAGATCTTTGTTCCTTATTTAATCCGTCACATGCCTCTTTTATAATTCTTGATATAATTATAGTATATATTTTTTCACTATTTTACGGCTTTAATAACTACTCTATGCCGCGGCTTTCTCTAGCACACTTTTAAACCTCAGCCGACCTCCTATAGATCATTTCTGACAGCCCGCCGCAAGCCCGAGAAACTTGCTACATCTCCTTTGATACTTCTCTCCCTAGCAGCTTACTTCCATAGATCATTTTGACAGCTCACCGTCTGTCACTGCAACTTGTTACTTTCTCATGTATCTTTCCCTCTCAGCTGTTTACTCAGCGGCCACGCTCCTCTCATTCAAAGAAATACATTGTAACAACTCCCTTGGCACATAGCAGGGCCAAACAAGGAATACAATGTAACTCTTTTTCCCTTCGCTCTGCAAGAGACATCCATCCTCTACTCAGCTAAATACAAACCTCAGCAATTGAATGAAGCTACCCCCGTCTTTTTCATCACTGGAATTTTGTTTTTCATTCAGTTTTTTCTGCTTTATTCGACTTCTTGCTGTCATTATCTAAGCTAGCAAATCCTCTCCAAATAATTAGAAAAACTTAATATTTTTCTGTCTCCCTCCTAACTGGAAACAGCTCCCCGCTCCACGACTTATATATATATGTCTTCATCTCTCTGTTTTTTCATAAAATACCATTCATGTTTTAATGTAAAGTCTAACAAAAAATTCTTTTATTCTTCCTCAATATTTTGCCGAGATAAATGCTCACAAAAGCAAGAGAACTTCCAAAGACTTCAGGAATAAAAAAGCCGACATTTCACCCAATCAACACCAACAGGTGAGGCGGCTCCGGTTTGATTGCCGGCTAGCGCACCTTTTCAGAACTACACTTCCCATCATCCCTAAGAAGGATATGACGTCATCTTCACCCTTATCAGGGACCAAATCAACTGCCCCTTCACACCCGGAAGACGGCTCAAGCCGAAACGCGCGTCGGTGACTTTTGTGGACAGCAGAGAGGCCAGGAAAACGCGCCCCTGCCAACATTTGAAAAAACGGCTTTTTGGATTTTGGATTTGGACCTAATCCTAAGATTTTATTCATCCTCACAACGGGTTTTTCTCCATCTGGGAATAAACAGACCAGCAAATAAGGACCGGTGATTGTGGAACGCTGAAAAAACTGCCAAGTGTTTTTGAACAGCCCCCCTTGTTTTCCCGTGAGCCTTGGAACAGCTGCAGGTCTGAAAGAACACCTATAGGCAACATTCCCAGGACAAAAACTCTTGTTTCCAAGAATGTTTTATATATCCTTTTGAAAATAAAAATCGTTCTATTGGAATTTCGAGCAGAGAGAAATTTATTCAGCACCTTCAGCCACACCAGCCTGGATACACCCGTACAAGAAGCCACCAACAGTGCAGCAATTCACTGACAGGATTACCAGTGAAGCATATCAACTAAGAGGCCCTGGGTAGGTTAAGCACCCCCGGGCCGCGGTGGTAAGTGCCTTTACTTGTAAGATGTCTATTCTGAAGGTAGTTTGTACTATTTAATAGAATAGCCATAACAACAACTATCTTTTTACCTGCCAATCATCTGAATGCATGTTTTGACCAACCCTTACTTTTAAGGCTGGATCTCAGAATCAGTTAATTACTGTAATCCAGCAGAGATCAAACTCCCAGAGAAAAACTCACATCCCAGTTATCCTTATTAACTTGGATTGTTATCTCTGTGACACATATCCTATAGAGAGCGCAACCTCAAAGCTAGTTGTGACAAAGCTTCTAGTCACAAAGGCAACACTTTTATCGTATCCAGGGAAAATGAAAGCTCTACTGACACTGGGCGCACAACTTAAATAGCAGTAAACAAGTGAAATAATGGGCAGCAGGTGTGAGGGAGGACTCATCCAGCTGCCTGGCAGTTTGATAACCAATGAATGGGCCAGATACAATTCCAATGGCTCAAAGAACTGTTCCCCCTGATTGGTGGCCAACCGCTCATGCTGGTGAGGGGGATAAACTATTCTCCTGTTGGACCGTAAGAGCAAGGGAAAAGCAGCATATGGGAAAAAGAAAGGAAAAGAAACTACTCACCCACTAGAAAAGGATGCGCTGGGCACAGGACGACAGTAGACCAACAGTATAATTTTAGTAAAAAATAAAGGTAATTACATAAAAATAATTCAAACTTATAATAAGCTATATTGAGTTGTGAATCAAGCCATAAATGAGCACCATAATCATATTGTCAGGTCTGGAGTTCCTCCACAGCCTGATGTCCCCTGCATTATGCTGCTCCACCAGCAGATGGCTCTGTCCTGCTGGGGTGTGTTAATCAGCCAGCACCTGGTGGTCTTCCTGGCTTATAAAAGCTAGTCAGCATATGGCTTTAGTGGATCAGCATTACTCTGTCTTCTGAAACCTGAACTCTGTACCCAGAGCCTTTGAACCTGAACCCTGGAACTCTGTACCCCGGACTTCTACCTTAGTCTCAGTCATAGCCATTGTTGGACTTTGGACTCCTAGCACGTATATGTTTTCTGACTTCACAGCAATCTGAGTGTGTTTTCTTAATTCTTGTTTTTTTTTTTTTTTTGTATATATGTATATAGCAGTTTGGTTGATGTGTACGCACTGTTTGTTGTTATTAAACACAGTTTGCCGCATATCCGCCCTGTCTCAGTCTAATTCTGGTCATTACTACTATTGGGATTTCTCATATGAGAAATCCATGACACGTATGTAGAATTAGTTACACCTCTGATTAATAATAATCTATGCCACATTTATATACAAAATTATTAAAAAAATGCCACTCTTAGAAAGTCAAGCTCACATCTCCGCTCACTTATCAGAAGTATCCGTTATGGGGAATATGTTAGAGCCAAGCGAAATTGCTCATCAGAACAAGATTTTAAAACAGTGGCGAAGGATCTAAGGCATAGACGTACGGCTAGAGGCTACTGTAATAGCATATTGAAACAAGCCTATCAAAAAGAAAAGCCAAGGGATCGCCCAAAAATGCTTTTTCTATTTAAAAAAATCTGAGGATAGAGGCCCTCCTTTAGTGCTGACTTATACTAATGCAAGTTCTGATATTAAGGCAATTGTAAATAAGCATTGGAATATTCTAATAGGGGGACCAGGACCTAAAAAGCATCCTCCCTCACTTTACCATTCATTATCCATAGGAGGGCTAGGAGCCTCAAAGATAAAATTAATAAGAGCCACTATGCTGAACCTGACATTCCACAGTGTTGTAAGTTGGCAGATACATACACTTGTGGTGCGTGCTCCGCTTGCAGGTTTATTAAGCAGGGAAAACAAATTAGGGTTTCCGGGAAGAACACCTATCCCATTGAAACATTACATAAATTGCGATACTATGTAGGTTCTATGTAGGGAAAACAAATCACCAATTAAACCAAAGAGTTTATGAACACCAGTACGCCAATAAAACTGGCAACCAAAAAACCCTGATAGGGAGACCTTTATTGATTAAACGCAACAATGACCCTAGGGGTCTGGATAGATTAGATCTAACCATCAGGGGAGGAAGCTTAGAACATGTCCTGCTAAGAATTGAGGCACGATGACCTGAAGATGGCCATATATCCCAGACTCAATGACACTGTAAGTTATGTCCCATTTTTGAACTAAGAAAGAGAAAGTTTTCACCTCTGCTATTCCTTTTCTATTCCTGAAGATTTATGTATTTTTATTGTAACTGCAGGGCTGTCACCGCCACTGCACGGGAGATTGGCCCAAGAGGCAGTGATGTAATTGTGCTCCATTGGTGGCACTTTTCTGGGCAGATGTGGTCCTGACTGATGGACGCGAGCCTTGTGCCCAATTTTAAGGGTGCTTGGAAGCCAATTGGTGCAAGCCCCGCCGTGTGGGACGCAACCGGACAGCTGTTTAAGCGGTTTCTCTGTGACGGAGACTGTATGGCGTGCCAGCACGCAGTGCCGGACTGATTGCCACCTGGCCATCTTGCCCGCATCGGCTTTATCATTTGTCTTGTGAAGTTAAGGTGAGGACTTGATTAATATTGTGTACTTTGGTTTTGCCTTTGCTAAAAATATGCTGTATCCTTACAGCATTGTGTGGCCTCAGGGAGATGAAGTAATACCCCACCAGCTGGCTATTTCTATCACAATGTATGGCTGTACAGCATCTGATGTATGTCAGTTGTGAAGGTGTGTATCCATTTTATGTATTATGATGATTGATTTGAAATATTTTGATTATTCATAACAATATGACATGCAATCTATGAGTTACATTAGTTATAATATGAACTAAGGGGGTTATTTAAGAATGGATAGCGACAGGTAGTGCCTCGTAGCGGCAGGCAGTGCCTGTTGAACGCTGGGCTTATAGCGCATAGTGCTGGCGCTCTAGCTTCAAGAGCGCCATGTAGTACCTGTCGCTCTGTAGCGCTCTCCCACAAATTTCAATAGTGTTTCATTAGTTGTATATAAATAGCGTGTTTGCCTTTGTTTTTGTTCAAATCATTGTGTGGCCTCTCCTGGCTTTTACATTTTTTTTTTAATTTTATATTTGTATGCAGAATTGTCATTACAGGTCTGGCACTAAAGTGTAATTGTCCCAGTGTTAAAACAATGTCATTCCATGTGTTTTCGCTTTGTTACTGGTGGATATGTGTTCAAAATCAGACTTTGATCAGTGTCTGGCGCTGTATGCTAGAGCACCCAGCTTTAGAGCGCCGACGCTGTGTGTGTCTAGTTTTTTTGTTAAATATGGTGTTGAGCGCTGAGTGCCGGACACACTCATCACATTCATCACTGCCGGCCAGGTTACTACAGCGACCGAGACGCTCTGTTACAGCACCCGATACCCAATTGCAGCGTCTTTAAGCGCCGCTATACAGATGCTCATCTGGCAATACGTGGCGCTAGTAGTGAATCAGCCTCCAAATGTATTTCACAGCTTTTTCCACACACTGCCATTGACAAAGATATAACAAAACTTGTGCAAGCCTGCCACTGTGTGGACCAACTTTGTATGATCACTAAAGATTTCTCCTCACAATTGTTTGTATTTGGAATGCTCTGTGGTATACACTAGACATGTGCAAATTTTTCAAAAGTTCGGTTCGGCGGTTCGACAAAATTTTCTAAATAAGTTTGGTTTGGTGTGAAATAGTTTGGGACGAACTTTCGTTCAAAATGCATGGAAACACAATGGATGATGGCCCTAAAAGACTTTTATACCACTCTGAAGTCACTCAAGGCTGTATAAAAACATTTTTTAGTGGACTAATTATCATTTGAATCGACCATGAGCATATGAATGATCCACATCCTAATTAGCATTTCAATAGCCAGCTTCTGTCTTTGATAGTTTGAAACACATTTTTACAAGCGCTAAAAAATGTGCCCATAGGGTTAAACTGCGGTTGTGTAGCCCTAGTAGTAGTAGAGGGTGGCAGCGGAGGGGCTGTTGGTTGTAGTGGTGGCATTAGCAATACTTAAAGACTAGGCAGAGGGACAGGAGACCTGTGGTGGATGTGTAGGTCTGGCAGTTGCGGGCAAGTCCTCAAAAATGATCTCTTTTTATGGTGGTAGCAGCAGGATTGGCATCTTGACAATTTAGTTGAAGACTTTTTTTTTACAAGCCTTGATAAATGTACCTATGATGTCGTAGACCTGTGGTTCTGTAGGTCTAGTAGTAGCAGAGGGTGGCAGTGGAGGCACGTCTGGTCATCACTACTACTAAACTAATAGCACTGGCTTGTCACTACCGGGGTCTGGGTGTCCCCTTATCCATCATTGTGCTCAAATTGCTGGGGTGATTGTGTAAACCCTTATAGTAGAACTAGCTGTGAAGCCTGGGGTGAGACCTCTGGTTGTGTAGGCTTAGTAGTAGCAGAGGGTGACAGTGGTGGCACATCTGGTAGAGTAGTAGTGGGATTAGGGTAGGGTTGGACTGGGGGTCATCTCTACTACTGCATTAATAGCACTGGCTTGTCACCACCGGGGTCTGGGTGTCCCCTTATCCCTCATCGAGCTCTAAGTGCTGGGGTGATTGTGTGAACCCTTATAGTAGACCCAGCTGTGAAGCCTGGGGTGAGACCTGTGGTTGTGTAGGCCTAGTAGTAGCAGAGGGTGGCAGTGGTGGCGCATCTGGTGGAGTAGTAGTGGGATTAGGGTAGGGCTGGATTGGGGGTCATCACTACTACTGCATTAATAGCACTGGCTTGTCACTACTGGGGTCTGGGTGTCCCGTTATCCCTCATCAAGCTCTAAATGTTGGGGTGATTGTGTGAACCCTTATAGTACACCTAGCTGTGAAGCCTGGGATGAGAGTATCCCCTTATGCCAAACCTATCTGTAAAGACTGGGGTGAGTGTGTACCCCCATATACCAAATCTAGCTGTAATCACTGTAACTGCAGCAAATAAGGGACAGGGACATGGCGCTTCTGCTGCTGGTAATGGAGCTGGTGCTCTTTCAGCCACTGGTGCTGCAGGAAGAGGACATCTTTCATGCTTTCATGCTTACTTTAAAAGTGCTTTAGATGCAGCCATCTGGCTGCAACCATCCACTTAATGGACAAGCAGTGTGTTTTTTATTCAACAGCCCAATAAAATGTAAATTGATTAAATTATACATTATACTAGTTAATGTAAAGCAAGATCCAGGGTGTCAGATCAAGTCTACCCAAATACTTAAATGGACTATTGCCAGGGGCGGATTAAGTGTGGTGGAGGCCCCTGGGTACAAAATCTGGTGGAGGCCCTGGTTACAGTATTTTTTTCCTTTAAAATTATAGTCCAGCCAAGTAACTGATTGGTGCTTGGCAACTGGAATGTCAGATCAAGTCCCTTGCTCAGGAACTCCTGCTTTGCAGTTCCCTGCATTGAGCTGCCAGCGACTGTGCTTGGTGACTTATGTGCAGTGTGCACCCACCCATCACTATAGCGTTGCTGATGGTGGCTTTGCTGCTCTAGACTCTCTGTCCTGCCCTGTGGTGGCTTGGGCTGCAGGTTGGCAAAAACAAAAAAAAGGCTTGGCCAGACACGGAGGGGGGGGGGGGGGGGGGGCAAAGACTGAAAAGCCTCCTGGACCAGACCATAACCCAAAGATTGCAGGAGGCCCCGAGGTTTGTGCCCCTTGCGCCCCCCTCATAATCTAGCCCTGACTATTGCAGCTATATGGCTGTATCTAAAGCATTTTTAAGAAGAAAACATGTTGGGGTCAGGGTGGCAGGGTAATATTTGCCACTAAAGGAAGCCCTAAAGGAAGGACCACTTCTGGAAAAATGCATGCAAAATAATGGGATTATTCTTGTTGATATTGTTCTTCTCAGACCAGGCATCCCAATTTGGGATGCCCTGCTGTGTGTATCCCCACAAATCCTCCAGGAAACACACCTTTGCAAAAGCGGGCCGATCAGCCAATCAGAGTTCTCAGTTTCAATCTGCTCACTAGCCCCATTCAGCTGCTCACTAGCCCCACTTATGGACATTACAAACACTAAACTACAAGGAAACTTTTTTTTTCATATCTAAATGTTTTTCATTTTTCAATCATGTCTAAAAGCACTTGTAAAAAAACTGAAATCTATAGATATATATAGATATATATCTGAAATCTGTAGATATATAGATATAACACAGTCTCATCCTCACATTCCCTTTCTGTCGGTGTGCCACACGGTTCTGTCCTAGGCCCCCTACTTTACTCAGTCTACACCTTTGGCCTTGGCAAACTTATAACTTTACTAGGCTTTCAATACCACTTCTATGTGGATGGCACTCAGATATATCTCTCAGGCCCCAATCTCTCCTCTCTCCTACCTGGCCTCCCCAACTGCCTTGCAGTTATTTTTTCATTCATCTCATCTCGCTACCTCAAGCTAAACATGGACAAGACAGAACTGGTCATTTTCCCACCATCTAACTCCCCTCCCCTCTCTAACACGTCTATTTCTGTCAACAATTACACAATAACAACATCTCCCCACCCTCGGTGCATGGGAGTCATTCTGGACTCTGCACTCTCTTTTAAACCACATATTTACTCCCTGGCCACCTCCTGTCGCCTCCAACTTAAAAACATCTCACGTATCCGTCCCTTCCTCTTACCTGACACCACTAAAATGCTAGTGCATGCCCTGGTCATATCCTGACTGGATTACTGCAACATTCTTCTTTGTGGCTTACCAACTAACAGACTGGCAACACTCCAATCTATCCTGAACTCTGCTGCTCGCCTCATCCATTTCTCCTCTCGCTCCTCCAGTTCTGCGCCTCTCTGCCAATCCCTGCACTGGCTGCCAATCCTACAGCGAATCCTGTTCAAAACTCTAACTCTCGCCTACAAAACTCTCTCCAACCAGGCCCCTCCCTACATCTCATCTCTAATCCAACAATATCAACCTAGACGCAGTCTTCGCTCTGCTGCTGACCTTCTCCTGTCCTCCACCCTGGTACCCTTCTCTCATGCCCGCCTCCAGGACTTCTCACGTGCAACTCCAATCTTCTGGAATGCCCTCCCCCACCCAATCCGCCACTCCACAACTCTCAAAACCTTCAAAGGTGCCCTTAAAACTCACATTTCAGACAATCATATAATCTGTCTTAACTAATTTTATAAAGGGCACATGCCCCAAAGCTCAATACTGTTTGTGATCCTTCCCCCTCGTCTTCACCCCTTATCTTTTAGACTGTAAGCTTGCAAGGGCAGAGCTCTCTCTCCTATTGTATCTTGTACTCAGAATATCCACTGTCAACTCTGTAAAACTGCATTTGAAATAGTCTATGTACTGTATGTTTCTACCCTGTCTGTAACTACTACTTTGTAAAGCGCTACGGAAGATGATGGTGCTATATAAATAAACAATAATATTAATAATATATAGTACACATGCTACTGGTTTTCTGAGACAGTTGACCACTGGTCCTGTAGCTTTAAAGTGGACCAACACCCAGGATTTTGACTATCCTGGGTTCTGGTCCACTTCAGGGGGGCACCCCGATTTGGGGTGCCCCGCTGTGTAAAACCCCCCAGAAATCCCCCAATACTCACCTCAACACGCTCCCTCGTGGCCACGGACAAGCGGGTGACAGCGGCGGACAAGACAGTGCGCGCGCCTGCGCCGGCCATTCACAAACGGCTGGCGCGGGCGCGCGCATGTCTAGAGGAGCGCGCGGGAGGTGAGTTTATTTGGGGTTTTGGGGGGGGGCCCTCACCGCGGGACATCCCGATCTCGGATGTCCCGCGGTGAGGGAGGTGATCGGCCCGGGAATCTTATAGATTCCCGGGCCGATCACCCCTGGGTGATGGTCCACTTTAAGAGCATCTCTGCCCGGACGACTCACTACTATCGTCGGGGGCTCCTGCAGCCGAAAGCTGAAAACGTTTGCCCATCTTCAGACATCTTTGAGGGTAACTGCTGCTTGAGTCTGCCTCACCTCCCTCCGACCTAAACGCTGGCAGGGGAGGAATGCCGCTTACAGCGTTTCCAGGTATTCGCACGTGTGGCATGACCAGAAGCTAGAATACCTGCAGTAACAAAAAAAGACAGGATATGTTAAGGTGACATCACACAACTAGTGGATAGGACAATAAAGTCTATGTGGGAATAATTTCTGCCCTGGCTGCCCCAAGTCAGTGGATGCGACTCCACCCTGTATGTGATGAAAAAAAGGGTACAGCGGGCTATTTCGGGTTGTCACGACGCCGGGTTGTTAAAATAAAAAGGAAACACTAAGAACTGAGGTAGACAGGAAGGGGTGGGCTTTTAATCTCTGTCCAGTTTGTGTTTCCTTCCTGGGGGTTGAGGCTACTCACTCCGTGTGATCAGCCTGAAGTATGAAATGGAAAAAGACAATTAAAAAATGAAAAGCCGGCTATTCTTCATTAGATAAAAATTTAATCCAACCGAAAATGCTCCAAAAATAGAAAAAAAAAACAGTTTTAATGTGAAATGGGATGCCTTTAAAAGTCACATCTAGTAATACACTTAAAAATGAAAAACTACAATTAAAAATACAAAAAAAGTCATCCTATTGTTACATAGGTAAAAATTAACCAAAATGCCCCAAAAATTACCCAAAAATATAAAAAAAATAAACCTGCAGACAATTCAAGTTACTGTCCCATAAGTCTACTAATAGGATATTTTGATTACAAGAACCCACCAGTTCGAACAATAGGCTCGATTCAGAGAGACAAAAAAAAACTTCCATTTTAGTGCTGATCTGTTTTTTTTTTTAATGTTTTCGCTCTCGTATGAGTGTACGAGCAATTCTATGCATGCATTGCAATCCTTCTGTAAAGTTTCCGTCCGTTCGTACGGCAGATTACGAATACGAGTATGTAATTTTCCAGCGTGACTTTTCCGTTTCATTTTCACATGTTACAACGTAGGCTTTCGTTTTTGCCCTTTTCCCATCGTATCCTCCCACGAATACTTTACGTTTCCCGTTAGATTCTGTTTCCCTTTTTCAATAAATATTCATCCAGACGGAAATCCTTACGATCTTGCGCCTGCGCACTACAAACTTAACTCATTAAAGTGCTCGCCTACATATTTGCCACCCTCACTTCTACTACAATGTTTAGCTAAATCACTTAGCACTATCCTCCCTCTTCCCTTTTGGACCCTTAAAGCTCACCCAAACCACTTAGAACTATCCTCCATCTTCCCTTTTGGACCCTTAAAGCTCACCCAAACCACTTTGCGGTTAGGTTCTTCTTCCATTTTAGCCCCCTAAAACTTACCCAAATCACTTCTCGGTCATGTGAATATTCATCTTTAAATATTTCTGGGCCCATTAGTTTTGTGTTAATGTATTTTGTAAATGAAATGACACTGTATCATTTTTTTTTATTCTATCATAAAATATAAATTTTTAAAAAATTTTGAAAATTTCAAATTTTTACAACTATAAAAAACAAAATACATAGCAATGGCAGGCCACAGAACATTATTCTTCATCTGTGGTCCCCAACGATTTGCGCAGCTCCTGCATCTCGCCCACCAACTGAAGGACCCTGACACTCCGTTGTGCCACTCTGGCACGTGTGGTCCCCTAAAAAAGGTAAATTAAAATATTAGTATAACCTTGTTGGGGTCATACTGCAGTGCCTCCCCTGTATGGTCAAAACACCTAAATCCAGAGGGCCCTCGCCACCACGGCCCGGTTTTTGCTTAGTGCCCGATTAGAGAACCCCTGGCCCGCATTCTGCAGGCAAAGAACGGGCATCAGGAGCAAGGGCAGGAGTGGATATCCAGAATCTCCTGAAAGAATTTAAAAATACTAACATAAAATACACATTCTAAGCTACAATATTGTTTAACATGTCATCAAGGGCTAAAAACAGCCATAGGTTAAGACATAAGTCATCAACTATATTCATTGCCATACAGTGAAAATGGATTGATGGAATGTGAGAAAACTTACCCTGGAGCCATCCACCAGATAATTCTCCTGACTCAAACTGACGAAATAAGCCGGAGCTCTGCAACATATAAGCATCATGGGACAACCCTGGATGCCCTGCAAGAACACTGAGGAATCGCATAGCTGGACCAAACACTGCTTGTATCTTGTGTGAGTGGCACATCTTGCGGTTCCTGCAACCAAATAAAAAATAATTACACAAAGCAAAGGTAACCGACTAAAACAATAATTCCTACAACAAACAAAGATTCAAGTTCAACAATCCAAATATAATTCACAAAGGACATAAGTCTAAAAAAAATCTAGCAATTATATGGATGTGTGGGAAAATAAAGGTTTACATGCTAAGGACTAATTAAGGTCAGCATTAAAATGCATCTATAAGGCATACATGAAAAGTATTGATTCAGGTATGCATTGCTATACAATTTATGGCCTCGGCCATGCTGATACATGCAATGCCTTGGTGCTTAAGGCGCGCAAACTCCTCCACATAGCCGCAAAACATGTTCAACAATAGCAATCCGAGCCCTCAAAGGTCCCGTAAGTGGATCGGAAATGAAACGGATTTATAGGGTGGTGGGTCGTCGGAAATCAGCCCTCTAAATCAGACGTAAGCCCATCCCAACAACGTAAGTTATCTGAACGAACGAAAAATATCAGATCTTGTTTGGAAAATGATCTGAACTAATGGAAATGATCCGATTTGCTTCCGTTCATCGAAAGCGCATATACACATTTTCCCGAACGTTCGTACGAATAAAAATGAACGAAAAAAAGGAAAAAAAAAGACTAACACCCACCCAAACTTTCACAGACAGCTACGGAAGTCTGGACGAATGTGTCTTTAAATCGAGGCTAATATGCAAAGCATATTTTTTTGCAAATTGGGTGTAGTTCCTGTTGCAGAGTGTGAGTGCGAGGTCAAATCCAGATGGACATATGTGGTGTAATAGTAATTGGCTTTACTGGAACAAGCATGCAGTAAGAGAATGTCACCTTACATGGTGGATAAACCAGAAAGGAAAAATAAGTGATAGAGTGCAGCTGAATATACAGGAAATATGACACATCAAAAAAAATGAATATTGAGACTATAGTTAAGCATTGGTAACAAAGCCATCTACTGTCATAACTGTAAACTGCAGTCAATCTAGCAAAAGTCCCAAAATAACATTCAGAGACCAGCAGAAGCTTTTGCAAAGTTTTGTATCGCCAACAGTTCCAGGTACAGGGGGTGCCGCCTCCCCCAGCGCATTACCCTATTTAACCAGTAAAATCTTTTTCATTTTTCCTTGGCCTCTAGGGGAAATGCGATTGTCCGCTGTAATCGCATGGTCAGCAGGCTTCCTCCGGGTATCCAGCCTGGAGCAACAACTATGTTGTAGCAGTAGCCAATCACAGGGTTTAGTTTTGTCTATGGCTTAACAGGGGTAATGCGCGGAGGGGACTTTGGCAATCTCCCTGTGAAGTGTTCTAAAGGGAGGCTGGCTGCTTCCTAGGTGAGTAGCTCTCAGATATTTGTCTGCATTGCATTTCCCAACTTTGGGGACTCAGTATTAAGAGTAGGGACCACACTGAACACAGAGTGCCTTGCCGGGGCAGTGTGGCTTCCACATGTATCTGCAGATATATGCAACCAAATCTCTGTCTTTCCACATAGCTAGACATGTTTGTTGCTTGATATTTAGTTGATGAGAGGGTTAAACTGGGCGGTAAATTAGTTCCCAGGCCCTGAATAATAATGTTGATAATTTTGTATAAATAGTGATTGAGCTGCTCCCACCCCCCTTTGTTCATTACTTACTACTTCATTACAATCAGGATGCCCCTCCTGCACTAAGAACAACACCCATTCTGTAAAGAATGGGCATTGTTCTGGATTAAGGGGTCCCCCCTTCAAGCTTCCATTTGGCTTTGCTGCTTTGTAGCACAGTCTTTGTATGGGGAGGTATAAAAGGTTGCACTCCTTTAATACAGACTGGAGCTTTGGGTCTCATAAATGCAGGCAAAAGTATAGAAAGTCTATTCTTACACAACAATTAGTCAGCCTTAAGAGTATAGACTTATACAAGCTTAAAGCTCTAAGTCTAGAAAGCTAAAAAACGCTAAAGGTTCTTAGATAGCCTTCAAAATGAGGGCTGAGAGTCAAAGTCCTTGTACAGTTATTAACTTCTTTCTACCCCACCCACATTGAAAACAGTGGAAAGCCATGTAAATACCACATGTATCCCAGGCAACGATGCTTTCTTCCCTTCATTTTCTGGGTCATGGCTTAACTGGAAAGGATGTGTCATGGAGCAGCTTTATAAGTCATGTGGGTGCTTTGCTGTGGTTAGAGGCAGCTGTAATCCTGTGTTCCCCACTATAGTGTACCATGCTTGCTTGCACTGAAACCTTCAAGGGACAGATTGGTTGAATTGAAAAGCTTACTTTGGATCCCTGCTATAGCTTCTACCATACACTGCAGGAAATGGAGAAGAGGCACGTGAGACAAGCATTAGGTGAGCTGCATGGATCCTTTTTTTTGTGCCTTAACAATACAAGCAGTAGGCTCAGGGCCTCAGAGTGGATAAAAAGGTATCTTGCAGCAGTCTTTCTTATCAAAACCATAAGAGGCCTTAAAGTAGAAGACACATTAGAGTCTGTTTTTTTTTTCTTCAAAAGAAAGGCATTTAGAAAGGTCATCTTTACAAAAAAGTGTATTCAAGCTTTGAGAAAATATCACTACAAACCTAGAGCTTTAGGTCTTAAGAATACTGGAAGAAGGCTTTGGGAAGGATCTTTATTAAAAAAAAAACTACTATCGTTGGACCTCAGAGTGGGGTCCCCTGCAGTAGTCTTCTTTTTTTTCTGAATTTTGTGCAATATACATTTAACTGTGATTTTTGCATGGATTGTTATTGTTTGTATTATTTAATGCTTTCTCAATATTTCTGGGTGAAATATATGGGAAAAAAATGTAAAAAAAGTTTTTCAATAAAACGATATTCCACTCCTCACGATAACATCAGTACCACATGTGTAGACCCCCTAACTGCCCAGGAGACACCCCAAATTAAATAAAATATAACTACTATGCACACTATCAAGGGTTAAAACCTTAACAAAAATTAAATGCCTTGAGGTTCCCCCCTCACTAGCAAAACTGGTCGGGGCATCAGCTATAGGGCAGGTAGACCAGGGCTCGGAGGCCGAGCGGCCGGTTCTTGGCTCTCAGGGATACCAGCCCACATAGCCCACAGCCTCTTCTGCACCCCTCAGGCTTTGGAAATGCAGGTAATGGGGCAGGGGGTTATGGAAATGTACCTGCTTGTTAATTTTTTTCTCCTACTTACCTCCTTTCTTTCACAGCCCCACACCCGCAAATCACTGAGTCTGACAGCTGTAAGTGATCGTCAGAAGCTGGGAGCTCTGTCCCTGCACCCGGGCTCTGCTGATCACTCCTGTCTCTATGCTACTCATGCCGCTGGGAAAGCTCCTGGGGGGGGGGGGGGGCAGAGGCACTTTGGGGAAAAAGGAGCCCCCCAACACTGGATTCTGGACGGACTTGAGTATTTTATTTTTCTGGCCACAAACGGGGGAAATGCCAAGCATGTGAAATTCACATGGCTGGCAGTTTGCGGACGAAAAGGCAGCTACATGAATTTCACAAAAGATAAGTCAAGCCTCGGAATGGTAGTCTTTTGGAGAGGTCTTCCTTACATATACCCAGAGCTTTAAAGTGATTGAACACCCAATCTATATAACAAAAGGGTCATTACCTTTTGTCCTGCCAAGCTGACCAGTCCTAGTCCATGTTGAAGATACAAAACTTTGCAACAGCTTCTGCTTGCCTATGAATGTGATCTTTGGACTTGTCAGATTTACTGCAGTTTATAGTTATGACGAGTTATAACAGCAGATGGTGCTGTTACCAATACATAACTGTAGTCTCTATATGTATCTTTCTAATGTGTTGTATTTCCTGTTTATTAAGCTGCACTCTATCACTGCATTTTTCCCGTCTGTGTTAGCCACCATGTTAAAGGGTAAGTTCACATTCGATGTAATTATTTAAGGTGTATACTTTTGTGTGCCAAAATGATGTCCACAAGGTGCTGAACTGATTTAGTATTTTAAGTGTTTTTCTTATGTTAGAAAATGTGTGTTTTATGGGATCTGTTGCCACTGGCAATGTACGCCAAGGCTGTACACCAAGAAGAGGGAAGTAAACACTGTACACACAGAACACTGCTGCTATGGCCCCTACTGAGGTGAGGGAGCTCACTCAACCTTACACATGACCAGCAGCAGTGTTCTGTGCAACCATCTGCATATGTTGCTATTGGCAACGTACACCAAGTCTGCACTTGAGATACGTTGCCAGTAGCAAGAGATTGTAGACTGTGAAAACTGCTTCCATAATACACACATTTGCTAACATTAGAAAAAATTAGAAAATGCTAGATCAGTGCAGCACCTTTAAGAAATAATTTTGCCAAATAGAAATATACACTTTAAAAAATTCAGTTGAAAATGGACTTACTCTATACAGTGACGTTCCCTCACTGCATCCATGTTCCTGTAAAGCCAGTTTCTGTTATACCACTAATGTCTGTCTGCATTTGACTCTGCTGCACCCAGCACTCATACTCTGCAACAGGCTGTGGGCCCAGTGACCAAATTAAGTCCCGGTGACCGAATGAAACCATAGCGACAGAATAAAATCTAGTGAGCAAGGGCAGCCCAGGCAGAGCAAAGCCCAGGAGACAGTACGGTCGGTGCCGAGATAAAGAAGCTTTCCAGAGACATCTTCCTTATACAAGTAAGGCTGGCCTTATATATAATGGAGGGATAATGACCTGCAGCTCAGAGCTTAAACTCTCAGTGGCCAAGCTGAAAAATAACAATTATTAGCTAATTTAGTTTAAAGTGGAAATGCTATTATCCAGAGATGACTTGTGGGAGGTTATCACTACAGGACAATAATCAGGACTGGGACAGGAAGAACAGACAGGCACGGGCCACCATAAGCTTACTAGTTGAAGACGATCAGCTTATTCAGATAAGCAGTGAGAATACAGCAAGAGGAATATGGGATGTTCTGAAAAGACTGCACGAGAGATCCAGCAAGTTGTTTCTGCTGAGGAAACTTTACAAAATGAGGCTTAGCAGTGAGCAGGACATGCAGGAACATTAAAATGACATTCTGGATCAGATCAATTGATGAGAATATGACAACCATGCCTCCACCATGTTGTACAGCTTACCCAAAACCTATACTGCACTGATTACTGTGCTGGTGACAAGGCCTGGGACAGATCTGGTAGATGAGCAGACTCCTCACAGAAACTGACACCAGAACCACTCTTAAAGCTAACGACACAAAGATACACAGGAGGATCTGGGCCCTGCATCTTTCTATCTCTACTTGCGACGGCCGTGGGAGGCTGGGAGGGGCAGTGCCGGCCCCTGGTTTAGAGTAAGGGCTTTTATCTTTGTAACTCCCTCGTCCTGCCTCAGCACCAGGGTAGGGTGGCGGGTTATAGCTGACTGAGGTTCCACTTTAAACTGCCAGGCAACCATACATTTCAAGGCGCATTGACTCTAGAGCAACCAGACACATGACATGTGATTGAAGATTTTTCATAGAACTTGAATAACAAAGAGACTATTTACCTTGCAGATGGGTATGGGCATGAAACCCTTGTATGCCCCAATGATATAGGACACAATTTAGCCATACCAGTGAAGGGTGTGCTTTTTGTTTCTGATCTAGAAGGAGGACTCTTATCTGTGAAACGTCTGACAGCCAAACGAGTGTCAAGTCCAAAGGACTGTAAAATTCCAAGGTGACAGGTGTTATACTCTGGATGGCAAGCAGACCATAGGGAGCACCAAGCTGGAGGACTATCTGTATCACCTCCATGCAGTAAAGAAAAATGTGAGACTATGCACCCATAAACACAATTTATAATGTAATGTATACACATGTGGCACATGTGTTTAGTTCACAGACACCAAGAATGCATACATGAACTGCAAAAGGGGATCTGACAAAATATCTAACAGTATCCCCTTGTCCAGTTACTATTAAGTGTGAATGTTGCATCAAATCCAAAGCAACACTTCCTAAAGTCAGTCTGAATAGAGCTTCAAGAGCACTTGACCTAGTTCACAGTGATGTATGTGCCCCCTCACCTACACCTGGAGGCAACGAGTAGTGACTTTCATAGGTGACTATTCAAGGTACACAGTCACTTACCTAATGTAACACACGAGTGCTACAAAGACCTGTAATTTGTCAAGAACTTCAAAGGCAAGTAACAATTTTCAGAGGAAACTTCTCATACTTCGAAGTGACAATGGAGGTAAATTTACTGGGCACATTTACTAAAGCTAAAAGGAATAGAGCATCAAAAGTGCTATACACAAGAGCAGAATGGGGTAGCTGAAAGAAAGACATGAGTCTCGACATCTAATGCAGAGGTTATCCCATGATGCATGCATGTTTCAGCAACTCACACGTCCCCCTCAAAAATCTGTGGACCAGATTTTTTGTGCTGTTATTAGCAGCAATCTATGGCAACCAATAAGCATAATCCCTGAAGACATTCCAGGTAGTCAGAGGTTAAAGGTTCACCAGCGAATAAAGCCAGGTCCCAAGTCAAATAAGCTGGCAACTCCAAAAGAGTTCAAAAGAGTCCAAAAGAATCTACATGGGACAACTACCAGGGTTCACAGATGAACAAAGGCTAGATCTAGTATGCAAACTTCAGAGGAATATATATATGATCTAAAGCAAGCCGTCAGAGCACGGAATATGAAAATAAATGAAGTGCTTACACATGAGGACTTTCAGAGGAGTAAAGCAGACCCTGCTTATACACAAAGAAATTGACAGACAGATGGATCTAAGTGCTTATTTGTATGAGTGATCTCCTAGTTTGTTTTGAGCAAGAAGGGGATGTGACAGAATGACTACAAATTACTACAAACCCTTTGTCAGCACTTTGAGAATGAGGAACTTCAAGAGCAGGGACTTGAGTTACTTTACTGCCCTACTAAGGATATGACAACATATATCCTTACTATGCCCCTGAATGATGAAAGACACTCAAGAGGATAGGGTTTAAGCTTTTGAAGCTTCTGCTTGTCTTTGAACTTGGGACTTTTGCTAGTTTGACTGCAGTTTACAGCTATGACAAGTTATGACAATAGATGGCACTGTTACCAATGCTTAATTGTAGTCTCTATATGCATGCTGTGTTGTATTTTCTGTATATTCAGCTGCACTCTTTAATTTCATTTTCCTGTCTGTGTTAGCTAATATGTTAAGATGACATTCTGTTATTACATTCATGTTCCAGTAAAGCCAGTTCCTGTTTCAACACTAATGTCTATCTGGATTTGACTGCACCCAACACTCACACTCGGCAACAGTCTGGCAATCAATAACTCACTCCCATGCTGCCCTGAGCCTGAAATGCAGTCACTGGTGCTTCCGTGACAGATGGAGGGTCCAACACACCACCAATCCTGAGCCGGGGGCGGTGGGGGTTGCGCAGGCTACAGCGCCGGACTGGGATGTATGGAACAGGTGAGTTGTGGATCACCTGATTACTATCAATCAGTTAGGGGGAACAAAACGTGAGTACCCTTTTGTTTTTTTGATTGGGTGGTCAATCACTTTAAGACTGAAGGGAGGCAGAAGGTTTATAGAGAACTTCCTTTCGAAAATGTTCAATGGTCTTTATTTTGTATATGTTCTCTGACATGTCATGTTTGGCTCTTCAACTCAATTTTTCTATTGTTCTTCATTTTTACCCTCCTGTCTCACTAAGCCTAATGCCTTTAAGCTTTTTATGTCTATTGCATTCTAACTACATTTATTTTTCCTTTTCATTTGTCTTTTCTGAACAGCAAGCCTCCTGCTGTGTATGGAATGTCACTGACACTTGGGACACCCTTATTGGGAGTTCCCCACTCAATGCCCTGTTGATTATGAAGCTTGTCGAACAATACATTCAAGAACAATTCAAGGTATGTTTATACAATGGAACTGATTTACTAAGAGCGCCAATACATACAGAGAAACCAGCCAAGCAACAATCTAAGATTAAACAAACTCTGCTAAATTGCAGATCTAGATTGCAGATCCTGTCCCAGCTAAGGTAATTTGTTTTTAACATTTGGGGGTCCTTTTTAACATAATAAAATGCTAGAGCTCCTAATTAGCTAATGCATGTATTTATATAGAGAAAGTAATAGTAAACTTTAACAACATTTTCTTTTACAGATAAATTACTGCAATTTGGAGTCACAAGGTTAGTTAGATTTATTATTTCCTTTCTTTTTAAAAATACAAATGGTTCTAGTCTTTTTTAGAGGTCTTGATCCCAAGAAGAACCATGAAAACATTTCACACAAAAATTCTCACAGAAAAAAGGGCTCTGCTGAATCAGACCAGGGGGAAAATAGGAGAGAGCGGACATTTTCACGCAAAGAAAATTTCGAGAAAGGGGAGCTGAATCAATTTAATATCTGTAAATGACTGAAGTTAAAAGGGTGATTTTTCTTTCCCCTTCAAAAATACAATATTTTGTTAAATGGGAACTTATAAACGGATGTTTAACTATAGTTAAATAGGGATTTGTATTTCACTTATGGAGCAAAAAATATGGCAGTAATAGAACTTAACTTTCTTCAATTAACTTACAGAAAGTAATATTAGGGAAATTCTGCCCTTTTTAACAGATGCATTTCTGCAGTTTTTATAAATATTTTTTTTAAATATTAACTTTTTCTTTATGAAAATACTGTTGGTTCAAGTGAATAAGCGGCTTTGTGCTTTCTCCGCGACAGCCGTACAGTGCCTGCAGAATATTAAAAAGAGAATGGGTGTCACAGCTGCCACATCTGACTCACCTGGGTCCCAGTCCCGCAGCATCTCAAGGTACCGGGCTGGGACACTTCCTGCTTGTTGGCCGCGCCGTGCACAGCGGCCACCTCCTCCTCTGCACGGCCCTGCTGCTCTACATGCGCACGAGCCCGTTCCTCATATGCCCTCCGGCGGCGCTGCACACAGCGCGACCGCCGAAGGCTTATTTAAAGGAACCAATCCCCTTACTGTTTGTCCTAGGCGTATGCCCTGTATGTTAATTGGGCAGCCTGCCCTGAGTTTTAAAATAGCACCAATCAGCAAACTCCCTCCAGCCAATCCTGTTTACTCCCATCATATAAAGGTTGTTCCCCCACACTTGTTCCTTGCCCGTGATAGCGTCTAGCTGGGTGTGCTGTAGATCCTGATATTCTATTGGCTGATTTTGTTGCCGACCTCGCTTAGTTTGACAATTCTGTGATTGCCGCCTGGACCTACCCTTGCTTGCACCCTGACCACGCTTTTGTCTTACCCCTTGTACCGCGAACCCGTGACCTCCCTGATTGACCTTTGGCTTGACCCTTGGTGCTGCGATATTTCAGGACTGTCTTCCAGTGTATGACCCTGGCTTACCCGACATTGCCCAGTTTGGCCTCTGGTTCATCCGCCTTCAGCCCCTGTAACTCACATCCTTTGTGCTATTAAGTCCTGGGGGCAACCATGTCCGGCGAGGCGTATAAAGCGTCCCGGCAAATGGGGGCTTCGTTAAAGGTGAAGTAAGCAGCGGAGAGTAGGGGGTTGTGGGCTTAACTTGAAGGTGGGTGTCCCACTGGGCCTGACAATGGGCTGATCTGCCCCTCCTGCTACATCAAGGCATATGGCGTTTGTCTGGATACAGATTACGTGGCCTGTACAGGAGAGGAAGATAAATGCATTACTTACACTCAAGGGCAGACAATTGGCAATTTAATTTTTTTTTTAATGATGGATTTTCGAATTTCTAAAGATGTGGGTTGCTCTCACTTACGTTTTCCACATACTAAGGGAGTAGTTCACACAAATGTGGAGAGATCTGTTACATGTACTTTTCTGTGATAAGGCTATATGTTATGTAAATAATATCCTGACAAGGTTTTTGCTTCTGCAATGGGATATTGTGCAGAATCCTGTGAGGACACCAAATCCCAACCACTAGACCCTAAGATAAACACCCAGAAAGATACTTCTCCTGCCCAGGGAACAAACCTGTGGCACAGAGGTGAACATTCAAAATCCAACCACTAGACCATTAGGGAAACCTCTAAGAGGAGGCTTTTTCTGGCTGGCAACCTGTGCCATGGTGGTAAAAGCACCACATCGCAACCAGTAGATCAGAAGAGAAACACTTATCCCAATTGAAAATGAAACCTTTACCATGGTGGTAAAAGAGCCAATTGCTATTCACTGTACCACAAAAGGAAAAACCTAGAAAGAAACTTTCCCTGACTGGGAAAAAAACTTTGCCGCTGATAAAAGCACCAAATACCGACCACTAGACCAGAAGGGAAACTTAAAAAAAGGGCTTTCCTTGACTGAAAATCATGCCTGTGCCACGGTAGGAAAAGTGCTGAATCTCAACCATTAGACCACAAAGGAAATACTAAGAACCTTTCCCTGACTAGAAATCAAATCCAAACCCTAATCACTATATCACAAGGGAAAATAGTGTTTCCCTGACTGGGAATAAAACCTTTGCGAGGTGGTAAAAACACCAAATCCCAACCAGTAGCCCAAAAGGAAAAAAGGGGAATGAGAGGGAAGCATAGAGAACAGGAAAGTTGAAGAGACAAGAGGGAAAAAAAAGTAATGGAATGAAAAAGGGGAAGAGAGAAAAATGTATGGAAAGAACAAGGGAAAAAGAACATTATGTAAGGAACAAGAGAAACGAGTATGCAAGTGATACAGAGATCTAGAGATGAACAAGGGAAAAAAAAAGATCTATGGAAGCAAGCAGGGAAAAAGTGACAAGAACAAGGAAAAGATTTCATGGAGGGGGCATGAAAAATAGGAGGATGAAAGATACAAGGGAAGTAAATATAAAGGGAATAAGAACAAGGGAAAGAAATAAATATATGATAAGAAGGGGGAAAAGCAATATATGGAAGGAACAAGTGAAAGGGAGAGGGGCAGATGGAATACTAGTTAGTAATAGGCTTGCACAACCATGGGAAGAGAGTTAGATATACTTTAAATCACTGTGCTTTACTCTGCTTTACTTTGAGCAGAGGGATATATAATGCAGGGAGAATTTGCACACCAGCAACTACGGTATGCTATGATGCAAGTGAAAAAAACATATTGAAAAAGGCTGATACAAGGGAAAAATATATAGGGAATAGGAAAAAAAGTGAAATGGATGGAACAAGAGAAAGAAAGAAAGAAAGATGGAGAGAACAAGGGAAAAAGGCTATATATGGAAGGAACGAGTAAAAAGGAGAGGGACAGTAATAAAAATTACTAATAGGCTAACCCATGGGGAGAGTTTGATATACTTATGAGCACAATTAAATTGGTGGGTGTATAAAGGGATAAATAACTGGGATAGGTTGGTGTATAAAAGGCTAAATAATAGAGATAGAATTTGCACAACCATGTTACGATGCAAGTGAAAATTATGTATTGAAAAAGGTTTGTTACAAGTAACTTACAAGCAAAGAGACAATAGTTATATGAACACTGATTGGACAGCATATAACAATGCAATCAGGCAAAACCCATATACACGAATAGTTACAGCAGGAATCTATCCACACATCATAGAGAACAAGTATTGTTAGGTACCACTGGGTGATACTAGAGCATTTCTAGTACATGTCATTTGTTGAAAAAGAGTAAGCATGACAGAATACAAAAAATCCTGCAATTTTGCCATTGACCAAAGCAGAATAGACTATAAAACATTTCTTACAGCCTGGCAAGTGGAAAGAGAAGGCCCAACATTTCTAACCCCAGTGATAAAAATTTTCTTCAGGGACAGATGTACCAATAGAAAAGACAGGGATGGATTCAGCACAGACTGAAGTAACTGGATGTTGAAAAAATGTAAAAAGAAAGGAAGGTAAAAAGAGAGCATATAGAAACGAAAGAAATGGAAGGAATGTGAAAAAAAGCGAGAAAAGGTGACAATGTAAAAAAAAATAAGACTGTGTTTAAATGATTTAAGAAAAATGGACAAAATGGGAAATGACAGTGAGATGGGGAGAATCTGGAAATGAGAGGGAGAAAGAGGAAAAGTGGAAAAGAAGTGAAAAAGGAGAGGTTAATAAAGGGAGATATATGTAAATGAGGTTGAGACAGAGAAACAAGAAGCAAAAAGAAGAGGAAAGATGATGTAGATAACAAAAAAAAAAGAAAATAATAGAGGCAAGATGGAAAAGTGTCTCCTGGAGCCCCCTCATAGAGAGAATGGGATGGTGCATAGGTCACCAGCAGCAGTAAAGCCCTCATGGAAGTGAGCTGGATTTTACTTTGGGCCGAGAAACAGGTTCCACGCATCTCGGCTGTACACATACCTGGAGTGGACAACTTGCAGGCCGATCATCTCAGCAGAGCGGTCCTGCATCAGGGGGAATGATCTCCCAGTCAGAGGGTCTTTCAATCCCTAAGCATGCGCTGGGGGATCCTGGACGTAGATCTTTGCATCACGGCACATTCAGAAGGTTCCAAAGTTTGTGTCCTGGTCTAGGGATCCACTAGCAATAGCAACAGATGCTCTGACTCTTCAGTGGCCAGCATTTAAGCTTCTTTATGCATTCCCTTCGATTCCATTCCTGAGTCGAGTACTAAAAAAGTTAGCTCACAAGGGAGTCCCAACCATTTTGGTGGCTCCTTGGTGGCCAATAAGAAGCTGGTTCTCAGACATAGTAAGAATGCCAGAGGGCAACCCATGGAGGTAACCAGACGATCCAGATCTCCTCACACAGGGGCCTCTAAGGCATCCCAATTCACGAGTTCTGGTTTTGACGGTCTGGATATTGAATCCTTCCTCTTGGCAGAAAGGGGGTTTTCTGCCAGTGTCATCCAGACTATGATTTAGGCCAGGAAGAGTCTGGCGAACATTTATTGCCTGGTGCTAATCCAGAGGGTTTGCTGGTACAACTTTATCTGTTCCCAGAATATTGGATTTTGTGCAGAAATGTATCAAAACTTTTGTATAGTGAGTCGCTCATGTGCGGCCTCCACGTAAGCCACTGCTGCCAGTTTGGGACCTGAACTAAATAGGGAGAATTAACCGATAAAGCTGCTAGTTTTATCAGCTCTTCAGGGTCCTCATTTTGAACCATTGGCAAATGCGTCATTAAGTTTATTGACTCTTAAGGTTGTCTTTTTAGTGGCAATAGCCTCAGTAAGGAGGGTTTCTGAATTAGCAGCTTTATCGGTTAAGTCTCCTTATTTAGTGTTACATAAGGACATTGCTGTCTTCCGCTTTAAACAGGATGTTCCTAAAGTGGTTTCTCCTTTTCATCTTAATGAAGAGGTGAATTGCCTTCCTTATGTCCTACTCCAGTGTTCGATAAAGAAAGGATTCTTTACTCGCTGGATGTAGTGAAAGCACTAAAATACTATCTCAATGCTACATAATCTTTCCGTAGGTTAGAATCCTTATTTGTCACGGGTCCACGGAAAGGTCTGCCACCAGTTAAGTCTACCATCAGCCAATGGATTAGACAGGCAGTGGTAAGAGCCAAAGAGAAGGATCCTCCCTTTAGTATTACTGCTCAATCGACACGAGTAGAGATGAGCGAACCGGTTCGGACGAACCGGAATTCGCTCCGAATTTCAGGAAATATTCGATTCGGCACGAACCCGAATATTTTGTGGTTCGTGCCGATCGAATTTTTCCTGAAATTAAAAACAAAAAATGCCGGCATGGTGGGAGCGGGCCGGCCGGTTCCGCTGTCAGCGGAGCCAGCCGGCGGGCCGGTAAAGCCGGCCGGCCCGCTCCCACCATGCCGGCATTTAAAAAACAAAGAAAAAAAAAAAAAAAGCATTTTTGCCGGCATGGTGGGAGCGGGCCGGCCGGCTCCGCTGTCAGCGGAACCGGCCGGCCCGCTCCCACCATGCCGGCATTTGAGAAAAAAGGCAAACACTTACCTGCAGGTCCGGAGCGTGGAGGCCGGCGCCGCTCTCAGCTGTCATCTGAGGGCGCGTCATCATGACGCGCCCTCAAATGACAGCTGAGAGCGGTGCCGGCATTTTTGATGGGGAACTTCGTAAAAGTTCGATTCGGCCGAACCCGAATTTCTTTGTGAAATTCGGCGAATCGGCCGAATCGAACTTTTCAAAAGTTCGCTCATCTCTAGACATGAGCTAATGGAGCATCTTGGGCTTTTCAGCATCAAGCTTCAGTAGAACAAGTATGCAAAGTCGCTACTTGGGCTTAGTTCATACATTTACCAAATTTTAGAGGGTAGATGTTAGAGCCTTGGCAGATGCCGTCTTTAGTCAAAAGGTATTACAGACAGTAGTAAACTAAATGTTTTTGGAATGACTTATTTCTGATAGAAAGGAATAAGGTTTTTGGGGATCCCACCCAAATTAAGGACACTGCTTTTGGAGGTCCCAATCGTGACTGAATTACTCTGATGGCCTGAAGTAAAATGAAAGAGAAAAGTCCTCACCTGTAGAATTTATTTCTCTTTCATTATTACTTCAGAACATCAGATCCTCCCTGTCTGCTAGGTTGTTATATCCATGTCCTGGATGCCTAGTCTTAGTGAAGTGGTAAATATGTAAATATTTGCTGTAAATAATGATCAGCATAGAAAGAATTAAAAAAAAATTGAATGAAGAGAGAAGTCTTGTATTTTGTCTCCAGTCTTTTGTCTCCAACAAGAGATATAGATATGCCTCCTGGGCGGCTGGTTGCACTGCTTTTCAATTAAATTGGATTGGAGGAAGTCAGCCGGGGGGACATAGGCCTGGGAGGAGGAGCCACGCCTTTGTTCTTGCAGTCCACGCCCTTCTGCTGAGATGTTAACCCAATCGTGACTGAATTACTCTGATGTGCTGAAGTAATGAAAGAGAAATCATTCTACAGGTGAGTACTCACAGAATTATCTTTTCCCAACTATTTTAGAAAAATGGCTCAACATCGACAGGAAAGTTCTATTCATACACACTCTATAGTCAATATAGTACACATTCTATTCATACACACTCTATAGTACCCGATTGTCCCTGCAAATGGGGGAGCATCTCGAAATACCCTGGTCCAGTAAAACTGAATTTTGGGGCAATCCCACTAAATATGCATAAAGGTGCCTGGGAAGAGTCAGCCTCGGAATATCCTGGAACATTGTGGACAAATCACTCAGGGACTAGATGCCAGAGTGAGCAGTTTTACATGAGTATCAATCGCATATACTGTTACCATGCAGGGAAATCTGCCACATACCCTTCCACTCCTGCCCATCAACCACCCCTCCTAATTCTGCCTGCCATTTGTTAGTATAAGAAGGCAATTGGCTTGACGAGGCTGAGCACAGAGAAGAATATACACTCTGAACTGTGGGAAATACATTCTAGAAGAGCCTTGAATACAATCCACTGCACGGTTTATACCTTAGACAGGAGCATGACAAGAAACATTATCGAAGAAGTCAGCAAGAAACTCAAGCTGACCCGAATTAGGGGCATATTAGGAAGCAATGGTGACATCTAAATCCTGAATTGTACCCACTAATATAAAAACCTGCCACCCGGGTTGCTAATATTTTTTTTTTTACACAAGAACTACATATTTCTATTAAAGGCAATACATTTACCCTTCTGTTTAGTTAGGCCACATGCCAAATGGTATTGCGGATAGGCAGAATCAAAATATTTGGGTTTGGACTACTGCGAGATATGAGTTTCTTGGAGGCATACCATATCCTGCATGGATCTAATTTTCCTAAAGGCCAGGTGCCTCCTCTGGGGAGAGTTAAATCCCTGTACACTAAGGGAGGTAGAAAAGCCATCACTGTGGGACAAGAGCCCAAGAACCGAAAATCAAGAATAAGGCAGGAGAAGAGGGAAGGATGAAAAACCAGAGAGAGAAACAAGAAGAAGGAAGAAGAAAATAAAAATAAATTAAAAAAAGGTCTGGTCCGCACAGACTTCACATATCAGAGCTCAACAGATACGTGCTAAGTACGAACAAAAAGTTCTAAGAGCAAGTCCCCAGGAGCTGATATCTCAGCTTCTGAGGGCTGTAGCATATATAAAATAACAAAACACTGGGTTCACGCTTCTTATCACCTAGGATGAAGGAGAGAAAAATAGTTTTACTACTACAACCAGGAGATAATCTCCAGATGTGGATATGAAAGCGACATGTAAAGACAACCAGGTGGATGAGACTTTAATATTGCTTAACATCATGAAAGACTTTGAAGACTAACCAAAAGCATATTGAACCAAATGCACCCAAGGTCCACTTTAAATGCTGAATTTCGTAGACCATAGGGCAGGTAACTATTCCCATCCCAACCTCCTTCCCCTGCTCTTTACCTCTTTTTAAGGCCACAAAGTCTTCGTGTTCATACCATTAAAACAAATAGGTGCCCTGGGACCACAGCCGAAGTCCCGAAACCCCCATCACCCGTCAAATCACTGCTAATCAACTTTTAATCACAATGGAACATTTGAAAAAATGCCCCCCCTCTCTTACTAAAACTATAAACCATTCTAATAAGCAATGGACAGATCTGGCTCGATCAGAAAAAAAGAACTGGAGAATAGTGCACAACGAAACAGGGACACAATCTTCAATAGTAATGTAGTTGCTTTGATAAACGCATAGAGTCATATCAAATTGTAATCCTAATAATTAAAGCTATAAGTCACTAATGTTGCTAACACACCAGGAAGCATAAGTAATGTCTCTGCTCTCTGCCCTCAGGACAATAAGGACATAAGCCTGATACGAAAAAAAAAAGGTTTGCCATAAAAATAACTGACAGTCGGGTTCATCTTTCACCAAGCAGAAGTCCATAAAACTTAACACTAGAGAGCAAAATCCTTGCAAATCATGGATAAACTTGCTGCCTTTTATGTATACATTAAAGCGGGGGGGGGGGGGGGGGCTCCGTTAAGCTGAATGTGTACAGCCCCACTGGCGTTTATCCTCTTTGCATCTTAGGGGACTCTTTAAGTCTCACTGACCGGCGGGGTTTTGGGCCGGAGGGGTAATCTCTCAAAAGGCCCAGGTCCACCATTAGCTTCTGTAGTTCCTCAATAGTGGTAGAAGAGCAGGCTTTATTTCTATATGTAAAGCTTATACGAAATGAAAATCCCTATTTGTACTTTATTCCATGATATCACATGGGGGGGGGGTCTTCTGGCTTTCTCCTTGGGGCACCCTGTGTGCCCTGTCTAGGTTCACAGGTTCCTCAGGCAGTAGCTCCTGACATAATGCTAGCATCACTGAATGTGGATCTTCTATACTTTCAGGGATGCTTCGGAAACGCGGGTTAATCCTGTGCTCTCTGTTTTCCATATCCTCTAATTTAGTCTGTAGGTAGGTATTATTGACCTTCAATTTCTCTATGCCCTCCTCATGAGTCTCTAGCATAGTGATAACATCCCCTAGCCGATCATCCAGAGCATTCAAAGTGCGAAAGACCTTTACAAGCTCCTTTGTGAAATGATCTGTGATCATTTTAGTCTTTAAATGTAAAGCCCTTTTCAGCATACAGTAAATTTGGTTAACCAAGGCTGCATTAAGCTCCTGTCAGAGTTCAGCAGGTTTCCCATGTCTGTCACTCACATCTTTGGTTGACTCCGTTATGCTTTTCTCCTCAGCGAGCTCTTTTGTGCACAGCGAGGTCGCCATCTTGGATTCTGCTGGCAGCGGCCTACGGTTATGTTAAGCTCATTCCCCCTGCTCACAGGTGTCACCATCAGGCCATAAGCACTCCTGAGGATCACCCGATCTCCTGCGGTCTCACCTTCAGGTCCACTGCCACTAAAAACTCTGAGCTCTGGTATGGAGTAGCGAGGGAGCTGGGCAATGTACCATCAAAGGCGCAAACTTATTTTTTATTTTACTTTTTTTACTCAAAAATATAAAAAAAAACACTGGAAAAACAAGACATTTCATGTTAAAGCCTAAACTCTGCAGCAAAAAAAAAATTGTGGGTGTTAAACTCAATAAACAACGGTCATTGACCATTCCTAATCATACACAGAGTTAATAGTTAAATCTCCACAGAATCACTACAGAGGCTACAGTTTAAACTGAAGGTCCACTTAAAGGGCAGCTCTGATTAAAATTAAATAAAATTTCCCCCCAAAGCAGCTTGCTCATATTTTGGCTTTTTAAAAACGTCCTACTTTGACCTTCCAATATACTTAGTCGAAGCCCAGTGTAGGTGTTAAAAAAAGGAGTAGTATGACTCACAAGTTTACAATTGCAGGAAGTGGTCAGCCTCAAGAAGTCTGCATGTTGACCAGGGCTGTGGAGTGAGAAGTCAAAGTCCTGACTCTGACTCCTCTATTTTATTAGGCTGTGACTCCAGCTCCTTCTCTGTCTTCATATATAGCCAATAATTAGTGATGGGCGAACCTGAAACTCAAAGTTTGGGTTCATACCAAACTCAAACAGAGACTTCAGCCAGTCCATGTTCGAGTTCGGCTTCTGAACTGAACACAGAAAACCCACCCGCTTATCCTAAGAGTGCAACAGCAAGAAGTTGCTAGAACTCACCTTAACCCCGATCCGTGGTGCCTGGTAAGCGGCGTTGTTCCTTTGAAATGGTCAACGGGCAGCGTAACAGAAAATAGCCTCTGCTCCCCATGAATGCTAACTCTGTGGCTCCGACTGTGCACCATTACAAAGGAACGCTGCTGAGACCGGATCAGGGCTGAGGTACGTTTTCCAGCAGCATACTCTGCTCATTGTAACTAAGGGCCTTGGGTCCTGGAAGATACCAAGTATAAGGGACAGGGGAGATTGGAGAACTAATTTTCTATCACCACTAGAACACTACTGTGCTTTCCAGAAGTTAGGAAAAGCAGGCCAAAAGTCATTTTTGATTTTGGTTAGCTTTAATGGGAGTTTCTCCTATTTTTTTTTCTACTTTTAAAATGCATTAGTTGGCTAATGGTGACCACCAATATCTACAAATTGACAAACATTCTGCCAACTTTGTTCTGGCTGAACCAAATTACCAAAACTGAAGTTGAATTTACTTTTTACCCCAATCCAAAGCTCACTAAGGCCTTGATTCACAAAGGGTTGAAAAAAACTCTCATGGTAGTAAAAAATTCAATTCATGAGAAAAAAGCCTGAGAATTTCACTGTTAGTGAATCACCAGATAGGAAGACAATGAAAGTCAATGGCACTTTTTTACTCCTGGAAAAAGTATTGAACTTTTTACTCCTTTTTTACCTGTAGTAAAAAGTGCCATTGACTTGGAGTAAAAAGTTCAATACTTTTTTCAGGAGTAAAAATGTGCCGTTGTTGACTTTCATTGTCTTCCTATCTGGTGATTCACTAACAGTGAAATTCTCAGGCTTTTTTCTCATGAATTGAATTTTTTACTACCATGAGAGTTTTTTTCAACCCTTTGTGAATCAAGGCCTAAGAGTTGAAAAAAAATCTCATGGTAGTAAAAAATTAAATTCATGAGAAAAAAGCCAGAGAATGTTACTTTTAGTGAATCACCAGCTAGGAAGACAATAAAAGTCAACAACGGCACATTTTTACTCCTGAAAAAAGTATTGAACTTTTTACTCCTTTTTACTCTGTAGTTTAGTGCCATTGACTTCCATTGTCTTCCCATCTGGTGATTCATTAAAATTGAAATTATTTGGCTTTATTCTCATTAATTTTAGTTAAAAAAACCTATATGTATAGGCATTAGCACCCTGGTAGTGTGCCCCCAGGTACAGGGCACTTGCAGCTGCTGGGTTTTTCTGTGGTTAAGATTAAAAGTATAGGATCATTATATAATTGGAATATAACTAAGGTGGTAGTATGCTGTGTATACAGGGGTACTTAGCCGTAGTGGCTGGTCCTTGTTGGATTTTTCAGGTGTCTTAGAGGTATCCCACTGGGATGGAAAGGGGAGAGCTCAGTATCATTAAAGGTACAGCTATAATGTTAGTAAGAACATGGTTTGTCATAGGTATATTAGCATATAGAATGGGTAATGTAGTAATTATATTATGGGGAGTTCTAATGGGGACCTTAAACCCCCTCCTTCTACTAACTTGGAGTGAGATGTGGGTTGTGCACTTGTCTCACAGAGGGGAAGCGGGGAGCAGGAGCAGGAGCATTGGGCTGGTGTGCACCAGCCTTGTGATAATCATGGTGAATTTATGGCTTCCAAGGGCCTGGTTGCCCTTCCATGTGATGCAGCCCTGCTTCATCAGAATAGGAAGCCACCATTCTGTTGGTTATGGTAACCAGGAATATCCCCGTTATCTGTTGCTGGGCTGTAAAGAGAAGGGGCTTGGGGCTTACTGTTCTCTTACAATATAACTGGGAAAAGGGTAAGGGCGGGAGAACCGAATATGACCCCTTAGATATATACAAACACCAACCTCAATCCAGGTGTCTTACAACACCCATTGGGGGTACCAGTCTGGTTAGGCACTTCCCCCAAAAAACATGAAAAATGAGCCCCGCAAACTTGGTTTGGAGTTATGTGCTGTTATTTTGTAACTTCAGAAATAACATTTCTACCACATAACATAAAAATTGCATCTTATCTATAGAACTGCTCCATTGCATCAGTGATTTTTTTTAAATAAAACTATTTTCCCTCTCTCAACATGAACAAAACAAAACTGGCAATTTTCACATCATCCAACTCGCCTGCCATCTCTGACAGGACAATTTCCATGAGTAATTCTACAATAACTACAACCTGCCCCCGAGGCCTGATCTGCAGCATCCATCACTTCCTTTCACCTGACACAACTAAAATATTGGTGCACGCCCTGGTCATATCCTGACTTCACTACTGCAACACTCTCCTCTGTGGTTTACCAACAAACAGGCTGGCACCCCCTTCACTCCATTCTAAACTCTAGCCTCTCCTCTGCCTGAGGGAAACCTTGGAAAGGGTCCACTCCCAACCCCCCATTTTGAGCGAGTTTACACAGGTGTGATCATGTTTTCGCTAATGCAGTTGCGATTTTGCAGCAATTGCAAAGCGTTTGTGATTGCAACTCGATAGATGTAAGCAGCGTGGCAGTTGCGGTATGCTTGCAATCGCTCCACAATGGTTAACATATATGTGCGAATTTCTATACAATAGGCTGCTTATGTGCCCTGACATTAAAGGGCTGATTCAGCGCCATTCATTATTTTGCTCACTTTTTTGTGAGAAAAAAATTTAGAATGAAAAAAAAATTTGCACAGCTAAAAATGGTGCTGACTTGGACTAAGGAAAAAAAAATATACATTTTATTTTCTCACAAACAAATGTGAGCAAAAGAATTCTCACATCGCTGAATCAGCCCTGTATGTCTTGTGTGCAGTATGTCCTGAGGAGCACAGCAACAGGCTACAGTTTCTTCCCTAAAGCATTTGTGATATTTTAGCCAAACTTTTACAAAACAAAATGGAGGCTGATTCATCACTTAAAGTGACCGCTAGTAGACGCTGTAAGCGGGTATGGGGCGCTGTAACAGAGCGTCTCAGTCCCTGTAGTAACCCGGCCGGCATTGATGAATGTGATGTATGTTGGGCGCTCTAACACCGGTACAGCGCTGCAGGGAGCGAAAGGTAGCGCCAGCTCAGTGCGACCGACTCTCAGCGCTCCACACCATACAGAGCGCTATAGTGATTAAAGTCTGATTTTGAACACATATCCACCTGTAACAAAGCGAAAACACATGGAATGACATTGTTGTAACACTGTGACATTAATACTTTAATGCCAGACCTGTAATGACAATTCTGCATAAAAAACAAAAAAATCTAAAAAGTTTTCAAAAATGACTTTTTCTAGGCCAGGAGAGGTGAAACAATGATTTAAGAGAAAAAAAAAAGCAATTCTGTGAGTACTCACCTGTAGAATTGTTTTTGTACTTGCATGGTACGGCCTGCTTCGGTATTCATAACAGTTGGTTTATTCCGCCACAAGGTAGCGCAGTGTACTGCAGAAAAGCTGTGGCATCTCCCGGCCCCCTATAAAAACGGGATTAACCATAGAGTTCCCAGCGTAAACAAGCAGTGAGACAAGACGCCGGGAGAGAATAAAGATACAAAATGTAAAAAAGGTAAAGAACCCCAATTAGCTTTGAACAATAACCATAAAGAGGCAACCAAGAATAACGATAACAAGGGTGGGTCGAAGCAGGCCGTGCCATGCAAGAACAAAAACAATTCTACAGGTGAGTACTCACAAAATTGCTTTTTTCTTATTGCACGGCCTGCTTCGGTATTCATAACAGTTGGGACATCCAAAAGCAGTGTCCAAAAGTAGGGTGGGATCCCCAATGAGTAACGGCCGGCAGTTCAAGTCACTACCTCCTGAAGCACCTTGCGGCCAAAAGCAGCATCCGCTGAGGCCTTAACATGAACCTTGTAAAACTTGGAAAAAGTATGAACAGAAGACCAAGTAGCGGCCTTGCAAACTTGTTTAACAGAAGCTTGGTGCTGAAAAGCCCAAGAGGCACCAATAGCACGAGTGGAATGAGCAGTAATTCTAAAGGGAGGTTCCTTTCCCTTAGCAGAATAGGCTTAAACCACCGCCTGACGGATCCACTTGCTGATAGTGGATTTAGCCAGAGGCAAACCCTTTCTAGGTCCAGAAGTGAGAACAAAAAGAGCATCAGACTTCCTGAAAGTCTCAGCAGCGACCAAATAAAACTTCAGAGCCCTGACCACATCCAAAGAATGCAGCGTCCGCTCCTTGGAATTAGCAGGATTAGGACACAATGAAGGCAAAACAATGTCCTGATTGAGATGAAAGGCAGACACGACCCTAGGCAAGAAATCCGGCTTAAGCCAAAACACCACCTTATTCTGATGTCTCTAAAATAAGGAGGTTTGATGGAAAGCGCCGCCAGTTCAGAAACTCACCTGACAGAAGTGATAGCCACCAAAAAGGCTACCTTAAGAGTGAGAATGGGCAAGGCAGCCCCACGAATAGGCTCAAAGGGAGGACCCTGCAGAGCAGACAACACCAGATTCAAGTCCCAGACTGGTAGCATAGGCTTACGAGGTGGACGCACATGAGCAACGGTTTTAACCAACCGGTGACTGGCAAAGGATCTTTGGAAAAAAATTGCCAGAGCTGAGACATGGCCCTTGAGGGTACTAAGTTGAAGGCCGGAATCCAAACCATGTAGCAAAAATTTCAGAATCCTGGGGATGGAAAAAACCCGACAGGGAAGAGACTTGGACTCAAACTAGGCAATGTAAGCATGCCAGACCCTGTAATAGATAAAGGACGAGGACTTCTTCCTAGCCCGAATCATGGTATCCACAACAGAGGCAGGCAACCCCTTTTCCATCAAGATGGAGGTTTCAGCAGCCAAGCTGATAAAGCCAGCATTTGTAAATTGGGATGGAGTAGCTGCCCCTGAGTGAGAAGATCTGGAATCTAAGCCTCCTTGATGTCCACGGTGGTCATGGAGTCGCCCGGGCGAAGGGTACTGACAGCTGAGCGTATCGTCTCCATGCGAAAATGTTTGAATCTGACAAACTTGTTGAGGCCCTTCAAGTCCAGGTTGGGCCTCAAAAAGCCGTCCTTTTTGGGGACCGTGAAAAGATTGGAATAGTACCCCTGACCCTGTTCTTGAGGGGGCACCGGACAAATGACCCCTGACTCCAGCAGGCATTGAACCACCAAAAGCAACCCTTGAGATCACAGGGGGCTTAAAGACATCCGGGATCTGATGAATCTTGGGGGCGGCCAGGCTGCAAACTCTATCTTGTAAACGGAGGACACCACCTCTTGAATCCACTGGTCTGAGATGTGGCGCCTCCAGACGTGAGCAAAAAGCCGAAGCCGCCCCCCCCCCACCCGGATGGGTGAGGGCACCCCCTCATGCCAGAGGGGCCTTGGCAGGGGGTTTGGGCTTGGAACCCCAGGAGAGATCGGGATGACCACAGGATCTGCCCCGGCCCCAAGAATCTCTGCGGCTACCTGAGAAGAGGGAGCCACGACCTCCTCTGGTAGTACGAAGGGAGGGGAGGGAGACGGAGGTCCCCCGAAAGGGCCGGGACTGCCTCCTACGCTGAGGCAGTCTACCATCCCTGGCTAAAACATCAAGACGCTCACCAAAGAGCCGCAGCCTCGCAAAAGGGAGTCCAGTGAGAGCCTTCTTAGCAGCAGCGTCAGCTGCTCACTGGCGCAACCAAACAGAGCGGTGCATAGCCACCAAAAGTGCAGAGGCCCTACCGCTCAGCCTCACAGCATCATCCATGGCAGTAAGGATAAATGCAACAAAATCAGAGCAAAGCAAGAGGGCTCTATAATCCTCCCTCCTCCTACCAGCCATAGCGTCATCACATAGACACTTGAGCAGTTTCTTAAGGGCAATAGCTGTAATAGCAGCAGCACAGGCTGGGCGCAGTCCAGCCCCCACACAAGTAAAAGCATGGCAGGCCAGCTGATCCATGCGCCGGTCCTCACTGTCCCTCAGAGTGGTAGTGTCAGGGGAAGGCATGACCGAAGTATTGGACAGGCCTAGCACGGGAGCGTCCACCTCAGGGGGACAGGACCAACGCTTTACTAGATAAGCAGGAAAGGGATACCTCTTATCCAATCCCTTGGGCACCGTGGGCAGCCTGTTAGGACGTTCCCACTCCTTAAGCACCAAAGTAGTGAAATGTCCCTGCTCAGGGAACTTAAGACACTGTTTATCAGGGCGAAAGAGCTCACCCTGCTTTTTCTTAGCCACCTCAGGGGAAGCAATGTGCAAAATTTCAAAAATATGTGACAGCAGATTATCAGTGTCCTCAGGGTACCATAATTCCTCCCCGGACACAGCCCCAGGGTCACTATCGCAATCCTCCTGCTGGTCCCCAGAGGAGTCAGAGTCCTGGAACAGTTCCCCTTCCTCTAGGGAATAACGTCCACCAGTGGCATCAAACTCCTCATACTCCTCTATGGAGCGTGAGGGAGTGGAAGTCAGGTGCCGCTTCTTGCCAGAGGCCTTCCTAGGAACAGGCCCGGCAAGCTGCCTCTCAATGTTGGCCACACGAAGTGCCAGATCAGACTGTGACCCCCTGCTATTATCCCCTCACTGGGGGCCAATTGCAGGAGTGGGGGGGGTAGGTGACCCCGAAGGGGGGCGCAGAGCTGGGAAGCGATGCAGACAAACCAGATTGGAGCGCAAGGACACTTTGGGCACACGGCACACACACCCTGACACTGTCACTCACAGGGGATACCCCACACTTGGCACACAGCCGGTATTGCCCCGAAGGGACCCCGAACACGCTATCCCCAGAAGCCTCCATATGGTGATTAATACAGGTGCAATAGGCCAGCACTGGGCAAAGGCTAATACAAAAGCCACCCGGGATGCCCTCCCACGGGATGCCCCCAGAAGTCAGTAAAGGGGGGGATGAGGGGGAGGAAGGAGTAGAGCCGGGAGAAACCACAACCCACTGGTATCCCGCCTGAAAGACATAAGTAAAAACGACACATGAGCATCCCGCAACACATGCCCCACGAGACCAATAAAAAAAAAAACAGAGGGGGACTCACGGACCAAGGACACCGCAGGGTCACCAATCCACAGGTTAGTTAGATGAACCGCTAGATGAAGCGACACGCTGGGAGGTAAAACGCTGCAGCCAGATAGGGAGAAATCCAGACGCGCAGCTAATCCAAAATAGCGAAGAAAAACCAGCACTCCAGATGTGTGTGAAGATTAGTAAAGCTGTATTTGTACAATGTACAATCAGGAACAATCAATCCATAATCCAACGTTTCGGGGGTTACAGCGAGCCCCCTTCATCAGGGATAACAAACCGAGTTGTTTGTTATCCCTGATGAAGAGGGCTCGCGGTAACCCCACGGAACGTTGGATTATGGATTGATTGTTCCTGATTGTACATTGTACAAATACAGCTTTACTAATCTTCACACACATCTGGAGTGCTGGTTTTTCTTCGCTACCTGTGGATTTGCGGTGTCACCGTTAACCGTACACCCCCCTCTATACTTAGGTAGGTAGGCGTGCGGCGGCATACGATATTGCTAATCCAAAATGGCGCCAGCAGAGGTACCTTGAGGGGAGGGCCGCGGGGGAACGACGCAATACGCGCCATCCCCTGGCCCCCCCCCGAAGAGCGCAAAAACGGCGCCCACGTGACCCCGCCGGTGCCATAACTAATCAAAAACGCCACGGGTTATAGCGCCACCCGCCACAGAGCACAGTACAAACTGGTGCGGCGGCTAAAAAACACAAAAAACACACTGTAAACAGCAAATACACCACAACTAACACCACTCGCTGCTACCATCCCGCCCCGCCCCCCCCCCCGAACAAAAATGAGAGAGGGAGGGGGGGGAACAGACGAAAAGCAGCGGCGAGTATCCGGGCCGGGGGGGGGGGGTTGAAGAAAAAGACTCACAAAACACTCACCCCCTCAGAAGCCAGGACAGAAACTCTGCATCCCTAGTAGGCTCACCATAAAGCCTATGGCCGGCTTCCCTTTGTAGTACAAGGTCTGCGGCTTGGAGCAGCGCTCCTGGAGCACTTGACCCTAGTGCTCTTCTACCCTCACCCGATCTGTCAGCCGAGGCTGGGAGGCAGAGAGGGTCCAGAAACGGATGGAAATAGACTTGCAGGGCCGCAGGCTTGGTTGCCTCGCTCACCTGCGCACAGAGAGAGAGCCATCTTCTATCTTCGCAGTTTCACTGCAGAGGAAACACTGGGAACTCTATGGCTAATCCCATTTTTATAGGGGGCCGGAAGATGCCACAGCTCTTCTGCAGTACACTGCGCCACCTTGTGGTGGAATAACCCAACTGATATGAATTCCAAAGCAGGCCGTGCCATGCAATAAGAAAATAATAATTAAAAAAAAACCCTGTTTAAACAGAAGAAAAGGAGCGTCCATTGAAATGTATGGGAGAGCGACAGGTAGCGGCAGGTAATTCCTGGCGCTCTGGAAGCTAGAGCGCCGGCGCTATATGCTGAGCCGCCTGTAATGATGAATCGGACGCTACATGGCGCTGGTAGAGTCGCTCACCAGATTCGCTTTCTTGTAGTTTTGCCTACAGCGCCCGGCGTTCACCAGACACTGCCTGCCGCTACGAGCCACTACCTGCCGCTATCACTTCATGAATAACCCCCTCACCTGACACCACCTTGCTCCATTTTAGTCCCAGTGGCTGCAGCTTGCCTGTTTTCAGAACGCTCCCCCCAGTGATTGTGGTCTTCCAGAAATTGGTGAGCAGGCTTCCTCATTGATTGGCATCATATAGAAACATGCTTACATGTTTACAATATGCTACAGCAAGCCTGGGAGCCAGCACTGGAGCTGACAGTGTGGTAATGAATTAGCTGAAGCAAATAGGACTAACATGGATTAAGGCAGTGTCAGGAACGTAAGATTTTTTCTGCATTTTTTGCTAATGCGTGAAATATAAGCCCTACCCCAAAAATAAGCCCTAGGCTCAAGCACCCCCGGGCCGTGGCGGTAAGTGCCTTTTCATTCATATATGCCTATTCTGAAGGTAAATCTGTACTCTATAATAGAATAGTCATACAATATTATTGTACCAATTGTTTATGTTCTTTTGGACTAACTAAATACGTTTATAGCTGGAACTAATTAAGCCCTGGTAATCCAGCATAGATCAATTCCCAGAGAAAAAACTAACATCCTCGTTACCCCTATTAACCTGGATTGTTATCTCTGTGACACATACCCTTAAGAGAGCGCAATCTTAAATCTTTGTGGTCTAGCCACAAAAACACCTTCTCCACCCCATCCAACTATAAGCTTACGGTCGCTTATACCTCTAGGTTGCAGCACTTGAATCACTAGCCCTTATTCCAGCGCTTGATAATTTCTTCTCTATTTTCGCTTATACAGCGAGAGGTCATACCTGTCGCTGTTCAAGGTCGCTCGCTGGCGCTGTGGGGTGAGGCTGGAATAATGATGAATGAGTCGCTATCTGGCGCTAAGCAGGATCGGCTTGATAAATGTGTGATTGTGGTGGGGAGCCGGCGTTCTCGTGGCGGTGACCGTCATTACTGTTCGCTCACCAGTCGCTACCTGGCGCTATCCCTTGTTAAATAAGGGCCTAAGTCTTGTTTAAATCAAACCAGAACAGCAGCACTCTTCTCATTATCTCAAATGAGCCATAAACATTATGGAATACTAAATTACTAATTTACTGGCAACAATTACCATACTGCCTCTTACTGTCACTGCATTAACTGAAAAAATCTATTGCCATTATACAAGTAATTAGAAGTAAAAATTCCCAGTTCATCCAAATGTGATTTGTTTTGTTATATGTGTTCTTGGCAATGTTTTTTCTTCTTGGAACACCTGTGTCAGTATGTCGGTGTCCTCCGGGGACTATGGCGTGATGGCTTACAATGTTACTGATAACCAGACTGTCAGATTTCAGCCTGGTGTCATCATGAGGACCTTACTGCTCTTCCTCTGCATTCAAGCATCCTTATTGTGTCCAGGTAAGAATAGATTTTCATTAACTTCAATACAAAGCTAAAGTAGATTTAAAAAAACTGCATAATTCAATTGTTCCTGGTGAAATTCTTCTCTATGGGAAATCCTGATTTGGGATGCCTTACAGTATAAAACTCTGCAGCCTTGCTGTATACTCACCTTGCTCCAGGATACTGTCATTGAGCTTTACATTGAGCATCCCTGCTCCCTCCACTCTGCGTGCCCCTATCCCAGTAGGTTTACTATTGCAGCAAAGAAAAGCCCCACAGCAGGATCCCCAAATAGGGAGAGTATACTGCAAGGGCGTGGAGTTTTATCTTAAATCTGGATGGCCCTTAGGAAAGGGTTCACCCGTACCTAGGATCTATTGGTCTTGTTTTTAGTCCTCTTTAGGTCTTGTGACTCAAGGAAGAGAGGCTGCTGTGGTATGTTGGCTAAGAGGCTGATTTATTAATAGCGACATGTAGCGACAGTTGAGCGACTGTAGCGGTATTTTCACAGCGCCCGCTAGTAGTCGCTGTGCTTGGCCGTTGTTCGGTTGTTGACAGCGACTCAGTCGGTGTGGCGTAATGTTGAATACAAGGTTACGAGTCGCTATTTGACAGGTTCCGCGATGTATGGGTGCGCATGATAGCGACTGGTCAGAGCGACCGGCTTCCACCATATTCATCAAAAAATCACGCTCAAAAAATTCAAGCGCTGTGAAATGCATGTTTAAACCCCAGAGCGCTGGAGGCAATGTGTTAAAAGTAGTTTTTTAACCCCCAAACCACCATATTTTTGGAAACCAAAAAAAAAAGTTTTTTAAATAATTTAGTAATATGAATACATTAATATCAGACCTGTAATATCAATTCTGTACATTTTTTTCCCCTTAAAAACATTATCTAAAATGGCAGAAGTGGTCACAGAATTTTTCACATAAAAAAAAAACATTAATAACAATTAATTATTAATATTTAAAGGTTGTTCCATTGAAATGCATTGGAGAGCGCCAGGTAGCGAGAGGTCATACCTGTTGCTGTTCAAGGTCGGACGCTGGCGCTGTGGGCTGAGGCTGGAATAATGATGAATGAGTCGCTATATGGCGCTATCTCAATCGCTAAGCAGGATTGGCTTGATAAATGTGTGATTGTGGTGGGGAACCGGCATTCTCGTGGCGGGGCCCGTCATTACCGGCCGCTCACCAGTCGCTACCTGTCGCTATTCCTTCATAAATAAGGGCCTAAGTACAAAAAGTGAAATTTCTTCTTAGGAGGACATCCAAAGTAAAGCCTTAAGTAAACCAGATGACGTGGAGGCTGATTCATTACTATCGGCAGGTATCGGCAGATGAGCGTCTGTGTAGCAGCGCTTAGAGCGATCGCTAGTAGACGCTGTAAGAGGGTATTGGGCACTGTAACAGAGCGTCTCAGTCGCTGTAGTAACCTGGCCGGCATCGATGAATGTGATGTATGTTGGGCGCTAGCCCTTGATGAATAACCCCCTTAGAGGGAGCTGCTGAGGGGGGTTGTAGGTGAAGCCTAGGTTTTTAGATTTTTTTTTTTTAAGATTACCTTTGAGATTCTTCCCAATTTACAGAGTATCTAAATACACTTACAAAAGATTTTTTCTAACTTACATGTAGGCTTTTTCTCGTGCTTAATTATACGCTGCCGTTTACCTTTTGGGTGGCTGGAACATTTCATTGTTTTAGCAAAATTTTCAGAGGCAAAATTGTGGGACGGGTTAGGATAATGGAGAAGCACAAATAATGCCACATATGTCACTTTCCTGCTCTCTAGTGGTTGATTCAATATATTGCAGGAATTGGATTGAGGAAAGCGCAATTACCGTATATACTCGAGTATAGGCCGACCCGAATATAAGCCGAGGCACCTAATTTTTACCACAAAAAAATGGAACAAGTTATTGACTCGAGTATATACGGTAGATAATTTGAGCAGCTCCTACTTGAGGGAAAAACCTGTATTCCCTGGGAGAAATGTAGATGGGTTAAATCTGTTCTAACTTAGGTGTGGACCTAGGTGGAGAAGAGATTAGTGTAGGTGCGCTGTGGATAAAAAGGCAATTCAATATATTACTTTGATGAAGAGTAGTACATGTCAGGCACTACAAATTGTTGCCATTTTAGAAGCAAAAATAAAACTGACAATGCAACTATGATAACTAAGGAGGGGTGCAGCGGTGAGGGTCATGCTAAAGATTTTGCGAAGAGGAACATCACAGGCCTTAGAGTCTAAAACACTCCTGGGTCGTCAAGAGTCTCTTCTTTGGGGAATTGGGATGCTCCACAGTGTGAAACCCCCCATATGCCCAGATCCACTCACCTTCTCCCAAGTGCTCACCGTGTCTCTGTGCTGCGGCCTCATCTCTGCTCACCTCTAGCCGTACGCGTGCCCGGCCTTTCTGAATGAGCGGAGTGGGCACGCTGCGGCTGCGAGGTGAGTGGGGGATGCAGCCTTTGGTGCCACTCAGGTGCTTAGCAGCCCGGGCGGCTTAGCCATCAGCGGCGCCAAAGGGAGCCGAGTGATAGTGAGTGCGCTGATTGGTGAGGTGCATCATTTTTCCCATGAGGTAAGGATAATTTTTTGAAAGTATGGAAACAGCGCCCTATGGGCCATGCTAAAGTATTTACTTTTATCTTCATACTCCATAGGATGTTGTTTCCAAATTTTTAACACTTTTTTATTGCACTTTGTGTGTTAAAATGAAAAAAAACTCCCAGAGATTCAGGCTGCAATTTACACCCAAATGTGCCTCCAGAGTTGAACTTAAAGGAGCAGTATCGCGAAATTTGCATTAAAAAAGATAAATAATTAAATAGCCACACAATAGCTTCTAACATGTGTATAAATAATGTGGCGATAGAAAAAGGAAAAAATATATGCCTTTCTTTTAAATTGTATAATGACAATGGCTCAGTCCATTTGCTGAATAGGGGGATCTGCTGGGTTGTATTTAGTGAGCTGCTTCATTTAGCCCACTGGTCTCCTAGCAACACTTTACCTCAGAGGCTGACACTGTAATCAGTGGTAACGGCTGTGTGTGTGAGGTGCTGCTTTTGTTATGAGACCAGGTCAAATGTGTAAAATCTATACAAAATGAACTAAACTGACTGAAAATAACTGAAATTCTTCTTTGAATAACTGTGCAGGAAAATCTAAAGGTATTAAAGTGGAACAAAACCCTGAGTGGCCGACCCTGAAGTCTATAAGACCCGGCCATTGACCTTGCCCCTTGGGCATTCTAAATCAGGATGCCCCACTGTGTGAAACAACTCTTGGATAACCACAGATCCCCCCCATTTTTCTGGCGCGCTCACGCAGATAGTCATTTAGACAGGCCGGGCGGCCAGGAAGGTTAGTGCTCAGGCTCCCCATCTGCGTGCAAACAGAGCTGATTGGATGAGAGCCCGCGCATGCGCTGTGGGACAGGGAAAGGTACGTTTTCACAGGCGAACTTGGGGATTTCACATATCAGGGCATCCCAAGTCGGGATGCCCCTAGGGGCACAAAACAAAACTCCAGATAGTGAAAATCCTGGGTTGGGCTTTGCTCAAAACACACAAAGCTGAAAGAAAGATCATATGGAAAAATGAAAAATAAGAATATGAAAGAGAAAATGGTAAACTGAAAGATTCTGCAGCAGAGCCAACATGAAGGGAAAACTGTCAAAATCAGCTAAACGACTTCTAGAGCTTTTCTCTCTGTTTTAGATATATAAGTTCTGGCCAGGCAATGTTGCAATGTTGTTATCTTATGCTGGCTGCCAGCACTGAACAGCTGATACTTTGATACATTGTTTCACCCCTCTCCTCAGCGTGGAACAGGCCAGAGTGTCAGGTCCCGACACTCAGAAGACATAAACATGAGCTATTAGTCTCCAGCTGCTCAACACACACATCATTTTTTTCTAAATTTGTAATTCTTACTCCAACACTTACCTACATTCAAATTACCATTTAAGTATAAGTCACCAAGAAAAAATTGCGATACTGCTCCTTTAAATCTTGAGCATGACCCGCATTGATCCCCATTGTCTTACATTAAAACAAATTTGAGTTAATCAGTTACAGCTTTGTAGTAATTTTTGAAGGACAAAGAATGTGATAAAGCTCTTGCATGGTCACATCTGGGGTTCCCATTTAGTTTGATTACATAGTGAGCCCTAAAAAGGAAGTAAGACCAGGGTCTTGATGCAATAAACTTTTTTTTTACTCGGGAGCATGTGTTCATTGAATTGTATGCGTGAAAAATGCGGTCAATATTAGTGCGATCAATGGTGTTAATTGAAATTTCTGATTTGTGAAAAAGTATTAAAGGACCTGAGATTTCCACATAAAACTTGCAATTATGCTCGCTTCAAGTGAACGCATGCATTAAAGAGAGTGGTATGCGGGCTCATAGGGGCTGGAGAAAGAAGGATGTCTTCAGATAGACATGGCGAGATGATGGTAATGAGACCAATGGATCATGCATGAGCCAGAAGGCATGATAATTTGACTAATAAATAATAATCCTTGTAAAAATGCACAGAGCGAACAGTCTCCTTATTCATTGTCGTCCTGAGGAAGTAACGGGCATACGTTACGACACGCGTTGGCGGATACATTGACGGGGGAGGCCCAGTTGGTCTGTATTTTTGTGTATCTTTTGTTCTATGTCTTTTCATCTACCTCAGTTGGTCCTTATATCCTTATCAAATGAATATAGATTCATAGCACAGGCACTTTATTACTTGCATATATGATTGCTTTTTGCACTCTTTGCACATTATTATATTTGCACATTGTGCACTATTGTATATAATGAACTTTTATTAGATGAGTTTAGATTTACTATTTTTGTGGTAGTTTACCAAATTATTATGGGCCACCATTATTCCTAGCACTTGGATATTTATTGACTTGTATTACTATGAATTGTTATGATGGATCTCTGGCGCCCCCCGGTGTCTATTGTGTATATGTGATGTCTTAAATGTATTGTAATTTGTTGTTTTTGGTAGCCACATGTATTTTCAATAAAAGTTTTTTATTAGTACTTCTGAGGGTAGTGCCACTTTTTGTAGGTCTTTGGCAGGATTTGTGTGTGTGGGGACCCCAATTGCTTGTTTGTTATACCAGTCTCCTTATTCAGACGACGTAACCAGACATTATCCCGAAGTGTATGCACAGGAAATCAATCACGCATGCTTGCCACCTTATGGGTATTCGCTTACCCTACTCTTCAGAAGGGAGGCACTTGTTATAGTGTCACTGGGCTTCAGACCATTATCATAAATCATGCGCAGTAGAACACTACAGGTAGCTTTAAATCTCCGTTATCCACAATTCAAACTCAATATTAAGATGAGCAGAACATGTGAAAAAGCACAAATAAAATCTAGTGCAACTCCGCCTTAAAAACAAATAAACTCACAAACTCCTCAGGGTAAATTCAGCATGTAAGTAATAACAGGACACTCCTCCTTGTCGATATCCACTATGGCAGATTGTGGAAAAGGTCAGAATTCTGTGCCCATTTACGCTCCTTACATCAGCTGCTTCAAGTGGTAATCCAGGTGCCGCTGCCCCGCCAACGCGTTTCGCTGTGAAACACAGCTTTATCAAAGGCAGACCGGGTTCGGCGGCAAGCTTTTATAATTGGGCTAAGTCCCTCCTCTCTGAGACGCTCCCCCTCATTTTCCAATCAGAAAACAGTATGCACGAATCCATCTACTAACTTCCATGTACTAATAAATAATAATCAGCAGTTTATATGGTAATAATAATGCCCATTCCTGTAGCAACAGGCATGGTAGGCAACATATTTCTAGCCATAATAATGTTCCCATTTCACATCCAGCTCCCTATCTGTGCCAGAAGCCATTGCCAACATGATAGATTCTCTTCCCCTGTGCAGCTCTCTCATCTGACAAGTAGTGACCCTTCATGTGTATTTCCTGAACCTAGCAGTGGAAACTGTTTTAATTGAACCTTCTGTTGGGGAATCCAGGGGTCTCCCTGTCTACACCCCCATCATTATCAATCCCTTCCCATGCAGTTTCTATAGCTATAAACAAGATTTCATTTTCATACAATACAAATATAGTACTTGTCTCTGCAATTGCTGAGAACTATAACATTATTTTTGTGTACTTATCCAGCTCTATTAAATAAATCTTTGTTTTGGTGCATATATGGCTATTAAGGAGTCAAAAAGCTCAGATTTGGTGGAAGATACACACAATCATAAATTCATGTTTGTGGTGTAAAACATCTTTTAGATTAGATATTCTCAGTTTGGAATTGTTCATTAAAACTTTTCGCTGACAATTACTTAGCAGCCATCCACCAGACAGTTGGCCACTCTCAAACTTAATATAGAAGGTAGATGTGTGAATCATAGCATGATCCTGGGAAACCAGCTTGGACACTCAGGACCTCCATCTTAAGGACAATCACCATTTGTACATTTAAAGAATATCCCATTGTCCTATTCCAATACATTTACTACAGCAGGATTGTACCCCACTAGCGGGCCTCTAGGCTTAGAGGCCTCTTTGAGGGCCTTCATCACCAAAACTATGTATAGCTTATTTGTGGTGTCCCATGTGCACATACATACAATACAGTGTGGCATAATGATTCTGTGCATGGTACTGAAGAAGCCATCTTAGCAAAACTAGTTTTACCCAGTTTGATGAAGAAAGACAAAACTGTTCCTACATCACTTATGATTGTAATTCTTGTGGAAACCTTGTATTGTTTTTATTACTATAACGTTTAATTAATGTGTATCAAAGCATAATAAAATGTATTTTGTATTTTTGACATACCTGGATATGCATGATTATGTATAACGGCGTGGTTGACATTCAGTGAGCCCCCCTTAAGCATTTCCTAGAACAGGGGAGGAGGTCCAAGGACTCCCATGTTCAATTCCTTGTTGTGTAACTGGGGGCCATCCTATCAACCAGCCCTTCTGATTTTTACTTTTCCCATAGTACAATAGACTCAAAGTAGGTTTACAGTGGGTCAGGCCAACTTGGATTGAACCCCCACAGAGGGACAATCCCTAAAGGGTATATTCTGTGCATGGGGCCTGAATATAATCCATTGATACTTGCATATGGGGGTTGGGCCCAAGAGTAGGTTCTACTGGTGTGCCCCAGACATTCCAGTCCAACACTGTACTCCAGGTCATATGGGTCGAATTTATTGCACCTATTAATTCAGGGATGCCAGACATTCTGTAGAATTTTAATTTTCGTTAAATTCCAGAGAACAACATCTTGACATGCAAGACATGCATTCATTCCCTTCACCAACTTGTCTAGTCTACGGCTTAGTGTTGCCTGTGGCATGAGCCTTGTGCAATGAACTGCAGGCACCCCACAAGAGTCGTCATCCCACTTAAGACATGTCCCCAAGATGTTAATGGGTCCAAATACTGCTTCAGCTTGTCCTACAATCCATATACAGCATGGTGATATAAATGAGTTAGCTCAAAAATGGCCCAATCGTATATATATATGGTTGATGCTCATTCTCTTACAAAACACTTTTGGCTGCTGCTGTGCATTAAAGAAGTGCTCTTTTACACCTGATGAGGTGATGACTAGAGATGGGCAAAACCGAACCACAAAGTTTGAGTTTGTTCCGAACGTTGGAAGTTTAGGTTCCCAAACCCGAACGCGGACAGTCATAACTCCGTGTTCGAGTTTGAATATGGAAAAGCTGGTTGATGGGATGCTGAACAGCCAAAGCTGGTGTGCCCCAGACATTCCAGTCCAACACTGTACTCCAGGGTCGAATGTATTGCACCTATTAATTCAGGGATGCCAGACATTCTGTAGAATTGTAATTTCGTTGGTTGATGGGATGCTGAGATGCTGGTTGATGGGATGCTGAGCAGCCAAAGCTACTGGAACTCACCTAATTTTGATCCTCTCTCCTCTCTCTCAGCAGTGGCGGTGACTGCAGCTGGCACTAGAAGTGTCCTCACTCATGGGAGCTGGCGGACATCTTTTTGTAGCCCCGGCTGGGGCCAAATTAATGTGCTGCTGCTCCGCCACTGCCACTGCTGAGGAAGAGAATCAGGCAAAGGTAAGTTAGAGCAGCACACTTACTGCTTCACACTCTGCATCCCCTCCCCCGCCACAGCCACCCCCCAAGGTTCGGGTCCCCATTGATGGTGATAAATCAAGTGAAATTATTCTCCTCATTACTAAGATTCAAGACAATTATTATTTAATAGGTTATGGCCTGAAGTGTATTTTGTGCAGTTACGATATGCAGGAAACAGCAAGAGATTGTTTTGGACCCTCAGGAGAGTGTCTACATCATGAGGTTTGCCTCATTTTGAATGTCAGGACATTTGATAGTAAGTACCAATTAATACATCTTTGTTATTAATTATATTGTATTTACAGATAAAAATTAAAATCGGTAACTGAACTCAACGTTTCTTAGTTCTGCGACAAGCATAAGTTGACTCAACAAAAAGGGGGAGGAGTGTATAGATACATGTGACTATAGCCTTTTATAAAGTATCATTCATACTTACATTTCTTACATATCTTACATTTTTAAGAATGCAAACCCAACAATCATGGGCAACCAAAGTGGCTGAGCTGCAACACCTTTACTTGATGAGGCAGGATTATTTAAAGAGGTGCAAGCCTCCCCTTAAGTCTATAAGTCTTTTGGGGGTTGCTCTACCTTTTTATGGGGCATCTCAAATTCTCATCTCTAAGGGAAACCCTCCAGATTTTCTGTTAAACTCACCTCTCCAATGTGCCAGCACTGAATCTCCACAACGCAGCCACATCCCCAACATACCTCTAGCTATGGCCATGCCTGTGCCAGGCCCTTCTGAATGGGCAATGCTGGTGCACATGCAGCTAGAGGCAGGGATGGGAATGCAGCTGGAGGTGCTGATGTCATTGTGGCAAAGGAAAGCTAAATCAAACAAATACAGCCAATAGGCCGAGCGGCCCATGTGGAAACCAGGAAGGATGCGTTTTGGTGACATGGATACACATAGCTGGGCATCCCAAATTGAGGGGAAAAAATGAAATATTGCATTCAAAGAATGGAGGAGGTATATCTTGTTGCCGATTAAGTCTGGTCCACCCCTTCCCACATACCAGATCTGGGTCAAGTCATCCGGCATGCCAGTCTTGGGCCCCCTCAACAGGTTACAAGCAAAAATAAATATGATGCAAAAACAAATATTAAGTCTAAATTTAGCCATACTCATTTGTAAGCATTTTCCACAGAGATTCCTCAGAGGTCCCCACCCCCCTTGTAGTATAAAATCTTCCTATGTGCTAGAATTACCACTGGTGGAATGCCAAGTAAAAAGGGGGAGGGGAACCTGTCTTCCCCTAAGCAAGAGAAATGAAAAAAGCATGGCCCCCCTCCTCTAATGGTTGCCAGGCATAGACGCTGGCAACCCAGAGCTCAGGGAATGCCGAAATGCCAGCCCCTGTACCCAGCATTTACTAACCTTTATGCCCTTTGGCACAGGTCCAGTGCTCTTTTACACCAGGCCTGTGTGGAGGGGCACTGGGCTTTTCCACACCCCCAATGCCAGAGTAAGTGCAGGTAATGGGGCAGGGGGCAGGAAATCCCCTCCATGCCCCTCTATTTCACTGATATAATTAGACACATGAAGGGGATTCCACAGTGACCCCCGCTGCTATAGTATAAAATGTTCTCTCCCCAGCAGTCGCCGTTAATATATATAAATAAATATATAAATAAAAAAGGAGGGCAAATAATTTGACCCAAATTTCATTAATCTAATCGAGCCAAGTTCAGAATTCCCTACTGATCTAGTGACTGGTGATCTCTGACATTGGAGAACAGATGTCCCCTGAAATATCTATAATCATTTATTTTCTTTCTAATCCACAGTTGCAAATAATATGGTTTTCTATACCATCAAAAGAAAATGTAGCCACGTTTCACTCTGTAATCGTAATGGGAAAGTAGCAACACCAAACTACAAGATGGCTTTCAGTGTTGCATGCTGCAGCGAAGACTCCTGCAAAGTCTCCATTCCAACTAGTAAGTACTATCTGTACCTACACAATTAGTTTGAAATCAATGGAAACCCAAATTTTTGGGGGCGATTCTGGCCAGGCAGATTCTGAGCTCCGGTCCCTGGTGAGTGGTGGCTTCCAATTCAAATGGCCTACGGCCTGGGCCACAGAAAGATGGCCACTGCTCCCATGAGCGAGGAAACTCCTAGTGGCAGTGCTGACACTAGGATTATACTTACTTATGAGAGTGGCAACCATCTTTCTGTGTCCCCACGGGCGTAGACCATTTTACCGGAACACCATCCGCGACCAGGGACCGGATCGCGGCTCAGGTAAGTTGTACAGCAGCTTACTGCTGCTGCACTTTTATCTGAAGCTGTTTGATAAGCTGCTCAGCAGCCCATAAACCAGCTTTTCCATGTGTGAGCCGAATGTTGACATCGAACATGGACTTCTGGCTGAAGTCCGTGTTTGGGTTTGGGAACCCTCAAACCCTCACTGTTCAGAATCATTCTTCCTATTGGGCACTATTGGGCCCCACTGACCTTGGTGAGTGAATCCGGGAGTGCAGCCCACAAGTCTTCATACCAGGGCTGATGGAGTCTGATAGGCAGCATCAGTGTGCCTGTAAGTTAAGTGTCTGGGAATAGTCCCCAAAAATGAAATTTACCAGCAACTAGAGATTGGGCACTAGGCTTCCCACTGACCTTACAGATGCTCCTCAGGGAACCCAGAAGTGCAGATTCCAGTTCTCCATATCAGGGCTGAAGTATATTGATTGACAGTGTGGGAGCGGCTGAAAGTTAAGCATCTGAGAAGGTCCAACTGAAGATGAGCAAATGTCTATCAAATTAAATTCACCCAATTTTCCCAACGAATAGCTTTAAAAAAGCCTCGCCTCTTTCCAGAGGCGGGGGATGTCCTCATTGTCCAGAGGCTCTGGTCAGCTTCTTGCAGGACAGAGGACACAGGCCCAGGAATTACCAGGGTTAAGTAAAAAAATAAAGACACAACACTTCAGAAAAAAATAAATTTAATAATAATAAATGTTATTACACACATACTTACATCCCCCTCCCCCTTTGCTATCCAGCTCCGGTTGGTGTTCTGATCCATCCAGCGGTGTTCCCTGACAGTGATCCCCGGCACTTTTTATTGCTTGATAAGTTAGTCCTCACATCCCCATCAGAGTGACATCACGGGGGGGGGGGATGCTGATGGATGAGCTAGCAGGGCAGAGGATCTGTGTTGTCTGTCTTACTAAATAGCGAGGAGTGAGCGCAGGGCCTCAGCCCTGGAAAATAGCGAGGGAGGAGGTGAGTCTGTTTTTTAAAAAACTTTCTTCAAGGAAAAATGTAATCATCACTAGGTCCAGCAACTTTGATTGAACTTTGATTAAATCAATAGAGACCCTGAACCTTGGGAGTGATTCTGCTGTGGGCCGCAGAGTGTGCAGCAAGAAGGGCTGCTGTAAAGCTTACCTGAGCCCCGCAAGCCCCTTCCTGCCAGCTGGCATTGCTGTCACTAGAAATGTCCTCACTCATGGAGAGTGGCAGTCATTTTTCTGTGGCCCTAGCTTTTCCGTGTTTCGGCCGTGCGCCGTAATCGAATGCCGACTGCTGGCTGAAGTCCCTGTTTGGGAACCTGAACTCGCAAAGTTTAGTATGAACGCGAACTTTGCAGTTAGGTTTCACCTGTCACCCAAAATATTCGGCTTTGTTTGCTCACATAAACACAATGGGCCCTTAAAAAAAAAAGCAACACAGCCCATATAAAAAATAATAAAAAAAAAACAGGAAGACACAACTAATCCTTTCATATGATTGTACTCCCTTATATCAGACTAAAGCTTTGTTTAACCTTTCCCCTCAGTACCCCCAGATAATGACAACCTTAACGGACTAGTCTGCCCTGCTTGTGACTCCATTAATGGCCAATGCATTCCAGCAATTTCTATGAAATGCACCGGAAATGAACAATATTGCTTTCAGTTTTCTCCAGGTAAAGTAACGTAGTGAACACTTGTGAATCATTGCACATGCCAAGTTTGGCGCACAGGGCTGTTTCTAGGGGAGGACGAGCAGGGCGATTGTTTTAGGTGCCGATGGCCATTGTGGCCAACTCTTATCCTGGCCACCCCATTTTCTGCAGATGAATCAGGACCACTGGTAATGGTGCAGGCAACACAGGCTCCTAATCTCTCCATATTAGGCTCAGTCATGGGGAGGGGTCACTGCTAAGAAAGTGGCATAGCACAGCACATACCTGTATGGAATAACAGCAGCACCATAGGAATGGGTGAAAAGTGGGGCAAACATTTTACTTCCCCCACTCAGTGCTATTTTGCCCAGAAACTGCCCATTTGGCGCAAACTGTCATGCCTGTTCTAAGACAAATGTGCAAGAGACAGAGCGAACCCCACAAAGTTCAGGTCCAGCAACTTTGACCGAACTTTGATTAAATCAATAGGGACCCTGAACTGGGAACGATTCTGCTATGGACCGCAGAGTGTGCAGCAAGAAGGGCTGCTGTAAAATTTACCTGAGCCACGCAAGCCCCTTCCTGCCAGCTGCCATTGCTGCCACTAGGAATGTCCTCACTTATGGGGAGTGGCAGTCATTTTTCTGTGGCCCTAGCTTTTCCGTGTTCGGGTCAGACACCGTAATCGAATGCGGACTGCTGGCTGAAGTCCCTGTTCGGTACCTGTGACTACTGACGTGTACCAGAAGCTACTAATAAAGTGACTTTTTAAGAGCCTAATCTCCTGTGGATTAAATGCCGCCCACGAGGCCCTCCAGAGCTCGGCATCCTGAACTCACTCCCAACACGCTTTAAAGTGGACCAACACCCAGGATTTTGACTATCCTGGGTTTTGGTCCACTTTGGTGGGGCACCCCCGATCGGGGGTGCCCCGCTGTGTGAAACCCCCCAGAACGCTCGTAACACTCACCTCCCCACGCTCCTACGCGGGCGCTCGTCCAATCAGAGAGTCCAGAGCCGCTGTGGTATGCACGTACAAACAAACGTTGAGCACTGGAGGCCGTGTCTCGCGCTTCCTTCTAACAGGGAGCGCGCCTCCGCCGGCCATTCACAAACGGCCGGCTCGGGTGCGCGCCCTGCTAGAGGGAAGCGCGAGACGCACCGCAGCCCACGCATGTGCCGTTGGAACGGGGTTAAGGTAAGGTTTGCGGGCATCCTAGGGGGTTTCGGATGCCCAGCGGGGAGGGATCTGATCGGCCCGGGAATCTTATAGATTCCCGGGCCGATCCCACCTGGGTGTTGGTCCACTTTAAATGTTAACCCCTCAGGCCACGTGTGCTACACAATCTAGAGTTTGATTCAAACCAAAGTGTGAAAAAAAGTTTGGCAAATGCTTCTTAAAGTTTCCCAGATCCATAGGCACCTCTAATCATTCTGCCTTCACATACTTGTTAGAGAGAAAATTGTTCAGACATATTCTATAAGTATGTTCTACAGCCAGGGCTGGATTATGAGGGGGGGCGCAAGGGGAGCGTGAAGGGGAACAAGGGGAACAAATTTTGTGCCCAGGGGCCTCCAGCATTCTTAATTCAACCCTGCCTACAGTGTACAGCAGTATGATCTGCTGGTAATACAGTATATGTTGCCTTCCCGGAGGATAACAAAAAATGGCTTCTTTATAATTTATTTACAGAAAGAGGGATGGGGTGATTGGTTGTACAATCGGGGAGGCTTATTCATTAATAGCAGCAGGTAGCGACAGATGAGCGTCTGTAGCAGGCATTTTCAGAGCGCCCGCTAGTAGTCGCTTTGCTCAGCCGTGGGTCGCTAGTTCATAGCGACTCAGTCGCTGTTCAGTAATGTTGAATACATTGTGAGGAGTCGCTATTTGACCAGTACAGCGCTGTATGGGAGCGCATGTTAGCGACTGCTCATAGCGACCGATTCACACCATATTCAGGAAAAAAACAGCCTCACAAATCTCTGGCGCTGAAAAATACTTGTTTGAATCCCAGAGCGTAGGAGGCGGAGTGTTTAAAGTGTGTTTTCCAGCATCTATCAACTAGTAACAAAGCGAAAACATATGGAATTACATTGTAATCACATTGTAACATGAACACTTTAACGGCAGACCTGTAATGTCATTTCTGAAGAAATTTTTAAAAAATCATAAAAATGTGAAAAAACTGCTATTTCAATGCCAGAAGAGGTCACAGAATGATTGTGATTTTTTGGCAAAAAGAAAAAAACAAAAACCCCGTTTAAAAAGAAGAAAAGGATCGTCCATTGAAATGTATTGGAGAGAGCGACAGGTAGCGAGAGGTCATACCTGGCGCTGTGCAAGGCTGAACGCAGACGCTGTTCGCTGAGGCTGTGAAAATTATGAATCAGACGCTACATGGCGCTATCCCAGTCGCTAAACAGATTCTGCTTGATAAATGTGGAATTGCGTGCCGTGTCTGGCGTCACTATCTGTCGCTACCTCACATTAACCAGGCGCTACCTGACGCTATCCCTTCTTAAATAAGGGCCTAAATGTTAAAAACCTAGGGCTTTATTCATCAAGGGATAGCGACAGGTAGTGCCTTGTAAGCGAGAGGTAGCGGCAGGTAGCAGCAGGAGAACGCCGGCTGCGGCACGCAATTCCACATTTATGAAAGCGCCTCTTACAGTGACACGTAGCGACCGATTCATCATCACAGACGGCTTAGCGGATCCCGGCGACGCTCTGCCTTTCAGAGCGCCTGGTATTACCTGTCGCTACCTGTCGCTCTCCCATACATTTCAATGGACGTTCCTTTTCTTCTCTTTAAACAGGGTTTTGTTTTAATATTTTTTTTTTTTGTATCAAATCATTGTGTGACCTCTCCAGGCCTATTTAAATACATTTTTGAAAACTTTTTTGATTTTTGATTTTTTTTATGCAGAATTGTCATTACAGGTCTGGTATTAAAGTGTTAATGTCACAATGTAATAACAATGTAATGCCATGAGTTTTCGCTTTGTTACTAGTGGATATGTGTCCAAAACAGACTTTAATCACACAGATTCTGGCGCTCTGGGCTACAGCAACACAATTTTGAGCGCCAGCGCTGTGTGAGGCTGTTTTTTTGATGAATATGGTTTGAGTCGCTCACACTGACAAGTCGCTACCGTTCGCGTATAGCTCTGTACTGGTGTTATAGCTCACATATCAAATTCATCAATGCCGGCCATGTTACTACAGCGACTGAGGCGCTGAGAAATAGTGACTCATGGCCAATCAGTTTGGCCACCAGCGGTCGCTCTTAGCGCTGCTGTACAGACGCTCATCTGCCGGTACCTGGCGTTATTAATGAATCAGCCTGCCAGTATAGACTGATATTCTTAACATTATATTTAGGAGTCCATAAGGATCTTCGTGAGCACAGACACAGGCTCACACAGGGTTAGTTAACTCAAACTATTATTTTTTACACCAACAAAACCAATATAAACAGGCTTTCTTCAGCATACTGGAAAACACAGGTCCAGGGAGAGAAAGGGGGACAATTGTTAAATTAGACCACACCACATCATTGAGGGATGGATAGAAAATAGGTTGTAATAACAATAGAAACACTTTAAATAGGCAAATTCGTCATTTATTGCTGCAGATCTGCATGTTACACCTCAAAGAGGGACAAATGAGAAAAATGAGGGATAGGGGGCATGGACTCAAAAGAGGGACAGTCCCTCCAAATCAGGGACACTTAGGAGGCATGCACTTGGTTCTGCTCCTGGTGGCCCGCACCCAGGCCCTTATTTAAGAAGGGATAGCGTCAGGTAGCGGCTGGTTAATGAGATGTAGCGACTGGTCAACGCCGGACACGGCACACAATTACATATTTATCAAGCAGAATCTGTTTAGCGACTGGGATAGCGCCATGTAGCGTCTGATTCATCATTTTCACAGCCTCAGCGAACAGCGCCAGCATTCAGCCTTGCACAGCGCCAGGTATGACCTCTCGCTACCTGACGCTCTCCCATACATTTCAATGGACGATCCTTATCTTCTCTTTAAATGGGGTTTTTGTTTATTTTTTTCCCAAAAATCACAAATAATTCTGTGACCTCTTCTGGCATTGAATAAGCAGTTTTTTCCACAATTTTTTTTATATATTTCTTCAGAAATGACATTACAGGTCTGGCATTAAAGTGTTCATGTTACAATGTTGTTACAATGTAATTCCATATGTTTTCGCTTTGTTACTAGTTGATAGATGCTGAAAAACAGACTTTAAACACACCGCCTCCTGCGCTCTGGGCTTCAAACAAGTATTTTTCAGCGCCAGAGATTTGTGAGGCTGTTTTTTTTGCTGAATATGGTGTGAGTCGGTCACTATGAGCAGTCGCTAACATGCGCTCCCATACAGCGCTGTACTGGTCAAATAGCGACTCCTCACAATGTATTCAACATTACTGAACAGCGACTGAGTCGCTATGAACTAGCGGCCCACGGCTGAGCACAGCGGCTAGTAGCGGGCGCTCTGAAAATGCCTGCTACAGACGCTCATCTGTCGCTACCTGGCGTTAGTGATGAATCATCCTGCCCGTTAGCCACAGGGCTGTCTGCAGCACTCTCCATCTCTTGGCTGCAGGTGCCACATGCACCTCAGCCCCTTCAGAAGCCCTCAACTGTGGCTTATCAACACTATGGACAGGAAGCTCCTTCATTTTTGTGCTTTTTGGCCTGGTTCAATGAGGTTACCCTTTTGTTTACCTTTTTCCAGTCACCTCTCTCTCCTCTCTCTCTCTCTCTCTCTCTCTCTCTCTCTCTCTCTCTCTCTCTCTCTATATATATATATATATATATAATCAATATATTTTATTTTTACCCAAGGTGAAAAAGCACATTTTTCTGGCTGTGCAACCGCCAGTTACTGCGCGGCAAGCATTATGATTGGTCCATTTCATTGCAGTGATCTTCTATCTCCATCAGCCCAGTGCAAAAAGGCAGCAAAAACCAGCATTTTGCCAGTTGGTAAGTATATAGCAGTTGATTTAATTAAGTGGCCGAAAGTAGTGATGTCAAAATCTTACCTGTGTTGATCTAAAAGGACTGAATGCTTCAAGTTAGATAGTCATAGTAAAGATAGTTTCCTAAGGTGCGATTGTCGCAATGCATTCTCAGCAAACTTGGGCCCTTATTACACCCAGGATTTTGACTATCTTGGGTTTTGGTCCACTTCGGTGGGGCACCCCGATAGGTGCCCTGCTGTGTGAAACCCCCCAGAACGCCCGGAAACACTTCACCACGCTCCTACGCGGGTGCTCGTCCAATCAGAGCGCTCAGAGCCGCTGTGGTATGCACGTACAAGCGGCGTCCAACCACAGCGGCTCTGAGCACTGGAGGCCGCGTCTCGCGCTTCTCTCTAACAGGGAGCGCGCCCGCGCCGGCCATTCACAAATGGCCGGCGCGGGTGCGCGCCCTGCTAGAGGGAAGCGCGAGACGCGGCCCGTGAATGCGCCGTTGGAACCGGGTTAAGGTAAGGTTTCTGGGCTTCCTGGGGGGTTTCACCCTGCGGGACATCCCGATTTCGGATGCCCCGCTGGGAGGGATCTGATCGGCCCGGGAATCTATAAGATTCCCCCTGGGTGTTGGTCCACTTTAACGGTCGGACTTGCACCGAAATAGATTTTTCGCGGCTCGCAATTAAAGTGTTAAAGTCAAACTGACATCAAGCAATATTCATTAAAGTGGACCAACAGTCATAAATTACTTAAACCAGAGCAACACAACAAACAGTGCTCTTATGCATACTCCTGCTGTCGTAAAATTGGGAAACAAAATGGCAGTTCATGGATCTGCAGGCTGCCTGCAAACAGGAAGTGCTGCTGGGTTTCCTGTTACTGTGCATTGCCAGTTATGTCAGTTGAATCCAGGCAGCAGCATGGCTGAGATTCTGGGAGAGGAAGCTCTAAAATGGCCGCTACCACTAGAAAATTGGTGAAGAGACATTTCAGCTTCGGGGGGGATGCAGGAACAAATGCAAGTGCTGACAATGCTTCACTATCATGCATGCAGGTGGGACAAGGGAGTTTGGGCTAGTGGGCTAGTGTTCGTTTAAAAAACACACAAGATTTTATTGGTTACATTTAAAGGGTTCATGTCTGCATTTCAAAGGTCGCTTTAGCAAATGAATAATACAGCCAGATATAGAGGCCGATTCATTAACAGCGGCAGGTAGCGACAGTTGAGCGACTGTAGCGGCATTTTCAGAGCGCCCGCTAGTAGTCGCTGTGCTTGGCCGTTGTTCGGTTGTTGATAGCGACTCAGTCGGTGTGCAGTAATGTTGAATACGGGGTGACGAGTCGCTATTTGACAAGTTCCGCGCTGTATGGGTGCGCATGATAGCGACTGGTCAGAGCGACCGGCTCCCACCATATTCATCAAAAAATCACGCTCAAAAAATTCTTGCGCTGTGAAATGCATGTTTAAACCCCAGAGCGCTGGCGGCGATGTGTTAAAAGTAGTTTTTTAACCCCCAAACCACCATATTTTTGGAAACCAAAAAATAAATTTTTTTTAAAGAATTTAGTAATATGAATACATTAATATCAGACCTGTAATAGCAATTCTGTACATTTTTTTATCTAAAATTCATCTAAAATGGCAGAAGTGGTCACAGAATTTTTCACATTTAAAAAAAAAAAAAAAAAAAAAAAACATTAATAACAATTATGAATATTTAAGGATTGTTCCATTGAAATGCATTGGAGAGCGCCAGGTAGCGAGAGGTCATACCTGTCGCTGTTCAAGGTCGGACGCTGGCGCTGTGGGCTGAGGCTGGAATAATGATGAATGAGTGGCTATATGGCGCTATCTCAGTCGCTAAGCAGGATTGGCTTGATAAATGTGTGATTGTGGTGGGGAGCCGGCGTTCTCGTGGCGGGGCCTGTCATTACCGGCCGCTCACCAGTCGCTACCTGCCGCTATCCCTTCATAAATAAGGGCCATAGTGTACTTCAAAGGGGGGCATGTTTAACATACTTTACATAAAAAACATAGGTGAGCACACCAATTTAGGCCCTTATTTAACAAGGGATAGCGCCAGGTAGCGACTGGTGAGCGAACGGTAATGACGGTCACCGCCACGAGAACGCCGGCTCCCCACCACAATCACACATTTATCAAGCCGATCCTGCTTAGCGACTGAGATAGCGCCAGATAGCGACTCATTCATCATTATTCCAGCCTCACCCCACAGCGCCAGCGAGCGACCTTGAACAGCGACAGGTATGACCTCTCACTACCTGGCGCTCTCCAATGCATTTCAATGGAACAATCTTTAAATATTAATAATTAATTGTTAATAATTTTTTTTTTTTTTTTTTATGTGAAAATTTCTGTTACCACTTCTGCCATGTTAGATATTTTTTTTAAGGTAAGAAAAAAATAAAAAAAAAATTTATGCAGAATTGATATTACAGGTCTGATATTAATGTATTCATATTCCAAAATGTTTTTATAAACTTGTTTTTTTTGGTTTCCCAAAATATGGTTGTTTGGGGGTTAAAAAACTACTTTTAACCCATCGCCGCCAGCGCTCTGGGGTTTAAACAAGCATTTCACAGCGCGAGAATTTTTGGAGCGTGATTTGTTAATGAATATGATGGGAGCCGGTCGCTATGGCCATTCGCTATCATGCGCTCCCATACAGCGCGGAACCTGTCAAATAGCGACTCATCACCTTGTATTCAACATTACCGCACACCGACTCAGTCGCTATCAACAACCGAACAACGGGCAAGCACAGCGACTACTAGCGGGCGCTGTGAAAATACCGCTACAGTCGCTCAACTGTCGCTACCTGCCGCTATTAATAAATCAGCCTCCCCGACTCTATCAACCTTTTGACTAGCATGGGCCACATAAATGGTTTGGATCTTTGTCGTGGGCCACAATGAATTGGTTCAGAATGTTTTCATTTGTAATAAGATAAAAAAAACATTTTTTTTACAACAATCAGGATACCCACTGTCTACACAAACTCTACTCATAAGTCCTTTCAACACGCCCTTACATTGATATGCAACAAATCCCACATGCTAGCAATACACTTGCCGATTGGCTTACCTCTGAATATATGGGTCTGTTATTTATGGCCCTCCACCATCAGTTCCACATCTTAAAGAGGAACATTACAGGTTAATAAAATTTAATAAAGTTAATAGAAAATTCCCCAAACCTGGCTTGTCCAGCCCCCCTGCCCCTCCGGTTTAGCACTTAACTATTAAAAACGTACCTCTCCAGTCACATTGCGCTTGGTAACCCTCTGCTCCCTCGCCATCCTCCATAGGGCAGCACTGCACCGCCCCTCAGATCTTGCGCATGTGCTGTGTCATTGCATAGGCTGCAAAGCCGATCATACTAGCGGTCGCGCTAAGCGCTGCTATACAGACGCTCATCTGCCGATAACTGGCGCTAGTAATGAATCAGCCTCCCTGTATGGTGTATAGACTGTAGCGTTCAACCTGGTTCTACTTCTCATGCATGATTTAACTGTGCTCTGTAAAAAACCTGAGCTGTGTCCATAGGATTGAATGGTATCCTGTGTATATATATATATATATATATATATATATATATTGTGGTAAGGTGCAAGGGGCCGTCATTGACGCAAGGTATGTGGCACCAAGGTACCTGGCCTTGCTGCAGTAAAACTGTGTATTTTGTTTCCCAGCATCAGCTGCTAATGGCAGTCTGCTGCTGAAGGGTTAGTATAGCCGAAAGGCTAACCCGGGATGGCCGCATAAATAGCCTGGGGAGTCAGCTGTGCACTGTCTGTGACTGGAGCTCACTTGTGGAGTGTGCCTGGCTGAAAACTCCTGTGCAGGCTGTTTCATGTGGACCAGAGGCGGATTCGGCTGCAAAGTAGCAAGTTTGCCCAAGGACTAAAAACGCCGTTGCCTGTCGGATGTACTTCTGCTGCATTTTCCTGAAAAGGTGATGTAACCCGAAAGGACATACGCTTTTATGGATTTTTGTGGGAATAAACACGGACTTTAAGTTGAACTTTCTCCTCTGAGCCTCTCTCCTGCTGTCTACCAGAGCTAATCACCGCAATATATATATAGATATACATATACACATATCCCTTTCAGTGCCAAGCACGTAGTTTCTACGTGCTCGCTTCCACTCCACTTAAGTGCCAAGCACGTAGAATCTATGTGCTTGACTTTCCCCCCTGCTAGCAAAAAAAATAAAAATCAAAAATACTCACCTGACCCCTCGTTGGATCCGGCCGGGTCTCCTCTTTAATTTGGCGCCATCCGATCCCCCGTTTGGCAGCAGCAGCTGCTAACTGTAAAAAAAAATAAAAATATATAAAAATGAAATTTACTTACCTGCAGTTGCGCTGCCTCCCTCCGGGTCTCCTCTTCACTGGGGGGGCCTCCGATTGCCCCCCCCCCCAGCCTCTTCAGCTTCAGGGGAAAGCCTGAAAGGGCTCTCCTGACGGGCGCCGCCATTTTGCTGTTAAGCCCCGCCCCTTTGGCTTATGACATCACTCCCGGGCGTCTTGCTGCCTTTCCTCGGCTCAGCTGTCAGATGCCCTGGTGATTGCTGGGCAGAGCAGTGGGGGGGCAAGGAACTTTCAAGGCGGCGGAAGCCGGCCCGCTGACAGCACAGCCGGCCTGCCCGCTCCCACCATGCCGGCATTTTTTTAAAAAGCAAACACTTACCTGCATGGTCGGAGCGTGGAGCCCGGCGCCGCTCTCAGGCGCCCTCTGATGACGCGTCCTCTGATGACGCGTCCTCTGATGACAGCTGAGAGCGGCACCGGCCTCCACGCTCCGACCATGCAGGTAAGTGTTTGCTTTTTAAAAAAATGCTGGTATGGTGGGAGCGGGCAGGCCGGCTGTGCTGTCAGCGGGCCGGCTTCCGCCGCCCGCTGACAGCGTAGCCGGCTTGCCCGCTCCCACCATGCCGGCATTTTTTTTTTTCAGATGAGCGATTCGTGAAAGTTCGATTCGGGCGAACCCAAATTTCTTGGGGAAATTCGGCGAATCGCCCGAATCGAACTTTCAAGAAGTTCGCTCATCTCTATTTAAAATCTATAAAGCTTAAGGATCTAATTAGTTCTACTGCAGTTCTACTGCAAACTGTTGGTTACCTAGAAAATATAGGTTGTATTGAGACAGTCAGAAGATTTGCAGTTCATTTGCCTTTGACTGCAGATATGTGTGATATGCTGGCACCCCTATGGCAAGGGCAATTACTGTATGTCTTTTTCTATTACTTTCCCACAGTTAACCATTTATTCTGCACAGAATGTCGCAGGTTACTAGGAATCGACTGTCCACAAACCTTCAATAAATGTTCTCCTGAGCACGATGCCTGTATGGCACAAGTATCTACAATCACTGATGGTAAATAAGCCTAAATGGAAAACGTATTTTAGCAATACCATGAGTTAATCCTATTTATTATTGATTTTAAATTTAAATTTAAATGTATAAATTGTTACACAAATACAACATTCTTTAATGCAGGGCCAGAATAAGGGTGTTGATTTGATGGAACAGTTCTTTTAAAGGGCACCCTCAACATCACACGCTCCACCACATGCTCCCTAAGCCATTCTCATTCTCACCCCACAACTAGAGGCAAACAAATAAAACCATCAGACCAGACCACATTACACCACAGCACACAAGACCACAACTACAACACTCCCCTTCTTCAAAAAAGCCCTAGATCACCCCCCAACGCTGCAGCTCTCAGTTCAGGGGCCAACTGGGAAGAAGGTGCCAGGGTCTTTGTTAGGGTACCCTCCCTATACAGATTATAGGTCATGCTCTCTGGATGACAATGTTGCTGGGGGCCTGTTTGATTTGATAATCACATGAAAATGATAATAAAAAATTATATTAACAATGACCAGAATCAAATTATTTCTTGTATATTTTTAGAAAATAAGATACACACAGAGGTTGTAAGAAGATGCGGCCATTCATCGGAGTGTAACAGCGCCGGATCCATGAGCAATATGAACAAAACGATATTGAGAAACACTTCCTGCTGTTACAGCGACAGATGTGCTGCTCCAGTACCCTCCTGTAATTTTATTTTCCTATCTATCCATGTACTTATAGTATGAATTTTAAATCACTATTTTCCCCACTTCTAAGAATACAATCCTACTTTCCAGTATACAACTACCCCTGACTAATCTCTACTACCCCCAAGCTACAACCAGAGCCCACTACTTACATTAATCTTACAGATAAACTGGGACTGCTCTCACTCCCAAATGAGAACTTTGTACTAGCCTTTGAAGCCAGAATAACCATTAGACACTGTACACTATGGGCTTTATTCATCAAGGGATAGCGCCAGGTAGTGCCTTGTAAGCGGCAGGTAGCGGCAGATGAACGCCAGCCGCGGCACGCAATACCACATTTATGAAAGCGAATCTGGTGAGCGCCTCTTACAGCGACACAGAGCGACCGATTCATCACCATAGACGGCTCGGCAGGTCTCGGTATTGCTCTGGCTTTCAGAGCGCCTGGTATTACCTGTCGCTCTCCCATACATTTCAATGGATGTTACTTTTCCTCTCTTTAAACAGGGTTTTCTTTTATAATTATTTTTTGTTTTGTGTCAAATCAAGTGACCTCTCCTGGCCTATTTAAATACATTTTTAAAACTTTTTTTCTATATTTTTATGCAGAATTGTCATTACAGGTCTGGTACTAAATGTCACAATGTAATAACAATGTAATTCCATATGTTTTCGCTTTGTTACTGGTGGATGTGTGTCCAAAATGGACTTTAATCACACAGCTTCTGGCGCTCTGGGTACAGTGACACAATTTTGAGTGCCAGCGCTGTGTGAGGCTGTTTTTTTGATGAATATGATTTGAATCACTCACACTGACCGGTCGCAACCGTTCACTCCCATGTAGCTCTGTACTGGTGTTATAGCCATATATAACCAAAGGATGTTGCTGCTGTCCCTTACAGGTATGAGAGCATTGAGCTCACTTTTTCCTAGAAATTGCCTTGGCTGTCTGTCTGCTGCGTCCAGCAACCACCTGGGTAAATCAGGTGGGCATGCAGACACAGTGCAACCCTTTCACCCGTATAGGTCTTCGCAGTTTATGAATGCCGGATATACTGAGGGAGTGTGGAAGTTCAGGGCTATCTGGTAATGGGCTTGAGGGGGGATGGGGGCAATACAGCAGGGCATTACCCATAAGAATTTTCCCATATCCATGGAGTAGAGGAAGTAAAGTCTTTGTGAAATTAAGCAAGACCAAGATAGCCACCACCTGAGCTTTGCATATCCAAACTTCCCTGATTACACACTTGATTAATGTGTTTTATGTTTGTTTCAGTGCCATCAGTGAACCTGGCTCCAAATGGACTGAGGTGCCCATCCTGTCAACTTAAATCATACGGTCACTGCTTTGACACTGATTTTATAGCCTGCAGGGGGAATGAAAGGAAATGCATTGCATACACAACAGAAATGACCATAGGTAAGAAATTATAAAGCTCAACTTTAAAGGGAAACTGTTGTTGGAATCAGGGTTCTACCAGGCCTGGTAGAGCACAACACTGCTGGCAGCAACCTTTTGCATGGCATGGAAGCTGTTTGCATTGCTTGGCAACAAGAAGCAGTCAGGCAATGACGTTATAACAAGCGAGAGCAGCACTCTGCAGATGTAGAGGTGGGCATGGGTGGCACAAGTTCAGGGAGCTTAGGACAGGGATGGAGTGAGCTGTCCTGGTTCAGGAGGGTGGAGGAGAGGGTGTCTGGCCATAAAGAGTTCAGCCTTAGTAGGAAGGAAAGTCATACAAAATGCCCATTGATGTTCCTGCGTCCTCATGCTCACCACACTCAAAAGACATCTGTGCCATGCCCCCTTATTGCTTCCACCCACCTGGGTGCTCCAAAATCCTGGGTGCTCCAGGGGTCTAAGTTATTGTTACATTTGTGATCAGATAACTGGGAATGAATCATTCAAGGAGTGCTGATAGGGTGCCAGACTTTTTTCTCCTTTGACAATATATTTTTTACTTTTTAAATATACCATCTCTGTTTGGTTCACATAGGAAGTGGGCGCCACTTGCTCAGCTCAGGATCTACCAGATCCTTTTGGTGGGTAAACAGGGTTTATTGTAGGGCAGTGTATTTTGCCCCTGGGTGAGGAGGAGGCACCACCTCTGTCAGATGCATTTTTTAGGGGTTGAATATATTGTACCAGGGGGCACTATACTGCAGACTTGCACAGTGCGCCTTCCAAGGTAAGTCTGTGTGTAATCCTACACTACTTCATAAGAAAAACTCATCTTTAATAGACTGTCTGCTTAATTTCCTCCTTAAACACAGTGAAAAATGTGAAGCGTGCTCACCCATCAACATCTCCCTATACATACTGTGCACACTCAACCTACAGGTCGTTGGTAGTCATGTGTGCCACAAAAGCTGGAGCAGAAAATATAACTGTAGGACAGGAGATAGCAGAAATGATATGGAATAGGTCTGCATTTATTAGGCAGTTACTACCATCCAATATGGAACAATAACACATCTAAGGGCAATGGGCAAGGAGGGTAGGACTATTAGAATTCCAGTTCCTCTGACCCTGGTGAAGAATAATACAGACGGGACAAGTTAGCAACTATCTCCTGGGGTGGACAAGAAATGAGCAACTAAGGTTAATGCACCTCAAGTGATAAATAAAGATTGAAATAAAGAAAAAACTGGGACAGAAGGGGCTGTTTTATAAAGGTTACCTTTTAAAGTCTGACCTTGTATGACTTTTTTCCAGGAAAAACTACAAGCAGAGAATTGTTTCATGGTTGTAGTGATTCAAGAATCTGTGACCGCCTCTACCACACCATGATATATCAGGAAAACACTGTAATAGAAAAAATATCCTGCAGAAATGCAACAAGCCACAGCAATCAGTGTCTCCCGAACATTCTGTTTATGATTTGTTTAGTTTTAAGTAAAGATTTGTGCATCACAAATTCAAAACTAAACTTTGCTGTTTGGTATTTTTACCTTTTGCTATATATTCATTTGTTCTACTTTTGGCTTATGTAAGCATAAAGATTAATACATACATTCATCATTGTAATCATTACAACAGCAAAAACTCTAATTTAAGGGAGCTCGGCAGGTTGAGCCCTCCTGATTTCAGTATGTGTGCTCTATAGTTCTGTGCTATAAGTAACTCCTGCCTGATGTCGGATTAGGGTGTTTTGAGACCACCAGTAGAACTGACTCTAGGTGCCTACCTTTCAACTCTTCAGTTAAATGAACACTTGTTTGCTTAATTTTAGGGCTTGTGCATGCAGATTTTGGCCCTTATTTAACAAGGGATAGCGCCAGGTAGCGAATGGTGAGCGAACGGTAATGACGGGCACCGCCACGAGAACGCCGGCTCCCCACCACAATCACACATTTATCAAGCCGATCCTGCTTAGCGACTGACAGAGCGCCAGATCTCGAATCATTCATCATTATTCCAGCCTCACCCCACAGCGCCAGCGAGCGACCTTGAACAGCGACAGGTATGACCTCTCACTACCTGGCGCGCTCCAATGCATTTCAATGGAAAAATGTTAGATATTTTTTTAAGGTAAAAAAAAAAAATAAATTTTTGCAGAATTGATATTACAGGTCTGATATTAATGTATTCATATTACAAAATGTTTTGAAAAACTTGTTTTTTTTTTTTTTTTTTCAAAAATATGGTTGTTTGGGGGTTAAAAAACTTTTAACCCATCGCCGCCAGCGCTCTGGGGTTTAAACATGCATTTCACAGCGCGAGAATTTTTTGAGCGTGATTTGTTAATGAATATGCTGGGAGCCGTTCGCTATGGCCATTCGCTGTCATGCACTCCCATACAGCGCGGAACCTGTCAAACAGCGACTCCTAACCCCGTATTCAACATTACCGCACACCGACTGAGTCGCTGTCAACAACCGAACAACGGCCAAGCACAGCGAATACTAGCGGGCGCTGTGAAAATACCGCTACTGTCGCTACCTGGCGCTATTAATGAATCGGCCTCCCCATGTCAAATTGTAGTATAAGAGCACCTCTAGGACATGCGTCCTTAAAGGACCCACTGAGTTTAGGGGCATACCAGAGAATATTGGCTGATCAGAGTCTGCCGGACCACCACCAGGGAAACATGCAGCTTGACATTTCCTTTGCTCAAGGGTTGAAAACGACTAGGCCATTGGTCTAATGATGTGAGTTTGAAAACTTCCTTTCCCAGCTTCCCAGCTGTGCTGCTGCCTATATTTAATCTACTTAAACCCCAATGCACAGGAAACCTAGCAGCACTTTCTCTTTGCAAGCTACCTGCAGGTCCACAGGATGCAATTCTGGGGGTAAAATCGACCATGGCAAGAGTTCAATTATTTTTTGACATGCAGCAATCTGAATTGCCACGAGGAGGACTGCATATGAGCATCGTTTCATGTAAGGATGTTGGTCCGATTAACTGTAAGCATGTTAGCTGGTTTCCCCTAACTGAAGAGGGTGCCTGGTAACCTGAGCATGAGTACCCTTCCTGTGAAACTATCATTTGATTGCACTCACAATGTAATAGTTCTACAGACATTCTACTGGTAGCACTTTGTAGCCTTGCAGCACAGTTGCTTTTCCAGTGACCACCAGCAGGTATCTTTCAGGACTGAGGACCACACCCTTAGTCAGGAGGAGCAGCATTTTGTTCAGTCTGAAGTTTTCTTTTGTCTGGAAATCACTATCCAGATCTGACCTGGGTTTCAAAAGGCCTCCATATGTTCCCTGGAGGCTGCTGGATTCTGCGTCAAGCCTGCAGGTGCCAGCACCCTAGGTTTCCCCTCTGTGGCTTACCCTCTTGTGTTGTTTATGCTTCTGTGATTAATGTCTGTTCTGTTTTGTTGTGAACCTTGCAGATCTCCCCCATACACCACATAAAGGTTACCAGCCTGGATAGCATCGATAGCATGAGCCAAGTTTAGGAGGACACATATTTCTAGGCTACTGGTTTATTAAAATTATCTTAAGCGTCCTAATGGACTGGCCACGTTTTTCAAGATGGACACACATTGTGAAAACTTCCTTGAAGCCAGGTATCACATGCATAGCTTTGCCTATTTCTATGGACTGAAGGTGTCTAAAACCCCAATATAATGGAATGCAAATAACTTTTATATAATATAATTTTGGGCCCCACCAGTGGAAATCATTCTTGAGGCCCACCAGAGTTACAAACTGCCATTTTCAATACAATTTCACATTTATTGCAAACTACGTTTGTGTGTGGTGTGCATGCTTCAATACTTAAATTTGGGGCCCACCAGAGTAATTAATTATTGGGGCCTACCGGAGGAAATCATTCATGTGTTCATTAACCAAAAAACAAAAATCATATTGTAGAACACACCAGGCAAACTAGAAACACTATTTTAGTCTTAAATCTCCTAGCAGGGTAGAGTCAATGTTGATCCAATGAAGGATTGACTGGCACTGGAGGGATAGTGATGATGCCCGGACCTGGGCTTTTACACTGTGGTATGCTCACATCTCTGTTCTCCAGGCTGCTGCCTGAAATTGCTCGTAGGACTACAGTAGATCTTCCAAAATCTCAACCCGTTCTCTCATAAGATTGGGAATTATTATTATTATCCTTTTTTTATACTGATGTGGTGTGTTCACAGTCCTGTACTCAAACGCTTCAAAGTGGGACATTTAGGTGTCCCCAGATCTTTGGGAGGGACAGTGGTACGTCCCAGAGGGACATCTAGTCAGTTTAGGTGTACAATGTGAAAGGTATGCAGGGATCTTTCACAAATGCATTCCAGATGAGAAGAGAGATGATGATGATACACCATCCCAGTTCAGAACTAATGGCTGTAAACAAACAGGCATCTCATCCAAAGAACAGAAATGGGAGCAGGAAAGGTAAAAGTGCTACATTACACATTTATTACATGGCTTATTATGGTGTGATTTAAAAGATGAGGATTGAAACCACCATTATGAAAAATAAAAATATTTATATCAAGCATTATAGTCATGGTTTACAAAAATGTTTCATAAATGTCTTTAAAAAAACACAAAGATTTGTGCTGAGCAAATAATTGTGGGAGTGTTTTTAATAAATCATTCGGTGTGTAATATTTACCAGGCTACTGTAGTTAATACCTGTTTATTATTAGATGTGCTACCTAATTATCCACTCATTTTCAATATGAATGGATCCAGTAAAGCCACTTCCATGCAAGAAGAGCAGAAGAAGCAACAAGAATTGGGGCAAACCCGAACCCCAAAGTTTGGGTTCTTACCAAACTTTGCAGGTTCGTGTTCCCAAACCCGAACACAGACTTCAGCTGGAAGCAGCCCATTAACCCAGCTTGGCTATGCAGAGTGCGTAGCAGGAAGTGGAGTGTGCAGCAGGAAGTGCTGTGACTCACCTGAATCCAGCTATATGGTCCCTGGTCAGCGGCTGTCAAATAGGCTACAGCCAGGGGTCACAGAAAGATGGCCGCTGCTCCTATGTGTGAGGACACTCCTAGGGCCAGCTGGCAGTGCTGGCCCTAGGCGTGTCCTCACTCATGGGACCAAGGGCCGCATCACAATTTTTTTTTCAGCCCCAATACTGCCTCTGAGGACCCCTTGACAAACGCCCCTCCCCCTCTACCCGGGTGGGTGAGGAGTGGGGGTCGGAGGGACTCCCAAAAACAGAATAACCCCCCAAAGTTTGGGCCCCTATTGATTCCAATGCATACCGGGTTTGGGTCACCCTGCTTGGTCTAACCACATCTCTTGCTGAAGAAAAAAGAGCTGTACAGCATAATAATGGAGGAAAGGTACATGGAGAGCTGCTTGCTGCCTTATTATCGCTATTGCCTGAACTGTCTCTTTGACACACCACACTGTGCTTAAAAACATTATGAGCAGACACAAGCTGCCCCCTTCACCTAGCTGGTTGCTCAGCTCTGCTTACATCCATCCCTTTTTTGCTGACTTCACTTCCAAATGTCAAGTGGGAGGTTTAATTTAAAATGCAGAGTAGCTGCAGAGAATTATGGTCAGCATCATGGTTTTTACTAGCCAGATAATATACATTTTATAATCCCTGTGGTATTCCTAAAATTCAGGCAGGAATACACACCCAGTCCACTCTTCTGTTCCAGCACCCCCCCCTCCCCCAGGACTGCTGTTGGCCAATTGGCTTTGATTACCTATGGATAACAAAATGTGCAGATACAGCAGTAAATATTAAAGTCAAATTATCAGCTTTGAAAATTGTTATAAATAGATAGACAAAGGCTTATGGACTGATTTTGACACCAAGTCCACTTAAACAACAGCCTCCCGCCACCCTGCAGAGTAATAATTCTTGGGTATTGGTGTGATAGAGGACTAGAATCAACAGAGGTGAGGGCATATCTGTCCCAAAGTAAAAGTGTATGCTTGTTGGAAAGTTATAGCAAGATGGATGTTTTGACTTTTCAAAAGCCACAGTGTTTCCTGTAAAGCTTTATCAGTTGTCGAATGTAAAGTTGTCCTTCGTGTTTCCGTTTTCAATAAATAAATAAAAAAATTGTCCATTAGTAAAAATGTTTAAGTGGTTGTCTAAATGTTAGCAAAATGCCTGTAGGTTTCACCACCATTTGACCATAAAAAGTCTATCCCATCTTCATTACAACAGGAAGCCTGAACCCATCAGGGCTTTTAGCGATAACAGGATGATGGGCAGAGAGTAGGGCAGCACCCGCCTGGCATATAGATTGCTGGCAGCGTTGTAACATGTTCTTGTAATTTCAATGCTGATGTCAGCTGCAGATGCAGAAGTCATTCTTGTGGCACAGTCACTCCGTGTGGCGCATCCACCAAGATAAAGAGTATTTTTGGTTGAACCTAAAAATGAGGGTGATAATTATATAATTATATATTGATACAGCTTCATACCTAGCACAACATAAGTAAGTACACAACCTACCTACAACCTCGCCACCTCCATCATGTCAACATAGGAACTCAACCTGCACTGACAGGACCTGGCAGGGGCACCCAGCTGTTATAGCAAGAAACGAGCAATTGTGTTATATCCTTTCATACCCTACTAAATAGTGGTGGACTGGGGCACAAATTCAGCCTGAGATTACACCTGCCACTGGTCAGCCCATGACCAGCCCATGATATCCCCATTGAGCACCCCCCAATGTACTTCATGGCCATACAATTTCATGGCCATTAATGGTGTTCCATGGAAAGGCCTATAGCTTTTCAGAGACAGATCACAGGCAGTGTCAGATGTGGAAATTCATAAAGAGGTGTCAATACTGAAACACTCACCCCAATTCACACTACCATGGCATTTGTGTGCACAGTGGATGGTACACAGACTTTGTGATTATCATCATAACAAAATTATAATCATAACAAAAAAGCTACTTACCTAAGTTAGTAGTCTGTGAGTACCGTACACAGTAGGTCTGATCTCCCATGCATTCTGACATACTCTTGATATTGCAGGGTTCCATTGTTTTGTCCACGTAGGCAGGACATCGGAGCCCATTCAAGGTACGGTTTAGAACTGGAACTAATTAGAAATAAAACCATTAACTCCAATGTATTAATTTAGAACACAGTTACAAAGCTTAGATAAAAACATTTTTAGACCCTGCCTAAGATCCTTCATTTTGGTGGCTCTCCTCTGCACCCTTTCCGAAATCAGGGCGTCCTTTCTATGAACTGGTGCTCAAAACCGAATGGAATATTCCAGTTGTTGGCACACCAGTGCCATGTAAAGCAGCAAAATTACATCCCTATCCCGTGATTCCAGGCCTCTGTTAATACATGATAATATATTGGTGGCTTTGGAAGCAGCTGCTTGACATTGCATACTGTTATTTATGCCCTTATTCATCAAGCGATAGCGCCAGGTAGTGTCTGACGAGCGCCAGGTAGCGGCAGCTAACGGCGACTACCGACTCAAGTACGCCCGCGGCGGTCACAATGACGCATTTATCAAGCAAAATGAGGCTAGCGCCGGCGAGAGCGACGGCTAGCGCGGCATTCATCATGAAGCCGCCTGGACCGAACAGCGCCGCTGCAAATTCCCTCACAGCGCCAGGTATGAGCTGTCGCTCCCTGGCGATGTCCAATGCATTTCAATGGAGCAAGCTATAATTAATCATAATTAATTGGTATTATTTTTTTAAATTTTTTTTTTAATGTCAAAAAATCGGAGACCACTTCTGCAATGTTAGGATTTATTTTTAAGTCAAAAAAAAAAAAAAAAAAAATATGTGCAGAATTGATCTAACAGGTCTGAGATTAATGTATTCATATAACAAAATGATTCTAAAAACATGTATAATGTTACATTAAAAAAATATGGTTGTTTAGGGGTTAAAAACTAGTTAATACAGATCGCTCTGGGGTTTAAACAAGGAATGGACAGCGACAGCACATTCGGAGCGTGATTTTTTGATGAATATGAAGCTAGCCGTTCGCTCTGGCCATTCGTTGTCAGGCGCTCACATACAACGCTGGACCTGTGAAACAGCGACCCCCCAGCCCGTATTCAACATTACCGCACACCGACTGAGTCGCTGTCATCAAGCTAACGCCGGCCAAGCACAGCGAATACTGGCTGGCGCTGAAAAAATCACGCTACAGTCGCTCATCTGTCGCTACCTGGCGCTATTGATGAATCGGCCTCTTAGTCTGTGGTCTACCAGTACCCCCAGATCCTTCTCAACTAGTGCTTCTCCCAGTTTTACTTCCCCGTGGAAAATTTGTGGCCTTCAGGTTATTAGACCCCGAATGTATTACTTTATATATCTCCAGACTGAAAAACAGAGACAGTGACATTAATTCAGTCTTCTAATTCATGTATAAACAAATTGAATAATAGAAGACCCAGCCCTGGGGTTCATGCTGATGCACTACTTGGCTGGCAAATGGTGTAAAAGTTTTTGAGGAGGTTGTGAAACAGCTAGCGTCAGAAATGGACATACCCAGGCAAGTAAGAAATTGGGGGAAATGTGGGGAGATGCAAGGTTCAGAAGGTGGAGAGGACCAGCTGCAACCCTTCAGCAACAGTCAAGATGGCGACCATTATTAGAGGATGATGGGCAGCAGTGGTGGACCACCAGACACTGGAGGGTGATTAGAAGGTGTGTAGAAGGTGACAAGGGCCAGTATAATTAGCTGCAGCAGAGGAGGTGGAAAATAGGTGGCAGTTCAGAAGGATTAAGGGGAAGGGGTGATCATCAGACCCATCAGTGGCAGCAGAGCTGAAGAATGATGTGACGCACCTGCTGTGAAGTTTGACTATTTGGAGACGTTTGTTGTAAATTACAAGAATTAACATTAATGTATTTTAACTTGAGTTCTACATTGCAAGTTAATTTACACTTCTACTGACTTCTACGGAATTATCCACACATCTGCTTAGAATAAAGCTGCAAAATTTCATGTCCAGCTGGCTTCCAGTTATTCCATCAACATTAGACTGTGCCAGGAGCTTATCCTGTAGGATGGTGTTTCCCAATCCTCATCTTGGGAGCCACCAACAGAGCATGTTTTTAGGATCTCAACATAGTTTGCTCTATAGCTCTGTCTGAGTACTAATGTCTACACCTATATGCAAAACCTGGCCTGGAACACTGCTGTAGGACATGCTGCTTGCTGGCTTGATATAGAGGGGATCCTTTGCACCTAACAGGTGGCCCCTGTCCTACAGTATAAGAAGAGTGGGTATGGACATCGTGGTTGGGTATGTGTAGAGTCTCTGTAACTTGTAAAGGAATCCTTTAACTAGTGTCAAAAATGGGTTTAGAGTGGTCCTTGGGAAATGGGTAGTATTGCCTTATCAAATAGGCCCGGGATGTGATCTAGGAATGGCTGAGGTAGGACCAATCAGCTGCTGGGAATAAAAGGTGGGTACCCTTTAGTTTTTTTTTATTTAGTTGCTCAATCACTTTAAACCCCAAAATACCCCTGTCATAAAGGGGTAATTTACTACACTTGTACCTGTTTGCCAGTTTGCGCCTGATCAGGTATGCCATGTCTGCTGGGATTGTGCAATAACACGGTGATCTCAGCTATTTAGCGCCAGAGAATGCAGGGAAAAACTAACTTTCTGGTGGCATTTTGCTGTCGCCGCTCAAAATGTATGATATTTCTTAATGAACAGGGTGCTCTTGACAGCGGGTGAACTGCAGTGGCACAGTTTGCTGTTGCCAAAGCACAAATGGTGCTGGAAACCCACTTAACAGCTTAGGGCAGCATGGAATTTGTCTCAGAATGTATGTATAGTGTCTCTAAACCAGACCAACACAATAAACAGTGCTCATATGCATCCCTCCCCAGGGTAATTCGGATTGCAGCACATAAAAATTATTTTACCTTTTTCTAACTCCTACTGGGGTCAATTCTAAAAACAAGATGGCGGTTCATGCATTTGCAGGCCACCAGTAAACTGGAAGTGCTGCTGGGCTTCTTGTTACTGTGCATTGTCAGTTATGTCATTTGGGAGTGAACGCTCCACAATTGGCGATACCCTTCTTTTCCAACTGTGCCAGACAGTTAGGCCCTTATTCATCAAGCGATAGCGCCAGGTAGTGTCCGACGAGCGCCAGGTAGCGGCAGTTAACGGCGACTACCGACTCAAGTACGCCCGGCGGCGGCCACAATGACGCATTTATCAAGCAAAATGAGGCTAGTGCCGGTGAGAGCGACGGCTAGCGCGGCATTCATCATGAAGCTGCCTGGACCGAACAGCGCCGCTGCAAATTCCCTCACAGCGCCAGGTATGAGCTGTCGCTCCCTGGCGATGTCCAATGCATTTCAATGGAGCAATCTATAATAATTCATGATTAATTGGTAATAATTTTTTTTTTAATTTTTTTAATGTCAAAAAATCGGAGAACACTTCTGCAATGTTAGGATTTATTTTTAAGTAAAAAAAAAAAAAAAAAAAAAATGTGCAGAATTGATCTAACAGGTCTGAGATTAATGTATTCATATTACAAAATGATTCTAAAAACATGTATAATGTTACATTCAAAAAATATGGTTGTTTAGGGGTTAAAAACGAGTTAATACAGATCGCCACCAGCGCTCTGGGGTTTAAACAAGGAATGGACAGCGACAGCACATTCGGAGCGTGATTTTTTTGATGAATATGAAGCTAGCCGTTCGCTCTGGCCATTCGTTGTCAGGCGCTCACATACAATGCTGGACCTGTGAAACAGCGACCCCCCAACCCGTATTCAACATTACCGCACACCGACTGAGTCGCTGTCATCAAGCTAACGCCGGCCAAGCACAGCGAATACTGGCTGGCGCTGAAAAAATCACGCTACAGTCGCTCATCTGTCGCTACCTGGCGCTATTGATGAATCGGCCTCTTAGTCCAGTTTAAATACAGCAAACACAGCCTTTGTCTGGCAAACTTTTAGCATAGTAAATGTGTCAAACTAGCGAAAGCACAGCAAATGGCTGGTGAATGCTTAGAAATTCACCTCCAAAATGCTATATAAACAAGATACTTACATGTGGGTGTAGATGGAGTGCAGCTATCATTAAAGCAGCATGATGTACTGAAAGCTGTTTCTGTGTAGAGCCCCATCACCCTTCCATTATTGGAGCAGTCCGATTTACTAGCGCAGGACCTAATTAGATAAAAGCTTGTCCAGCGTTCACCTTTATAATGATGAATAAAAGAAAAATAGAGGTTAGTTTGGGTGAAATATCATAAATGATATATACAAGGTTTCAGATTTTATAGCGCCAGAATATGAGGATCTAAGCTATAAGTGCATGCTAAATATTCAGTTTCTAAACCAGATGAATTACCACTGAGATTATCCAATTTACTGTAACTTTTGGGTTACAGGTTTGGGATCTAGGGATGAGCGAACCGGTTCGGACGAACCGGAATTCGCTCCGAATTTCAGGGAAAATTCGATTCGGCACGAACCCGAATTTTTTTTGGTTCGTGCCGATCGAATTTTCCCTGAAATTAAAAAAAAAAAAATGCCGGCATGGTGGGAGCGGGCAGGCCGGCTACGCTGTCAGCGGGCAGCGGAAGCCGGCCCGCTGACAGCGCAGCCAGCCTGCCCGCTCCCACCATGCCGGCATTTGTTTAAAAAGCAAACACTTACCTGCATGGTCGGAGCGTGGAGGCCGGCGTCGCTCTCAGGCGCCCTCTGATGACTCGCCCTCTGATGACGCGTCCTCTGATGACTGCTGAGAGCGGCGCCGGCCTCCACGCTGCGACCATGCAGGTAAGTGTTTGCTTTTTAAACAAATGCCGGCATGGTGGGGAAATTCGGCGAATCGCCCGAATCGAACTTTCAAGAAGTTCGCTCATCTCTATTGGGATCCGCACAGACCCTTCATTTCTTCCTCTCTGCTTCGCTCTAGTCTCAGCTTAACAACCTAAGCTGTATACATCCATATGGTCCCATAGTCCTGGTTCTTGTTTTAGTCTGACACATTCTATTTCTTGTTCTGCTTCATTGTATTGCAATAATCTCATCCTGTTTTGCTGCATCCACAGAGATAGCAACACTCATAATAAAACTTGGGAGTTTTAAAGCTGCTGCATCTCTACTAATGCTGTACAACAAGCAGCACAACATGTTGCATTGCACTGTTACATTGTGGACATCTGGCCTTGCTGAGTTACATTGCAACTAGGTGCGTGACTGCCACTGACAAAGAGGCTGATTCATTACTAGCGGCAGGTAGCGACAGATGAGCGTCTGTAGCAGGCATTTTCAGAGCGCCCGCTAGTAGTCGCAGTGCTCGGCCGTGAGTCGCTACTTTATAGCGACTCAGTCGCTGTTCAGTAATGTTGAATACATTGTGAGGAGTCGCTATTTGGCCAGTACTGCGCTGTATGGGAGCGCATGTTAGCGACTGCTCATAGCGACCGACTCACATCATATTCAGCAAAAAAACAGCCTCACAATTCTCTGGCGCTGAAAAATACTTGTTTGAAGCCCAGAGCGCGGGAGGCGGTGTGTTTAAAGTCTGTTTTCAAGCATCTATCAACTAGTAACAAAGCGAAAACATATGGAAATACATTGTAACAACATTGTAACATGAACACTTTAACGCCAGACCTGTAATGTCATTTCTGAGGAAATATATAAAAAATGAAAACATTATGAAAAAACAGCTTTTTTAATGCCAGAAGAGGTCACAGAATTATTTGTGTTTTTTTTTTTTGAGAAAAAAAAACAAATACCCCGTTTAAAGAGAAGAAAAGGTTCATCCATTGAAATGTATGGGAGAGCGTCAGGTAGCGAGAGGTCATACCTGGCGCTGTGCAAGGCTGAACGCCGGCGCTGTTCACTGAGGCTGTGAAAATGATGAATCAGACGCTACATGGCGCTATCCCAGTCGCTAAACAGATTCTGCTTGATAAATGTGTAATTGTGTGCCGTGTCCGGCGTTCACCAGTCGCTACCTCTCATTAACCAGCCACTACCTGGCGCTATCCCTTCTTAAATAAGGGCCTAAGTAACAAGGGCATTTACCTGTTGTGCTATATTGTAGAGCAGCTACATGCCTTCAATGAAAATGTAATCAGCTAAGAGATGATTTGCAGCTTTCTGCAATGTTGCTATGAAAAGATCACCCTAATGAATGCCACATTATTATTTTATTTCTAGTTGGTTTGTGTTTTTGTATCTTTTTTGACACTCAAGAGTTGGTCCATTCCTGCATCACTCTTTTATCCTTATCCCTATGTAACGCTAGTGGAAGATAATAGGCTCCTTGTTTCTCAGGTAGTTAGCCAGTGTCTTTACTATTCTTGTCGCCCATTTTCTTTTCCTGGTGTCAGAATAGTTCTCAGATTTTAAAGTTCTCGTGCATGTGCACATGCTTGTGTGCATCTAGACGGAGGCATGGATCTGATCCCTGTAAGTGACAGGTGGTCACATCATTATGGTTTCGCTGGTGGGCTAATCCTCTTGCAAGGAAATCGTAGCACACGTATGCATGCTTACACTTGCTCATGAGTACAGATGCTTGGCCAGCATCATCACACCCTCCTGATCTTCGGCCATCCCTGGTTTCCTGTGTGTTTCAGAGCTAACCTATGACCTTTAGTCTTCATGTTGTGACCCACATACGTCCTCGACTAATCCCTTTGATTGCTTACTCATTAGGACCTCAGCCTGTCTGACTACTCCTGCTCTCTTGGACTGATGATCAGTTGTGACTCTCAGCTTGTATACCTTCACTGCCTGCACCAATAATTGGCCTGTTAACCTGATCTGCACTGTTCTTGTGATTTTCTTGCCTCAGCTTGACTTACGGATTATTACAATACTCACCTGATCCAGGTCTCTTAGGTACTGTGAAGCCGTCTTAGCATTTCAGCATATCATTCCCTGGCTTCAGAACCTGGACAATTCCTGCAGCTCAGCCTGTCCTCCCTTGCCGGGGGGGGGGCTCCAGTGGAGACAAGGGTTGGAATTGTACTTAAAGGAGCACTATCACAAAATTGTGTAATATTAAAACCCAATATAAGCACGTCAGCTACTGGGAGGGGTCACTTATACACCTGAACTTAATCAAACTCCCACCAAGCTTGTTGTTTCTTCTCCTGGTAAGAATAAAATCCAGAGGTGACAGGTTTAGTGTATCAGGGGTGACAGAACCTGTCACCCGGTTTTTATTTTTCTTCCATTAACAAAAATAAAACACAAGCCTGGCTGGATATTTCTTGATGACGGGTGTATATGTGATCCCACCCCCCCCCCCCCCCCCTACCATCCAGCATATTTATATGGATTTTTATTTTTGGCCCAATTTTTGCTTTTTTAAGATTTCTAGGTTGGTTAGGTGTTCAGTCAAATCCACCCAGCTACCAGGCTGAGGCTTCACAGTTGCCCATACTCTGAGCTCCCATCTACTTACAGGAGGCTTCCTTACTTACAGTACCCACCCTGCTTGTCAGCCTGACTAACAGTTTCTAAATCGCCTATTCCTTGGTTTGATTTCCTATCTTAGCCATGGCTCATGTCCTTGACTGTGCTAGCGTTCCATACGTCTTCAGCTAACACCAACCAACCCACACTCCCAAAATAAAGGAGCCAACAACCACTTCTTCGGAATTGATGGAATTTTAATTGGCCACAGCCTCAACATAAAACAATAACAAATAACAATTAACGATGCACTCCCGATCTCCTCGATCCAGGTCTGAGATTCCAACACACCCTACCTACCAACAGAAGGGGAGGGGAGGCGGCCCGAAGGCTCACCAACCTCCCGGAATCTGAAACAGAAGCCAATTTGTGAGCCCGGCCGCATCCCTCCTAGGCCTGGTAGCTCAACGGGGCTAACTGCCAAGATCCACCTTAACCCCTTCCCTTAGTCCCTCCCCTTAAACTCAGTCACCTATCCTCCTGGCCCGTTTCCGCCGAAACAGCCGCTTCCTTGTAACCTACCCCCACTTTCCGTGCCATCTCAGACCCGAACCGAGCAGAGGAGACCGCCAAAGCTGTGACAAATAAATAAAACAGTAACAATGAATTTACAACAATCCCCCGATACAAACGCATTGACATATATGCCCGATAAATTCCCCACAAATTATACATAAAATCCCACTACTTGTACCCTGTTAACTGAACAAATGTCAATAAATATATATAAATCTTCTTTATTCTTATCTTCTTTTTTTTTTTTTTTTTTTTTGTTTTTTTTTTTCTTTTTTTTTTATTCATATATATTAAAGTGTATATATATATATATATTTTTTTTTTTTTAAATATATATATATATATATATATATATATATATATGTACATACATACAACATAATACAACCAGTCCCGACCAAACTGCCCCAAAAACCAACCAGCTACTGCTGCGACCAATCGACCATTCCATCACCCCCAATAAAGGGCGGGTGGGTGGGAAAGCACGTTCCAGCGAAGAGATCAGGGGCCAAAGAGGAAGAGGAGGGGGGGGACCTGCCCCTATAAACTTCCACCCTCCCCCTCCCCTGAGGTCACTTCCCCTGATCTCTTCCCCCAATCCCATGGCTGGTCAGCTTCCAACAGGAAGCGCAGGCCAGTCATGGGGCTGCCAGCCCTAAAAGGGCTGGCGCCCTTCTGGATGTTGGAGTTCATTACCCCCGTCCTAGTATCTGAAGGCAGTTCAAGAAACAGTTGGTAGAATCACCAGAAACAGAAGATTTGCTTACCTCTGTTACGCACCAGCATTGTTTTGCATGCATCTGAAGAGGAAGCGCAGTCTGTTGCAGTTGCGTTGCAGTCAGTATCACTGTAACTGCTGCACTGTATACATTTTAGTGCCTGACCTAATTAAAAGAATATTATAACAAAAACAATGAAAATAATGACACTATAATATACCCACTTTTACAGGTAATTCATTTTAATATATCTATAAATTATTAGCACATTGCGAATAACAAAAAAATGGTTCAATAATAAGAACCCATATAAATATGTAAGATAGCAAGAGAAGTGGTTACTTATATATCCTGCATCAAAAAATTCTGACCAATCCTTTTTCTTTTTTTTTTTAATGAAAACGAAAAATATTAAGGGTGACAGGTTTCGAACTTATCTTTTTGCAATTACATGGGAGAGCTGCTAAATGTTCGACTATGTGGCTCACTTATTTGTTGGAGGATAAAAGTGTGGGGGCCTAGCTGTAAATAGGTACATGTGAGTTAGTTAATTAAACCCCTGTATATACAGTTAATAAGAAATTAAACCCTTTTATGGTTATTAGCCAAGAAAGTGAATAGTGGTTGTTGTATTCTTAATCAGACACAAGATGGCAGCAGTGGGAACAGGCCATAGAAAATTATTAGGCTATATAATTTAATGGGGAATATTCCAAAAAGGTAAGGAGAAAAAGTTAATAATCAGAGCAGGATGCTTGAAAGGTACCAACCTAACAACCTAGGGGATTGCTAATGGTTAGAGGGTTTTGGAGGAAACTGATCAGCACATGTTTGCCATGTTTACAGACGTGATGGGAGGTTCTAGAAGGTATCTAGAAGTTATATATGGGAGAGAGACCCTGTAGCAAGTGTTCTATACCACTTGGATTGTTTGGAGCAGGGTTAAGAGAAAGAAAGAGAGAGCAGCACCTGTAAGGAACATCTTGAGCCAGCTCCTAAGATCAAGAATCACTGCCTTCTCACTGACTGGCAGCCTCTGTGCCTTACACCCATCCCTTTTTCGTTAGTACCAATGCCTGGCCACACGCACACTGCATTTATAGAGGATCAAAACCCAGTGCTGCGGGCCCTGGAATCTAAAAGATTCCAGGGATGGCCCATGTCCTTCACCTGGGGCACACCGAATTGGGATACCCTGCTGTGTGAAACCCTCTGGGGCACCAGTAATCATTCATCTTTCTCCGGTTCAATGGCGCATGCGCGGACTATCGTCTAATCAGAGCCTTTTGCCATTCCGCAAATGTCTCTGATTGTTTTCAAAACTGAACAGGAGCTGCTGCATCTCCGGCATTCGCAGGCTGTGTGCGCGCTCCAGCCCCAGCCATTCAGATAGACTAGGGTGGGAGCATTCCCGCCGATGGGAATGCGGCCGATTTCGCTCAAATTGAAGTCAAAGCTGAATGATATAAACACAGCAAAGGGCTATGATTGCATGAAAGCTTGCGCCCCTGGACCGAGGAGAGGTGAGTTTTATTAGGTAAATTGGGGAGTTTCACACAGCGGGGCATCTCAATTTGACTGCAATAGAACAGATCATCTGCGGGAAACAACAGGTACGTTTTCACCTTGTTCAGCACCACTGAAGATGATGGCTCTGTATAAATACTGTAAAATACTAAAAAAATTATGTTTATTCTTTTCCCCAGGGGAGGTCCATTTGAAGAGTTGGGCAGAAAATTCCTGAGCACCACGAGGGATGGAAGCTGGGAAACCAGGTGCACTAGAAATTGCCACCTTCTAGTTTCCCTTTCCTTTTCCAAGTTTATATATATAGCAGTCTGGATAAAGTTGTTTAACAAAACGTGTCAGCGTTGCCTGGGTGCCCTAGTAATATTTTTTTTGGGATCTTCACATCTCCCTCTACTCGATGGCCGCAGTGGAGTGGTGAGATTTGTGCACAGCAATTATTGTATATGAAATACGCTATTTACCAAGTGGTAGTTTTGTAAGTGCAACACTATGGCGCTCACACTAATTCCGTAGGGGGAGTCGCTTAATGTAAAGTATATAAGATATAAGGATTCATTACCCAGATGAGGAGGAAATACAAGTTACCAAGTGAAAATGATAAGATTATCGGATCCAGAACCAACTACATTAACCAATGAAGTTGTCTTAACCAATGAAGATCAATGCTTATCTGACACCTGTGTCTGGTGAGCGCATTTGATATTGAGGTGTAGATGGTTGTCCCTCTGGAATATGACACTTATATGGGGCTTTAATATCATCACTGGAACATATGTGGACTCTATAAAAAGTCCATGCTATTATTTATTCTAAGGCGGTATCTGCTCTTTGTTTCTATAAACCAGGTGTGGTGCTTGCAACCATAGAAAAAGGTGAGTCGACAGCAAGTATTTTATGGAGCAGGGAATCTGCATATTAAGCTTTAGGGGATTTGTGTATACTTTGTATACTCATTTTGTAGGGGGGTGATCTTGGTGTTTCTAAATTGGCATTATACGTTTTGCCATGTTGAATGTAGCTCCTGACCATCTCTCAGTGATGAATGTGTCTCTCAAGGTGAGGCTAGAGACCTAGAAAAAACAAACATCTGGAATAATATTTGAGTGAAAAGCGCATGACAACATCATTTTGTGTCAGCACTGGATGCATAATTGGACCATCACTAAAACACCATTCTTACATCCCTTTAATCAAAGGGGACCAAAATTCTGGATAGGCTTTCAGCATTGTCCCTAGGGGAAGGGTGCTCAAACTCTTCCCTTTAGTCAGGGCCGGACTTAGTGTGGTGGAGGCCCCTGGGCACAAAATCTGGTGAAACGGTTTCTTTTTTACTTTAAAATAATAGTCCAGCCAAGTAACTGGTGGCTGCCTGGCACTCGCCTACCTACTGGAATGTTGGATTGAGTCCCTTATGCCACCCTTGTGCGGGTGTGAGCTGCTCAGGAACTCCTGCTTTGCCATTCTGGGTGGGGGTAGTGTAGTCGCCCAGCTGGTCCAGCAGAAAACATTTCCCTGCATTGAGCTGCCTGCGACTGGGTTTGGTGGCTTATGTGCAGTGAGCGACCACCGATTGACAGCTCTGCAAGCACCTATCACTGTAGGGTTGATGAAAGCGGCTTTGCTGCTCTAGACTCTCTGTCTTGCCCTGTGGTGGCTTTGGATGCAGGTTTGTCAAAATAAAAGCTTGCTCAGGCGTGCAAGGGGACACCCACTGCCTCCTATGCTGAGCCTGCTAGACTTCTCATGGTTACATGGGATGTGGATCCCAGAATAGGTTGTTGGTTTACGAGGCGCTGAAGCACAGGGCATCCTGATTCGAAATGCCCCGCTGCTGCATAATAAAGAGTTCCTGTAATTTTTGTACAAAGTTTTTTCATATCTAGGTTTTAATATCTGATTCTGCCTTGAAATATTTAATTTCTTACAAGTGTTTCTTTGTGCACTCATTTCCCAGTGGAACCATTAGAAGGACTAGATCTAGGCCATATTAAATCAGTGAACGTTAAAGTGGACCGACCCCCTCCACAGCGAGGTTATTGGTGGCCACTGACGCCGGCGCTAAATAGCAGTCTGGAGGGGAACCTCCAAAATGCTGGAGCCTCCTGCACATAACCCCTGTACGCCCATAAATCTTACCTTTTTCTCGGTCCCCCACCGGGAATTCAGCATCACAATTGGCTGCCCGGAGGTCACTTGGGCAGTGACGTTCCGGCTGCTAAATCTCCTGCCCACATGAACTGTTGTGGCCTGATTTTTTCCACTGGCAGAGCACTAGTCAAGATTATCAGAAAAACTAAAGCTAAGGAAACAACATTTTGTTTTTGGCGCAAAATGTGTTGGAAGTTTGAGGGGTCTTATTAGCACTGAATATTCTTCATTTTGCCTACAGTTGTCCTTTTAAGCAATCCCACACCCTGGAGGAACTTTATGATTAGTGATGCCCCTCCACATATAGACCCCATATTCTTCTATGATGACATCCATTGGCGGCTGATCAGAGGACCCATGTGACATCCGGTTGTGATTGCCCTTTTGGTGGTAGCGATTGGCCACCAAAGGTCACTTAAACCAGACCAACAGCCTGGAACAGATGGAAAAGAAAGGTAGAAGTCATTTTGGAGCTTCCTCTCCCAACTGACATAACAGGAAGCCCAGAATGACTGCAAGCTCATGAGCGGCCATCTTGTTTTTAAAATTTATCCCATTAGTCGTTAGCAAAAGGTAATTTATTTTTTATGTGCAGCAATCTAAAGTGCCCTGGAGAGGGATGCATGAGGACTGTTTGTTGTGTTGGTCTGATTTAATTCATTTTTGACTGTTGGTCCGCTTTAAGGCCAAGTTCTGAAAGATGACTGAGGATGAGGTAAGTTTCAGCCTCCAGGGGTTACAGGCTTATGAGGAGGGATATGCCCTATACTATGCAGTACTCAGGAAAGTTTGCTACAGTGTAGTAATCCCTGGAAGTGGGATCATTTTAAAACCCTGCTTAATGAACAGAATTTTCTAACGATGTCCACCCCCCTCGCAAATCCCCTCTGCATAACTGTATGATGCAGGAAAGCTAATGCTTGTTCTGGTAACAAGCCAGAGACCACTGGTACCCTGGCAGCTCATCCTACAAATATTGATGGTAAGCCAGAAGCACTGCTAGGGGGTATGAAAGGTCAAGCTGGTAAATTGAGCCAAGTTACAGTGATATATTAACCACTTTACAAAAATCAAAATGAAAAAGTTATGCTCAGAGTGGCTTCAAATGCAAATAGACAGGAATGTTGCTGGGTTAGAAAAAATATGAATACACCTGCAAACCTGATGTTGGAAAACCTGCTGAACTAGATTTTTTTTCCTTTGATCCCACTTGTCAAAATTGAAGCTTTAGTACCATCATTTTAAAAGTAGCCAGAACCACCATGATCTTTTCTTGCACTACCGTAACTTACTGTAAAGCCTTGAAACTCAATTATTGACCATCCTTAAGACTGTCTTAAAGCAGAGCATGGAAAGGTGAGTGTTTTCCTTGGGGGTTTCACACAGCCCCAATGGAAAATCTTAGATAATTCCTGGTCAGCCACTGGTGGGTTTTGTTCCATGTGGAATCTGTGCACTTAAAAAAAGAATACTGTATATACCCGCCTAACCTTCCTCAGGCTGCCACCTCTAGGATGCAATCCTGTCAGATGGGAAGAGGTTCTTTGGATGGAGAACTTCTCTAATGAATTTTAATGAATACCATATAGAGGTCTGTTATTTAGAAATTAAACAAATAAATATTAAGGCTTATTGAAGAAATGTTGCACCTTCCAAATAGAAATGCTTCATAGCCCCGCTGTGTGAAACCCCCCCAGGTTGCCCAGTCTAATGGCGCATGCGTGAGCAGCGGTCACATCCCCGCTATCCCTTTAGTAGGGCACGTGCCAACGCCAGGCATTTGTGAATGGGCAAGCTCCCTGATAAAGGGTAGTGGGGGATGCGGCCGCCAGCAAGCTCAGATCCTCTCGCATAAGATGAGCTCCTGGATGAAGGGGCTTGAGCGGTCTGATTGGATGGGCGGACGCGCATGCGCCGTAGGAGGTGAGTTTGTTCAGACGACCTTGAGGGTTTCATACAGCGGGGCACCCACAATCAGGGTGCCCCATAAGCAAGGACCAAAACCCAGGATAGTCAAAATTCGGGGTTTTGGTACACTTTAACACAATCAGGTGTAGTCAGGAACAGCAATGCTCACTCACACTAGCTAGAAAATTAGAAAAAATAAAAATAGATCTTTAAAAGTGTGACGTTACATTTCTGAGTATATACAATTGTGTCACTGTAAAAAAATTAAAAATTAAAAAAAAACTATGTTTTTATATTTAAATAAGTTTTTTTTGGCATCAGCTTTAACAAAAAGATCAGCACACTGTAAAAATGTGTTCTAATTTAAAATGAATTTAAGTTGAGAAAAAAAAATCTTAGCAAACTGCAGATCTAATAATATGCTTCATAACCTTCCCATTGTATTCTATGGGAGTGAGCCTGAAAAAAGGGGACAAGCCCACAGACCTGTGCTCAGAACTCAGCACAGAGTATTAAACATAGAATTTCTTCAGTGTGTAATGGCACCGAGGCACAAATATCTTAGTCATACTACTGTGTCTGCTCTGCATTCTATGCTGGGCTATGCCTACCTATGCCAGTCCGCAGCAGCCCAGCATAGCTTTAGTAAATCAGGGCCATAATACAAGACATCATATACTGACCAGGCAAACCTTGACTTTTTAGTAGGTTACAAATCTTAACACCTACTTGTACTTAGAAAGACAGAGAGCACCACGAGTATACCAGCCGTCTGTGTCATCTTCGCCATCTCTTGTTCTCTTTCCACAAATAGAACCTTATTCAAGAGGAAAGTAAATGAAGAAAAGATAAGCAGATGTTACAGGAAGACCGGGACTGAGATATTGAAAATTGCAGAAGAATGAGACAAAAGGTGCCAACACAGACATTTAAGGTGTGTAGGCTGTCCGGGCTGTGTGTGTCACATTCCACTGCTCTTAACATGACGTAAAAGCCTGAGTTGAGGCTGTCGCATAGCAGACACCTGAGGGGAGGGGGGTTCTGAGTGTGGAAATCACACAAAAGAGCTTATCTGATATTAAAGTGGGCCAAAATTCAAAAATCAATATATGTTTGCTGAACATCCTTCCCCTGGTGTCTGATATCTTGGGTTGACCAATGAAACCGACTCTTTGGGACAACTCCTTAGTTAAGTGCAAATATCACCTGTTTTTCTTAAGGGCTTATATACATAGCCCTTTCCCCCAGAAATTTCCCATAATCCCCTGTCTGCGTGTCCAAGCCTGCCCTGGGGTATCCCTGAAACAGCTTCCCCATTCTTCCGACACATCCCCCTTATCCGAGAACCTGGGGTGATGCTGCAGGCTTAGTGGTGGCTTGGTTAAAAAAACCTGATTTTTTCTCCGCAGTAGCCACTCCCCACCAGCATAATAGGGATCGCTGATTGACTGATGTGTCAAGCCCCCTGGCCTCTCTAGTTTGGATTGCACTCCCACCTCCAGCCTACCTGAATGGCTGGGGCGGGAATACACCTAATCTAAAGGGAAGTCGAGGATGTGGCAATGGCCTGCGAAAACGTAGTGGGAGCCCCAGAAAAGAGTTATGTGGGTGGCCCAGGGGGTTAACGCAGCAAGGAATCCAGCAGACATCCTGAGTCAGCCATTCAGATATGCCTAGTGAAGGTACGCGCCTCAGACGAGCGGATGCCAGGGATGCTGCTGCATTTACCTTTTAGCCTTTGGGGCTGAGCATACATAGATTTGGTAATCTTTAACAAGTCATAGGCCTTTATGTTGAACTGAAACCTATTTGATTTGGAGGCTGCTTTTTACAAACCCAAAGCCGAACACATTAAAGTGGATACAGTAGACCCCAGCCAACAAGCCTCCCCACCATGTCCAGGGCTGAGGGGGGTTCTGGCATATAGGTCTGGTGCTGGCCATCTATTTCCTTGCCAAGAGCCTTGCACCCTTGTGTTCTAAGCTGCCACCTTGGCTGGGACAACATGCCTAGTTAGTTATCAGTGTGCAACAACTGCAGTCAAGCAGTTAGGCACTGAACAGTAGGAGGAATAATAGCCAGGAGTTGTAGAGCACAAGAGTAGAACTGAACAGAACTGAAACATTTTTATTTACTTTATCCCGAGTTTGAGCGGCAATACCTGACACTGAATCTCTTAACTAATAACTGGATCTCTATTGTGTAATTAGTACTGAAAAGAATTAAAAGTGTCAGTGCAAATATGCTTAGGTTATAGGTTTCCCTGTGAACGTCAAAGTGAGAGAGAACACACCTTGCAGGGCGGGGAAAGCTAAAATAAATTCCGTAGAATAAAAAGACACTGTGATGAGTCATTTGCACTGCACCCACAGGCGTGTAGAGTGTGTGAGTTATTGCTATGTGTGTGACATCAGGACAGTATATGAACTTATTATACGAGACTGCGTACGTAAAGCAGTGATGTACAGTAGTGTTTCAATATCTTTTCAGATTTTAAAGCTCTGTTCAGAGGCATACCGGTATTTAAAACTATGGGATTCAAAATGATTATGAAAAAATAAAATACACCAGAAAGTGGCTTTATGAAACAGCTAAGGCAATAACAATAAATACAACAAATAACAAACAGAAGATAAGGAAGGCAAGGCATTAACTTCGAATCAAATCCTGAGTTCTGACAATGTGGTACACACCTCACACCAAGATGATATCAAAGACATTATCACATGTATATCCAGTAGAGATGAGCGAATTTTTTGAAAAATTTGAATCAGCCAAATTTTTTTGCGTTGAATCTCTTAAAAATGGCTATTTCTGGCCTACCGAGAGCCTCTATAGGGTTGTAGAACATTTTGCCTTGCTGTAACACACATAGGGTTAGTGAAATATTACTGTAAAGATGTATGACAGAGGCATCACTATTAGAATCGCTGTTGCAGTATGGCACAGTGACATAGTCTTGAGGTGGCATCAGCATGAAGAGCCCATATATTGCCTGAAACACGCACCCTGGAGTTGGCAGCAGCATGAGGAACCCATATATTGACTGAAAGGCACACTGAAGTTGGCAGCAGCATAAGGAGCCCATATATTGCCTCAAAGACACATCCTGGAGTTTGCAACCTCATTAGGAGACCATATATCGCCTGAAAGACACACCCTGGAGTTGGCAGCAGCATGAGGAGCCCATATACCACCTGAAAGACACACCCTGGAGTTGGCAGCAGCATGAAGAGAACATATAAAAATTTGATGTTGATGGCTGCTGTACTCCTACCATAAATCCAATAGTAAGCGTGTGGGTGCACGGTCAGCGGAGACACCGCAAATCCAGAACAAGAAATAACCAGCACTCAAGAAGATCTTCATAGGTCAATAGAATGTAATCAGTTCAAACATATGCAGTACATAATGTTCGATGTTTTTGGGGTGTTTTGGGGAATCCATTCCCCCTTTATTAGGTCATGTAGTATCAACAAGAATGAAAATCACAGTGATGAATATAAAACAGAAATAAACAATGAAAGACAAACAAATTCGCATCTGACGTCATCAGTGACGTCACAGGCACGTCACAGGTAAATATACATTAAATAATACATCAAATCGCACAAAGTGATAAAGTCAAACTTATATACAGCAGGCCACTACCAAATGCCACCCTCAACAGATCTGCGGCAGCGGGGCACGCCGCAACCAGAGCATGGCCGGTTGCGAAGAATTGAGCCCTCGCTCTCTCCACCACCAGAGGACAGAAATGACATCACTATGTCGGGAAAATCTGGCCAGCAACAGGTGACTTGCGCGTCATGCGGCCAAAGATTGACGCATGAGCGACACGAAGCTTACACTCTAGGCAGGAGATACCCATCAGATAGTAAATAACTGGTATATAGAATCTGGGCTGGAGATATGCCCAAAACTAACACCAATGAGAAGCCGCGCTATAATTCTATAGTAAGCAAGTTAAATCTCCAATCAATCAATCTTTGAAGGTATACCACAGGAAATGTAACCTGAAAGACCTGCTAGTGAAGGCAGACCCCATTGAGAAATACAAGAAACCGCCCACGCCTATTCCTCTAGGTAAGCTGCTATAGATGCCTGAACTCTAATGTATGTAACTCCCTGATCACTGGTGAGGAGTTATTACATCCTCACACTGGACAATGTTTCAGGATCAAATAATACTACTCCTCTGACTTTTGCGTATGTATTCTGAAATGTCCATGCAGTTAAGTCCTACAAGGGAGATCAGAGCGCAGGGAGCCAACATTCTGATAAGCTGGTTGCAGCACATTTTTTGCAATTAAGGCACCAGATTCATGACTAGAGATTAGCGAATTGATTCTGAGGAATCCTAATTCGTTACGAATTTCAGGAAATATTCGATTTGTTACTATTTGGAATATCGCCGCGATTCGCTCGACTCGCTTCCTTAAAACTCCATTTACTGCAATACAGCCCATCTAAAATGGTGGATCCACATGTCAGGACATGTCCAGTGGGGAAAGGAATCCTGGGTAGGTGTCACATGCTACCTATCAGCAGACAGGCTTACCGATGATGTCACAGCCCCATACAAACGGCAGCCATTTTGCGGAAGATCATTCTGACACTGTATTGCGGCCAGAGCAGATCAGGCAGGGAGAGAGCGAGGGACAGATAGACAGACAGACAGATAGGTAGATAGATACAGCGAGGGAGGGAGATATAGATAGATAGATAGATAGATAAATAGATAGATAGATAGATAGATAAGAAGAAGCTGAACGAGGGACAGATAGAGAAGGAGAGAGGCTGTGACAGTGACAGAGAAAGACAGGGACAGTTTAAAGTGTTTGCATTAGCTTTCAAGCCTATTTAGTGTTAATAACACACCAGCCTATTTAGCTTTTCTTTTTCCTGGTGTCATTCTTTAAAAAGCGTGCTAGCATAAATATTTCAAGAGTACCTGTCTATTAACTAGTTGCATTTTGTAATCAAAGTCACTTTTCCACTATCAAAGCAGCCAACATGTGTATTTGACGAGGGGGCATCCCAAATACTAGCATAAATATTTAAAGAGTACCTGTCTATTAACTGGTTGCATTTTGGAATCAAAGTCACTTTTCCACTATCAAAGCAGCCAACATGTGTATTTGACGAGGGGGCATCCCAAATACTAGCATAAATATTTAAAGAGTACCTGTCTATTAACTGGTTGTATTTTGTAATCCAAGTCACTTTTCCACTATCAAAGCAGCCTACCTGTGTATTTGAAGAGGGGGCATCCCAAACACTAGCAAAAATATTTCAAGAGTACCTGTCTATTAACTGGTTGCATTTTGTAATCCAAGTCACTTTTACACTATCAAAGCAGCCAACCTGTGTATTTGAAGAGGGGGCATCCCAAACACTAGCATAAATATTTCAAGACTACCTGTCTACTAACTGGTTGAATTTTGTAATCAAAGTCACTTTTCCACTATCAAAGCAGCCAACCTATGTATTTGAAGAGTGGGCATCCCAAACACTAGCATAAATATTTCAAGAGTACCTGTCTGTTAACTGGTTGCATTTTGTAATCAAAGTCACTTTTCTACTATCGAAGCAGCCAACCTCTGTATTTGAAGAGGGGGCATCCTAAACACTAGCATAAAAATTTCAACACTACCTGTCTATTAACTGGTTGCATTTTGTAAAGAAAGTCACGTTGTCAAATTGCCAGCAGCCATTGCCTTTAACCGGGGGGCATCCCAAATATGCTAGCACACATTGGAGTTGGCAGCAGCAGCATTAGGAGCCCATATATTGCCTGAAAGACACACCCTGGAGTTGGCAGCAGCATAAGGAGCTACCATGCATCAGCTACTACCATGGATCAGCCATTGGTGGGTGGAAATCCTGGCTGATCCATGCCTGATTCAAGGTGAGCCTCTCCACATTTTTCGTGGACAAACGAGTTCTCCTTGGCATGACTATGGCCCCCGCCGCACTAAACACCCGCTCAGATGGCCCACTACTCGCCGGGCAGGACAGCTTTCCCAGGGCAAACTCTGCTAGTTGTGGCCACAAGTCAAGTTTGGCTGCCCAGAAGTCGAGCGGGTCCTCAAGGTGCATTGGCATAGCCATGTCAAGGTATGACACTACCTGCTGGTTCAGGGCCTGCTCCAGGTCTTTCTGCTGCTCATGATAAACCTCACTATGCGGGTGAAGAAAGCTACTCATTAGCGACTGAAGACTCAGGCTGCTGCTGATGTAGCTGCTGCTGCTGCTCCTGCACCCCCCTCCAGCAGCCATGGCAGTGGAAGGTGAGCGCAGAGGTCCCCCAGAGTCAGACCTGCGAGAGTATGGACCATGGCGCAGATAGGCATCGGGCAACTGACTACGTAGAATGTCTCTGTAGTAGGTCAGTTTGTCCTCCCTCTCAGTGGGTGTAAAAAAATGCCCCCATTTTGTGCCGGTAGCGAGGGTCCAATTAGGTGGAGAGCCAGAAGTCATCCCGCTGACAAATGGAGACAATTCTGCGGTCACTACGCAAGTACGTGAGCATGCATCGTGCCATTTGTGCAAGTGACTCGGAGGGACTACCTGTCTCCATCTCCACTGCATACTGCCACAGTGTGTCTGGGTCCTCTGTCTCACCTTCCTCACAACCCTCTAGCTCCTCTGGCTGCTCCTGCTCCTCCTCTCCTGTCAGATGACTAGATAAAATGGCCATTTTGTCAAACCTAAACTGTGCTTCGCTGTGCCCCACCCCCTTCTCCTCCTCCTCCACTTCAGCCCCCACAGGCTTCATGTGGCCGTGAAATGTAGGCGTCATGTCTCCAGTGCCCTGACCAGCCATGGTTTCCAACATGTGTTGTAGTACATGAAGCAGTGGAATCACATTGTTCATCCGTAGTCCTGGCGATTGACTAATAATTGGCTTCCTCAAAGGGCCTGAGCAAACGACAGGTGTCACATATGAGCTGCCACTGGTTTACATTGAAGTTAGACAGGGGAGTTCCCCTATGTGCTTGGATCATCAAGAAATCAGTGATGTCTTTTCTCATATGGAGGGTGGAATTCCAACAGGTTGAAACATCGCAAATCAGACTATGTTGGGGGATACCGTTCTGATGCTGTAGCTCAAGAAGGGTGTGCTTGGCGGTGTAGGAGTGGCTGAAGTGCATGCAAAGTTTCCTTCCCGTTTTTAGGATGTCTTGCAGATGGGGGGAAGACTTCAGAAAACGCTTGACAACTAGGTTGAACACGTGTGGCATACAGGGCGCATGGCTCAGGCTTCTTTGTCGCAGCGCAGACAAGATGTTCTTCCCATTGTCAGTCACCATGGTTCCCATTTGCAGTATTCGTGAAGTAAGCCATGATTTAATTTATTGATTTATGATTTTTAGCAGTTCCTCCCATGTGTGACTCTGTGGCTCAAGGCAAACCATGTGAAGAACAGCATGAAACCGCTGTGTCCTGCACACATGGTAGGCTGGAAAGGCACTGAAAAAAATAACAAAATAAATAAAAATACCGAAAAAAAAATATTTAGGAAAAGCAAAATACAAAAAAAAAAATGAAACATTTTTTTTTTTAAATTAACAAAATATTTAAAAAAAACAATGAAAAAAATATAAAAAAAATACAAAAAATCAAAACATATATATTTAAAAAATATATAAAATATAAAAAAATAAAATAAAAAAATGTAAAAAAATACAAAATTAACCAGAAAAAAAAAAAATTATAAATTGTATATGTTATTGTTATTATGTTATATGTTTATGTTATATGTTATTATATGTTGTTATTATTATAAATGTGTTCAAATAAGATAAATGTTAACAATTAATATGTAATTTACAATTAGGCACTTTTTTCTGTGACACCATTGCTAAGTGCAAGTGCACTGTCACAGGCACAACGGCCAAGGAGCGTGGAGGCCAAAGCGGAAGGACCTGTCCAAGTTGCTGTTGTGGTTGTGCAGGAACCACAATCACCCAGTGGGCCTTAAAGCATATGTATTGTCCCTGACCGTAGTTACAGCTCCAGACGTAGGCACTGGCGTGCACTTTGGTACACACTGACAGGCTAAAGGACTGGCCCACCTTCTGTTCAACAAAACTGTACAGGGCTGGTACTGCCTTCTTCGCAAAGAAATGACAGCGTAGGACTCTCCACCTCGGCTCGGCACAAGCCATCAGTTCTCTGAAAGGTCCACCACCTCAAAAGAGAGGGACTGCAGCACCAGGAAACTTATATAGGAGCACATTTAGCTTCTGCGCATTGGATGAGGGGGCACATACTGTTGTCTCTTGGACATGGCTTGGCCAATGGATTGCTGGCGTAATGACTGACGCGGATTAAGAGGAGGAGGAGCATCTGGAGCGACAGAGGATGGGTATAACACACAGGAGGTGGTGGAGCCTTGGCTGGCTGGAACAGGGAGCGGCGTGCCACTGGGTAATGCAGAAGGCTGGACCACCACTTTGGAGCCAACTCTCCCAGGCCGCTTTATGGTGGTGACGCTGCAAATGTTGATGCAGGGCTGTGGGTCCAACATTGGGACCCTGGCCACACTTTGCCTTATGCCTACACATCTTTCATACAGCCATGTTAACCTCCTGCGGATGTTTTCTCTATCCTGCGATTCCCACTACTGTCCTTTCCCCATCTCCCATACCTCCCCCCTCCTCGTCATTTGCCTTGTCCCATAGCCTCGTTAGTGACCTTTTTGGGGTTCTTAATATACATCTATTGCACAATTACAAACCCTCTCCCCACACATGCCGCCCCCAGGACTGACAACACTGCTTTCGCTCAAGTCGGATGGAGCAGAGACAGCCCTGTCCTGCTTAGAGCGTAAGCTTTGCGGCCCTCATGCGCCAATCGTTGGCCACATGAAGCGCGAGTCAACTGTTGTTGGGCAGATTTGCCCGACACCGTGACGTCAGTTCCGTCCTCCTCTGGTGGTAGAGAGAGTGAGGGCTATGCACTGGTTGTGGCGTGACCCAATGCCGCCGATCTGTTGAGGGTGGCACTTGTTAATGGCCTGCTGTATATAATTTTGACTTTATCACTTTGGGTGATTTGTTGTATTATTTAATGTATATTTATCTGTGACCCGCCAGCACGTCACTGATGACGTCAGGTGTGAATTTGCTTGTCTTTCATTGGTTATTTCTGTTTTATATTCATCACTGTTATTTTCATTCTTGTTGATACTACATGTCCTGATGAAGAGGGAATGGATACACCCACTAAACGTCAACTATTATGTATTGCATATGTCTAAACTGATATAAAAATTTTGGGCACATGTATGTTATCCTAAGAATATTATTAAAAGTTAAGTTTTACGTAATCCATTTCCTCAATAATTACATGTGGTCTGATGCGGAGGTATGTCTGTAACTGTAGAGCAGCGTCTTAAATCTGTTTTATTTTATTGTACAAGTATGTCAGGCAGAGAAGTGCCAGGATGGGCACAAAAGAGTAGCAGAGGCCTAAATTCATCAAGCAGAGTTCGCAAGAGGCCTTATCTCCCGGTATCAGTTAGTGGTCGTGACTCGACCAGCAACCCATCTGCTGTCATCGTTTGGTTAACACGGTCATCTGACACCCCCAGTCAAATGTCGGTGGCTTCCTCAGACACAACCCTCACTTGGCATGGCCCAGGAGCAGTCCCTGGCCTCCCATTGCCTCTGTCCTATGCGAAGTATCTTATGCTTTGGGTTCAGCTCCACTATTTAGTGAGGATGATCTGATAAAGAATTATCAGCAGCTACTGCCCAGATAAGAAGTGGAGGAGTAGTGATGAGGAGAGGTATGGAAGGTGGTGTTGCAAGCGTTCCGGTTGAGGAACCTGAGGAGGACATCAGTGACATGCAGACACAACTCGATGATGATGATGATGATGATGAAGATTATTATTATTATTATTGATAATAATAATAATAATAATAATAATAATAATAATAATAATAATAATAATTTTATTTATAAACCGGCACCATCTTCTGTAGCGCTTTACAAGGTTGATCACAAACAAGGTAAAATATATACTACAGAGAACAATACAAAACTAGATGCTACGAGATTCAAACCAAGTGTTGTGAGCACAGGAGACACTAGGAATGAGAGCCCTGCCGTTGCGAGCTTACAGTCTAAAGAATGGGGGTGGAGACAGAAGGTAGGGATCACAAGTGGTGGAGCTTGAGTTCAGCTGCATGTGCCGTTTGAAGGTTATAGGAGTTGCTTAAGCCAGGTTATATGCTTGTCTGAAGAAGTGAGTTTTGAGGGCACTTTTAAAGGCTTGCGTCACCATAAAGCGGTCTGGGAGAACCGTGGCTCCAAAGTGGTGGTCCAGCCTGCTGCATCACCCAGTGGAACGCCGCTCCCTGTTCCAGCCAGCCAAGGCTCCACCACCTCAGCCGAAGAGAACTGTGTGTCATACCCATCCTCTGTCACTCCAGATGCTCCTGCCCCTCCTACTCCGAGTCAGTCATTCCGCCAGCAATCCATCAGCGAAACCATGGCCCACAGACAACAGTATGCACCCACTCATCCAATGCGCAGAAGCTAAATATGCTCCTGTACAAGTTGCTGGTGCTGTAGTCCCTCCCGTTTCAGGTGGTTGACTTTGCACCTTTCAGAGAACTGATGGCTTGTGCCGAGCCGAGGTGGAGAGTGTCAAGCTGTCATTTCTTTGCGAAGAAGGCAGTACCAGCCCTGCACAATTTTGTTGAACAGAAGGTGGGCCAGTGCATGACCCTGTCGATGTGTAGCAAAGTGCACTGCAGCGCGTGGAGCTGTAACTACGGTCAGGGACAATACATGTCCTTTACAGCCCACTGGGTGAATGTGGTTCAGGCACAGCCACAACAGCAACTTGGACAGGTCACGCCGCTTCCGCCTCCCCGCTCTGATGCCGTTCTTCCTGAGACAGTGTGCGACTCCGTCTCCTCATCCTTCACCGTTTCCTCAGCCTCCACTGCATGGACAAGTCTCTGTGCCCCTCCAGCCTACCATGTGTGCAGGGCACGGCAGTATCATGCTGTTCTTTACATGGTTGGTCAGTAAGTTGTCCAGCCTTCTCATTCAATTAAAACATAACTTTTAATCCAAATTTTTTAAATGCCATAATCCACATAAAGCGCAAGAGTCCTTGTGCAAAATCAAAACATCAAACCTAGTAAAATACACGCCCGGACCATATTAATGTGTTCCCCACAAAGGAGACCCTGTGACGCGTGTTGGGCATACAATTGTCCTTAATCATTAACAGATGTATATTACTAGGTTTGATGTTTTGATTTTGCACAAGGACTCTTACAGTTTATGTGGATTACGGCATTTTAAACATTTGAATTAAAAGTTATGTTTTAATTGAATTGTGAGGATATATAAAATATATGACAAAAACGATGTTTGCCAAACACACCTTGTCAATTAGAGGCATGCTAGTACATTTGTCTGGAGATGCCAACAGGAAGCCGTTTACATATGACAGGACAGAAGAACAAGCTATTTTACAGCCCTGCGCTAACTAGACCTCCTGGCTGAGTCAGGTGACACCCCCCTATATGGTAATTGACATCTACTTACTACAAAGCATCTAATGAGACATTTGCTGCACACCTCTCTTCATAAGAAAATAGACATAAGTATAGTATAAGTATACACAAGTATAACTTTTAACATTGGAACACCCCTGAGACCCAATTGGCTACATCCAGCTTGCTGCCCACCCCAAAAACCAGTTTAAAAATGAGAGAGATGGACACAGATGACATGACATGCCAGGGGATTGCTTTTATTAAGTAGGCTGTTATCATCACTTTCCGTGTACCCCTCACAGCAGGACATTATCTTCACAAGAGGTAAAGGATTTCTGTTTATTTCTCCTTTTAATTTTATAAGAATCTTGTCGTATTTTGTATGTCTGTTATTTTTATTGTACATCTTTGTTTTACATGCACTGCCCTTAACTTCAGGAGAGACATTGTATGTGTGCTAAATCCTGTGCCCTGTATGCTAGTGCTGGTCTAGGGGTGTGAGATCACTTTACAATCGGTAAATCAGAGTGTGACTTTATAGCTGTATATTCGGGCCTAGGACCTTATGGTGTGATTGGGTATATTAACTGCATAAGGTGAGATCTTAGCTTGAGATTTGTGGGTGTATGCATTGTCTGGCTAATTAGGGCCAGTGGTGGCAGCTTTTCCAAAAACCTGTGAGTGGGTAAACGATTGTAGGCAGTACGAAATCCGGTCTGGATCAGAACGTCAAACTTTCTTGATTCATGACATGAATGAAATGAATGAAAGGCTGGACACCTCACTGACCATTGCATTGTGGAACTGTGCCAGAGGATTTCCTCTCCGTGCCTCTCAAAGTGTCAGGTGAGCTGGCTGTACTTTCTTTTTTACTTTACATGGTTTGCCTTGGCAAACGGAGTCACACAGGGGAGGAACTGCTAAAATTCATTAATCAAGAAATCAAATCATGGCTTACTGCATGAAAACTGCAAATGGGAACCATGGTGACAGACAATGGGAAGAACATATTGTCTGCGCTGCAACAAGGAAGTTTTTCCTGAAGTCTTCCCCCCATCTGCAAGACATCCAAACAATGGGAATGAAACTTTGCATGCACTTCAGCCACTCGTACACCGCAAAGCACGCCCTCCTTAAACTGCAGCATCAGAATGGTATCCCCCAACATAGTCTAATTTGCGACATTTCCACCCGTTGGAATTCCACCCTCCATATGTTGGACCGACTATATGAACAGAGAAAAGCCATCACTGATTTCTTGATGATCCAACTGGATAGGGGGACTCCCCTGTGTAACTTCAATGTTAACCAGTGGCAGCTCATACGTGTTGTTTGCTCAGGCCTTTTGAGGAAGCTACCTTCCTCAGTCGCCAGGATTACGGGATGAACTACGTCATTTCACTGCTACTAGAACATGTGTTGGAAACTATGGCTGGTCACGGCACTGAAGATGTGGCACCTACATTTCATGGCCACATGAACCCTGTGGGGGCTGAACTGGGGGAGGAGAGGGAGGAGGAAGTGGGGGAGGGGCACAGTGGAGCACAGTTTAGGTTTCTCAAAATGGGCAGTTTTTCTAGTCATCTGACAGGAAAGGAGGAGCAGGAGCAGCCAGAAGAGCTAGAGGGCTGTGAGGCGAGACAGAGGAGCCAGACACACTGTGGCAGTATGCAGTGGAGATGGAGGCAGGTAGTCCCTCCGAGTCACTTGCACAAATGGCGCGATGCATGCTCATGTGCTTGCGTAGTGAACGTCGAATTGTCACCATTTGGCAGCGGGATGACTTCTGGCTCTCCACCTTCTTGGACCCTCACTACCGGTACAAAATGGGGGCCTTTTTACCCACTGAGAGGGAAATCAAACTGAGCTACTACAGAGACTTCCTACGTAGTCAGTTGGCCGATGCCTATCTGTGCCATCGTCCATCCTCTCACAGGTCTGACTCAGGGGGCCCTCTGCACTCACTTTCCACTGCAATGGCTGCTGGGGAGGGGTGGCAGAAGCAGTAACAGCTCCATCAGCAACAGCCTGAGTCTACAGTTACTGATGAGTAGCTTTCTTTACCTGCATAGTGAGGCAACTCGTGAGCAGAAGGTAGACCTGCAGTAGGACCTGAACCAGCATGATGACATACCTTGACATGACCATATCAACACACCTTGAGGATCCGCTGGACTTCTGTGCAGCCAATCTTAATATGTTGCCACAAGTAGCAGAGTTCGCCCTGGCAAAGCTGTCCTGCCCTGCCAGAAGTGTGTGATATCAGAGTGGGTGTTTAGTTTGGCAAGGGTCATAGTAAACCCAAGGAGAGCTCGTTTGTCCACGAAAAATGTGTCTGGCCATTCACAGTAACTAGGTTCTGAAGACTTTAACAGGAACAAAATGACACAACATTCTCATATGTACATATGTGGTGTGCACTGATAAGGGCAGTTCAATGCTCTCCAGTAGACTTAAAACAGCTTTATACAACAGCGGCAGGTGTGTAACTATGTCTGGCCTTTCACACTAACTAGCTCATCAGCACTTAAACATAAAACCAAATGCAAAAACTCTCAGATGCCCTTAAATGGGATGCTCCCCCGATGAGGCCAGTTAAATACATTACAGCAAGCTTTAAAACGAGGTTTGGGCATAAAAGCAAGAGCACTATATTTTTGGGAAGGTGTCTGGCCTTCAAAACTAACTAGGCTTTCAAGACCTGGGCATAAAACCAAATGCAAAAACTCTCAGATGCCCCTATATGGGATGCGCCCGATAAGGGTCAGTTAAATATGCTACAGCAAGTTTTAAAACAAGGTTTTGGTACAAAAGAACGAGCACTATATTTTTGGGCAGGTGTGCGGCCTTGAACACTAACTTGGCTTTCAAGACATTGGCATAAAACTAAATGCAAAAACTCTCACAGCCCTCTCCCCCTCTCCAACCTCTCTCCTCTGAGCACCCGGCAAGACTGATCGTCTTGGGTGCAGGTGAGAGAAGCCGGCAGCCAGCTGGCTCTTTGTGCAACCACATAAAATTCACGTGCTTGGCACTTAGAGGGTTAAACGTGGATAATGCATCAGAACAGAACTCTCATTTTCATACATTTGCTGGATATTAGGGATGAGCAAATCGAATCAGACGAATCCGAATTTGTTTCAGGAAAAATTTGATTCTCAACAAATCCGAATATTCGCTTCCTTAAACTCCATTTACTGCGGTCCAGGCCATCTAAAATGGTGGATCCACATGTCAGGACATGTTCCATGGGGCAAGGTATCCTGGGAAGGTCACATGCAGCCTATCAGCAGCCAGACACCCTGGCGACCATCTTGCGAGTGCTCATTTCAGCAGTGTATTGCGGCGAGAACCGGTCAGGGACAGATAGAGCCAGGGATAGATGGAGCCAGGGAGAGAAAAAGACGGTAACAGAAGACAGGGTGAGAAAGAGAGAGACAGAGAAAGAGACAGAGTGACAGTGTACAGTGTGTTTGCATTTGGTTTTATGCCCAAGTCTTGCAAGCCTAGTTAGTGTTACAGGTCACACACCTGCTTTTAGTGCTCTTGCTTTTCTACCAAAACCATGTTTTAATGGGGGCTGATAGCATGCAGAAGCCGGGTCCAGGTGAGTGAGTGTCAAGGGAGGGGGCCAGGGGGACACAGTAAAACCACCGATTTGTAAAAAGTGCACTACGCTGTTTTTGGATTAAAAGTGCCATTTACTTTCATTGCCACCTAGAGGCCAATTTAGCGTTAGGATTTCATGCTCTGAAATGTACAGTACCTAGTGCTAAAAATGTAAAAGCTGCACTTATTTTTGGGAGATTTTTTAAGAAAAATTTACTGAATCAGGGCTATTGTTTTGACTTGACCATATCATAAAAAGTTGTCCTTAAAAAAGAAGTCAGCATTCGTGGCCTTTATCATCAGACCTCAGATCAGAGATGCCAGAGGGGGACAAAGCTCCATTGCTCACCTTTTGCCTGTTCCTGCGGAGGCTATTTGAAACTGAACCTAGGTGCCCCCTGATCTTGTGGTGTGATCAGAAAGTCAAATAAAGTGGGCTTTCCCTTTAACAAAATTTGAGAAAAGGGAAGAGTGGACCGACCTTCAATCTATAACCTTGCAAGGTTATATTGGAATTATTAATAAACTCAAAACTGCAAATGAGTTAATCTTATCTAGCCTGATCTTCTGTTGCAGGTTTTTCCACCCTAGGCCAGGAGTGGTCAGGTATTACAAAGCTATATATACAATTTACAATTTATCTCTCTCAGGCTTTGTCAGACTGGTTGGCAAAATGATCCCCTGGTGGGTCACAGGCATTGATCTAAGGCCACCATCAGGGCAGAATAGAATTTCTAAGACTCATGTAGTGTTTTGGGTTTGCCTGAATTGCTCTGTGAGTTAGTTATTTATTAAGAAAGTAACCTTTGTTGAAGTGGGCCCCAAGAATGAATTCCTCTGGTGGTCCCAAAAAAATTATTTCCCCAGAAGACCCCACAAATGGGTTCTTCTGGCGGCTCCTGAGAATGTTTCCCTCTGGTGGGCCCAACAGTGATGTCCTCTGTTGGGTTCCAAAAATGATTTTCTCTGGTGGTGCCCAAGAATGTTTTTCTCTGATTAGCCCCAATAAGAATTTCTTCTGAGGGCTCTCAAGATGGGCCCAACTCACTGCTCTGATGCTCATAACTGATCTTCAGACTTCAGACTATTTTTTCAGATTAGGCCCTTTAGCAAAGCAACTATAGGTATTTTACTTAATGCTTATTAGTCTATATACGAATTCCTGTTGATCCTAGGTTAATAAATGGGAATTGAATTTGGACACTTAAATCACTACGAGAATAGGAGCAAACCTAAAATGAACCGCCAAATTCAATCTCCAGGTGTATGTTTTTTAACTATGAATGTGTTGTTAGTTACTAATTAACAACTAGTATAATAACAGAGCTCCACACGTTCAATACGGCTGGTGCCAGAATAACCCAGGGACAATTCCCCATCTTTGGGATGTTATAATCTGCTCCATCAAGGCCCTCCAATTTTATTACCACTAATTAAAGAAAGCTCACCTCCTAATGCAGTGGCCTAAGCAACTATGGAATGTGTGGGTCCCCATTATTTGGTCTGAGGAACATCAGCTGTCTGCTGAGTAATTCATATATTTTTTTCTTTTTATCACTGTTTTCTCTTTGTTTGTCACAGCCTTTGATTATCTGTGTCACCTATAAAGGGAGTTGCCTTGTTTGGCATTTCAACCTCTTCCTTTAAGTGTATTGTAGATAGCAATATATATATATATATATATATATATATATATATATATATTTTTTTTTTTTTTTTAGCACTGCTCTTTGTGATTGCCAGCTGCATTTCGTCCCTCGCTCCTCCCAACCCTTGGCTTGTGTTGATTTTAACAATAAATTAATTATATTTAGTTACATGTAATTAGCCTTTGGAGCGGGTTGTGCTTCCCTCCGTGGTGTTGTGGGAGATACATACTTTGTAATGTTTTATTTAAAGAAAACATATTTAAATCTTTCAATAGTAGACAAAATAGATTATATAATCTACAGCAAAACATTTCCACCATTTTTTCTAAGCAGATGAGTTACAGTATTCTCCTCCACCAAAGTAAAGATGCATTTTATTAATTAGCATTGAGAAATAAGCTGAGACCAGTGGTTGTCCAAGGGGCATGAAATTAGTGGTTACCACTTTCCATAGTGGGATGGAAAAAAATTAGTAGAAAGGCTAGGGCACTGGAACCAGGATCTCATCCTTTAACCCCTTTAGTCCTAGCACGTGAAATGCACATTGTTGCTTCTTGTGAATTTCACGTGCCTGGCGTTACCCCCATTTGCTTGCATCTGTCCGGGGGCATCCTATCCGGGTGTTCTCTGCCCTACGTGCTGGTATAAAAGGCTGCTTCTGGCAACCAGAGAGCTGTCAGAAGGCAGCAGTAATTGGTGTAGGTCAGGTGTTGGGGCATGGGACTCCGGTTCCTCGCCCTGTGCCCGGCCTCTGGAGATCACTCCCACCTGTCAGCGCAGCGACGGACGGCGAGGTAGGTAGAAAAAATAAATAAATCACATTTTTGCTGCTTGTGTTTTTTTATTTTTAACTCTTTATGAACTGGTAAGGGGTACATGAGACCGTTGTCGTTGTCAGCTATACCTTTAGCAGGGCACACCCCAATGCCAGACATATGTTAGCGGCCGGTGCAGGCCTAAACCCTTTTAGTGGGTAGTGGAGTTGTGGCTATTGGTGTGCTCAGCTCCTTTCGGCTAGACTTGGCCGAATCTTAGCCGATATTGACGAGTGCAGCCGAGCATGCTGATTGGACAAGAGTTTGCACATGCGCCACAGGACCAGGGAAAGGTGGGTTTAACTGGGCGACCTGGCTGGTTTAACACAGCAGGCCATGCTGAATTGGGGTGCCCTGGGGGCAAAGACCAAAACCCCCAATCCATTTTAAATTTGTGGCTGTCATGTTTACAAATGTGTAACATTTCCAGAAGTATGAATAATTTTTCACAGCTCTGTACACGACAATCACCTGCTTCCATAGACAAACAGTCTACAATAGATAAGACAATAATATGACAGTGTCACAAAAAAAATCTCAAAACACACATATAATACCAATACTAGGGATGAGCGAATCGATCCGGACGAACCCGGATTCGATCCGAATTTCATGAAAAATTCGATTCGGATCGAATCCGAATTTCCCCGCGATTCGATCGCTCGAAGTTTTCCTTTAACATCCATTCATTTACATTTACAGGCATTCTAAGATGGCGGACGGGACATGTCCAGACATCAACCCCGCGCCAGTGCAAGCTGGGACAGTCACATGCAGCCTATCAGCAGCCAGCAAGCCCGGTGACGTCACAGCGCTATTTAAGTCGGCCATCTTGCTTTTCCTTCCTCATTTCTATATTGCATTCGTGAGAGACAGAACGCTGTAGTGAGGGAGAGAGGCAGTTAGACAGGCAGGGACAGACAGGGACAGGCTGGAGACAGGCAGGAGACAGGCAGGAGACAGACAGAAAGTCAGCGAAAAACAGGGAAAGTTAGGAAAAATCGGAGGCAGTCACAGGGAGATTTTTTTTTTTTCCATCCAGCCTGAGTGTTTGTTACTGGCTGGCTGACAGGCTTTGTTAGCGTTTTCAGGCTGCTTATACTAACTAACTGTGCATATATACTGAACTGATCTTAAGTCTGCTGTGAGGGATCCCATTCTGTGACTACAGCAGCCTCTATTTAAGACCATATAACCATTTGCACTTATTCTAATTGAAATTAGGCCTGATAAAGACACTTTTGCTGTGCATATTCTTACTGCTGCCTGCCAGGTGCACTCCTGTTGGGGCATCCCATTCTGTGACTACAGCAGCCTCTATTTAAGACCATATAACCATTTGCACTTATTCTAATTGAAATTAGGCCTGATAAAGACACTTTTGCTGTGCATATTCTTACTGCTGCCTGCCAGGTGCACTCCTTTTTGGGGCATCCCATTCTGTGACTACAGCAGCCTCTATTTAAGACCATATAACCATTTGCACTTATTCTAATTGAAATTAGGCCTGATAAAGACACTTTTGCTGTGCATATTGTTACTGCTGCCTGCCAGGTGCACTCCTTTTTGGGGCATCCCATTCTGTGACTACAGCAGCCTCTATTTAAGACCATATAACCATTTGCACTTATTCTAATTGAAATTAGGCCTGATAAAGACACTTTTGCTGTGCATATTCTTACTGCTGCCTGCCAGGTGCACTCCTTTTTGGGGCATCCCATTCTGTGACTACAGCAGCCTCTATTTAAGACCATATAACCATTTGCACTTATTCTAATTGAAATTAGGCCTGATAAAGACACTTTTGCTGTGCATATTCTTACTGCTGCCTGCCAGGTGCACTCCTTTTTGGGGCATCCCATTCTGTGACTACAGCAGCCTCTATTTAAGACCATATAACCATTTGCACTTATTCTAATTGAAATTAGGCCTGATAAAGACACTTTTGCTGTGCATATTGTTACTGCTGCCTGCCAGGTGCACTCCTTTTTGGGGCATCCCATTCTGTGACTACAGCAGCCTCTATTTAAGACCATATAACCATTTGCACTTATTCTAATTGAAATTAGGCCTGATAAAGACACTTTTGCTGTGCATATTCTTACTGCTGCCTGCCAGGTGCACTCCTGTTGGGGCATCCCATTCTGTGACTACACCAGCCTCTATTTAAGACCATATAACCATTTGCACTTATTCTAATTGAAATTAGGCCTGATAAAGACACTTTTGCTGTGCATATTCTTACTGCTGCCTGCCAGGTGCACTCCTTTTTGGGGCATCCCATTCTGTGACTACACCAGCCTCTATTTAAGACCATATAACCATTTGCACTTATTCTAATTGAAATTAGGCCTGATAAAGACACTTTTGCTGTGCATATTCTTACTGCTGCCTGCCAGGTGCACTCCTTTTTGGGGCATCCCATTCTGTGACTACAGCAGCCTCTATTTAAGACCATATAGCCATTTGCACTTATTCTAATTGAAATTAGGCCTGATAAAGACACTTTTGCTGTGCATATTCTTACTGCTGCCTGCCAGGTGCACTCCTTTTTGGGGCATCCCATTCTGTGACTACACCAGCCTCTATTTAAGACCATATAAACATTTGCACTTATTCTAATTGAAATTAGACCTGATAAAGACACTTTTGCTGTGCATATTCTTACTGCTGCCTGCCAGGTGCACTCCTTTTTGGGGCATCCCATTCTGTGACTACAGCAGCCTCTATTTAAGACCATATAACCATTTGCACTTATTCTAATTGAAATTAGGCCCGATAAAGACACTTTTGCTGTGCATATTCTTACTGCTGCCTGCCAGGTGCACTCCTTTTTGGGGCATCCCATTCTGTGACTACAGCAGCCTCTATTTAAGACCATATAACCATTTGCACTTATTCTAATTGAAATTAGGCCTGATAAAGACACTTTTGCTGTGCATATTCTTACTGCTGCCTGCCAGGTGCACTCCTGTTGGGGCATCCCATTCTGTGACTACACCAGCCTCTATTTAAGACCATATAACCATTTGCACTTATTCTAATTGAAATTAGGCCTGATAAAGACACTTTTGCTGTGCATATTCTTACTGCTGCCTTCCAGGTGCACTCCTTTTTGGGGCATCCCATTCTGTGACTACAGCAGCCTCTATTTAAGACCATATAACCATTTGCACTTATTCTAATTGAAATTAGGCCTGATAAAGACACTTTTGCTGTGCATATTCTTACTGCTGCCTGCCAGGTGCACTCCTGTTGGGGCATCCCATTCTGTGACTACAGCAGCCTCTATTTAAGACCATATAACCATTTGCACTTATTCTAATTGAAATTAGGCCTGATAAAGACACTTTTGCTGTGCATATTCTTACTGCTGCCTGCCAGGTGCACTCCTTTTTGGGGCATCCCATTCTGTGACTACAGCAGCCTCTATTTAAGACCATATAACCATTTGCACTTATTCTAATTGAAATTAGGCCTGATAAAGACACTTTTGCTGTGCATATTCTTACTGCTGCCTGCCAGGTGCACTCCTGTTGGGGCATCCCATTCTGTGACTACACCAGCCTCTATTTAAGACCATATAACCATTTGCACTTATTCTAATTGAAATTAGGCCTGATAAAGACACTTTTGCTGTGCATATTCTTACTGCTGCCTGCCAGGTGCACTCCTTTTTGGGGCATCCCATTCTGTGACTACACCAGCCTCTATTTAAGACCATATAACCATTTGCACTTATTCTAATTGAAATTAGGCCTGATAAAGACACTTTTGCTGTGCATATTCTTACTACTGCCTGCCAGGTGCACTCCTTTTTGGGGCATCCCATTCTGTGACTACAGCAGCCTCTATTTAAGGCCATATAACCATTTGCACTTATTCTAATTGAAATTAGGTCTGATAAAGACACTTTTGCTGTGCATAGCACTACTGGTCCCTGCCAGGTGCACTCCTGTTGTGGCATCCCATTCTGTGACTACAGCAGCCTCTATTTAAGACCATATAACCATTTGCACTTATTCTAATTGAAATTAGGCCTGATAAAGATACTTTTGCTGTGCATAGTCTTACTGCTGCCTGCCAGGTGCTCTCTGGTTTTTGGGGCATCCCATTCTGTAACATACCATTAGCCTCTGCATTTACTCTAAGCTGCACAGTTATTTAAAGAAATTTGGCCTGTATGAGCCTGCTAACACACTGCTGCTGTGTGCATATATACTGATCTCAAGTCAGCTTTGGGGCATCCCATTCTGTAACATACCATTAGCCTCTGTATTTACTCTAAGCTGCACAGTTATTTAAAGAAATTTGGCCTGTATGAGCCTGCTAACACACTGCTGCTGTGTGCATATATACTGATCTCAAGTCAGCTTTGGGGCATCCCATTCTGTAACATACCATTAGCCTCTGCATTTACTGTAAGCTGCACAGTTATTTAAAGAAATTTGGCCTGTATGAGCCTGCTAACACACTGCTGCTGTGTGCATATATACTGATCTCAAGTCAGCTTTGGGGCATCCCATTCTGTAACATACCATTAGCCTCTGCATTTACTCTAAGCTGCACAATTATTTAAAGAAATTTGGCCTGTATGAGCCTGCTAACACACTGCTGCTGTGTGCATATATACTGATCTCAAGTCAGCTTTGGGGCATCCCATTCTGTAACATACCATTAGCCTCTGCATTTACTCTAAGCTGCACAGTTATTTAAAGAAATTTGGCCTGTATGAGCCTGCTAACACACTGCTGCTGTGTGCATATATACTGATCTCAAGTCAGCTTTGGGGCATCCCATTCTGTAACATACCATTAGCCTCTGTATTTACTCTAAGCTGCACAGTTATTTAAAGAAATTTGGCCTGTATGAGCCTGCTTACACACTGCTGCTGTGTGCATATATACTGATCTCAAGTCTGCTTGGGGCATCCCATTCTGTAACATACCATTAGCCTCTGCATTTACTGTAAGCTGCACAGTTATTTAAAGAAATTTGGCCTGTATGAGCCTGCTAACACACTGCTGCTGTGTGCATATATACTGATCTCAAGTCTGCTTGGGGCATCCCATTCTGTAACATACCATTAGCCTCTGCATTTACTGTAAGCTGCACAGTTATTTAAAGAAATTTGGCCTGTATGAGCCTGCTAACACACTGCTGCTGTGTGCATATATACTGATCTCAAGTCTGCTTGGGGCATCCCATTCTGTAACATACCATTAGCCTCTGCATTTACTGTAAGCTGCACAGTTATTTAAAGAAATTTGGCCTGTATGAGCCTGCTAACACACTGCTGCTGTGTGCATATATACTGATCTCAAGTCAGCTTTGGGGCATCCCATTCTGTAACATAACATAACCTACCTACCATACTAAGCAGCTCTCTTATTTAAACTAAGCAGGCCTCTTATTTACACTAAGCAGCTCTCTTATTTAAACTAAGCATGCCTCTTATTTACACTAAGCAGCTCTCTTATTTAAGCTAAGCAGCTCTCTTATTTAAACTAAGCAGGCCTCTTGGAGGCTGATTGTCCACTTTTGGGTGTGCATTTATATTCGGTTTCATATACAGTGGGGTATCCCAATTTGTAAGATAACCTACCCCAACCATGTAAACTAAATAGGCCTGTTGCAACCTGAGTTTCTCTGCTTGCGTATGGCCTGCATTACAATCTGTCTCTTTCAATGACACTGCTGCCTGGGGTATCCCAATTTGTAAGATAACCTACCCCAACCATGTAAACTAAAGGTTACGTCCTTCCAGAAGGAAAACTTATGCCGAACACTATTTTTGTTAGGGGCATTGACCTTTGGATTGATCGGCATGAAATTAAGGTTTTTTTTTCAAAGTATGGCGCTGTAAAGAAGGTCAAAATTATTTCTCATACTTGGATTATTGTTACTTTTTGTTCAGCTTGAAATATACCAGGCCACACGGGCATCCCAAGGCACATGCTATTTTAACCCTATCTGTTATACAACATAAGCGTTGATCAGCATCAGCTGCTTTATTAAGCTACTTCAGTTTGCACTTGTTTTTGACTGCTTTTAATAAACCAGGCCGCAGGGCACCCCAAAGCTGCACCTTGCACCCTATCTGGTATACAACATAAGCGTTGATCAGCATCAGCTTCATTAAGCTACTTCAGTTTGCACTTCCTTTTTGACTGCTTTCATTTAACCAGGCCGCAGGGCACCCCAAAGCTGCACCTTGCACCCTACCTGTTTATACTAAATTAGCATCTACAGCCTCAGCTTTATTAAGTTATTGCATTTTGAATTGGTTTTGGTCTGCTTTAAATACACCAGGCCGCAGGGCATCCCAAACCTGCATGTTGCACCCCATCTGTTATACTAAATAAGCGTTGATCAGCATCAGCTTTATTAAGCTATTGCATTTTGCATTGGTTTTTGTACTGCTGCCAAAACACTAGCCCATATGGGCATCCCAAACCAGCACATGTCACCCTATCTGTTATACTAAATAAGCTTCTACAGGCCCTTTTTTTATTTATTTATTTTTATTTATATAGAGCTGCAATAGCTTATATTGTGAGGTAAATTTGCCATTTTGCAGCATAATATAGAGCAGCCCCTGTGTAAATCTGAGGGGCAATAGCTTATATAGTGAGGTAAATTTGCCATTTTGCTTCGTTATATAGAGCAGGCCCTGTGTAAATCTGAGGGGCAATAGCTTATATTGTGAGATAATTTGCCATTTTGCAGCATAATATAGAGCAGCCCCTGTGTAAATCTGAGGGGCAATAGCTTATATAGTGAGGTAAATTTGCCATTTTGCTTCGTTATATAGAGCAGGCCCTGTGTAAATCTGAGGGGCAATAGTTTATATTATGAGGTAAATTCATGGTTTTGCACCATTATATGGAGCAGCCCCTGTGTAAATCTGAGGGGCAATAGCTTATATTGTGAGGTAAATTTGCCATTTTGCAGCATAATATAGAGCAGCCCCTGTGCAAATCTGAGGGGCAATAGCTTATATAGTGAGGTAAATTTGCCATTTTGTTTCGTTATATAGAGCAGCCCAGTTGCCATCTAAATCAACTACTGTCCGGCCAGTACAGCTTTTCCAGGGCAAACTCTGCTAGTTGCGGACACAAGTCAAGTTTGGCTTCCCAGCAAATCCAGTGGATCCTGAAGGTGTGTTGGCATGGTCATGTCAAGGTATGACATGACCTGCTGTTTGAGGTCCAGCTCCAGGTCTTCCTGCTGCTCATGAGTAGACTCACTATGCGGGTGTAGAAAGCTACTCACTAGCGACTGAAGACTGAGGCTGCTGCTGATGGAGCTGCTGCTGCTGCTCCTTCCACCCCCCCAGCAGCCATGACAGTGGAAGGTGATCGCAGAGGTCCCCCCGAGTCAGACCTGCGGAAGTATGGGCCATGGCGCAGATAGACATCGCCCAACTGACTACGTGGGATGTCTCTGTAGTAGGTCAGTTTGTCCTCCCTCTCAGTGGGCGTAAAAAATGCCCCCATTTTGTGCCGGAAGCGAGGGTCCAATAAGTTGGAGAGCCAGAAGTCTTCCCGCTGACAAATGGAGACAATTCTGCGCTCACTAGTACACAAGCATGTGAGCATGCATCGTGCCATTTGTGCAAGTGACTCGGAGGGACTACCTGTCTCCATCTCCACTGTAAACTGCCACGGTGTGTCTGGGTCCTCTGTCTCGCCTTCCTCACAACCCTCTAGCTCCTGTGGCTGCTCCTGCTCCTCCTCTCCTGTCAGATGACTAGATAAAATGGTCATTTTGTGAAACCTAAACTGTGGTTTGCTGTGCCCCACCCCCTCCTCCTCCTCCACTTCAGCCCCCACAGGCTTCATGTGGCTGTGAAATGTATGTGCCATGTCTCCAGTGCCCTGACCAGCTATGGTTTCCAACATGTGTTGTAGTACATGAAGCAGTGGAATCTCATCGTTCATCTCATAGTCCTGGCAACTGACTAATAACGTAGCTTCCTCAAAGGGCCTGAGCAAACGGTCGGTGTCACGTATGAGCTGCCAATGGTTTACATTGAATTTACACAGGGGTGTCCCCCTATCCGTTTGGATCATCCAGAAATCCGTGATGGCTTTTCTCTGTTCCTATAGTGCAGTGGTCCTCAACCCTGTCCTCAAGGCCCACCAACATATCATGTTTTTTGGATCTCCAAATAGCCAGCTCTATTGCTCTGCAGCTGCACTAATTACTCCACCTGTGCATCTTTGTGGAGGTCTGCAAAACCTGGCCTGTTGGTGGGCCTTGAGGACAGGGTTGGGGACCACTGCTATAGTGGATCCTGCATATGGAGGGTGGAATTCCAACGGGTGGAAACATCGCAAATCAGACTATGGTGGGGTACACCGTTGTGCCGCTGAGGCTCAATAAGGTTGTGCTTGGTGGTGTAGGAGTGCCAGAAGTGCATGCTAACTTTCTTTCCTGTTGTTCGGATGTCTTTCAGATGAGGGCAAGACTTCAAAACTAGACTGAACACGTGTGCCATGTCAGGACGCATGACTCTGGCTTCCTTGTCGCAGCGCAAACAAGATGTTCTTCCAAGTGTAATGCAGCAGGCTGGACTTATGGTGATGCTGTCTGAGAGGAGAAATCCCTCAGACATCAAGATTAAAAATTCCAAGAATTTTTGAGGGCTAATTATTCAGAGGCAAATGATAGCTAGTTGTTTCTGATTTAATTACAAGGTGGAAACACACCCTCAAACAAAACTTCACTTTGGCAATACTATTGCATTTGTCTATTCATAATTTTATGTATATACACTAACTAACCTACTTTTTCTCCACAGGATGCTGCATGAAACACTGCCACATCGCTGAGTAGCTGATTTTTCCTAACAACAGTCCGCAATAATTCACTGCTGCTGCTGCTGCTGCTGCTGCTGCCGCCGCCACCGCCGCAGACTCCAGGGACCCTCTTCCACTACCTCGGCTTGCAACACCTCCTCCCACGACACTCTCCTCATCACTAATTGCCGGCTAGTGGAAGAAGAGGCGAGTGTCTCCTCCACTTCTTGGCTGGGCAGTAGCTGCTGAATTTTATGATTATCAGATCTTCATCAATGGATAGTGGAGCTGAACCCAAAGCATAACAGACAGACAGTTGACTGGGGGTGTCAGATGCCACTTGTGATGCAGTGGACTGCTTTTGCAGCACTTCGAGACAAAGTTGCTTCATTGGCTGACACAACGGCTGGTAAAGCTGTGGAACATATGGTTGAAAAGCAAGAATAACCATTTGTTTTTATATGAAAAAGACCCTGGTTTATACAGATTTTTTTTTTCCAGAGACTGCCCTGCTTGGAAATGAATGGCGCATGGATCATCCAAGCTTTCCTTCCAACAATGCCTGATGTATTCCAGTAGATTGATGACGGGGCCAGACCTACACTAAAGAAAGATGGATCGTGCAAAACAGATTTAAGGCGCTGCTCTACAGTTACAGACATTCCTCTGCATCGGACCACAAGTAAGTATTGATAAAAAATCCTTTACGTTACTCTTACTTTTTATTAATATAAACATGATTCCAGATTAAAAATTCCAAGAATTGAGGGCTAATTAGTCAGAGGCAATGATACCTTCTTGTTTCTGATTTAATTAAAAGGTGAAAACACACCCTCAAACAAAACTTCACTTTGGCAATACTTTTGCATTTGTTTATTCATAATTTTATGTAGATATTACTAACTAAGCTACTTTTTCTCCACATGACGCTCCACAGGGTGTGATTCATCCAATTTTTGGGCTCCTGAAGCCAACCCCAGTGTCTCTTTAAAGTAATGTTTGGGCTCCTGCTGCTGCTGCTGCCAACTCCAGGGTGTGATTCATCCAATTTTTGGGCTGCTGAAGCCAACCCCAGTGTCTCTTTAAAGTAATGTTTGGGATCCTGCTGCTGCTGCTGCTGCCAACTCCAGGATGTGATTCATCCAATTTTTGGCCTCCTGAAGCCAACCCCAGGGTCTCTTTAAAGTAATATTTGGGCTCCTGTTGCTGCTGCTGCCAACTTCTGCCAACTCCAGGGTGTGATTCATCCAATTTTTGGGCTCCTGAAGCCAACCCCAGGGTCTCTTTAAAGTAATATTTGGGCTCCTGCTGCTGCTGCTGCTGCCAACTCCAGGGTGTGATTCACCCAATTTTTGGCCTCCTGAAGCCAACCCCAGTGTCTCTTTAAAGTAATATTTGGGCTGCTCCTGCTGCTGCTGCCAACTCCAGGGTGTGATTCATCCAATTTTTGGGCTCCTGAAGCCAACCCCAGTGTCTCTTTAAAGTAATGTTTGGGCTCCTGCTGCTGCTGCCAACTCCAGGGTTTGATTCATCCAATTTTTGGGCTCCTGAAGCCAACCCCAGTGTCTTTTTAAAGTAATATTTGGGCTCCTGCTGCTGCTGTTGCCAACTCCAGGGTGTGATTCATCCAATTTTTGGCCTCCTGAAGCCAACCCCAGTGTCTCTTTAAAGTAATATTTGGGCTGCTCCTGCTGCTGCTGCCAACTCCAGGGTGTGATTCATCCAATCTTTGGGCTCCTGAAGCCAACCCCAGTGTCTCTTTAAAGTAATGTTTGGGCTCCTGCTGCTGCTGCCAACTCCAGGGTGTGATTCATCCAATTTTTGGGCTCCTGAAGCCAACCCCAGGGTCTCTTTAAAGTAATATTTGGGCTCCTGCTGCTGCTGCTGCCAACTCCAGGGTGTGATTCATCCAATTTTTGGCCTCCTGAAGCCAACCCCAGTGTCTCTTTAAAGTAATGTTTTGGCTCCTGCTGCTGCTGCCAACTCCAGGGTGTGATTCATCCAATTTTTGGGCTCCTGAAGCCAACCCCAGTGTCTCTTTAAAGTAATATTTGGGCTCCTGCTGCTGCTGCTGCCAACTCCAGGGTGTGATTCATCCAATTTTTGGCCTCCTGAAGCCAACCCCAGTGTCTCTTTAAAGTAATATTTGGGCTCCTGCTGCTGCTGCTGCCAACTCCAGGGTGTGAATCATCCAATTTTTGGGCTCCTGAAGCCAACCCCAGTGTCTCTTTAAAGTAATATTTGGGCTCCTGCTGCTGCCAACTCCAGGGTGTGATTCATCCAATTTTTGGGCTCCTGAAGCCAACCCCAGTGTCTCTTTAAAGTAATGTTTGGGCTCCTGCTGCTGCTGCCAACTCCAGGGTGTGATTCATCCAATTTTTGGACTCCTGAAGCCAACCCCAGTGTCTCTTTAAAGTAATATTTGGGCTGCTCCTGCTGCTGCTGCCAACTCCAGGGTGTGATTCATCCAATTTTTGGGCTCCTGAGGCCAACCCCAGTGTCTCTTTAAAGTAATGTTTGGGCTCCTGCTGCTGCTGCTGCCAACTCCAGGGTGTGATTCATCCAATTTTTGGGCTCCTGAAGCCAACCCCAGTGTCTCTTTAAAGTAATGTTTGGGCTCCTGCTGCTGCTGCCAACTCCAGGGTGTGATTCATCCAATTTTTTGGCTCCTGAAGCCAACTCCAGTGTCTCTTTAAAGTAATGTTTGGGCTCCTGCTGCTGCTGCTGCTGCCAACTCCAGGGTGTGATTCATCCAATTTTTGGGCTCCTGAAGCCAACTCCAGTGTCTCTTTAAAGTAATATTTGGGCTCCTGCTGCTGCTTGCAACTCCAGGGTGTGATTCATCCAATTTTTGGGCGCCTGAAGCCAACCCCAGTGTCTCTTTCAGCCAATGTTTGGGCTCCTGCTGCTGCTGCTGCCAACTCCAGGGTGTGATTCATCCAATTTTTGGGCTCCTGCTGCTGCCAACTCCAGTGTCTCTTTAAAGCAATGTTTGGGCTCCTGCCCCTCATAGTGATGCCACTTCAACTCTCTGCAATTGTGCCGCTCTGCGATTCTATTAGCGATGCCTCTGATCTGCATGTGATATTTATTCAAAGTATTATTTAACTAACCCAGCACGCATCCTGTGCTTGTTACAGCAAGGCAGAATGGTTTACAACCCTATTGAGGCTCTAGGAGGCTCAGAAATAGCCGTTTTTAATAGCGATTCGTCGCGAATTTATTCGGGTCGAAGCGATTTTTGTCGGAAAATTTGGCGAATCAGTCGAATCGAATTTTTCAAAAGTTCGTTCATCTCTAACCAATACCCATGGGAAAAGTTAAGGATGAACACACATCTATGTAGCCTCAGGACAATAACTATTTTTGTTGGGTTTGCTCTAATACAAAACATTTTCTATAACTGGAACTTGGGCTGGGATTGGATGGCAGGAGTAGGCATGTTTTCCATCTAATCAGCAGGCATGGTTGTTGCATTAACACAAGTCACTTCTCCAAACATGTAGGGGGACAAATTGGGAAAATCTGTACAAAATCTTTTATTGGCACAGCCTAGATTGAATGCTTCAACGGTTCCATTTTCTAGGGAGGAACAAAAGATAAAAAATACAAATATTAATAGTTAAAATAAAATAGAATTATCTTTATTATGTGGCCTAATTGCCTTTTCCATAGGGACATTATTGCAAATAAAATGCTAGTGCTACTTTCCTTCCAGCCTGGTGACAGGTACCCATACCTACCAACTTTTTCAGGGTGGGAAAGAGGGACAATTTGCTAAATTAGGCCATGCCCCCTCATTGATGGATGGCTAGGAGAAGCCACAGCCCCTCATGGCGGATGGATAGGTGATTGGTTGTAACAGTTACAATAATAGAAACACTTTGAATAGGCAAATGAATCATTTATTGATGCAAATCTACATGTTACATCTCAAAGAGGAACAAATGAGAACAAGGGGCAGGGGGACATGGACTCAGAATAGGGAAAGTCCCTCCAAATCAGGGACACTTGGGAGGTATGGGTACCACATAAGTAAGTGTGATTATAGTATTCCATCTTTCAGAAGCAGTATCCTGGGGTCCACTGGAAGACCAGATTCTTCTGAAAAACTCATTCATATAAGCATTACTCAGCTGTATTGTGTTTGTGTGCCTGTGTCTGTGTCTGTGTCTGTACTTGAAATGGCAAAAGTAAGCTATACATAGTGCTGGGAGGATGTACTGTAAGAATAATGTAACACATAACATCGGCAGAGCAATTTAATGCAATTACCCTTTACTATTACAGTAACAAACAGTACTTCAGTTCCTACTGGGGGTGACTAAGCCACGCTCTCCTGCTGTAGAAGAGAGACATCCAGCACTACCTGCGGCTTTTTGCCATGCACTAGTAAGGACTGTATAAAGCGCTGCACGCGTGTCGTGGGAACAGTGGAGCTGATTGGGCGATCTGGGGTGTTTCACACATACTTTATATCCTGGTGATTAGTGCTCTCTAGCAAGGACAGGAGGCCCCTTTGGGTATGAAGGCCAACATGCTCAGGGGACCACTGTGGGTTCATATATAGAGAATATCTGGAGTTTCTTTTTAAGGCTACTCTCATGGCTGCTGTGTCTCAGCCTTCTGCATATGCCTAAACTACACCCTATCCACGCCTCCATAGTTCCTCCTCTTTGAACAGGGCCAGCATCAGCACTAGCAACTTCAGGGGCTCATCAAGACTCAGACTGGGCCATGGCAGGGGAGTAGCTGCGGGGGGGACAGGGGGGCATTTGCCCTGGCTGCAGCAGGTCAGGGGGGAACCAAGAGGGGCCTGAGCACAGGGGGGGGTGCCATTTTGAATCTTATCCATCTGCCCCATCACCTGCATCCCCAAAGCCCATATGGGCCATTTATGGCTGGGGACCGGCTGACCTGGTCTACTAGCCTCCATATCTGGTGCCTGGGCTGGTTTTGCTGGAGATTACTTTTTTAATGGTCTAACCCTAAAACATTAAAAGGAAGGAGTCTGTTTAAATGGTGTGCGGTCCTCCCCATTCAGGCAAACCAGCTGGGGCACCATCTACAGGGGCTGGTAGACCAGGACGCAGAGACAGAGCGGCACTCCCCTTGCCTTGAAAGTTACCAGCCCACATAGCCCTCACAAGCCATGGTCTCTTCTGTGCCCCACTGGGCTTTGGAGATGCAAGTAATGGGGTGGGAGGTTACGGCAAGTCACCCGATTGCAGGCAAGGAACTTGCCCACCCCTCCTGCACTGTAAACTGGTATAGGGGTTTCAAGGACCCCTTACCTGTGCACAGAGGGTTACATTTAAAAAAACACACCACACATCAAGTGTAAAGTATTTTATTATTTCCCCCTGCCCCGGTGCTGAGGGCTACCAGCACACATTGCCTATATGGGTCGTGGCTCTTCTGCAATCCCCTGGGCTTTGGGGATGCAGGTAATGGGGTGGTGGACACTATGGTAAGTTACCCACTTGCTAGCTAGTAAAAAAAAAGACCACAAACCAAGAATAAAGTCTTTTATTACCCCCCCCCCCTCCACTAACCTCTAATCCATCGCCGATTGCTGGTGTGCTGTGCCTGCCACTGACAGCCATATTAATCACTCCCCTGTATAAAAGACCCTCCCTGCGGTGAGGCATAAGATGCTGGAAGCCCAGCCGGGGTTGTGGAGTTTGCAGAGAGAGAGGCACAGGAGAGAAACCAGAGAGCACTGGTATTAAATAGGAACATGGCTTATCCACTCATAGTAGATATTGGCTTGTGTGTTATTTCTTAGTGCCGTTGGTTACTGACCAGGGGCGGATTATGAGGAGGGCTCAAAAGACACGCTTTTCAGTCATTGGTCTGATGGCAACAAAGCTATTAGTGGAAGTGCCCCCCCCCCCCCCCCCCACATGCGCCTGGGCAAGCCTTTTTCTGTCTTTGCAAACCTATAGCCAAAGCCACCACATGGCAGGATGGAGAGTCTAGGGCAGCAAAGCTGCCACCAACAACGCTACAGTGATGGGTGTGTGCATAGCTGTCAGTTGATGGCCACTTACGGCAGACTAGGCACCAAGCACAGCCGTTGGCAGCTCAACGCAGGGAACTGTTTTCTGCGGGCCTAGCCGGGCGACTACATTACCCCCTCCCAGAATTACAAAGCAGGAGCTCCCGAGCAGCATGCACAAGGGTGGCACAAGGGAGTCGACCTGACATTCCAGTGGTTTATGGTTTATCCATAGTGTGAAAAGGGGGATAACCTGTTTCTACATATATGCTGAGACCTGGCACACCCCCTCTATTGCAGGGAATGAAGTGGGTGTGACATCATCACTGTGACAAATAACAAGGGGTGGCCTTTTTATCAAAGTGGCTGCCTGCAAACGATATGCACAGGGGACTGGATCTGACATTCCGTTTAGAGTGCAAGCAAAGGCAAGCATTCTTTTTACGTTACTTTGCTGGACTATTACTTTAAATCGGATGTTTAGTATCTTCATAACCCCCACCCCACACACACAAGGGGGTTACAAAAAAAAAGCATTACCTCTCCCGTAACCACTGTTAATCAGGCATGGGTGGTGGCCACATAGAGATTGCACGGAGAGACATCCCTTCCACTGTGCACGAGGGATGCGCTCTGTGCATTCTCTTCAAGATGACCTGACATCTGGGTGATGGCTCTGCATCCTGGCTGTTATATTTTGGTAACACACATGATCCGACCCTGCTGAGAGGGTAACTTTTGCCTGTATTTTAGACATTTGCAATAACAGTGCATGTGTATCCCAAATAGGGGAAAAAGATACATCAGGCTGCTGTGGATTTTTGGGGTATAGATGTGCTTTAATATTCATGATCTCACTTACCTGCAGTTGCAAAGTTTGCATAACATTGATCCTGATTTCCAAAGCAATTTACAGTTCCTTCACTATGAAACCCGGGGGCCTTGTACATTGTGGGACACGTCAATCTATTCACTGTAACTGGAATAAAGAAAGATAAAAAAGATCAAAAAGAAAAAACGTACATAAGTTACTTTACAAAGACTCTGAGACAGTTATTTTAGAGCCATTTTAACTCCATTCTAAATTTCAATTTGGGCAGTTGGACAGGATTCAAACCACTTCTATGTTCAACCTCCTTCTACCTGACCTCAGGCAGGATGTTACAGGGATTGACCAGTTAAACTTCAAAATCATTTGCCTGTCAGCTTGTGGCTCGCAGACTGTATTATGCTGTACCCACATATCATCCCACTTCTTTTTGGCCTGGCCACCATCCTTGGGCAACTTCTCTGCAACCGTCACGTTAGGGGCAATCTGGGAACGGATCTCATCCCACAACTATTTGGGGTTAGAACAGGACCGGATCCCAGTCAGCTGGTCAAAACTGTCAGAAATTGCATCCAGCAGAACCTCCAATTGGGGATTAATATACCTGCCACTCAGCTTGCCCCTGGTGAGCTTGCACCCAGTCTGGGTGACTGATGCTGGGATCTGCTTGGTGGTGAGTTGGGTGGAGGGGGAGCCACTCCCATGCCTGAAAGGGATGGATCACAGGCTAATGGTCAGGGAACAAACAGTCCCAGCTGCCGCACTGCTGAGTAGATCAGTCGTGCCAAGAGCCATGGGAGCCCTGGGTGTGGGTCTCCTGCTGCTGCTGCCTCACACTGCTGCACGTGACCTGCTTAGAGCGGGTAATGTAACTGGCAGCAGGGGAGTGCTTGTGGGATCAATGGCTGGGGTTGGGGTACCTTAGCCGGGTGCTGCTGCTCCCTCGGAGTCTGTCTTCTGGGCTCTGGTGGATTCGGTGACACCTGTGTTTAAACATATTGAACTCCCAAGTAAGCACTGCCATTAACGTCTGGTGGTCAGGTTTGTTCATTTATACCTAAGGGGTGGTCAATTAGACCTCAGTTTTGCTTATTTAACAGAGCAGCACAGGCGCATGCAACCTATAGGCTACATCATTGTTGTAGGCACTACGCAAGCACACTTCCGGGGTCCACTGGGGCGCATTGGCACGTCAGCACAGGGGTGCATCATGCAGACGACGAGCAGACGCCAAGGACCAACATGTCACCAACTGTATACACCTGGGAGCAGCAGAACTACATAATGATGGTAAGTCACCATGCTATGCCATTCGCCTAGGCATGTGTGCCGCTTTACAATCCAGCAAAGGTGTATACAGGCAGACTAACAGGGTTTTTGTAGAATTTCAAAATCTAAAAATATAAAAGCAAAACCCTGCCTGCTTGAGGAATGTCCAGACGTGAAACAGGCCAAAATGAGTGTGCAAACTCACAAGTGCCAAAATGCAAATGCCATCAGGCATACACAGCCACTATCACATGTCCCACTCTGGGCTGTTTGACATGCTGGGGTGCCAAAGTGGTGGGTTGTGTGGTGTTTAGCTCTGGAAGACAGCAGGATAGAGGCGAAAGTTCAACTTAAAGTCCGTGTTTATTCACACAAAAATCCATAAAACCGAATGTCCTTCTTGGTTACACCACCTTTTCAGGAAAATGTAGTAGAAGTACATCAGACAGGCAACAACGTTTTTAGTCCTTGGGCAAACTTGCTACTTTGCAGCGAATCCGCCTCTGGTCCGCATGAAACAGCCTGCATAGGAGTTTTCAGCCAGGCACACAGAGTCTCACTCCACAAGTGAGCTCCAGTCACAGACACTCCACAGCTGACTCCCCAGGCTATTTATGCGGCCTGTAAAACCCGGACCTGGGTAGGGGATGGAGTCCCACCCTGCTCTACTCCATCTCAGTAAAACCGTCCCAGGTTAGCCTTTCGGCTATACTAACTCTTCAGCACCAGACTGCCATAAGCAGCTGATGCTGGGAAACAAAACTGCAGCAAGGCCAGGTACCTTGGTGCCACATACCTTCCGTCAATGACGGCCCCTTGCACCTTACCACAGTTGCTATATAATTTTGTGAACCTGTTGCAGGGTCAGACAGGATAAAGAACAGAGACAATCACCAGGTAATGGCAGAGGGGAGAGTTAAGTGTGTCTGCCACCTCAATTTACCAGTACTGTGGGATGAGGGAGCTGGGTCCACCATGTTGTTGAGCGGTGTCAGCGAGCACTATCCGACAGTACTAGTGGAGGGGAGAGCTGATAAGGAGGCACAGTAGTGCCTATGCACACATTGGCGTGGACATGTATTTGCTGTTTGCACTGTAAGAGACCAGTTTTGAAAGGGAAAGAAGAATGTGGACTTAAACTAGGGCAAAACAGGCAAGGACAGAAAATAACATTGCAATTTTTTTTGTCTTCATCCAAGACTGCTACGACTTCAAGCCCAACACACATGAAAAGAGGATGGTGGCAGAGGACGTATCAGCCCACCTGAGCGGGCAGGGTACATCGGCTTACACCTACACACAAATTATGCAACACTGGTGGGACTTTGTAAGTGACATTTGTTTCTCTATTGTTGCGGGCTGTGCATAAAGGCCAAAGGTGAGGGATCTGACCAGTGCTGCAAAGAAGATGCGGTACAGGTGTAAGACGGTAGCCCCAACCACTGCCAATGTCCTCTTCCTCCTCTTCAGCCCCCCCCACTACCAGCCCTGGAACCCACTGAAGAGGAGGAGGTGTTGGGCTTGGAGTCACCCACAGTCCAGTAGCAGTCAAAAATGATGCCAAAATGACATAGTGTATATGCTAAGTGCTGGTGTATTGTGCTTTTCTTTCCCTACAGAACCCTACAAGGGAGAATATGCGGCGATGAGGCCTCGCAAGACAGGTCCGGCGGCAGGCTCAGGTGTGTGTAAACCAAGTCAAGCAGATCAGTACACAAGCAGAACCCAAACAACACATTTGCAGACTGGTAACATCAGGTTCATATTCATTACTGACCCCAACAAAGGGATGGCCCTGCGTGAAGGGTTGCCCCATAAAAGGGCAGAGAACAATTTTACTGGGAGAACCGTTGGATTACACATGTCGGGGCATTTCAAATTAGGATTCCCCGCTGGAGAGGAACAACACCCCAGGAAGGGTGGAATTCCTGTGTTTTGTTTCTGTTTAAGACTCAGTCCTGCCAGCACAGAACATGAGGGAAATTAATAAAGTTAGGTAAAATCTGAATTTATAATGACTCTGGCAATATAGCTTCATTCTTTAAAAGGTAAACCAAGAGAACATTTCCATTTCAATATGACCACATGATAAACAATTGCAATGTCTTTGTGACACAATTAGATGGTTCTAGTCCTTCCCTAACCTATCCAAAAGTAAAATAAGAATGTGGGCTGAAGTTAGGCTTTGAAAGCAAGTGTTGTTGTGAGGTCTGCAAGTATGAGTAACCCAGTGATGTACATATATTGGAGACAGGGGATGCAGCTGCTACTAGGCATCACACAGCACACCGGCCCGTTTCATGCCTATCAGCCAGCGGTGGAAAAGCGTGCAATGATTAGAAAAGAATATGGCCGCACCAACTAATAAATGGGGCGTGCTAGACTGGCATGTACATATATAATTTACCCTAGGAAGAGACCCCACAGTCTCTTCAAACCCACCAGAAAACACAGCACTAGCCAAAAAGTATACAAAATTATCCTATTTTATTATTAATCAAGGATCACATATTTACAACGACATTTAAAACATCCTAAAAGGTCACACCAATGACCACCAGGGGGCACTGCAGGCAAGCTCCTCTCTATTATCTATACCAACCCATATGCTATTCATATCAAAATCATGATTAATTACCGTGCATTCATCCTATACATAAATCTACTAACAACATTTACAAAGTGCTAAGTGCTAACAAGGTGAACCTGTAGTCTCTAAGTGAGGACCGCCGGGAGCAGAAAAAGCAAAACAAATCAAAACATACACATGTGTGCTAAATCAGTACATTACCCATACAAGTTGCCTGCCTGCCAGCACGTCCCCCTGCCCCAGCCTGGCGGTCCTCACTTAGAGACTACAGGTTCACCTTGTTAGCACTTAGCACTTTGTAAATGTTGTTAGTAGATTTATGTATAGGATGAATGCACGGTAATTAATCATGATTTTGATATGAATAGCATATGGGTTGGTATAGATAATAGAGAGGAGCTTGCCTGCAGTGCCCCCTGGTGGTCATTGGTGTGACCTTTTAGGATGTTTTAAATGTCGTTGTAAATATGTGATCCTTGATTAATAATAAAATAGGATAATTTTATATACTTTTTGGCTAGTGCTGTGTTTTCTGGTGGGTTTGAAGAGACTGTGGGGTCTCTTCCTAGGGTAAATTGGAAAAGCGTGCAATGATTCTGCCACTCTCATAGCTCTGGCTGTAAGTTGAGCACACGCCATACACAGAGGAGGAGCGGGACCAGTGGCCATGTCCCTGTCCTGTGTGGAAAATTGCATGCTTTGTCCTTGTCAGCTGATATACAACAGGCTGGCAGGGGGGCCATGCTGTGCCACTTATCCCCCCTGCAACCGAGATGTTGAACCGTCATGTTCTCTTCATGGCAACCAAGCAACTTAGCACTGAGGCGAGGGGGGTTAGGGGGTACTAGGGTAGGGATGGGGCCCTGTAAAGATAAATATGCTTCTTAAATAACTGTTACAGAAAGTGGATCTTGGGGGAGGGGGTGATGGAGCCCTATGAAAGCTTTATATACTCCTTAGATAACCCTCACTGAAAGTGGACCTAAATCCAAAACAGTAAGGTTCCTGATCCTGAGGAACCCCAAGCCACCAACTCTGGCTGCCAGTGAACCCTGTATTACAAAGATTCTAACCTATTTCCTCTGATAAGGGACTCAGAAACAGCCTCATGGTAAAGAACAATGTTTCCTCTGGCTTTTACAACAGAAAGACCAACTTTAAGGTATAGGTACTCTTCTGAACCTTATTATTTGTCTGTATGTATAGCTAGACATATTCTTTGACAGAATGAGTGGAGGAAGAATGCTTCTAAAACATTTGTATGTAAAGCTAGAAGTTTCATTTAATAAGCTGTGGCATCTGTAGGGCACCTCTGGTGAACTCACCTGCACATGACCACATTTTAAAGGCAGATAAATGACTTATTAAAATAAATACCGGCAATTCTAATACTGTACGACACAAAGAGTTGTTTCTTAAATGGCTTAAAATTAAAAACGTTGTTATATTTGCAGCCAAGGAATGCATACCACTCAGACTCTCCCAACCTGAGCCATTACTAACAGAATTCACATACAGTACTCTTTAACATCCGAAGAGGAAGATCAACTTAAATTAGTAATTAGCTGAAACTGTGAATACTGTAGGAAGAGGAATGTATTCCACCATAAAATGAAACAATTCTGAAGGGATTATTCATTCACTGTAAAAATAATTCAGATATTTTTCTTCCACTTTTAATACATTATATGACTAACAGCGACCTCTGCTATTATCTACAGACTTAGGTTATATATTATTGCTAAATGCTAAATGTAATGCTAATGTTACACATATTTTTGAGAGCTGGCCTAATTTGATCCTAATTTTGAATATTCAGTTTTGACATCCTAAACCGAATTGGCAAAAAGCAAGTGTAAATTACCCTTGACCCAAAACCAAACCTTTTCCTTGCACTGGCATTTCCAACTAGGAAACATAAGCAAGCTATAACCAGCTCACCCTCAGACCCAAACAGCACAGACCTCAGGATCTCCTGAAAAACTCCCCAAATCGTTTACAATTGCAATGTCCAGCTTGAAAAGGGTTAAAACTTAGCTTTTACTTCATAGCTTAAAATAAGGATAATTCCAAACACAGCCGTCAAACGTCTTGTAAGTCAGAAAGTGCTCCCCTCCACCATTGGGACAGGTAACGCGTTTCAGGCTGTTACTAGCCCTTAGTCATTAAGCTATGAAGTAAAAGCTAAGTTTTAACCCTTTTCAAGCTGGACATTGCAATTGTAAACGATTTCCAACTAGGACCCAGAAAAGTCTGCATAATGTTGCCGGTGTGAGTGCCAAAACAAGTTGGGTTATGTTAATTTAGGGTCCAGCACCTTTTAGGTTCACTTTAAGAAGTATATCTTTTTACTCTGTCCTGTTACATTGCTGTTAGTAGGTAAATGACCAAAATAGGGGCAACCAGCATCTGGCTGTGACTGGCCAAAATAGAGCAAAATAGGGGTGCTCCAGTCTATGTTTGGCCTATGAAATGTGGCCGATAAAAAGACTCATTAACCAACTAAAGTTACTTGCTTGATGTACTTAACTGGCTGCAGGGAGATATGTGAACCACAGGAGTTTCTTCCCCTATTTTGGGAATTTTGCTCAGTCAGATGGGTCGGTGCAACATAGGAATGCAGGGATGGTGAGTTTCTGTTCATATTTCAAACATTTGCTTATTAGCTGGGGTGATCATTTGAGCCCTGGGCCACAAAATTAGTTTAGACTCTTATTTTAGACATTTCCTAATTGACCACCAGTGGTTGTGGACCACAGGGCGGACTGCGTCCACCCCCCCACCCTCCGGTTTTACATTTGGGAAATTTTTACTCATCTTGCCTGGGCATCCATCTTCTGGGTCCCTTGGATTCTCGGCTACCTCTCGACGGGCAGTGTCATCTTGCATCCCATCAGGCACTGCACTGAGCGGCGCGGGACTTTGTTGTTTAGAGATGGCTAAGCCCACGGCGGGAGGCAGCCGCCCTGGGGTCACAGTGAAGCCTATGTTACACTTACCTCTCGCCCTTTGACTTTCTGTATGCTGCCCTAAGCATCAAGTCATAAATCTTTATTTTACACCCATGCTGCTTTTTACACTAATATACATTAAGCAGAGTAAACAAAGCTATCTTGAAATCTTCAGTGATGTATTGGCTTCTCTGTTCTTAGCTATAGATTTCTCAGAACTTTAAGGATCTATACATACAATTCTGTACTTGAGGTGTGCAGCCATCACTGTTACAGCAACTGACATTAGTGGCCACAGTAGCGTTTCCCATTTTATATGCAGCAGACCAGTCACACTGTTGGGAACGTCCACATTCTCGTGACACATAGGACCATGTAGTATCATCCACTGAAATGAGAAAGGTAGAAATGCAACATTTTGTCTACAATGAAATAATCCTCCACTACCCCTGAAAAAAAGAAAATAATGTTCATTGATAAAGTAAAGTCCACATTGAGGAGGGTGGCTTAATTCTTGGGAAGGAACATATAATCCCTACTAGTGGTCAATTACCATGACATATCCTGAAGCATCATGAGACTCACCCGTGTGACAGATGGGAGAAGACCAGCATGATGCTTCTGGAAGTCATCTGGGTGTATCTGTATATTTTGCAGAATACATTTTATGGATTGTGTTGGTGTTTATTTAAGCTAATGTGTTGCTGAATAGAGCTCAGTTGGACTAAAATAAATCCTAATGACAAAGGAAGAATTCATTTGGAGGGAGGTATAACTCATGCATTAATGGGGTACGGATCTGGTCTTATGTAAGAAGGGTGTATGAGTGATGTATGCACCCAGTGACACCAGTGTGGGGTGAATAGGCACAAATTACTGTCAAGCAGAGGACATCTCCAGCTACTGTTTAAGGCAGATTTTTTATTTGCGGTGCCACAAAGTTTATATTTTTTATATGTTTTTTGTTTTTGAACTCAAATGCGTAGTACTGTATGTGAATAGTATCAGGGTACTACTAGCTATACGGTTTCTATTCATAGTGGAATTCTGAAGAAAGACAACCCCCATGCCCTGTCAAACAGAAAGATGCAAAGCGGCACCCTCTGACGGCGGGAGGGCACACTGAGACAGGGAATACCCCCATTGTTTTTTGACTGGACTTGTGCTTTAATTGGTTTGCAACGGGAGTACATTTTGTTTTACCCTCAAACAGAGGCACTGCCACCTGATAGGGTTAAACAGTAAAGCTTTTAACCTGACTGCAATTAACATGAATACTTTTGACTTTTGAGCAAACAAGCATCTCTTGATTTTTCTGAAGAATGTCTATTATCTGTACTTTATTGTGTGAACACCGCTTCTTCTCTTCAAGGTTTTAGCCTTCACAACATTATTAGCCAAAATACAGCCTGTGACGCCATAACTCATATCATCCCAAGAAACGTTTTCATATTTTGTACTTTTCCCAGGTCATGACTTGGGAGAGGGTCAGACAAACAATAAAATTACAAGAAAAAGTCTGACACTCCCTATGGGGTATATACTGAGAAAGGGGTGTGCCAGATGACCAATAAAAATGATTCAATGTATAAGCAATATGTTAGTAACGCCTACTTTGCTTGTAGTATATTAGTAGCTGGAAATAAACAAAAGGGCACATTTGCTCCAGATGCCCTTTGAGTCTTTACTACACAGCGGTCTCTGTGTCTTACTCACTCTTAGAATGATTTGGACTCTGACAACAGAAGTAGAAGCTGTGCCCACTTAGGGTACGAACTTAACACTTCTTGGCGCCCGAACAGGGACTCCCGGATTTCGCAAGAGATGCTTTGCTGATAGGACGGGACACAACCTCGGTGCCTCCAGAGAACAGCAGATCAAACCCTGCAGGTGAGAGAACATTTAATTTCTCTTATATTCTGCTCTTCTATGTGAGATACTGAGAGTCCTGTCTTGAGGTAAAGTTGGCTTATTCAGTCTCTGCGAAGGGGGTTATTGAATAGAAACTTTTTAGAACTTCTGTTGTACAGATTGTATTGTGTTGCAACTTTGGACAGTCATTAGACGCCCCACCCCACTGGCGAGGGGAAACCCGCTATAACCCAGTGACGGTGAACGCAAGTGGTGACTGAAAGAAGTTAAAAGTCAAATCCTTATTCCCTTCTTGTGTGTTTGAATGAGCCACGTCAAGTTGGTATGAGATATTGTCGAGGGTATGCCGAACTGTTTCATGAAAGCGCCTTAACGGGGGTCATGATTCATGCTTAAATCCCGATATATCACATAAACCATTGTCTGGTTGACTGTATGAGCCTGGAATAACTCTATAAGTCCAGGACAAGTATCGATTGAGTTAGAAAGAGAAAGAACTTAAGTCCGATACTGGGAGGGTATAAAGTACGCCTGTACTTAGGACGGTACATTCCCCATATGAGAGAAGAAGATGTGTGATTGACGCTCCTGGCCATATTGTTATTTTTGTTATTTGCAATAGGTCTGGAATTGAAGATAATCCAACATCAAAGGGAAAACCCAGGAGAGGTTTTCTGGATTCTAGCTGCCTAGGAGGAAAGCAACGAGGGAATTTAAATATAAAGATTTAAAGATAAATCTATTTATCCCCAATAAGCTACCTAGGACCGGACAGCTAAAGATATGGGAAAAAGTTTGTCCAAAAAAATCCCAGATGATGAGACTTGGAGGAGTGTAAGACAGATCACAGAACAAAGACATGGGAAAGATGCAGCCAGACAATTAACTTATATATGGAAAGAATTTAAACTTAAACATAAACATCAGTTAGACCCAGAAAAATGGGAACACATAATGAAAACTAAAAAGGGAATATTAAAGGATAGAAATTGGGAACATCAAGTAGAATGTGCTTATGAGTTGGCAAAACAGGCAGATAAAGAAGGATGGACTTATAGTCCACATAGGAGACAATGGAATACTACTCCGTTGTTACACCCACAACAACCCGAGGCACCTCCCCCAGAGAAAATGTCAGGGCTTCCCCCATATGGGCCAAAGACCTCACCACAAGTAAGAAAGAGAGAAATAAGTAAGTTGTACCCCATATCTTCCCGTTTCTGGACAATATGTGGCACAGGAACGAGAAGATAGGGATGACAATTGGCAATGTAGATGTGGATTATGGAATGAGAAATAAGAAAAGAAATGTGCCTGTTGTGGGGAGATAAGAAATTCAGGCATAATAACAAAATATGAAATGAAACTAGGACCAAATAATCCATTTAAAACATTGTCAGATATCTCCAATGCTCCTTGGTGCTGTATTCATTGCAATGCACCCAATCAGGGAGATAGTGGGGAATGTGATGTGTGTCAAATGAGAAAAATGCCTAAACAACCTTATCCCATGTTAGCTCCTGTCAGGACCCGCATCTCACGACATGTTGATGAAACTACTGGACAGCCTATTTTGTTGGGATATTATAAGCCCTGGTCCCCTGGGGAATGTGTGGCTTTGCTACAGAATGCACCCGACCCATTAACAAGTCCTTCTAGATTTAGTAGATATGTAAGACAGATGATGGAATCCCATAATGCCACCTGGCAAGATGGGGAGGATTTGTGTAGGATGAAAATGACTCCCACTCAGTTCCAAATGCTCCTTGCTAGGCTTCAACCTGCAAGGCAAGCAGACAATAATGACCGCAATCCGAGAACTGCTCTATCCAGGGAAGATTTCTGCCATGTATTAGAAGACTTCTGTGCAGAAAAACAAAGGGAAAGGGGAACGGCTGCAGTGGGGATCCAGGGTCCTACACAATCAGTTACAGACTTTTATTTAAGTCTGGAACAACATTATTTGGATGAAGGATTAGACACCACTATTGATGGGGTTAGGAGATTGTTTGTAAGAGCTTTCATTGACGGGTTAAAAACCCCAATACGGGAAAAACTAAAAGCTAGTACCCCAGACTGGAGAACTACCCAATTGCCAGCCCCCCTATTGGCCAAAGCACAGGGTATAGAAATGGATCTTGCTGACAACAAAGTAAAGAAAATTATGGTGGCTCAAACATCAGATAATCAGGAAACAGCAAGGCAGGACAGCAGGTTTAGAAGAAAACCGCCTACATGTTACTACTGTAACAAGCTTGGGCACATAAAGAGAAATTGCCGAAAAAGAATCGCTGAAGAGGGGAAAGAAACCTCTGGGTCTGAGGCTAAGGAAAAACAAAGAAATGAGACCGATTGACTAGCGTCAGTCTCCTTAGATGTGTCTGCCAGATCCCCTTTGGTCCCAGTGATATTGGAGGGAAAAGAAATAGAATTTCTGGTAGACACAGGAGCCACTAGGTCAGTAGTTAATTCCCAAGCATTTACACTTGATCAAGTATCTGAAGATACACAAATTGCTACTGGATTTGAAGGCTTACCTAAAGTATTGAGTGTTACTAAGCCTTTGAGGGGGAGAATAGGACCCCACATGTTTATATCAAAATTCCTGATTTCAGACACTGCCCCCACCTGCCTGCTCGGAGCAGACATATTGCAGAAGTTATCAGCAAATATAAGTTATAATGAAGATGGTCTGGTAACATTAACCCTGCCAGATCAAATTGAAGAATTAGATGTTTGCATGAGAATACAGGCAGAAGAAATCTATACTGTTGAATGTGCAGAAGGACAGGAGGAAAACCCGAATCTGACATCAGTCCCCGGCTCTCTATGGTCAGAATCGGGAACTGATGTTGGACTTTTACCGGTAGCACCGGTGGAAGTACTGATCAAGCCTGGTGTGACTTTGCCACAGTTGAAACAGTACCCCTTATCTGCTGCACAAGAACAAGCTATAGGGGAACAAATAGGAGAACTATTGAAGAAAGGAGTGTTAATTGAACTAAAGTCAGGAGCAAATACACCCTTGTATCCTGTCAAGAAAAAGTCTCTAGGTCCAGGACAGCCTGTCCAATACAGGATGGTACAAGACTTGAGGGCCATCAATAGTATATTGGCCCCACTTACCCCGGTAGTACCAAACCCACACACTCTATTGTCCCAGATCCCAATCACAAGTAGTTTTTTCTCCTGTGTGGATTTAACTGGAGCCTTCTTCTCTGTACCATTGGCCCCTCAATCTTACCACCTTTTCGCTTTTACATTCCAATCACGTCAGCTGGGATGGACACGGCTCCCAATGGAATGTCTCACAGCCCCACCCTTTATTCCCTGGCACTACAGTCGGTATTAGAAGCCTGGGAGCCACCCCCTAATTGTGTCCTTCTGCAGTATGTGGATGATTTACTGCTCTGTTGCCCAGATAAGTCCACTTGTGAACAGGCCACAGTGTCTCTATTGATTTTTCTTTCAGACAATGGTTGCAAAGCCAGTAAACAGAAACTCCAGTACTGTCAGCAACAAGTCATCTTTTTAGGTCATTGTATTTCACAAGGCACTAGACACCTCACTAAAGACAGAGTGGAAATCATTAGAAATATGTCTCCACCTAAGACTCACAAACAACTAAGAGCTTTCCTAGGCCTCATCTCATATTGTAGACAATGGATTATGCATGCTAGCGCTGCTATGCAGCCTCTATATGATTGTGTTAAAACCACACCCTTTTGCCTAACCACTGAGGCTAAAGAGTCATTTGACAAACTGAAGCTGGCAGTCACACAGGCACCAGCTTTGGGACTCCCAGATTATACTAAGCCCTTCACACTTATGGCTACTGAAATAACAGGACACGCAACAGGGGTCCTTACTCAATTACATGGCCAGAAACAAAGACCAATAGCTTACTATTCGGCACATTTGGACCCTGTTATGCGTGGTTCACCTTCATGTGTCAGAGCAGTAGCAGCAGTTTCACTGTTGGTAGATAAAGCCGCTGAAATAGTATTGGATAATGAACTCACCGTTTCTACCAATCATGACATACATGGGATACTATCACAAGTAAATCCTAAACACCTCTCCATGGCACGTCAACTTAGACTACAATGCACCCTTCTCTTACCCCCTAACATTAAATTCAAAAGATGCACAAGTCTGAATCTTGCCACTGTACTTCCCATACAGAAGTCAGATTCAGAAGGGGGGAATGAGACACAGGATGAAAATGTTCTTGAATTTGAGGACTTAGATGACTGTCATGATTGTATAGAGTTAATGCAACAAGAAACCATGGGCTTACCCCATGTACATGACAAACCCTTACAGAATCCTGAGAGTGAATTTTTTGTTGATGGAAGTAGATATGCTGATGACAAAGGCCAATTCCATACAGGATATGCAGTAGTCACAGAATATGAGACTATAAAGGCAGAACCATTACCACCACATATGTCTGCACAAGAAGCAGAGCTCACTGCCCTATCAGTAGCCCTAAAATTGTTAAAAGATACCACTGGAAATATATTCACAGATTCGGCCTACAGCTACGGTGTGGCGCACGATTATGCACACTTGTGGAAAGCAAGAGGATTCCTAACAGCAGCAGGAACTCCCATAAGGCATGCAGAATTAGTTAAGGAAATTCTGACCAATCTGAATCAGGTTAAAGAAGTAGCTATTGTTAAGGTAGCTGCACACACAAAAGGCACAAGCAAAGAGGCTCGGGGAAACGAAAAGGCTGATTTAGCAGCCAAACAAGCAGCTTTGATTCATTTTAAGGGTGGGGAAATGAGAGCTCTAAGAGAAGAACCGGTAAGTATGGATCGATTAAAGATCTTACAAAAACAGGCTACATAAGAAGAGAAACAGAAATGGGAAAAGTTGGGAGCAGCTGAGGAAGATGGGATGTGGAGGAAGGAGAACCGATTGTGCTTGCCTAGTTCTCTATTTCCTGAGGTAGCAGCCCTGACTCATCTCCCCACCCATTTGAGTGCTAACTCCATGGTAAGACTAGTCAATAACCATTGGATAGCACCTGGTTTCAGTGTAGCTGCACGAAGATATTGTGCGGCCTGTAGCATCTGTCTGTCCGAAAATCCAGGACAGGTTATTAAGACACCCCGTAAACACCAGCCGAAGTCCCTATATCCATTTCAAAGACTGCAAATTGACTATATACAGCTTCCCAAAAGTGGGCCCTTTGAATATGTGCTCGTGTGTATAGATCTGTTTTCAGGTTGGTCAGAAGCATATCCAGTGAAATCAGCCACAGCAAAGACTACAGCTAAGAAATTGATTACAGAACTGATACCACATTTTGGGGTACCTGAGGTCCTAGAGTCTGACCGCGGAACGCATTTTACAGGGGAGATTATGCAGAATGTCATGGCTATGTTGGGGATACGACAAGCGTTCCATACCCCCTATCACCCACAGAGTTCTGGAAGCGTAGAAAGACTATTAAATTGAAATTACAGAAAGCTATGAAGGAGTTAAATAAACCATGGCCTGATTGCCTGCCACTAGTCTTGTTCTCAATAAGGTACACCCCTACAGGGAAAACAGGGTTGTCTCCTTATGAGATATTGTTTGGAAATGCACCAAGAACAGGTTTATACTTCCCACAAAGTCTTGTATTGAAAGCAGACAGTTTGACAGATTATGTCATACAGTTACAGAAACATCTCACTAAACTGCACAAAAGTGTTTTTGATTCTCCTCCAGATCCTGAACAAATTACAGGAACTCACAGACTAAATCCTGGAGACTATGTCTATGTGAAAAAGCATTCAAGAAGACCACTTGAATCCCGCTTTGAAGGACCCTTCCAAGTACTACTGACTACACCTACCTCGGTGAAATTAGAAGGGAAGTCTTCTTGGATACATGCTAGTCATTGTAAACTAGCTCCAACTAAATCAGGAACATGAAGTGTTATATTTTATGCTTAATAGTAGCTTGGCAATTTATTAATTCTGCCCTCAGGGAAGTGATGAAAGACAATAGTTTTGCTAGAATGCACCTACAAGCAGCAAACCTTACAAACAGAACCAACTGTTGGGTGTGTAGTGCTAAATATAGACAATCAACTGGGGCTCCATGGGTAGCAATCCCACTGCAACCAGATGAATTTAGTGAAATTAACAAGGTAATAACTTCAGAGACTGTGACGGAGGAAAGGAAATCAAAACCCAGTTTCCTCATAGTGATTTCCGTCCCCCTGTCACCAGGTTTGTGTCTTAACATTTCTAGACCAGGTTCAAAAATACTAGGAAGGTCCAACTGTACAGCTGCCCACACCAATCTCACTATAGCAGGGGTATTCTTCCACAATGTAACCATAAATGGCACTGAGATAACAAAGTACAATGACACAAATAATGAAATGTTCAATGCTTCAATGAAGATGACATCATTGCTAACAGCAGTTTTTCAGAATTATTCAGTAATACTAAACAGTGGAATCTATTTCATATGTGGTAGAAGGGCATATGCATGGATTCCCACAAATGGACAAGGTACGTGTTACATAGGGAAAGTAATGCCAGGTATTAAAATATACAATGACACCGTGAAAGCAGAGATGGAGGCCACAGTATGTCTTAGAGTTAAAAGGAGTTTGTTCACTATTAGTGACATGTGGTGGGCTTTAACTCCGGAATGGACAGGATGGGGTATGGAGATGATGATCAGACTGAATAATTTCTCCACCTTGATAGATACAATGCTCAATGAAACAATGCAAGCGGTAAACCTAGGTAATCTAGAACTGAGACAGGTAAGAAAGATGGTATTGCAGAACCAGATGGCCTTAGATTATCTATTGGCCAGTCAAGGTGGGTATTGTACCTTTATCGGAGATGATTGTTGTACCTGGATAGATGATGATAGCGACGCGGTAGAGGCACATGTAGAAAAAGTAAGAGAATTGCAAAATAGAGCAAGAGATATTGGAAAGGATGGGTGGAACCCTTTCCAAGGTATGAGTGGAATCTTTGGAGTATTGGAAATTGGTTTTATGGAATAATAAGTCTATTGGCATGTATTTACTGATGGGTCTTATGCTAATATTCATAGTTTATACTTCTATTAAGCTAGCATTATGCTTGGTAAATAAATTAGTAAAAGGAAAAAGCAGTAAAAGATATTATTAATGCCTAGATATCGGCTTGCTAACTCTAGTTTGTTTGCTTTACAGAAAATCCTTATTGGCACTCCATCTGATGATGAGGGACTCTTCCTGGAAAGGATGTGAATTCAAGTATTTAGGGGATGGAGACAGCTTAGAAGATCTGAAACTCCCCCAGACAACTCGTCGGTTTGGGAAAGTACCTGAGGAAAGAATTCACTATCACCTTTCCTTGAGGACCCAGCCCAATTTTATTCAGATGAAGATGTCAAAGGGGGGAATTGATAGGGTTAAACAGTAAAGCTTTTAACCTGACTGCAATTAACATGATTACTTTTGACTTTTGAGCAAACAAGCATCTCTTGATTTTTCTGAAGAATGTCTATTATCTGTACTTTATTGTGTGAACACCGCTTCTTCTCTTCAAGGTTTTAGCCTTCACAACATTATTAGCCAAAATACAGCCTGTGACGCCATAACTCATATCATCCCAAGAAATGTTTTCATATTTTGTACTTTTCCCAGGTCATGACTTGGGAGAGGGTCAGACAAACAATAAAATTACAAGAAAAAGTCTGACACTCCCTATGGGGTGTATACTGAGAAAGGGGCGTGCCAGATGACCAATGAAAATGATTCAATGTATAAGCAATATGTTAGTAACGCCTACTTTGCTTGTAGTATATTAGCATCTGGAAATAAACAAAAGGGCACATTTGCTCCAGATGCCCTTTGAGTCTTTACTACACAGCGGTCTTTGTGTCTTATTCACTCTTAGAATGATTTGGACTCTGACAACAGAAGTAGAAGCTGTGCCCACTTAGGGTACGAACTTAACACACCTATATGGATGCCTTTATTTTTGTATGGCATGGCCAGACATGGCTGTGCTAACAGGGCAAGATCTTGTGAGATCACACTTTGCAAGACGTCGACAACATAGATAGTGATTCTAGCCATGGCATAGTGTTCAGCCCCCTCCTGAGCACCAGAGATGCGGAAGAGCCCATGCCCATTGCCACTGGACCTTTGCTGTAGGGCATAGGGGCCAGAAAATTTAAAGGGCCTGCTGCTTGGCCTCTGGTTCCTAGGCTTCTAGCAGCCTTGTCTAATGAGGAAAGTTAGTAGCCATGAGAAGGAGGGCATATTAAAAAAAAAAATAAGGCTAGATGATTTTACCTGGATGTTGCTGCTTTCTGGTATGAGGTGAACCAAACAGAATTGGCAAGATCCAAGTCCAATCTTACTTCGGCCGGATGTGAAGCCCATCACTAATGAATCCTTAATGCCAAACATTATGGCAGGGGTGTCAAACTCATTTTCACCGAGGGCTGGTTAATAACAAAGTCAAAACAAAATGCAAACACAACAGTTTAAATCTATGTTTATAGACACATACTAATAATGCCCAGGACAGATGCAGACAGGCACTGAAATGTTTTGCCCAGGGCAGGTTCAGACGCTGAATTATTTTGCCAAAAAACACAGAATTAATTTGCCCTGGACAGATGCCGATGCTAAATTATTTTGCCCATTATAGCCAAAGATTTTTTTTGCCCAGGACAGATGCAGATTAGCGCTTAAAGTTTTTGCCCAGAGTAGCCACAAAATAGTTTTGGCCAGAGGAGAGATGCACACACTAAATTGTTTTGCCGGGACAGATGCCAATGCTGAATTATTTTGCCCAGTAACCACCAAAAGCTAACAATAACCCCTGCGGCACATGTAGCACCCGCTGCTGTGGCATTAAAGTGGGCCAAAACCCACTAAACCTGTAGAATACATTTGGCCAAAGCCCCTGTCGATACTTTCGGCTTAGTGTGTAAAACTAGAAATTAATATTTTCACTTTTTGAATCCTCCCAGAATCCTTTTCTTGTTGTCCCTCTCTATAAGATGGCGGGTGATAAGTAATTGCATAGGTGTGGCAATGACATAATTGCCACACACAACAGTGGCAATGAATGGAGGAGGTGGGGCTTTACAGCTAAAACAGGCGGCATTATCTATGATTATAGAGATGCAGGAGCATTAAAAACTGGCAAAAGTTACTGTTCATGGGTGCAGCAATTCAGGGGATGCTAGTTAAAAATGTGGGTTTTGGTCCACTTTAAGTTGGGTGGGTTGGGCTGGTCCCCCCTTGTGTGGTGGGAGTTGGTTGCACAGAGACACAGAACAGTTGCACACACTATTCTCTTCTCCCCTAGATTGTTAAAAAACTGTTTGCCAGCAGCTTGCCACCAGCCAATACACAGGATTAGAGGAGGTACTGCACAGTAAAGAGCAGTGTCTTTGCACATCACTTGGCAGTACCAGACAAGATGGAGTGCCTTGAAGTGACCAGGTCGCCTAGAAGGGGCACCAACCAGCTGCAATCATCTGGCACCTGTCTGAGGGCCACATAAAAAGGCTTGGAGGGCCGAATCCGGCCCCTGGGCCATGAGATTGACATTATGGGCATTTAAAAAGTTACGCATAAATAGAGCAGTGCAGTTCCACTTTACACATATGATATATGTAATATCTTACTTTGACCAGTATTGAGGTCAGTGCGACAAACATCATATTGTGGCTCGCATTCCACAGGAGAACCTGCGCAGTCTGGAGAAGGACCTGAGCAGATAGTACAAAGTATACCACAACCTGTTCAGAGAGAAGCACAAATGGTAGATCATGTTTTGTTCATTGCATTCAGATTATTATGTCAGATTTTGGTTAAATACGATTATATTTTATTTATATAAAATAAAGGGTATAATTTGCCAAAATGATGTCCTCAAGGAGCTGAGCTTATCTAGCATTTTTTTATTTCTACCTATGTTAGTAAAAGTGTGTCTTATGGAAGCAGTCTTCACTACCTGCAATCTGGCGCCATTGGCAACGTCCAACATGGCGCTACGCCAAGAAGTGAGCTCTGTGCATGCAGAAAAATGCTGCCATGGCCACTGCTGAGGTGAGGGTTCTGTGTGTACAGGACTCACTTCTCTTTTCTTGGTGTACAGTACCAATAGAAACTGATTACAGATAGTGGAAACTGCTTCCATAAAACACATTTTGTAACATAGGAAAAGAAAATACTAACCAGCACATTGGGAACCTAATTTTAGCACACAAATATATACACTTTCAAAAATTCAATCAAAAGTGGAATTTCCTTTAAGCTATGTTGAGTTATGCTGAGCTGGCATGGCTGCTCCAAAAATGCTTTTCTTACTGTACTGATGGCAAGTGGTCTAAAGCTATGGGATTTGCTACTGTGACATTTAACCACTCATTGGCATTGATTCATAAAAGAAACTTACTGTCCAGGCAAAAAAGACAAACAATACTCACCCTTCTCCCCCTATATCATATTTCAGTTCACACGCCTCCCCTGTTCTGTTAATCAAAGTAACTGTTGAGGGTTCAGCCCTTTCTTCCCAAATGGTCAGCCTTGTCCCCCCCCCCCAAAAAAAAACAATCACCATACCTATCACCCTCCACACAGAGGTCAGTCTTATCCAGAGGCGTAGCTAGAGTTTTCTGCACCCGGGGCAAAGCTTCAGAATAGCGCCCCCCCCCCCCCCAAATAAAGCTTAAGCTGAATTGCCCCGCGCCTGATTGACTTTCTCAGGCTTTGTTCTGCGCCCCTGGGGCATCCTGAAATGCTCCGATATCTGACCCCCCCCCGTTACTGAGTAAAACTTACCTCTCCTTGGTGCAACGGCGCAAGCTCTCAGCCAATCAGAACCCCTTGCCGTGTTTACATCCTTCGGCAAAGGGCTCTGATTGCCTTCTAAGGGGAGCGTGCACTGCCGTATCCCCGGAGGCGTGCACGCTTCCACCCTGACCTATCTGAATGGCTCTAAACAAAAAACCTTTCGACAAACGGCTCTGATTGGATGAGAGCCTGCGCATGCGCCACTGGACCGGGGAAAGGTGAGTTATTACCAGTGTCCTGGGGATTTCACAAAGCAGGTCATCCCAAATCGGGGGAAAGCCAAAGGCCGCCCCTGGAATCTTTCAGATTCCAGGCCTGCTGCTGGTTGGTTTTGTTCCTGCTTGAAAGAAAATGGCCGGCGTGGGCACGCTCCCTGCATCTCAGACTTTTCTCCAGTGAGAATAGATTGCCATGCATATTAATGCAATATTTTCTGGGGCATTGCCTGGTGGCTGTGCGCACACCTACCAGCCATTCAGTTATGCCTGGCAGGGGTTTGGAGTTGGGGATTGCTTTTACCCCGCCCTGAAGTTTTTCAGACTCTAGGGCAAGGTGGACAGGGTTTTGGTCCACTTTAAAGAGGAGCGACCAACCAGCCTAGAGTCTATAAGAATTGGGACGCACCATTGTGCCAAATCCCCTGGATCGCCCGATTTACTTACCTCTTCCTCGAGCCCTCGCTGCGCTGTGACTGTATCTCCAGCATGCCTCTCTCTGGGGGCGTGCGGCCCCACCAGGCTTTTCTGAATGCCATGTCAACAGCTAGAGGTGAGCAGGGATGTGTCCGTCAGCGTTTGCTCCATTCTGATCTCCTTGCTGCACTGACATCAGTGTGGCAAAGGAAATCTGAATGGAACGAGCGCTGCTGATTGGCTGAGTGACCCACATGGGAACAAGGAAGATGTGCTTTTTTGGGCAATTTATGGGGATACACACAGCGAGGGGAACAAAACCCAAGAAAGGTTTTGTTCCTCTTTAAAGTGCAACTATATTCAGAGGGGAGTATATCCCCAGCCTAATGCCCCAAAACAGCCTGTGTTTCTTTTTTTTACCTCAGACTTTGCCCAATATCTATAACAACACAAACTACATGCAGTCGGCCATTTTGGCTGAGCAGCCCCGCCCCCTAGTGATGATGCATTCAGTCACCATCACACAGCTCAGCAATGGGGAGCTTTTCAACTCAGGGTGTTCAATTTTCCACTCCTATCTTTTGAGCTTTTCAACCTAACTGCCATTATGTGACAGTTAGGTTGTAACTGAACTAATTAGCATATGGCATGCCACTCATCATAATACTACTTCCCCTTGTTTTCTCCTGGTGTTTGTATGAATATTGGGGAAAGTCTGAGGAAAGAAAAGAAACACATGCTGTTTTGGGGGCACAGGGATGGAAGGTGACCCCATAAACTTTTCTGAGTATAGGCGCGCTTTAAGGTAAACTGCCAAAACCATATATAGTCCAGTACAACTAAAATCCATCCAGAACAAAACCTTCTTCCTCCCTATGAAGACATGGCAGGAACCATAAATCAAACTCTACCAAACACAGGGCCTTATTTATCATGGGCTAGCGCCAGGTAGTGTCTGACGAGCGCCATGTACCGCCAGCTAACGGCGGCTACCGACTCAAGTACGCCCGGCGTCGGCCACAATGACGCATTTATCAAGCTAAATGAGGCTAGCGCCGGCGAGAGCGATGGCTAGCGCGGGATTCATCATGTAGCCGACTGCAACGAACAGCGCCGCTGCTAATCCCATCACAGCGACAGGTATGACCTGGCGCTACCTGCCGCTCTCCCATACATTTCAATGGCAGACGCTGCAATGATTGTTTTAAGTGGTTTTTGTGTTCTTGTCTTTGGCACAAAATTCAACACATGTTTATTGGGATATGTTTTATTAATATGGCTTGTTATTTTTCTTTTTTTGAAGAAAGTTGTTATTTTTACACTGTAATGTTGTGAGTGACATCTAAAATGCATCTCCTCCCACAAAACTCATTGGGCTCAAAATCGCTTTTTTTCACCACACACGGGGCTTGTAAAGCTACTTTTTAGCCAGTCCTGTTTGGCGGTCACGTTCGCTCTTCGAAATTGTCAGCGCCCAAGCTATTCGGCAGCCCTGTCCTTGATGAATCTGTGGTGGTCAGAGTTTGTGCAGTCGCTGTTTTGATTCGCTATGTGGCGGTGCGAGCGTCGCTGTGCTGCGCTGTGCGGCGCTGTGCTGTTCATACATGTGCCCTTCTGCCATTTGCAAGGAATTCACTTCCCGCGACCCCAGTCATTCTGAATGAATACACTGTAGTTGTGAGCATGCATGTCCACATTATGCAGGATTTATTCAGGCGTACAAGCTCATAACAACCCGTTATGCATTCTCATGTGTGCCACATTATCATGTAGTTGGATAGTTTTATTGTGTGATGATTTTATGAAGGAATAAGATTTGTCTTTTTCAGCACCAAGTTTTGGGGTTTTCAAGGACCTATGCATTACAGTATCTTGAACCCCCTGCTAAATCAAGCTAATAATTAATGGCGTCTTTGCCAATAGCTTGTTGTAATGCGTCCATTAACTTTTTCCGCCACTTAGCTTGCACATAGCTGATATTAGCTTGTTCCTGGTGCGCGGAACTTTTTTTTTTAAATTTATTTCACAGTTGCTTTGGTCATATCCGGTTCCGGTTTCCTCCTTTGCGTTTCAAAGCCACCTAAAGCTAAAAATGACTAGCGCATAGGCCAATAGCTTGTTGTAATGCGTCAATTTACTTTTTCCGCCACTTAGCTTGCACATAGCTGATATTAGCTTGTTCCTGGTGCGCGGAACTTTTTTTTTTAAATTTATTTCACAGTTGCTTTGGTCATATCCGGTTCCGGTTTCCTCCTTTGCGTTTCAAAGCCACCTAAAGCTAAAAATGACTAGCGCTTAGGCCAATAGCTTGTTGTAATGCGTCAATTTACTTTTTCCGCCACTTAGCTTGCACATAGCTGATATTAGCTTGTTCCTGGTGCGCGGAGCGTTTTTTTTTTTTTTTTTTTTTGTGTCCCTGTCGCTTTGGTCATATCCGGTTCCTGTTTCCTCCTTAGCGTTTCCACCATGCTGCCCAGGAGACGGATTCAGCGCCTCCCCAGCTCCTCCTCCGAATCTGACCCCACCACCCCTCCCCCACCTCCCCCACCTACCTCACCTCCCCCACCTAGCACCCCTCCCACCCCTTCCCCTCCTGGGCATGCAAAAAAAAAACGGATGAGAGTGGATAGCCGCGTTAATGGCCAGGTGGTCAAAGTGAGTATGTTTTTCTTGCATTTTATGTTTAAAGTGGACAAACACACAGGGGGGATTGGCCCTGAAATCTATTAGTTTTCAGTACCAATCTGATCACTCCCCGCGGGGCATCCCCAATCTGGATGTCCTGCGGGGATGAACCCCCCTGGAGGCCCATAAACCTTACCTCAGCCCCGTCCCATCTGTGCATGCGTGAGCTGCGGATGCGTCTTGCGCTTCCCTCTAGCAGGGTGGTCCCCTGCGCCAGACATTTGTTCATGGCCTGCGCAGGCGCCCTCCCTGTTAGAGTCAAACGCCACACGCGTCCTTCGGCGCTCAGAGGCAGCTGAGCTGGTATGCACGTCCAAATGGCCTTGGATGCGCATACCACAGCGGCGCAGAGCGCTGTGCTAGCCTGGCGCAGTCACGTGGGAGCGTGGTCAGTGGTGTATTTCTGGCCTTCCAAGGGGGTTTCAGACAGCAGCCCACCCCCGATTGGTGTGCCCCACCAAAGTGGACCCAAACCCAGAATAGTGATAATCCGGGGTGTGGGTCCACTTTAATCTGGTCTCAGTATAACTGTTTATGCCATTGTTCTGATGTCATGTATTGATTTGTGTTTGTTTTTCATTTCTCATAGGATTTCTGCGTGATGCAGTATGACTATGCCCGTGGGGGAAAAAAAAGAATAGCCATGGAGGTGAAGGCCACAGTGTCCCGGCGCTTCAACACCCAGCTCTCCATCTGAGCCATCCAACAAAAGTGGTCGGACTTCAAGCGCCGGGACCCTGAAGGCGTGTACCGCCTGTATGATGCCTACGCATCAGGTAAGTTTAAGCTTATGTTATGTTTATACTTTAGTTTAAATCATCTGCTAAGCTGTGTCCATTTGTGGTCTTAATATTAATTATTTACTTTCACCCCCTCAACACAGATAAGCGTCCTCCCCTGGGGAAACGTGGGAAGGGATTCCTCCCCCGAACCAGGCAGGCAGACTCGGGGGAGTCATCGGGGGAGGGTCCCTCTCGCGGATCCTATTTGGAGGACCCAGGGGAGGAAGGGGATGATGCCCCAGAGGAGTGTGCTGCTGGGGGGCTGGCAGGATCAAGCCTCAGCTCCTCACACTCTGACTCTGAGGAGTCTCACCAGCCAAGGGGCCACTCTCAAGTGGGGAGTCCAAGTGGGGTGGAAGGAATGAACTCTCCCACACTCCCTGAAGGAGCAGGGAGTGAGAGGGAGGAGGGTGGCCCTTTGGCTGGGGGATCTTCCGAGCAGAGTGTGAGGAGCCGAGGCTCCCCGCCTCCTCCTCAGAGCCCTCCCTGGGCTTCAAGTGGCGGATCATCCCCTGGTGAGTGCACATTTTGTCATTGTTAGTCTGTGACAGGTTTCATCTGGCCATTTGTACTTAGCCCTTGCCATTCCTCTCTAATTTGCAGGGCATCATATAGGCGGCACCTCCATGGCCTTTTGGCAATGCCTTCTCCACGGGCATAGTCATGGTAAGTGTTTGTTGTTATCCATCACATTCCCTATGTTATGACATTCCTTAAAGTGGACCAACACCCATTGTTGATTGTGCTTGGAATCTCGAAGCTTCCCTGCCCAATCACCTCCCTCACCCAGGGCCCCCCCCAAAAAACCCCACAAACTCCTTACCTCATTGGGGGTGGCAGAAGCCACCGGCGCAGCCTCCTGCATGCCCCTCTAGATGTGTGTGCGCCTGCTCTCTCTGTTTCCTAATGGGCTGCGCGTGCGCACACACTGGAGGAGTGATGTGCGGAAGGCAGCGGGAGCGGACGGTGTCTCACTCAAATTGTGGTGCTCTGCCAAAGTGGACCAAAACACAGAATAGTATCAATCCTGGGTCTTGGCCCACTTTTAAGAGACACATGTTTCCTGGTCCATAGTACAAGCTGGTTTGATAATGTACATTAACATCACAAACCCCACTACAGTGCTAGCCAACTGGCAACCACCCCTATGTTTCTGCCCACACCATGATGGGAGCTAGCAAATGTGTTATTTGGTTAAGTTGTTCCGGCTAACACATGTTGCACACTAGTAACATTCGACAACTGCAAATTAGTCCTTAACATTGCACTGTCAAGGTTATTGGCACATTATCTTTAGGGGTCCATGTTGCAACCATAAATAATTGACATGAACTCATGGACCAGGAAATATGCTAATGTTGGGCAACATGTATGTAACCATGCAAGCATTTGATTTTTCAGACTCCCTAACCAGATGGATGTCAAATAGTCAGGTGTCATTGGCCTACTAATTTTGCTTTTCTCTTTTGCTTTCTCCTGACAGATGTTGCTACGCAGACGGAGCCAGTGACCATCCTCCCCACCCCAGCTCCAAGGACGGCCAGCAGCATGGGCTCCCGCCACAGCTGCGATGGTGAGTACATCCCACTTCATATGCCTAAAGACTTGTGAACCCTATGTCTTCTAGTCAAATCTGCAGACATTTACAATGTACCTATGTGTTAATTTAACACACATCTAGGTTACATGTGTTTGGGCAACAATCCTACATGCCTGTCTGCATGCTTGATTGTTGCCTCACATTCTTGAGTTTGCCACATAGAGACAATTTGTGGTTTAGACACAACCAAATGGGCCTGCTTAAGTCGTGACCTCTAAGATTCTTAGCAAAACTAGTTTACTCGTTAGGACTTAGGCCCTCATGTTTGGCAGTGACTAAACACATAAATGTCCACACTGGGACTTATACCTTCTTTGATTCCCAAGAGTTAAGAGTAAATGTATGCTTGGGATGTGGTGGCCAAATTTAAGCCAGTCACTAGTACTCATATAATGTTAACAACTAAGGGCACAGTGGGCAACAATGTTAATGTGAGTGTCAGCTAATTGGACCCACTGACATTACATTGCTACATCTGTGTCTGTTGAGGTCACATTCCATTTATTAAATCTGTTTTTTTTCTACATCTCTACAGCTTGTGAAAACCAGCATCGCAGACTGTGGCGGTCGATCAGGCGTCTGGAACTTATGCTGCTGGCCAAGAAGAGGCGGCGGCGTCGTTAGGGTGGGGGGATGACTGGCCCCTTGTTGGAGGCCCTTTGTGGGCCAATGTTGGGCCTGTTGCCCACCTTTTGAATAAATATTTTTATATTTTGCTAATTACAGTGTTGTGCCTTGTCAAGCATAGTTTAAGTGTCTACAAACCGATTTGTGTGTAAATTTTGCCATACCTTTGGAGCCATTTAATGTGTAAACCATAGTAAGCTATGGTCACAAATGTGTGGCATAAATTTGGAACTACATTTACATATGTAGATCAAGATACTCATCCCTGACTGTGTTCTTAGCTATGTCTTAGGAAAAACACAATTTAGAGGTGGGTTAATCAAATCTATTTACAGAAAAAAAATATAACCACAAACAAATTAATATTCTTGGCTGGGTGGCCGGGCAGGTTGGGAGTCATTGCTAGGGGCGGTGTTGGGGGACAACAGTGCAGTAAAAAATATAGACTGCTGTTATATGAGCTGTTGTATCAACAACAAAGTTTGGTCCTGTCGCTGGAGAGATTGCTCCATTAGATTGCCGAGGCGACCAAGTTCCTGGTTCTGCTGTTGGTTTAGGAGCAACTGGTCGATCTGGCGCTGCTGGGCCTCATTTTGTTGCTGACACATCAGCACCTGATGTTCCAACGCCGCAATGCGCTCATTAGTTCCATCACGCGGCTGTTGGCGACTGTAGTCCTCCAGCATCCGAACCCCTAGCTCATAAAAATCCTGACTTGTTGGTGCCACACCTCCTCTTGCTGTGGTTTGAGGCTAACAAAATAGAAAACAACATTTTAGTCAAACCGAACCAATGCAGCTATGCCCCTCCAAATCATTTGCCAAAACTGTCACAATACAACTTACCTTTGTTTGAGCCTCGGAAGCTTGGCCGCATGGCACTTGGGAAGAGGTCCCAGCTTGGGGTTCTGGTTCCGCCTCCTGCAAAAACGACCAAGAAAGGAAATGTGACATGTTGGTTCATCGACTACCCACGAACATGGCAATGTGGTTATTGGTCCTCTAAATCAGCCATGTTACCTCCGTGTCGTCCGGCACAGGTAGGAGCGGGGTATCGCTGCCAGAGAGGGGCAAATCCACATCCGAGATCTCCGGCAAGTTGGCATATGCTAAACAGGAAAGTCAGGTTAGTAGGTCAGTGGACAAAACTCAAATGTAACATGGATAGCCTATCGAGGCCATACCTCCACAAAGTGCCAGATTACACACTAGCCAAAAGGTATCTGTTAAACTCAGATTGCTAACATGTATGTTAGAGGAATATGAGGCAATAATTTGGCCAAATAAGATCAGACACATTGCTAAAATTACACATACCCGCAATCTCCCAGATGTCTGGAGTGGGGCCCTCACTTGAGCTTTGACCTTGAAAATACATGTGGAAACACAAGTTGCCTGAAGAAAGTGCCACAAAAGTAGAGCCAAAATACATACTAGATCATCAAGCCAAAACAACTTACCCTCATCTCTGGCAGCCTGAACCTGAAGGGCCCTTTCCGGACAGCCACTTCAGATATTCTGGCCAACTAAAAAACACAATTAATGTCTCAAAATATTCCTCCAACTACTTGGGGGAATGTTTGTCTAAAAATATTTTTAACAAAATGCATTGCAATCACTCCAAAAACTATTATACTGACCCTGGGGATGGAATAAGCACTCAAAATAGGCATCTTCAAGTTGACAGAGCAAACATGTAGATTATTAGACTAACCAAATAGAACCAGTGTAACATAAACAGCATAAAGGATACATTATGTATTGCTATACACACCAACAGGGTCCTGTTGACCTGCAACATCGGAAGTGGGGTCCAAAGATGAACCAGTCACTTGGCCTACAAATAAAAAAGAGGAATGAGACACATGCACTTGGGTTAAAGCGGATAACGCAAGGTTGACACATGCACTTACCGACATCCAAAGAGTAGCTTGGCTCCTGAGGAGATGCTGGGGCCAATGGCGGGGCAGCTTGGCAAAAACCAAGCAAACATTGAGCCATTGGTAATGTGCGGTCAAAAATCAAACATGCATTAAGGTGTGTGTGAGCAGCACATTCACTAATATTCACTAATCAAGGCCAGTGTGGCTTACACATGTATATGCAGATATATGGCCACACATCTCTGCCTTCCAACATAGCTACACATGTTAGGGCCTTGTTAGTTAGTTGCTGTGAGGGTTAAAGTGGGCGTGAAATTAGGCCGCAGGTCCATATTATTAATCCTCAACAGTGCCCCACTCTATTGTTTGAGCTGCACCCACACCCATTTGGTCCCCAAACAACCAGCACCTAAATTAGTGGTAAATACCTTCAATGGCAGACTGGGTTAGGCTTGAGGTTGGTTGAAGGGCAGGAGTTTGTGTGTCCTGAGCCAAATCCTGGACAGCACCATGTGCACCTATGCAGAAAGCAACAGACAGGAAAGTAAAACATTTATGAGGTATAATGTACTACTTCACAGGTAAAAAAATGCAGAAAATATGTACCTTCATTCCAACCTGTGGTGTCATCCCCAGGATCCACACCCTGCAGCCGAGCAAGTGGAATTTTGGCCTTCAGCATCTCCTCATACGGCCTGTAGGTACTCTTTGGAGCCTGGATGGTCCCACTGTCCACATCAAGATCGTGATTCATCTTTTTGATAAGGGCCCCTCTCAAAGTGTAGAAGCGTTTCCTGCAGGATGGGCCACTACGTGGGTGTTGAGCAGTGCTACTAAGCTCAACACCAATGGCATCCCACAGTTTGCTTCTTTCTTGTTTGCCTATTGACTTGCTTTGGGAGCCAAATATCAGCTCCCATTTAGCAAGGGTAAGGCGCACAAGATGATTATTCTCCGCCAAATTAAATTCAGGCTCCCTCTTGGCACCTGGGCGCTTAGCCTGGGGTGCTGCACCACCTTCAGGCTGGGCCCTTTTCCGTAAGGGAGGTCTGCGCACAGCACCCACCACACTCCTACTTGGGCCTGCTGTGGCCGGCAGATGTCCTGAATTTGGCTCCATCCTGTAGCTGCACACACACACCAATACACAACCAACAAGCACGCATGCAGACTACAGAATGGCATCGCACTCTCTTTGGGTTGGCCAGGTTTTATGTGCTCTAACAGCCAATCACAAACCAGTCCACTTAATAGATTCACACATACTGGCCAGGTGCTTGTAGCCACACCTCCACTGCACTGACTGAAACATGTGTGTTAGCCAATTAACTAATTACAGACCTCATTAACCAAACAACACACAACCAAATACAACAATGTACTCATGTATATGAAACACTTGTGACATGTGGCTATCCTAACGGCTATTTAAATAAACAGCAGCTTACATTTCATTGGCCCACCACTGAATTTTCTGCCATGTCCGTTAATGCACGCAAGTTTCGGCTCACGTACGCTAGTAGCGCTACTAGCGCGCTCGTGCGCACTCCGTTTCACGCACACCTGGGTCAGCTAATTGGCGCCCGGAAATAGCAGAGCAACGCAAAAGGCGGCAAAGCGGACCTGTCCTTTTTCAAAATGAAGTATAAATGGAAGGATTTTGAAAGCTTCTGGTATTGTTACACTGTGGCAAAGGCTGTGGTGTGGTGCTTGTTTCCCTTAGCTCATTTGAGTGTCTGTCTGGGTTTGGTCCTCACTCTCTGTGGCTTGTTGGGTGATTTCTGACATCAGTGCTGTTTCTTTAGGAGATTGATTTTGTTGGCATATGCAAATATTGTGGAGCATACAGCAAGTGAGGCTTGATTTTGGGGCCTTTTGTGGGCTGTGCAGCAACTCCCCTCTTGGTTGTGCCTAACTTAGAAAGCTACTTTTCAGCAGGCTGGTGGTTTGGACCACTATACTTCTGGTTTTGTGGTGAGCTGCATTGTAGTGAGTGTGTGAGGAGTGTGATTGTTTGTGTGTGTGGTGTGTTTGTGGTTTTTGTTTTTGTTTGTTTGATTTTTTATATCTGTTGAGTGTGTGTGATGGATAAGAGGGTGATGTATGGTGTCTGGGTGGATGGATGTATGCGTATGCTGGAAGAGCAGGAGGACAGGGAGCGGGGTGTTGTGAGGCTTAGGGCACCCCGCTCCTTTGGAATCCGCCTTTCAGTATGGGACTTAAGTGATGAGCAGATCAGGAGCCGCTTCCGTCTGAATCGTGCTGCACTACAGTCCCTATATGATCAGATTAAGCACAAAATCGAGCCATCCACCAAACGCACTCAATCCATTCCAGGCATAGTACGTGTGTGCCACTCTGAATATTTTGGCACGAGGGACCTTCCAGGCAACCTCTGCCCTCCTCAGCGGGATAAGCCAGGCTACTATGAGCCGCATATTAATCCAGGTAGTTCTGGCGATTTGTGATTTAATCCCAATTTACATCAAGTTTCCTGAGGATGAGGAGGAGGTTGCCAAAATAAAACATGCTTTCTATCTAATGGGAGGGATCCCGAATGTGCTAGGGTGCGTTGATGGTACACATATCCCTTTCCGCCCTCCCCGTGCACAGGAGCTGTATTACCGAAATAGAAAACAATTTCATTCCTTTAACATCATGGTGGTCTGTGACCATGAAATGAAGCTGCGGGCGCTGAGATCGGGGTTCCCCGGCTCATGCCACGATTCTTACGTCTTGCAGCGGACAGTCCTGTGCCGGAAGTTTGAGAACAACGAAATGCCAGCTGGCTGGCTACTGGGTAAATAATTAACCATGTCAAAGTATTTTGCCTCAAATATGTGGCCTAGTAAGCCAAATTATAAAAAATGAAAACCAAAACATGTACTAGTACTAATTGCTGTCTCTCTCCTTGTGTTTTTCCTACAGCGGACAAGGGATATGGGCAGAGAACGTGGGTGTTGACTCCGGTCAGGAGCCCACAGACCTCTGCCCATGAACGCTACAATGCAGCACACCGCAAGACCAGAAGCATTGTGGAAAGAACCATCGGCCTGCTGAAAGCACGCTTTCTATGTTTGGCACGCCCAGGGGGAGAGATGCTGTACAGTCCACAGAAGGTCTCCAAGATCATCCTCGCCTGCTGTGTGCTCCACAATATATGCATATGCCACAGAATTCAATCCCCTGAAGAGACAGCACTGGTGCCCGAAATCCCCAACTTGCCCGCAGAAAGAAGTGAGGACACCCAGACTGGCGATGAGCTAAGGGAAAGGATGATCACTTCCTTTTTTGCGGTAAGATAACTACCCTTCACTCTAATCCAAGTACTGCACTACCGGGAAAATGTATTTGACCTCCCATCATAATTTGGCAAAAACCACTATAAGGGGGGTGTAAGATGACCAAAACCACTATAAGGGAGGTGTAAGATGAACCAAACCACTCTAAGGGGGGTGTAAGATGACCAAAACCACTCTAAGGGGGGTGTAAGATGACCAAAACCACTCTAAGGGGGGTGTAAGATGACCAAAACCACTATAAGGGGGGTGTAAGATGACCAAAACCACTATAAGGGGGGTGTAAGATGACCAAAACCACTATAAGGGGGGAGTAAGATGACCAAAACCACTCTAAGGGGGGTGTAAGATGACAAAAAACACTCTAAGGGGGGTGTAAGATGACAAAAACCACTCTAAGGGGGGTGTAAGATGACGACAAAAACCACTATAAGGGGGTGTGTAAGATGACCCAAACCACTCTAAGGGAGGTGTAAGATGACCAAAACCACTATAAGGGGGGTGTAAGATGACCAAAACAACTCTAAGGGGGGTGTAAGATGACAAAAACCACTGTAAGGGGGTGTGTAAGATGACCAAAACCACTATAAGGGGGGTGTAAGGTGACAAAAACCACTCTAAGGGGGGTGTAAGATGACCAAAACCACTCTAAGGGGGGTGTAAGATGACAAAAACCACTCTAAGGGGGTGTGTAAGATGACCTAAACCACTCTAAGGGAGGTGTAAGATGACCAAAACCACTATAAGGGGGGTGTAAGATGACCAAAACAACTCTAAGGGGGGTGTAAGATGACAAAAACCACTCTAAGGGGGTGTGTAAGATGACCCAAACCACTCTAAGGGAGGTGTAAGATGACCAAAACCACTATAAGGGGGGTGTAAGATGACCAAAACCACTCTAAGGGGGGTGTAAGATGACCAAAACCACTCTAAGGGGGGTGTAAGATGACAAAAACCACTCTAAGGGGGGTGGAAGCTGAACAACATAACAATTAGGGTTGGTGTGCAAGTTTGACCCAAATGTTGGTTACCAATTAATGCAATATTTTTTTACAGCGAAAAAGCCAATTTAAATATATATACTAACTGTACTTTTTAATCTTTTTCAGGCACCCCGAGATGCACCATGACGGGCATTTTGATTTTCATGAACATTTAAGTTAAATTTATTTACTTTTAACAACAAAATAAAAAAAAAAACAAAGAAACATGTTGCAATGTGTTTAATTCTGAAGGTACTTGATTTCAAGCCCACAGCAAAGCAAAGCGCAGGCGCTGTGTTGAATAGCGTGGTCAAACTGACTGACAGCGCCTACAAAGCTGAGCTCCAACATCATATTCAGCAATGTAGGCGTTGTTCCCAACAACGCCAGGTAGCGACTGAGGAGGCCTGCTATAGCGAATCGCTACCGCCCGCGGCGTACGCTAGCGGCGCTCATAGCGCCATACTTCAGTCGCTCATCTGTCGCTACCTGGCGCTATTAATGAATCGGCCTCTTATCCTAAATAAATAGGCGTCCTGGGGGAGGGGGTGTCATACAGTGGGGCATCCGAATTCGGGGAGAAAGCCAGCGGCTGGCCCTGGAATCTTTAATATTCCATACTGGTCACTGTTGGGTTTTGTTCCGCTTTAATCAGGGTTCCATCATCCAAACCATAGCCAGAGTGGTCACTGCTTTAGCAAATAGTAAAAACATATAAAGTCTAACAGACAAAGAGAGAGAAAGAGAGACAGACACACAGAAACAGATAGACGGAGAGAGAGAGATGTAGACTGACAGAGAGACCCGAACACACAGACTGACAGTCTCATTGACAGACAAAGAGACAGAGAGAGAGAGAGAGAGAGAGAGAGAGGCTGACAAAGAGAGAAAGAAAGAGACACACAAACAGACTCACATGTTAGATGAAGCTTCTTAGCAGTTAGCCTCCCTTCTCTCTCCTCACACAGCGTGGGAGCCACAGGCAGCAGAGTGATGACGTGATGGGGACGAATCCTGTTCAGTCAGGAAGACACACTGTGTGCTGGCGCCCCTGGCGCCCCCCGGCGACAAAGTGTCCGGGCCGGCTGCCCCCCTGCACCCCCCACACTACGCCCCTGGCCTTATCCTTTCGAAATGGTCAGCCCCCTTTGCACACAATGGTCAACCGTATCCTCCCCTTTCACCACAATGGTCATTGTTATCCTGTGCTCCTCCCACAATAGTCAGCCCTATCTTCCTCTCCCTTACAATGGTCAGATTTACCCTGCTTTCCTCCCATAATGGTCAGCCTTATCCTCTATTCCCCCTACAATGGTCAGCGTTACCCTCCTCTCCTCCCATAATGGTCAGCATTATCCTCTATTCCCCCTACAATGGTCAGCGTTACTCTCCTCTCCTCCCATAATGGTCAGCATTATCCTCTATTCCCCCTACAATGGTCAGCATTACCCTCCTCTCCTCCCATAATGGTCAGCATTATCCTCTATTCTCACTACCATGGTCAGCGTTACCCTCCTCTCCTCCCATAATGGTCAGCATTATCCTCTATTCTCACTACAATGGTCAGCGTTACCCTCCTCTCCTCCCATAATGGTCAGCATTATCCTCTATTCTCACTACAATGGTCAGCGTTACCCTCCTCTCCTCCCATAATGGTCAGCATTATCCTCTATTCCCCCTACAATGGTCAGCGTTACCTTCCTCTCCTCCCATAATGGTCGGTATTATCCTCTATTCTCCCTACAATGGTCAGCGTTACCCTCCTCTCCTCCCATAATGGTCAGCATTATCCTCTATTCCCACTACAATGGTCAGCATTACCCTCCTCTCCTCCCATAATGGTCAGTATTATCCTCTATTCCCCCTACAATGGTCAGCGTTACCCTCCTCTCCTCCCATAATGGTCAGCATTATCCTCTTATTCCCCCTACAATGGTCAGCGTTACCCTCCTCTCCTCCCATAATGGTCAGCATTATCCTCTATTCTCACTACAATGGTCAGCGTTACCCTCCTCTCCTCCCATAGGGGTCAGCATTACCCTCTATTCTCACTACAATGGTCAGCGTTACCCTCCTCTCCTCCCATAATGGTCAGCATTACCCTCTATTCTCACTACAATGGTCAGATTTACCCTCCTCTCCTCCCATAATGGTCAGCATTATCCTCTATTCTCACTACAATGGTCAGCGTTACCCTCCTCTCCTCCCATAATGGTCAGCATTATCCTCTTATTCCCCCTACAATGGTCAGCGTTACCCTCCTCTCCTCCCATAATGGTCAGCATTATCCTCTATTCTCACTACAATGGTCAGCGTTACCCTCCTCTCCTCCCATAGGGGTCAGCATTACCCTCTATTCTCACTACAATGGTCAGCGTTACCCTCCTCTCCTCCCATAATGGTCAGTATTACCCTCTATTCTCACTACAATGGTCAGAGTTACCCTCCTCTCCTCCCATAATGGTCAGCATTACCCTCTATTCTCACTACAATGGTCAGCGTTACCCTCCTCTCCTCCCATAATGGTCAGCATTATCCTCATATTCCCCCTACAATGGTCAGCGTTACCCTCCTCTCCTCCCATAGGGGTCAGCCTTATCCTCCATCGCCCCCACATAGGTCAACTTTACTTTCCTCTCCCCCCACAATGATTATTCTTCTCCTCCACCACCCCATATGGGTCCTCCATTTAGCCTTATCCCCTCCCTCCCACAATAGTCAGGTTTCCCCCTCCATCACAGTGTGATCGTAGCAATTAGCTGCCCCCCCAGTGATTAGCCAACAGCCCTCCTCCTGCCACATATACACACCTATAATACATAAATCACGAACATAACATTCATACATATCAATCACATACACATGAGCACAACAATCACACAACAAACACGCATCAATGATACACAACACACATACCAATGATCAGGGGAGTAGCTCGGGGGTGGGGGGGCCACAAGTCCTGGGTGTAGCAGGTTGGGGGGCAAAAGGGGGCCTGAGCACAGGTGGGGGCACAATTTTGAATCTTTGCTCCAGGTGCCAGAAAGCCTAGCTACTTTTCTGCCAATGGTATACACACTCACATCAATCATACACAGCAAACACATACACCAAGCAGTGGCATAACTAAATTTGACGGGCCCTGGTGCGAACATTAAATGGGACCCTTTCAAGGCTCATACGGTAAACTATTTTCGGTCTTATCTCAATCAGATGTAGCTAGAAAACTAAAGACTGAAACAGCAGAGAAGAATGTTGCTTCCTTTCTCTAAAGATTACCGAGTAAGCACAAGTAGGAAAAATAAGGAGGAGGAGCAACAATGATGGGGCCCCCTGACCACACCCCCTGCACCTCCTATAGTTATGCCCCTGACACCATGCATACTTACCAGCATACTGACACTGGCAATCTAGCAGCGCAATTGCACCCTGTGCAGCAGCTTCCAGGTCAGCGCACTAAGGCCGGGCCTGGGCAGGGCACCATTCGCCAGTTAAGTATCCCTGCTCTAGACCAAGGTTTCCAAACCATTCATGAAGTACCACTTCCCAGTTTGCAGTTCTCTCAAGTACCCCCACAAACATATTACAGACTTCCCTGGAGGGTGGCAGTCCCATACTGACCTGAAATGCAATGCAGTCATGCTCCACTCCTACACTCCTGCAGCTTGTTGACTTGGCCTTATTCATCAAGGGATAGCACCAGGTAGTGCCTGTACAGCGGCAGGTAGCGCCAAGTAGCGGCAGGTGAACGCCGGACACGGCACGCAATTACACATTTATGAAGCCAAATCTGGTGAGCGACTAGAACAATGCCATGTAGCGTCCGATTCATCATTATCCCAGACTCAGCGTACAGCGCCTGCGTTCAGCCTTGCAGAGCGCCACGTCTTACCTCTCGCTACCTGGCACTCGCCCATACATTTCTACCGATGATCCTTAAATCCCTTTCCTGATCCCAATTTTTTTTCCCTAAAAAAAACACAAACTTTCTGACATGTATTCTGGCCAAAAAAATGACATTTTGAAAAAAAATTTTTGATTAATAATATTTTTATGCAGAATTGTCTTTACATGTCTGGTATTATATTGTAATAGCAATGTAATTCCATATGCTTTCGCTTTGTTACTAGTGGATACATGTTCAAAATCAGACTTTAATCAAACAGGCTCTGGCGCTGTGGACTACATCGACCCGATTTTGAGCGCCGGAACTTTTTGAGGCTGATTTTTTGATGAATATTTTGTGAGTCAGTCGCACTGGGCTGGCACTACCATTCGCTTCAATACAGCGTAGTACTGCGAATCACAACGTATTTATCAATGCCGGCCAGCGACTGAGGTGCTCTGAAACAACGAACCATGGCCAAGCACAGCGACTACTAGCGGTCGCTCTGAAATCCGCTCTACAGATGCTCATCTGTCGCTACCTGGCATTAGTATTGAATCAGCCTGCCCAACATCTGTCACATGCTGTTAATCTGTAGCTTTTCTGCAGTGCTTCATGTGCCACCACTTTCTTGACCTCAGCCACAAGTCTGTTCGGCGCTCTGCTGAACAGTAAAGCTGAGCAGCCCATCAACCAGCTTTTATCCTATAAAAACCACAGCCATGCCCATTATGGGCATGGCTGTGATTGGCCAGATGGAAACAAGTGACCCCGCTGTATAAGAGGCGAGGTTGCATGTACCAGCACTGTTACAGCTAGGTAGGTTAGACAGGAAGAGGCTGTAGTGCTCCAAATCCAAACAAAGTTAGATAATACAAACGGCCATACACAGCGAGGTTACAGAAACATGGGTAATGTTTTTATTGTTGAAGACCTCTGGCCAGCTGGGCCTGGCTGGGACGCTGCTGTCTCCATCTTGATTTTGGGTAGGAGACCTTAGCTGGCTGGTACCCGCAAGATCACATGGATTTTGGCCAGGGGGAGATCTGGGGCAGAGCCATATAAAAGCGGAGGGGCAGAAGGCCCTGGGAGGAGAACAAAGCCATGAGGGAAAGAGAGGAGCTCTTAGCTGCTGTTGTTTCTGGACCAAGCAGAGTAGGCCCCAGCATGCCCTCACATCTGGAGGTGCCCCTGGAGATATTCCCTGATGGACACCACACTTCTGAGCTGAGCTGACACCTGAGGTAAAATCTGGGGCCTATAGATTGACTGGGGTTGTAGAGTGGCTCCCCAGTGACTGAGATTTTGCTATGTAGTCGCCCTCACCTGGCCAGCACCCAGGGAATTTGCTGTGCCACCTTGCATAGAGTAGAAAGTAGAGCCCAGCGACTGTGGGGGACCAAGAGTCTTATATCCAGCGTGGTGAGGTGAGCTCTCCCCTAATAGTGACCTTGGGGTTGGTGTGCAGCAGCAGTGTTTCTTGTCCCCTGCCAGGATACAGTGGGGTTGTGGGAGACTATAGAGGCAGGGATAAGATGTGGGAGTTAGGCTGGTTTCATACTAGTGCAGCCAGGGAATGACCAGAAATGCTATTACCGGTATAATGTCATCTGAAACTCCTTTACGACTAACCTTTACTATGTAGAATAATCTAATAATAATTTAATCTACTAAATAGATTACTACTACTACTAAGTAGATTAAAATAATCTACTTAGTAAAATAATCTACTTGGTGCAAAAATCACACAAGTGCCGGAGGCGAATGACGCATTTCGGGGAAAACCCTTTATCAAGCTGTCTTACCTGTGTCATGGCAGATGAGTATATGAGAAAATGGAGATCCAAGACGGGCAAGCTGATTCATCACTAACGCCAGGTAGCGACAGATGAGTGTCTGTAGCAGGCATTTTCAGAGCGCCCGCTAGTAGTCACTGTGCTCGGCCGTGGGGGGCTAGTTCTTAGCGACTCAGTCGCTGTGCAGCAATGATGAATACATTGTGAGGAGTCGCTATTTGACCAGTACAGCGCTGTATGGGAGCGCATGTTAGCGACTGGTCAGTGCGACCGACTCACAACATATTCAGCAAAAAAACAGCCTCACAAAACACCGGCGCTGAAAATGCTTCTCTGAAGCCCAGAGCGCCGGAGGCTGTGTGTTTAAAATCTGTTTTTCAGCATGTATCCACTAGTAACAAAGCGAAAACATGTGGAACTACATTATAATAACATTGTAACATGAACACTATAATGCCAGACCTGTAATGTCATTTCTGCAGAAATATATAAAAAAATTTTGAAAAAACTGCATTTTCAATGCCAGAAGAGGTCATTCATTGAGATTTAAAAAAAAAAAAAAAACAACACTGTTTAAAGAGAAGAAAAGGATCGTCCATTGAAATGTATGGGAGAGCGACAGGTAGCGAGAGGTCATACCTGGCGCTGTGCAAGGCTGAACGCCAGCGCTGTTCGCTGAGGCTGGGATAATGATGAATCGGATGCTACATGGCGTTATCCCAGTCGCTCAACAGATTCTGCTTGATAAATGTGTAATTGCGTGCCGTCTCTGGCATTCACCTATTCGCTACCTGTCGCTGCCTCTCATTAACAAGGCACTACCTGACGCTATCCCTTCATGAATAAGGGCCTAGGTCAGAATAGCCATAGGGCACATGTCACAATAAAGCTGTAGGTCTGAATTGATGGGGGAGGGATTACCAAGTAGAATGCTTGTTTAATAATCTGCTATTTTTATCACTCGATATCAGGTCAGTCACCTATTCCCCACACCTACTGATCCATGACAACTAATTTCTGTACTTGCAGATGCTGTGCTCCATCAATTCTGGGGTGGGGGGGTCCAGACATCTAGACCACCCCCTGGAGGTTTCCCAGATTATGCCTGTTATGAGGTGGATAAAAACACTGATGTATGGTACAGCATTACAATTTGTCTAGGGACTTACCTGGTGTCACAAGTCCGGTCAGAATACAGACAAAAATGTAACTCATAGTCGGGTTATAAGCAAGACCTTCTTTACAAATGTGTTATTCCAGGCAATGCTACTGAACCATCTAAAATGAAATTGATTCTTTTATAGACAAACTTCCTGTAAACATTGCATGGCATGCTGGATTGAAAGAATTGATATGTACCGAGGGAAAAAACATGGATTGTTTGCTCAATAGCCTGTTGTAACTGGTATTTTTTAGTTGGCAGGACGGGATGGCATTGGTCCAGATTAAGCAACGGTGTTGATGGTCAAAGGATGAAGGTAAATTTCTCAACATTCCATATTTGTATTTGAACAGGTGATTGAGCAAATATAGTAGAGGTAACACAGAGACACATTGATTGATTGCCTGTTTGTTACTTGAACCATCCACACATTAGGGTCGATCCAGCACCAGGAGAAAAAGTGTGCAACCTTTTAGGAGAGAAAACTGCCATTTACTTTATTGTCTATCTTGCTGCAGGGGAGTGCCCGGAATAGCCACCCCCCCCCCCAGCCGGAATTACATGTAAAAAAATAAATAAATAAAAATGACATGTACTCACCTCCGTGTTCAATTGCTCCCACCAGATCTCCTCTTCACCAGGGGGGCCTCCGATCACCCCCCCCCCCCGGCTCTTCAGTTTCAGGAGAGAGCCTGACAGGCCCTGTCCTCCTCCTCTCTCGACGGGTGTTGCCATCTTGCCCGTCTTTGGGGGCGGGGCTTAGGACGTCAATCCCGGGTGTCGTCCTGACTCTGGGCTGTCATTTCTTTCATTTGTCATCGCTGGCCACAGGAGGGGGAAGGAAGGCAATGATCTGATCGCCTGCCTTCCCCCTCCAATGGCCAGCGATGACCCCATCTGCAATCGGAGCTGCGAGGGACACAGGAGGTGGCGATCGGGGGTGAGTAAAGTAAGAAGAAAAGTTTTTATTTTTTAATAAAGTCATTTTTAATGATGTGTCTGTTGTGTTTTTTTTTTTTACTGTTAACCCTTTGTGAACTGGTAAGGTATCCATGAGACCCCTAAACCACTTCACAAGGCTGGGGGCTGGCAAGTCACCTGTGGCTAGCGGGTGACTTGCTGCTAACCCCTGCCACCCAAATTACCTGCCTCCCCAAAGGCCAGGAGGGGGGCAGACGGGCCCGGGCCTCACAGAGGCTATGTGGGCTTGTAGCCTGCAGGGCCAGGGGCCTCCAAAGCTGGCCCCTGCGCCCTGTTCTACAAACCCTGCATAGCTGGCCCTGGGTCAGTTATGCTGGGTAGGGGGGACCTCACATCATTTTTTTGTGCGATTTGTAAGGGTTTTTAACCCTTAAAATTCCCCCCAAAATGGGGTCCCCCACCCCGGGAGGGGGGACCCTATGTCATTTTTTTTTAAATTAACCCTATGTTACCTGTCGCCCACCAGGTAAAAAAGGCTTCCAGTAGCAGCAGGAGTGCTGAAGTCAAAGTGATCAGCGTGGGACACAGTGGCTGGGGATAAATGGGAGGTAAGTATTTAAAAAAATTATAATTTTGTGTGTGTGTTTGTGTGTTTTACATTTAACCCTTTGTGAACTGGTAAAGGATCCCTATAGACCCCTATACAAGTTCACATGGCTCTGGGTCTGGCAAGTCACCTGCGGCTAGTGGGTGACTTGCCATTAACTCTGAGCCCCCCCCCCCATTACCTGCCTCCCCAAAGCCCGGGGGGGGGGGTAGAAGAGCCTGTGGCCATAGGCTATGCCAGCTTGTAGCCTGCAGGGCCAGGGTTATAAGCAGGACCTCTTTACAAATGTGTTATTCCAGACAATGCTACTGAACAATCTAAAATGAAATTGATTCTTTTATAGGCAAACTTCCTGTTAACCATTGCATGGCATGCTGGATTGAAACAATTGATATGTACTGAGGGAAAAACCATGTTTGCTCAATAGCCTGTTGTAACTGGTTTCTTTTGAGTTGGCAGGACGGGATGGCATTGGTCCAGATTAAGCAACGTTGTTGATGGTCAAAGGATGAAGGTAAATTTCTCAACATTCCGTATTTGTATTTGAACAGGTGATTGGGCAATTATAGTAGAGGTAACACACAGACACAATGATTGATTGCCTGTTTGTTACTTGAACTATCCACACATTAGGGTCGATCCAGCACCAGGAGAAAAAGTGTGCAACCTTTTAGGAGAGAAAACTGCCATTTACTTTATTGTCTATCTTGGGGGTGGTATAGCACCAGATGAAAAAAAAAAAATTCTAGTTACATCCAGTTGCTGAATTACCCCCACCCCCAGGTAGACAATGAAAGTCATTGGCAATTTTTTGTGTTTATTTGCACAGTATAAACAAATCACATTGATTTTTAGGTTAACGTTATCATTTTAAATTAAAGAAGGACTAGCATGAAAAAATGGCACAGTGATAAAAATCCATACAAATATGCTGGATGGTGGGAGGAGGGGTCACTGATACACCAGGCATCAAGAAAGGTCCATTCAAGCATGTTTCTTTCATTTAAAGTGGACCAAAATCTGCATTTTTAACTAGCATCCCCTGAATTGCTGCTGCTGAATTCACTGCTACTCCTTCACTCTAACCCCAGATAATGCTGCCTGTTTTAGCTCTATAGCTTCACCTCCTCCGTAGCTGGTCCCCGGGCTGGTTATGCTGGAAAGTGGGGACCCCACTCAATTTATTGGGGGGATTTTTAATAGTTTATTACCCTTAGAAATCCCTCAGAAAATGTCCCACCCCCTGGGAGAGCGGACTCCTATGTCATAGATTTTAAATCATTACTCAGCAGCTATAAAAGGCTTCCAGCAGCAGCCGGAGAAGGGAAACCAGAGTGATCGTCGTAGGACACAGTGCTTGGGGATAAATCGATGGGTGGTAAGTATTAAAAAATAAAATGATAAAATATTTTTCTGATGTGTGTGTATGTCTTTTTTCACAATTAACCCTTTGTAAACTTGTGAGGGCTCCATGAGACCCCTATACTAGTTCACATAGCTCGCGGTCTGGCAAGTCACCTGCGGCTAGCAGGTGAATTGCCATTAACCCCAAGCCCCCCCATTACCAGCCTCTCCAAAGCCAGAGGGGGGGGAAAAGATTGCAGGGCCACAACAACTATGCGGGCTCGTAACCAAGGTTGGCCTCTGTGTCCTGTTCTGCAAACCCTGCATACCTGGTCCACGGGCTGGTTATGCTGAAAAAGAGGGCACTTATTTGTTTTACTTTTTAAGGGTTTTAAGGGATCATCGTAGGACACAGTGCTTGGAGATAGATTGATGGGTGGTAAGTATTAAAAAATACATTGATAAAATATTTTCCTGATGTGTGTGTGTGTCCTTTTCACATTTAACTCTTTGTGAACTTGTAAGGGATTGATGAGACCCCAATACTAGTTCACATGGCTCTGAGTCTGGCAAGTCACCTGAGGCTTGTTTCTGCGGGGATACCAGTGGATGTGGCTACTTGGTAATGTATATTTTTTTCTATCATCTTGGTTTTGTTCCTAGATGGGGGATTTACTGTTTACTTAATGTATACCTATCTATGACCCGCCGGTGATGTCACTGATGACGTCAGGCGCAATTTTTCTTGTTCTTTCATTGGTTGTTTCTATGTATATATGTGGCACTGTGCATTTTAGTTTTGTTGTTGCTACATGTCCTGATGAACGGGGGCTTTGCCGTACCCCTGAAACGTCGACCATTGTACTATATATGCTTTGATTGAATACACTTTATTGATCTTGAAGATCTGCTGGAGTGCTGGTTAATTTTCATTCTGACCACGAACCCATCTCATCCCTTGTGCTGCGTACCCTTGACCTCCCAGCTTGACCCTTGGCTTGACCTCGACTCTTCTCTGGTCTCTCCCTTTGGTGCTGCACTTAGTAAGGACTGATTACCCGTGTATGACCCTGGCTTATCCGACATCGCCCAGTCTTGCCTCTGGTTCACCCGCCTTCACCCCTGTAAGTTCACAACCTTTGCGCTATGAAGTCCAGGGGGCAACCTTGTCTGACATTGCGCGTAAAGCGCCCCAGCAAACGGGGACATGGCTATAGGTGAAGCTAGTAGGACAGTGGACATTGTGCTACATCTTGGCACAAATGATTTATCCCCAAAAGATTTGTTTGTTGTACAAAGGAACCAAAATTTTAGTCAGGAACTTTGCAAAGTAACAGGTTCTATCACCTTTTCTGAAGTTTTGCCAGTTTGTAATCAGGAAAAAAAGGCACTCAACATTGATTTCAATTTCTGGTTACGTCAGTGGTGTGAAAACAAAGGCTTTGGATGTATTAGTCATGATGGTAGAAGGTGGTCAAACAAGGAGTTGTACAAGAGGGATGGCTTGCATCCTTCACAGAAGAACTTGGAGTGGAACTCAGGGCATTTGATTTCAGATTTCAACTAGATTACAGATTTCAACTAGATGAAGGGGACAGAAATTTAACTTGTAAGGGTGATTTCTGTCCCCTACTATTTAGGATGAAGCAGGACATTGGCAATTTAGGAAACCTGGTCAGTGGTAGGGTAGAGGTGGAAAAGATCAAGGACACACTAGAATACAATACCAACAACATCCACATGTACCAAATGCTCGCAGCTTAGGCAACAAGCTCTGTGAGTTAATAGCTATTATATCCAGAGATGAATTAGATCTTGTTGCAATAACAGAGACTTGGTTCAAGGATCACAATGACTGGGATATAGCCATACCCGGTTAAACATTGTACAGAAAAGACAGATTAGATAGAAAGGGTGGGGGTGTAGCCATTAATGTCAAGACTACCCTTTAATCAACAATAATTTAGCATACACATAATAGATTAGAAACTCGCTGGGTCACCATGCAGACTAAAGAGGGAGCTGTGATCAGAATTGGTGTGATATATATAAAACAGACATTGTGCAATCCCACAACAGAACCAATGTGTTAGACTTTAGGGAAACAAACTTCAAGGAAATGGCGGACTATGTAGAAAGTGAATTAGGTGAGTGGAACAAAGTAACAGAAGTGAGTGCCCAGTGGCCACTATTAAAAATGGCCATCTTAAAGGCAACTAAGCAATATGTGAAACAAACTAGCAAGAATAAAAGGAAGAAGAAACCGCTATGGATTAATAGGGAAGTCAGAACTATCATAAAAGATAAGAAGTCTGCCTATAAGAAGTATAAAGAAAGTGGAAGTGTAGCTGACAGAGAGGCGTATAAAACTAAACAGAGGGAAGCAAAACTGATTATAAATGCTGCTAAAGGCCAAAAGTAGGAAGAGATGGCAGAATCTGTGAAGAGGGGAGATAAAACCTTTTTCTGATATATTGGTGACAGAAAGAAGAAAAACAATGCAGTCTCAAAAATTAGAAATAGGGAAAATAAATATATTGACGGATATAAGGCTGTGGCTGACCATCTGAATAGCTACTTTTGTTCAGTATTTTCAGATAGTAGCTTTCAAACCCATAGCAGGTATGCCATAGCATAGCATCCAGCTGGGAGGTCACACCCCCTCTGACTGATTTACTTAATCATTCCCTTTCAACAGATGAGGTTCCAGATGATTGGAGAATGGCCAATGTCGTACCAATCCATAAGAAGGGGAGTAGAGAAGAAGCCAGTAATTACAGGCCAGTTAGTTTAACATCTATATAGTGGTCAAATTGAGGGAAACACTCTTAAAAAAACAGATAATTTCCCATCTAAAAGTTAACGACCTGTTGGACCCAAAACAGCCCGGCTTTACTGGGGGCAGATCATGTCAGACCAATCTTATTGATTTCTTTGACAATGTCACTAAAGTGTTAGATGGAGGTGGTGCTGTGGATATTGCCTATCTGGATTTTAGCAAAGTCTTTGACACTGTACCAATAATAGAGCTCATAATAGTTACTGAAGGTAGGACTAAATCCCTGGATAGTTCAGTGGATTTCCAATTGGCTGAAGGATCGGTATCAGAGTGTTGATGTTAATGGCGTGCAATCTGAATAAAGGTAAGTTACAAGTGGTGTGCCACAAGGCTCTGTCCTGGGCTCCATTCTTTTTAATATGTTTGTAAGTGACATAGGAGAAGGCTTGGTAGGAAATGTTTGCCTGTTTGCTGATGATACAAAGGTTAGTAATAGGGTGGACACTCTTGGAGGTGTCTGCAACATGGAAAATGATTTAGCTTTACTGGATAGATGGTCAAAACTGTGAAAACTAGAGTTTAATGTCTCTAAATGTAAAATCATGCACTTGGGAAGAATGAATCCCTGCTCTGAGTACCGTATGGGCAGTACTGTGTTAGCCAGGACCTCGGAGGAAAGAGATTCAGGGGTACTGTTTACTAATAGCTGCAAGATGAGTGGACAGTGTAGCCAGGCAGTGGGAAAAGCAAGCAGGATGCTTGGCTGCATAGCTCGAGGCATCACCAGTAGGAAGAGGGAGGTTGTGATGCTGCTGTATAGAGAACTGGTGAGGCCACATCTAGAATAATGTGTGCAGTTCTGGAGACCTTACCTGCAAAAAGATATTATTCAAATAGAACGTGTCCAAAGGCGGGAAACAAAAATGGTAGAAGGACTTAAACTTAAAACTTATCAGGAGAGACTTAAAGAACTTAATTTGTACAGTCTGGAGGAAAGAAGGGAGAGGGGGGACATGATTGAGACCTTTAAATATGTGAAAGGATTCAATAAGGTTCAGGAGGGAAGTGTTTTTAAGAAGAAACTTAATGATAAAACAAGGAAGTACAACATGAAGCTAGTCGGGGGGAAGATCAGGAGCAATGTTAGAAAATATTATTTTACAGAAAGAGTAGTAGATGTTTGGAACAAACTTCCAGCAGAGGTAGTTGAAAAATCGTCAGTCAGTGAATTTAAACATTTTTGGAATTAGCACACATCTATCCTAAGATAAAAAGTACATACAGTATGCACATAAAAGCAGACTAGATGGAGCGTATGCTCAAGAATTCTTGCGAACTTTACATCCAACTCTTCTGGCATAGAGATACAAAGAGTGGGCCTGGTTATTTTTCCATTACAGGCAGACCCGCAGACTTTGGCTTTCGGACTAACACCCACCTATGAGGCCCTACAGACTGTTTCTGCATTCTTTTCTGCCATGGAGGTCCTGTATGCGGACCCTGACAGGACTTCAACTGCTGACGCTAAGCTGCGAAGCCTTTAACAAGGGAAATGCTCAGCCAAGGACTACAGTGCTGAATTCCGCCGCTGGACGATTGACTCTCGTTGAAACAATCCAGCTCTCTGCAGTCAATTTAGAATTGGGCTCTTAGAGAGCATTAAAGATGCCTTGTTAAATTTCCCCCAGCCCAAGAACCTTGACGAGTATATGCAGGTAGCCATTAAGGTGGACATGCGTCTGGGAATGACGACTAGAGAGAGTTAAAGACCAACACTGGGGTTCCCCCCACCAAATGTCCTCTCCTATGGGTGCCACCTCCTCCTCCTCAGCGCCAGAGGAGCCCATACAACTCGGCACAACTCGCCACTCCCGGACCAAGAAAAGGAGGAGTCGTACATAGGGCCTTTGCCTGTATTGTGGTAACCCAGGTCACCTTGCCAAGATCTGCCCCAATAAGAAGTCATCGGCGGGTAACTTCAGAGCCTAGACATGGTTGAGGAAACGTGTCTAGGTGACCAGATACCTTCCCCTCATATAAATAAATTGCTTTTGCCTGCCACAATGTTTGGGGGACCTCCAAGAATCTGTCACCACCTTTATTGACAGTGGGGCAGCTGGCAACTTTTTGGATAAGTCCCTAGTATCCACTTCATTTCATTGATCCCTTTAGAAAATCCCCTTCATATTCTGGCGGTTAATAATGAACCTATCCTGGGGGATTGGTTTTATATAAAAACCCTCTTTTGAAATTAAACGTGGGTTCCTCCCATTCCAAGGAATTACAATTCCTGGTCTTAGAATGTCCTGTTACCCCAGTAGGGTTCCTTGGGTTTCCTTGTCTAAGGACCCACAACCCTGTCATTAATTGGGAAACTGAAGACTGAAGTCTAGTTGGAGCTCGTTTTGTTTTGACCACTGTTTCTGTACTGCCCTTAGGACGACCCATGTCTCCCTAAAGGGGTTACCTCCGCCCTATGCAGATAGGCGCTCCTCATAGGACCTATGACTGTCCCATTGATTTATTCCCGTGTACCATGCCCTCAAGGGGGAAGATTTACAATCTCACCCGTTCTGTGAGTTAGCGATGAAAGAATATATATCGGAAAATCTTAAAAAAGAGTTTAAACCTGCGAACAAGGGTGGGGGTTTGGTGGTTATGAATAAAAGTGATTATTTGGCAGAAGAGCATAGGTTGCTGGCAGATACTGAGACTTATGTACACCTGGACAAGGACCCCACCGGTGATTTCCTGGCAAGACTAGTAGATATATTGCAAATGGGGGAGTCTAGGGGCATTCTGTCAAAAAAGGAGCTGGAATACTTGACTCCTTCGGCACCTAAAATTCCAACGATATATGTTTTGCCAAAAATCCATAAAAGTTTGACAAAACCCCCAGGGAGGCCCATTGTCAGCGGGTTGGGTTCCATTACTTGTCACCTAGGGGAATTTATTGATTGTTATTTACAAAATAAAGTGGTAAAGTTACCTGCATACTCAAAAGATTCCTCCCAAGTAATTTGTCTATGTGAAGATCTAAAGGTTGAAAGTCATTACATCTTAGCCACAGTGGATGTGTCATCACTCTACACTGCTATTCCGCATGATTTGGGTCCTGACGCGGTTCGGCACTTTCTTGGAACAGGTTCCACTCTGCCCACTGAACAGGTTAATTACATTTTAGATTGCCTTAACTTTGCTCTTCATCATAATTATTTCTGGTACGGCAAGAAATTCTTCTTACAACAGCGAGGTGTTGCCATGGGAGCAAAATTTGCTCCCAGCATAACCTCTATGTTGGCAAGTGGGTGGAGGAATTTATATTTGGATGGGATTGACCTCATTTGTTGTGCTGGAACAGGTATATCGATGATGTCCTGTGTATTTGGAAAGGGACGCAAGACGAGTTAGACTCCTTTTTTAGCGAAGTTAATGGCAACGGGTATAATTTAGAATTTACAGTGGAGTCCAGCCTATCTTCAGTAAATTTCCTTGATCTAACTATTAACAAGGATGGTTCTCGATTAACTACGACCACGTTTTTCAAACCCACAGACAGGAATGGATATGTCCCCCATTCGAGCTGTCATCACCCGAAATGGTTGCGGGCTATCCCAAAGAGACAACATATGAGGATCAGACGCAACTGTACATCTGTGTCTGATTTTGATATATAATCGGGTATTTTAACCAAACGTTTCCTTGAGAAAGGATATAATCGTGTTGATATAGAGAATCAAAGAATGGCTGTGAGGAATGCCCCTAGAATAGTCGGGAATCGAGAGACTAGGAGGGATATGCATGCACAAGGTGGCACAGGCCTAGCCTTTGTAACTAACTTTAATACCCAGTACAGGGATGTTCAACAGCTGGTGAATAAGCATTGGCATATCCTGTAGTTGGATGCAGGCCTAAGAGAGACCGAAGGTTATATTTCGGAGGGGCCCTAATCTTAAGGATCCTCTCACCCGAAGTTTTGTGGACCCGCCACTCCCTGTGGCTCTCACTAGTACTAAGATGTCTGGTTTTTACAAATGCGGTAAATGTGCGGGATGTAAAATCTGCCTACCTATAGCCAAACCAAAGAAAGATTTTATGGATATTAAAACAGGTAGGATACACAAAATAACAAAATGTATCACCTGCCATTCAAAATATGTTGTGTGATTTGGTGCCCTTGCGGGTTACTGTACATGGGTCGGACCACACATGAGCTCCGCATAAGGGGGCGGGAACACAGATATAACATCAAGCGGGGGTATGAGTTGCACAATTTATCAGCACACTTTAAGGAATTCCATGGTTGTGACCCCACTAAAATGTCTTTTATGGGGATAGACCGGGTGGAAAAACACTGGAGAGGGTCCAATTTGCTTCATGAAATCTCCCAAAGAGAAGGAAAATCGATTTACACTTTGGACACATTACAACCAGGAGGGTTGAACATTGAGTTCAGCCTAAATTCTTATATAGATAATTCATGACTTGATTGATAGCATCAACTAGTTTCTTTAGTTTTATTCTGTGTTCTTATTGTGAATTGGGTGGCTCTCATCCTTTACCTAAACTGCATTTTTTTAATTTGAAGGCCATTTTTCAACTCGCCTTTTCTGTATAGTGTTTAAAAAGTTTTTTTCAATTTTTTTCAATTTTTTTTTTTTATTTAATTTATATTATTTTCTATATTTTTATTTTTTGATTTGTCACCTTGTATTCAGGTCTCTGATGTGAATGATCCCTCTGTCTGCAAGTGTCTTGTGGATAGACAGGACAGCATTTAATATAGCTGCTGTCTATTCATACATTTATGTTGTGAGCCTTATAAATTAGGACAATCATCTATAAGAGAATATACTTTGCTGCCTCCTAGTGGATACAAATGGCATAGCTTGGTAATATCAGATAGAAAGGACAGCATTTAACACAGCTGCTGTCTATGCACACAGGATTTATGTACTTTGCTGCCCCCTAGTGGATATGAATGGCACAGCTTGGTAATATTAACACGGATGTTTACGCAATTGACGTTCGGCTACGTTGTTAGCGTAGCCGGAGTACGGCTGAACAGGCTTGTCACTCCCCCGCCCCCGCTGGACGCCTCCTCATGGCTCTAATTGGCTCTCCCTCCCCTCGGCAATGAGCAGTATTATGCCCAATCAGCATGGATATTCTACTTGATTGACTAATCACACCAGGAAATGTCCCCTGCCGGGCACCAACTGGAAGGTATTTATGCACTTTATTTCCACCTTGCTGCCAGCCTCGTTAAAGTTGCTATCGGCAACTAAATGCGTCGGCGGCGGCAGGCGGTTTATCTACAGAGTTACACGTGTTTTTACGGATCTGGCCAGGTCTGATGGTTTTGGAGTGGGTGAGAGCCACCTAACGTTTCTTAAAGCTGTACACACGTATATTTAATGTGAGTGCGTTTTTATTGGAATAAACTGTCTGTATGTGCAATACTACGCTAGATGGGTTTTTCCTTTTTTCTTTTGGGCCAAATGATTTGATTATTTATATGTCCAACTTTGGAGACAATACTGTGGAGTGATCCCTCTATCCTGTTGAAGCTTGCTTGTTTGGGATTAATTATATGTGGAGCCATTCCGGGAGGATTTGTAATTATTAATAACAACTCTATTAACATCACTTTGTCCGGTAAGAGGCTTGACAACTTGGTAGTGGACTTGGATTGAAGTGCATGCTTGCGGGATCGAATGATCTGAGGGAAGGGAGCTCTGTGCTAATCCAGTTTTATGCCTATTGACTCTCTGCAGATTGAAGAGTTTGTTGCACGTTGAGCACCCTCATTATAAGAACTATTTAAGAATTTTAGTTTATTTCAGTGCAGTGTTATTTTATATAATATTAAAATTAATTAAAATATTTCTCAGGATTTCCTAATCAAAAACGGTACCAGACAAGGTTGTCCCTTATCTCCAGCACTTTTTGCTTTAGCGATGGAACCACTTGCCTCAAGGATTAGACATCCCCCAGATATAGACAGATATGGTGTAGCAGTAGAGTAGAATACAAAGCTAACTTATATGCTGATGACATGCTCCTGACATTCACTAATCCTAACATTTCCTTACTCAGTATGTTTTCTTTAATTCAAGATTTCACATTTATCTCTGGATTGAAGATTATTTCTTCCAAGTCTGAAGCAATCTCAGTTCACCTTCCCCTATTTGGGTGTCAAGCTGACCTTCAATTATCACAAACTTTATGCCCTTAATTACCCCTTGACTTTTACAAAACTCAAAGAACAATTTGAGGAATGGTCCTGGTATACCATATCTTGGTTGGGTAGGATTACTGCAATTAAATGTAAAGATTTATCTCAGTTTCAAAATAATATGTATAACAAGTTTTTATGGAGCAAGCACAAACCTAGATTGAAGAGAGCTGTCTTGTATAGGCCTATGATGGGGTGGGTCCCTGATTTGCTTTGTCATTATAGAGCAACTTAAATTACTTCTTTGATTAACTAGAACTTCCCAACCCTTTGCTGGGTGAAAATAGAGCAGAGATTACCTACCCCGACTAGATTATCGAATCTGTTATGGATACCACATATTTCTTGTGGAAAGTTGGGTATTAGCTCTTCTGTGATTGTACATTTGGTGGCGGTAGGGTGATTGTGCCGAGAAAAATATAAATTATCCTCCCCATAAATGATTTATTTTGAAAGGATCCCAAATTTCACACCTGCATTTGATAATCAAAGATTCCTGAGTTGGTCCTTGGGTGATCTTGGGTGTTAGAAAAATTCAAGATATGATTTCTGGTTCAACAATTAGATCTTTTTTGGAACTTCAATCTATGTATACAATCCCCGCTAAAGAATACTTTAAATATTTCCAGGTTTGTCATTATATTAGAGATATTTATAGGGGGGCATCATCTGATCAGATGACTTGGTTTGAGAAGATATGTGCATTGAATGATCTCCCTCATGGATTAATCTCTATTCTATATGCAAAATTTGCTTCTCTGCACTCAACAGCTATTAAACCACTTTATTGTATGGCTTGGTAGAAGAATTATCCATCTTTATCTAGTTATGATTTGTAGCCTGAAATCTGAAGAACAAACAAAACAGTCTCTCATTGTAATATAATTACACAAACCTCCCTGAAGGTCCTATATAGCTGGTACCTGATACTGGATAAGAATAATAAATATGATCAGTTTTGTTCTCAGTTTTGCTTCCAAAATTGTAATTTAATAGTTGATTTATACTTATTGGTGGTGGTGTCTGGTGGTTCATGAGTTTTAGGATAACGTTTTTAAGAATATTTCAGTTATACTTAAGGTGGATATTAATCCAGATCCAAACTGGCTCTATTAAATCTTCCTGTAGATACCCTCTTTAGAAATGAAAATTGGTAACTCATATTTTATATGCAGCTAAATGGTGCATAGCAATCTCATGGCTTTCATCCACAATTCCTTGCCCCAATTTTAAATCTAAAATTCATGAAATTTGGATAAATTAGAGAGTTGATATCTCTTACTTATGTATGATAAATCAAGAACAACTACTTTTGAAATGTATGGTTACTCTTCTACTTTTCCTTAGTATCTTTTTGTTAAAATGTAAAGCCATGTTTATATTATATGTAACATGCTTTATATTGGCATTGCAATGGTTACATGCTTGGTACAAAACTGTCATTGCTTGATTTGTATCTAGCAAGTATTAGTGTTGTATGCATGAGTATGTACAAAATGAGAAAAAGAAAATGTAAGGACTTGTTTCAGAGGCCAGCCTTTAATCATTTCACTTCTTTACTGTAGTAAATTAAACCAAATTCCAAACTTGACAAATCGCTTTTCCCATCTCTGCTTGCTACCAGTCTGTACACTATGGACTGCTGGTGCCTAAGAATGAGATAGGGACATAGACTAGACCCTGGTAATCCTACTGTAAACTTCACTTTTAAGCACTTTATTTTCCAAATTTTAAATTTGACTACTTGGGATTGGTTTGGCGAAACAAGAAAGCTACGTAAAATGTTTGCGGTTGCCACTCCAACAGTTAAACACCAGCCATGTAAATTTTACATGCCTGCCTCCCCCTCAAAAAAAGGCACTCACCTCGAGCTGCAATCCAGCGGTGCAGGTTTCCTCTTCTGTCTTCAGCGGGTGCCAGGTGGTCCATTCCGGTGGCCCCCTGCTTCTGGAAACTCAGCCAGGCGCAGCAGAAAGAAGCTTTAAGATGACCTTCCGGTATAAAAGCTCACTTCCGGCGCCACCAGATCTGTCAGAAGTATCCATTGATCGGTGGAGGTTGGGTATGGAGGGTGTAGCAAGGTACAGCAGCAGAGGGTCAGAGGTAAGTATATAAAAACATTTATATTGATAAATGACATATCACTCTGGCTGTGTGTGTTTTTTTTTATTTACACTCAACCCTTTGTGAACTAGTAAGGGGACCATAAAACCCCTATACCAGTTCACAGGGTAGGAGGGGACTGGCAAGTCACCTTCGGCAAGCGGCTCACTTGACATTAATCCCCAGCCCGATTACCTGCCTTCCCAAAGCCCAGGGGGTGGGGGGCAGAAGAGCCCACATAGGGTTATAGGGGTCTGTAGCCTTCAGGGCCGGGGGCCACCCAGGCTAGCCCCTGCACTCTGGCCTACAAGCCACCAAAAGCTGGATACCGGGGCTGGTTTTACTAGGAAGGGGGACCCCCAACATTTGATTGATTGATTGATTTTAAGGGTGTTAACCCTTAATATTAAAAAAGGCTGCCTCCCATGAGGGAGCCGGGGTCCTTCCAGCTTTTGTTTACATTTAACCCCATGTGAACTGCTAAGCGATCCATTAGTCACCTATACCAGTTAACAGGGCAGGAAGGGGCTGACAGCCAGAGGGTGACTTGCTATTAACTCCCAGTCTTATTACCTGCCCCCCCAAAGCCCAGAAGGGGCAGAAGAGCCCATGGCCCATTAGGCTACAGGCTATGGGGGCCTGTAGCCTTTAGCTCAGCTACTCCCACGCCCTGGTCTACAAGCAAATCAATGTTATTTAGGGAGAGATTATCACTTTTTTTTAGCATCTTGAACTTATTTTTCCTACATGACCATTAGAAAGTTACTCGGTATGTCAGACCACTCTTACGCCAATATTGATATAAAATGTATTTTTAGCAAGATTTCATGTCTTTTGCTAAAGAATTCTGCCACAGCAGTTCACCGGCATGTCGTCGGCATTCTCCAAACCACTTTTCAATTTAAATACCTGTGACTTTCACTCGAGCCTTGTGCATCTGACGAACATTCTTTTAGGTCAAGTAGCGAACAGTAGTAAACAAACAGAAGAAAGTTAAAATATAACATAATGTTTTACTGAAGTCTTAGTTGTAGAATAATACTCCTATTGTTGTATATTGTAACTTTGAGATATATATTATATATTTATATGTATTCATCTATATATTATTGAAAAACATTACTTCAATAACTTAACACTTCTGATGAATTGCTGTATATATATCAACTTTTTAATGTTTTATGTTTTAGGTTTAGAATAAGATTAATTATGAGTTATGGTCTTTCTGTAAGTGTTCATATTTCAGTGTCATGCATGGATTTTATCTCTTCCTTTGCAGCCTTTATTCATTTACTGGATAGCCCTTCTGAAAGCTGAGCTATATCTTCCCAAGTTGCCGGTTCATTGGTACTGACTAGAGATGAGTGAACTTTTTGAAAGTTCGATTCGGGCGATTCGCCGAATTTCCCCAAGAAATTCGGGTTCGCCCGAATCGAACTTTCACGAATCGCTCATCTGAACAAAAAAAATGCCGGCATGGTGGGAGCGGGCAGGCCGGCTACGCTGTCAGCAGGCGGCGGAAGCCGGCCCTCTGACAGCGCAGCCGGCTGCCCGCTCGCACCATGCCGGCATTTTTTTAAAAAGCAAACACTTACCTGCATGGTCGGAGCGTGGAGGCCGGCGCCGCTCTCAGCTGTCATCAGAGGACGCGTCATCAGAGGGCGCATCATCAGAGGGCGCCTGAGAGCGGCGCCGGCCTCCACGCTCCGACCATGCAGGTAAGTGTTTGCTTTTTTTAAAAATGCCAGCATGGTGGGAGCGGGCAGGCCGGCTGCGCTGTCAGCGGGCCGGCTTCCGCCGCCCGCTGACAGCGTAGCCGGCCTGCCCGCTCCCACCATGCCGGCATTTTTTTCTTTTTTTATTTCAGGGAAAATTCGATCGGCACGAACCAAAAAAAATTCGGGTTCGTGCCGAATCGAATTTTCCCTGAAATTCGGATCGAATTCCGGTTCGTCCGAACCGGTTCGCTCATCCCTAGTACTGACAGTGCTTGCCTTGTATGAATGATGTACGGCTGTTTTACCTCTGTTTTTTCTTGTTGAGCATCTTGGTTCTGTGTCTGAGCTTGATTATGTCTGCTCTTCAGTACTGGTAGGATCTTTGTGCACTTCAACTGTTTGTTTAGAAGTTACAGATGATGGCTGATAAGTGCCAGTTTTCTATTCTGTTCTTACTTTCTCAGTTATAATTACATTGGCTTTGATTCACTAAGCAATTCAATTCATGAGAAAAAAGCATGAGCATTTCACTTTTAGTGAATCACTGGATAGGAAGACAATGAAAGGAACTTTTTACTCCTCAGAAAAGTATTGAACTTTTTACCCCTTTTTACTCTGTAGTAAAAAGCGCCATTTATTTTCATTGTCTTCCTATCTGGTGATTCACTAAAAGTGAAATTCCCATGCTTCCCATGAAAGGTTACAAAATTGTTTAACTTTTTAAGATCAGTGGCATACACAGTTTGAGAGGGTTTAACCCCATACAGATGTTGTGGTATGGCATAAAGATTATTCGCTCTTAAATTACATGGGGACAGCCATATTGACACACATATGATAGCCCTGCTTACACATGAGAATTCACACCAAATTGTGAGATATATTCATCAGAACCAAGGAGAAGCTTGCTTGTCATTTTTCACAAACACAAACACTGAATAAACAGCTAATGTAGCAAAATAAATCTGTGTGAGGGGAGCTGTTACAATGTATCTCTATGGCAGCAGCTGCTGCAAAAGCACTCATTCAAGGGATGCAATGTATACACTGTATTTTATTCAAAGATGAGTAATTACAGTTGAAGGCTTACAACTTCTGTCTAAAAATAAGAAATGATTGAACATAGCTATGAGGCAATTTTGACCGAGAGACTTGCAGGCTGATTCATTACTAGCGGCAGGTAGCGACAGCTGAGAGTGTATAGAGTGGATTTCAGAGCGACCACTAGTAGTCGCTGTGCTCGGCAGCGGTTCGCTAGTTCAGAGCGCCTCAGTCGCTGTGCAGAATTGATGAATACGTTGTGGGGAGTCGCTATATGAGCAGTACAGCACTGTATAGGAGTGAATGGTAGCGACTGGTCAGTGCAACCAACTCACACCATATTCATCAAAAAACAGCCTCACACACCGCCAGCGCTCAAAAATGCTTCACTGTAGCCCAGAGCGCCAGAGGCTGTGTGATTAAAGGCTGTTTTTTAACATGTCTCTACCAGTAACAAACATATGGAATTACATTGTTATAACATTGTAACATGAACACATTAATGCCAGACCTGTAATGTCAATTCTGCATAAATATATAAAAAATTAAAAAAGTTAGAAAAAATGGCTTTTTCTAGGCCAGGAGAGGTCACAACATTATTTGAGATTAAATTAAAAAAATTAATAAAAACCCCCTGTTTAAAGAGAAGCAAAAGAACGTCCATTGAAATGTATGGGAGAGTGACAGGTAGCTAGAGGTAATACGTGGCGCTCTGCAAGGCTGAATGCTGGCGCTGTACGCTAAGGCTGGGATAATGATGAACATCGCATAGTTCTAGTCGCTCACCAGATTTGGCTTCATAAATGTGTAATTGCGTGCCATCTCCGGTGTTCACCTAATGCTACTTGACGCGACCTGTCGCAGGCAATAGCTGACGCTATCCCTTCATGAATAAGGCCCTTGGTTTTCCAGAATCAACTTCTTTATGTGTGTGGTAAGATGGCTGCTGCCATGCGTGTTAAGAGTGCAGAATCTGACTGCTCTTCCAGACATCTGCATAGTGTTAATCCTTCTTAATACGCTTATGTCACTAATTGCCACAGAGGGGCTTTAGGGGAGCAATTTACTAAGCTTTGATTTTTTGGGGCAATTTCACTGTATCCAACAAAGATTCCCTCAAATGCTCTGTTTTGGGGTTTGGTATATTTTTCCTTTGAAATGTAGATGCATGCTTTGCATCCAAAAACTCTTAGGTGTTTTACACTTGGTTTCTCATTGTGCTGTGGTTCATATGGAGTTTTCTCCACTGTTCTAGAAAAGAGTCTGTTCTGCAAATAAGATAATTGCTGCCTTAACCCAATATTTTTGTGGATATTCCAGAGTTTGTCAGCATACATCTGATCATTTCAGTCAGAGTTCAGTTCTTTATTTTAGCTACCCCATTTTGCTCTGGTATGTATGGGACTGTCTTCTCTATACTTTGTCCTGTGAATTCACCTCCATTGTCACTTCGAAGTATGAGAGGCTTCGTCTGAAACTTGTTACTTTTCTTTATTACATAGTCCTGTAATTTTTCAAGATCTTCACTCTTGTGTTGCATTAGGTAAGTGACTGTGTACCTTGAACAGCCATCTATGAAAGTCACTATGTACCTGTTTCCTCCAGGTGTAGTTGAGTTTAGGGGACCACATACATCACTGTGAACAAGGTCAAGTGGCCTTGAAGCTCTATTCTGAGTGATTTTAGGAAATGTTGCTTTTGCAGCTTTGAATTTGATGCAACATTCACACTTAACAGTAACTGGACAAGGGGATATGGTTAGATCCTTTGTCAGATTCCTCTGTTGGAGTTTCTGTATGCATTCTGGGGGCATGTGACCTAAAGACCTGTGCTACATGTGTATACAGTCTTTGTGTTTATGGTTGCATAGTCTCACTCTAATCTAATTGTCACCTTGCAATTTTATAGTGAGTCATTTGGCTGTCAGATGCTTCACAGATAAGAGTCCTCCCTCTAGATCAGGAACATAAAGTACATCCTTCACGGCTATGGCTAAATTGTGCCCTGCATCATTAGGGCATACAAGGGTTCCATGCCCACATCTCTCTGCGTGTATTTACTTCCATCTGCAAGGTAGGTCTTTTTGTTATTCAGATCAAGTTCTGTGAAAAAAAACTTCTATCACTTGTCATGTGATTGGTTGTTCCTGAGTCAATGCACTAGCCTTGAAATGTTATATTCTCACCAACTGATCTGAGTTTTGCGATCATTTCTAGCATGGCATTTATATGCTTCTGCATGTCCTGCTCTCGGCTCAGACTCATTTTATAAAGTCTTTCCCTGTATTCTCACTGTGTATGTGAATAAGCTGATCGTCTTCAACTACTAAGCTTATGGTGGCCCATGCCTGTCTGTTTTTCCTGTCCCAGTCCTGATAATTATCCTGTGGCCTCATTGTAGTGATAACCCCTCACACGTCATCCCTGGATAATAGCAGAAATGGAAATGTTGTCATTGTTCAGCTTGGCCACTGAAAGTTTAAGCTCTGAGCTGCTGGTCATTCTCTCTACTTTATATATAAGAACAGTCTTACATGTATATGGGTGATGTCTATGGAAAGCTTAGTTATGTCGATCTCCTTGAATGCACTGTCTCCTATTCTAAGCATTGCTCTGTCTGGGTAACTGCACTTTATCCTGTCGCTGTGGCTTAATTCGGTCACTGGACCCAAACCATGTTGAAGAGTAAGAATGCTCAGACTGTTCACTCATACATTACTATGAAAGAGCTGTAAATCCTTTTTATTGTTTTCTAGGTTACATGTAATTTTTTTAAATTAATAAACCGTGCAGCTATCTTGTGAAGAGGAAGATACTGGGCCGGAGCTGCAATTAGAAGCTCCACTCTCTTGGATCACAGAGTGAAAGCTGTTTGTTACAGAAGGCATGCTCTTTCATCATGACCCGGGAGAGCAAACAGAGCTCCCAGGCTTCATAGGGTAAGAGAATCCCACTGTTCTATTCTATTTTTGTTATTATTTTTGTTGGTCCCGGGAGGCTAAAGGCGCCTGGATAGGGCGCAGGAAGCCACTTGGGCCATATTAAACATATAGAGTTTGGGTGCAAGAGCCAATTAGTGATTTATTGGATTGGTAATGCACTAAATATATTTACATTAAAAATGGACCTTAATTGGACTGTTACCATTTCAGCATGCTGGAAGATATATTAACTAACACTGTTGCATTTATTTAAAGTAGCAGAGCGCATTAAATATACTTTTGGTTTAGGTTGCTTCTTATTAGAGTTGTTGTAATCTCTGATTCAGCTCTGCTAATTAGTAATTTGTCTGCAGATAATAGAAAAGGTCACCATTAGCCAACTAAAACTGTATATCTGAAAGAGGAAGACGATAGATAAAAAACTTTAAAGTCATTCAACAGCCTAACAAAAAAAAAAACAAAGGGGGACCTTTTGTCCCCCAAAGCTGACCGATCAGCAACTCACCGGATCGCTGGATCAGAGCCCATGCTGCAGCCCTTGCTTTCTTCTGATGGACACCAAGCTCCTCTGTACCCCCAGCAGTCCAAATGTGGGTGCAGGTAATCGGGTGTGGTACCGCCATGTCACCCGCCAATGCTGGTAGATGACAGGGCGGCCCACTTATCAGTTCACCAATAAGTGAATCGGAGAAGCACTGATGACAGGAAAAGATTTGATGGCTGCCATGTGTAGGGGGATCTTTATGCAAGACACAGGGTAAGCTTTAACAATAATCGAGACCCAGAATCCATCACAAGTGGAGAGGTGGAGATGTCCTAACTTTAATAACTCCAACAAAGCCTAAATTGCAACATAAATCTAATCTAAATATTGTATCTTTAAGCCAATGTATTATGTTATTATTATGTATTTATTATTAATTCATTTTATGTATATGTAAAATAATAAGTTACCACATATATTACAGCAAAGCGCCAACATTTATTTTAACATTTTAAAGTAAGGCAAGATTATATATGTTATTCTGATCTTTATGACCCTTTTGGGAAGATCTAGCATGTCTTCCAGTTTGGCCCTTTATAGGATAATTGGTGTCTTCCGGCCCAATATGTGATTATTTTGGGTGATGAGGGGGTTTCCTTGCCAGGAATATTCATCTGGTACCTTTGATACCAATTACCTTTCTGCCAAAAATGAAATTACTGTTAAACCACTGCAGATTGGAGGTGATGTTATGGTGGTGAATATGAGATAGAGCAGACCCTCAGTCAAAAATGGTGTTATAACACAGCTGTTCTGCCTGTAAATTCCTCTTCTCTAACCCCATGTCTCCATACCAGCAATGCCCAGTGAGGTGTATACAACATAAAAAACAAACACTTACCAGGGCTCAGTCCCATGTCAGGAACTGTCTGCTCCTGTCTTGGCTCCCACTTTACTGAGCTGATGCTGTGATAATAAGTGACAGTGTCATAACCCAATTTGAGTGGCCACAGGGCACTGCGGTTTCTGTGGTTGGGCGATGAGACAGACTCATCAAGGCCAGCAACTGGCAGCCAGGCAGAAGCCCCACACATGTCCCTGCTTCTGCCGTAGTAATTTCTTTTTTACCCTCCTTTCTGGTCACTTTTATTTTAGCCAATCATTGAAGAATATGTTGCCCCACCCCCTGCAACAAACCAGTGAGCTTTGGCTCCTTTCAATGATGGGAGCAGAGCTGGATTATTGCAGGAGGTGGGGCCACTGAACCACCAATGCCACACAAAATTAAACAGCATGGCGCCATGCTGAGGGGCAGAATCCTTCACTGGAAAACTAAAGGAAAGTGCTACAAGGGAATGGCAAGCCCCCCGCCCCCCGCACACACACACTGATCTGCCCCTTCCCCCTGCAGAGGCACATACAAACACTCTAACCAATATAAACCCTGTACCCAGCCCACACACATATTATACACACAAGCATTATATACACAAAAATTGATCTTTAACCCCCCCAATAGCTACACCAACCAATATCACCCCCCCCCCCCCACTCACGCAGCACAGACAGGCATACATTTTAATGTTAAAGCATTTAGCAAAATAATGACTATAATTACTAAAATGTGGTATTTTATACAGACTTTTCCACTGTAGTATTTGAAATGACTTAAAACATATTTTCATGTCTGAAACAAAACCTTTTTAATACTCTTGCTATTTACTGTTAGAGCTTTATCAGCATCACAATTAGAATCAAACCAAGAGAAAAGCCAGAGTAGTGGTTTGAGCAGCCAGTGCTGCTTTGAGGAGCTTTGGTGGCATTTTTGCACGCTATCTCCCCGGTAGTTGACATCGTTCTTTTGTAGTTTTTGCAAAGGTTTGGTGTTGCGCATCCTGCTGTAGTTGAAATGGGGGACACTGTAGGAATACAACATTAGTGAATTGGCTTTGTAAAAAAAATATAATGTTTCACAGTAGAAACTAAATAGGCGTCTGCATCTTAATGTCAGTGATGATTTAAAGACATTCAACAGACTAATGAAAAAACAAAAGGGTACCTACCTCTTGTCCCCCACCGCTGATTAGTGTAGGCTTGGGGACCAGGAACTCACCTGATCGCAGGATCCATACCCCCACCACAGCTGCCACATCCCACATTGTCCAGAGACTGACCATGGGAATGGGTTTGATGGCGGATCAGAATCGCATCAATCACAGTCCCAATGCCACGCCCTCTCCACTCATCGCAATAGAGGCAGTAGTCCGAGGCCTGACACATGCCCTTTCCATTGCAGTGAATGGAGAGGGCATGGCCACACCCCATGACCAATAGGGGGTGTTGTCTGGCACAGAAGTTCTGGAGAACGGATTTTGAGGCTCCAGCTAGCGTGGGACCACAGGCTGCAGCAGGGGCTCAGAGCAAGAGATTAAGCGAGTTCCTGATCGCCAGACCTGCACTGATCAGTGGCTCGACACAAATGGTAAGTACCCTTTTGTTTTTTCATTAGCATGTTGAATGTCTTTAAATGTATCGGGGTATTGGTAGCAATAGCTCAAAGCCACTAGACTTGCCATACACTTCTTGAATACACTTTACTAGTCATCCAACTAGCTTTATCAATTCAGAATGATTTGTTAAGAAATGCATATTGCCTGGCACTGGTGCCTCCAATTTTACCACTGCTTGTTGCACAAATGTATATGCAGTACTTCTGTATAATGATAAGCTTCAGCTTCTGTCATTGTTGCATTCAACCAGAATATTGCCTTTTCAGTTTCTCTAAGCCAGATATGAATGAAAGATATATTTGGGAAAAAGTATTTTTTTTGTTTAATTATGCTAAAAATATGTGACCCCTTCCCATCAGGGTCACTTATCTGTTGTCTGGCTTATCAGGCCTAGGGGCTAGTATTCACAGGACTTGGAGTCCAAACAGCCAACCTCCAGTCTTGCAGCATTCCAGCCCCTATGCCTTTTGCCACAGGTCCGGTGCTTTTCCAGGGGTGACCAGGTGGTGCAACTAATTGGGAAGACGCAGGTCGCTTGTTGACCCCCTATACTTTTTGAACTGATATAGAGGCCCTTCGCGTGAAAGTTGTCTCTTGTAACTTTCATGACTACTAAACTGACTTTAGGACCCCTTTACAAGTTTGAAGGGTGTGACAGGTTACCAAATCATCCAGCCTGCTGTGTGCAGCTTTACTCTGCCATAAAATTTAATAGCACCGAATGTTGAACACCAGGGACTATCCTGCTGAATGCACACTGCTTATGTAATATGCTGTTGGAAGTAGGTTCCAAGAAAAAACTTTTTATTACAGTGCTCACTGGCACTGGGATAATTGGCCAGCGGGTCCAACAGGCATAGTCTGGCCAATACCTCAGTGCAACAATCAAAACGTTCAGTGCAACGATTACTAGCACCAATGTAGTACACAGACGGGAATGCGAGCGCTCCGAAGCTGGCACTATAGTCACAAAAATAATGCTAAAAGGCACACATCATAAATTAGGCCTTAAGTAATACATTTAACCACCTGTTTGCACGCTTACATGCGAGAATCAATTGCTGAAAAAAAAGTTGAAAACTGTTGAAGAGCATTTAATTTTTGTTAAACAACATTTAAACAGGCCTGTGAAATATTGGGAGAATATAGTCTGGTCAGATAAGAATAAAACTGAACTCTGGATTCTATAACACACCATGTTTGAAGGTCACTGTATATCACCCACAAAACACCATACCAACAGTGAAGTTTTGAGATGGGAAAATCATGGTGTGGACTATTTTGCAGAAAACAGCATGGTAATGCTTCAAATAGGTGAAGGAAGGAGGAATGCACCAATGTACCAAGACATTACTGATAGGAATATACTGCCATTGCCCAGGATGATTAAAATGAAATGAGGGTGGACATTTCAGCAAGATGATGATCCCAAACACTCAGCCAAGGAAACTCTCAATTGGTTGCAGAGAAGGAAAATATATCTGCTGGAATGCCTAAGCCAATCACCTGATCAATACTTACTTCACCCAATGTACTGTAGGTATAGGTTTGCTGCAAAGGGCATAGCTAAATGCTTTTAGCTGGCTGTTACATTTCATCAGGGTGGAAACCTAGAAGAAGGTTAGTTAATACATAGCATGTCTTAAGGTGTCCTGTTGGATATTTATATTGGGGCATTCTAAATTCCAAGGGAATTTGACAGTGAACTAAAAGACTATTTTAACATTTTAGTTCACTTGAAGAATAGAATAGAACAGAGCAGAATAGAAAAGTACATCTGCACAAGAATTTTTTATTAGCTAGGTACATGCTCACAAGGATACAACATACCATAAAATAAAAACAGGCAATTTCTATATACAGAGGCAAACTAAACAGTCTTGTAGGAACAGAACAAATTTGTACACTTCAAGTGAAAAGTTACTACAGTTCTAAAGAGTCTATGGAGACTTGTCAGTAAATAGAACCATTATTTAGCAGCCGAGTGACCAGAGGGTAACACATGCGTTGGAATCTGATGGTTCTGCATGCTAGGACTGAATCGCTGGCTCAAAGGGAGCAGTTGAAACAGTGAATACCATGAATGCGTGGAGTCCGAGAGCATCTTCTCCACCTTAGCTCTTTTGTAGAGCTCTTAAAGAGATGCTAACGGAGCACCAATGATTTCTCTGCAGTTTTGATTGTACTTTGTAGCCTAAGCTGGTCTTTGTGTTTGCTCTTCTTAGCCAGACAGGAAAGGAGAAGCCCATTATGGACTCTATCAATGCATTGTAAAATAGAACCAGCTATTTTTGGGACAATCCAGTTTGAGTTGTCTCAAAAAGAACAACCTCTGCTGTATTTTTCTTATAGTGAGAGCAATGTTCCTCTCCCAAGTAGGTTGTTGGTAATGGTGACACCTAGAAACTATGTTTCACTTACTTGCTTGACTTCAAGCCTGATTCATTTTTTCGGTTTGAGTATACAAAAATGAGTATTCAACGTATTGATAATTGTCTGACTGGGTTTATGCATTCTTGTATTCGTACGTCTACAGGTTTAGGCTGCACTTGCGCATTATTCTGAGCCCTATTTTTCAGGTCCATAAAAAAAAGAAGTTAACTGTGCCAAATTATGCCCTTTCTGCTTGCAGGATTGCTGGCGACATTGTGATGGAGCCCCTTGATGAGTTCCTGGAAGAGTATGAGCATCTGTAGTGCCATGGCTTGCTCACCTTACCTTCCAAAGTTTAGGCAATTAGACGACAGTGGGTATGCCTAAGTATGCCTATGCAGTCGATGGCACCCATGACATTTGCCATATTCACCATGTTGAAAAAAACAAACTTCACCAGGTTCCTTCAAAAAAATTTGGATGCCGGATGTCCGATCAACAGGTGTTCGAATTGACCTCAAAAAAGGGGCATGCGATTGACCAGATTGGTCGGCTGCCCTCAAATTCTTGCGAAGAGCTCCTTCCTGAGGCTTGGTGCACTGTCTGTTGGCATGTCTTAGTCTTCCAAACAGAAAATTACAAAAACGCGCTAAATTCCCTAATTTGATATTAATTACTGTTAAGAGACAAGGAGAGGTACCTCCTGAACTTGTTATGACAATGCTAAACCTTTTTTTTGTATGGGGTAACACCCAACACACACATTCACATTTTACTCAAAGCATAATTTGCACGCCACTTAGATGTGACTTAAGTTTGATTAATGTTGATCACATGAGGATAAACCCATTTAGAAGTGGGGGCCTGTACCCGCAATTTGCAAACATGTAGATCTATTTTAATGCTTTTTAGTCTACCTTAATGTTTTTACAATGCTTGTCAATTCATGGTTACATATCAGCACATAATTTATTCTTACAACCACAAAATGTAAACAGGAGGGACTGTCACCTACTTCCAACTGGACCTCACACTGATGTTAGGGTCCACCTTAAGAAGACAATAATCCAAAAACAAGGCTAAAATTTAAAATAGGGAGTGATATCCAACTTGGAAAGCTCTTTGCCCTGTGGACATTCCAGCAAGGTTCACAGTCCCCCAGACACCCCAAGGAAAATACATTAGCGGTCACCTCAGAGGAGTCTGAGTACTAAACAGCTTCCTGTGTCATTCACTTAATAGAGTTTTAACACTTACAAATCTTATCATTATAACAACCAAGTTCTGTGGTGCTTTTAAATCACTTTCACCGGGGGCATCCCATAGCAGCCCATGATGTGACAGTGTGCTAGCATTTGTATTTAAAGAGAACCTGCCTATTTAGCTTTTCCTTTTGTAACAAAACCACGTTTTAAAAGTTCAGTAGTGCTTTTAAATCACTTTCACCGGGGGGATCCCATAGAAGCCCATGATGTGATGATGTGTTAGCATTTGTCTTTAAAGTGAACCTCCTATTTAGCTTTACCTTTTCTAACAAAACCATGTGTTAATCTGTAGTGCTTCTAAATCACTTTCACCAGGGGCATCCCATAGCAGCCCATGATGTGACAGTGTGCTAACATTTGTCTTTAAAGAGAACCTGGCAATTTAGCTTTTCCTTTTGTAACAAAACCATGTTTTAAAAGTTCAGTAGTGCTTTTAAATCACTTTCACCGGGGGCATCCCATAGTGGCCCATGATGTGACAGTGTGCTTGCATTTGTCTTTAAAGAGAACCTGCCTATTTAACTTTTCCTTTTGTAACAAAACCATGTGTTAAAAGTTCTGTACTGCTTTGAAATCACTTTCACCAGGGGCATCCCATAGCTGCCCATGATGTGACAGTGTATTCGCCTTTATCTTTTGCTAGAGCACCTGCCTATATCGCTCTTGTTTTTCAAACTAAGCCAGGTTTTAAAACTGCTTATAGTGCATTTACTCTGATCAGGGGCATCCTATTTAAGGCCACCTGACAGTGTCTTTGCCTTTATCTTTTGCTAGAGCGCCTGCCTATATCATTCTTGCTTTTCTACCAAAACCACGTTTTAAATCTGCCTGTAGTGCATTTACTCTGATCAGGGGCATCCCATTTAAGGCCACCTGACAGTGTCTTTGCCTTTATCTTTTGCTAGAGCGCCTGCCTATATCGCTCTTGCTTTTCTACCAAAACCATGCTGTAAAGCTGCCTGTAGTGCAATTAACTCTGACCAGGGGCATCCCATTTAAGGCCATCTTTTTTTTTTTAGAAAACAAAAACCAGGTTTTAAAGTTTGCTGTAGTACTATTAACTAACTTTGAGCATGGGGCATCGGCATTCCATTTCATGCAATCTGGCAGTGTTTGCATTTGGTTTTATCTTCAAGTGCTGTTGGGCTAGTTAGTGTGAAAGGCCAGACACCTGATGCTGTTGTGTAAAAATGGGAGCCTTTTTTTACACCCACTGAGAGGGAGGACAAACTGACCTACTACAGAGACATCCTACGTAGTCAGTTGGCCGATGCCTATCTGCGCCATCATCTATCCTCTCGCAGGTCTGACTCGGGGGGCCCTCTGAGTCTTCAGTCACTAATGAGTAGCTTTCTTCATCCGCATAGTGAGGCAACTCATGAGCAGCAGGTAAACATGGAGCAGGACCTGAACTAGCAGGTGGTGGTATACCTTGACATGACCATGCCAACACACCTTGAGGATCCACTGGACTTCTGGGCAGCCAAACTTGATCTGTGGCCACAACTAGCAGAGTTTGCCGTGGGAAAGCTGTCCTGCTCTGCCAGTAGTGTGCCATCAGAGGGGGTTTAGGGGGGCCATAGTAACCACAAGGAGAACTTGTCTGTCCACGTAAAATGTGTCTAGTCTTTCACAATAACTAGGCCCTGAAGACTTTAACAGGAAAAAATGGTGCAACTCTCAGATGTACGAATATGGTGTGTACTCATAAGGGCAGTTCAATGCTCTTCAGCAGGCTTCAAACAATATTTTGTGCTGGTAGCGAGGGTCCAATAAGGTGAAGAGCCAGAAGTCATCCCGCTGCCGAATGGTGACTATTCGGCGGTCACTACGCAAGCACATGAGCATGCACAATTGCCATTTGTGCAAGTGACCCGCAGGGACTACCTGTCTCCATCTCCACTGCATACCGACATGGTGTGTCTGGGTCCTTTGTCTTGCCTTCCTCACAACCCTCTAGCTCCTCTGGCTGCTCCTGCTCCTCCTCTCCTGTCAGATGACTAGAAAAAATGTCCATTTCATCAAACCTAAACTGTGCTTCACTGTGCTCCACCCCCTCCTCCTCCAGGGTTCATGTGGCCCTGAGATGTAGGTGCCACGTCTTCAGTGCCCTGACCAGCCCTGGTTTCCAACATGTGTTGTAGTACACGAAGCAGTGGAATCACATTGTTCATCCCGTAGTCCTGACGACTGACTAATAAAGTGGCTTCCTCAAAGGGACTGAGCAAATGGCAGGTGTCCCGTATGAGCTGCCACTGGTTTACATTGAAGTTACACAGGGGAGTCCCCCTATCCGCTTGGATCATCAAGAAATCGGTGATGGCTTTTCTCTTTTCGTATAGTCGATCCAACATATGGATGGTGGAATTCCAATGGGTGGAAACATCGCAAATCAGACTATGTTGGGGGATACCGTTCTGACGCTGTAGCTCAAGAGGGGTATGCTTGGCGATGTAGGAGTCGCTGAAGTGCATGCAAAGCTTCCTTCCCATTGTTAGGATGTCTTGCAGATGGGGGGAAGACATCAGAAAACGCTTGACAACTAGATTGAACACGTGTGCCATACAGGGTGCATGGCTTAGGCTTCCTTGTTGCAGCGCAGACAAGATGTTCTCCTGTAAGAAGGGCCGGAGGAATAAAATGTTTATGATCTCAATTATTAATGAATTATTATTAAATCACTAATATTATTGATGTATATAGGTACCTTGGATGAATGTGGAAGCTGTGGATGTTTACCTGCCATTTATTATGATTCTGATCTGGATGTGGCTGATTCAAAGTAAATCACACACATATAACTTATATACATGTCCATATAATGTAAAGGTTATTTCTGTTAATCTGTCAGGGAAGCAATTCATATTCAGATGTAAAGAATGTCTGGGTATGTTTGAGTTCCCTCTCAGTAATTACTTGATGTCCATTTTCAACTTTTTAACTGTAAACATCTGTTTAGGCTGAAGGATTGCATTTCATGATGGCCTCTTTTTGTAACAGGAAGTCTAAGGGGCAGTTGGGTGGAGGAAAAATTAAAGTTTGACCAGAGAATTATATTAAAACAGGGAACGTGGGGGAAGGGTCTTCTTCTCTCTGCTTCCCCTCTGACAATGCAGGAGACATGAAGGGCTGCCATGCAGGCAGTATGGCGGGGGCTGGGCAGAGGACAAAACTTGAGAGATTGCCGCCGTTTTTGTATGGAAATTGCAACTTTACATCATATTTACACCATTCATATTATTACCTTTTTCTGTAATGTAACCGGCTCTATTTTATTTAAATCCACTCATCGATTGTTGGTTTCAGCCCAATACTATCTGCATGGCCCAATAGTCCTTGTTAAAGTTAACACAAGTAACCAACATCTTAAAACTTCGCATTGTCGGTCACCATGGTTCCCATTTGCAGTTTTCATGGAGTAAGCCATGATATGATTTCTTGATTAATGATTTTTAGCAGTTTCTCCCATGTGTGACTCCGTTCGCCAAGGAAAGCCATGTGAAGAACAGCGTGACACTGCCGTGTCCTGCACACATGGTAGGCTGGATGGGCACATAAACTTGTCCGTGCAGTGGAGGCTGCGGAGACAGCGGAGGATGAGGAGATGGAGTCATGCACTGTCACAGGCACAATGGCCTAGGAGCATGGAGGCCACAGTGCTGTGACCTGTCCAATTTGCTGTTGTGGTTGTGCAGGAAACACATTCACCCAGTGGGCCTTAAATGACATGTATTGTCCCTGGCCATAGTTACAGCTACAGACATAGGCGCTGCATTGCACTTTGGTACACACTGACATGCTCAAGGACTAGCCTACCTTCTGTTCAACAAAGTTGTACAGGGCTGGTACTGCCTTCTTCGCAAAGAAATGATAGCTTGGGACTCTCTACCTCGGCTCAGCACAAGCCATCAGTTTTCTGAAAGGAGTCCACCACCTGAAAAGGGAGGGACTGCAGTACCAGCAACTTATACAGAAGCACATTTAGCTTCTGCGCGTTGGATGAGTGGGCGCATACTGTTGTCTGCACATCACTGATGTCCTCCTCAGGTTACTCAACAGTGTCTGCTTCAGAAGCCAGAACGCTTGCAACACCACCTCCCACTCCACTCTCCTCATCACTACTTGCCCGCCTAGTGGAGGAAGTGGCAAGTGTCAGATAATCCTCACTGAATAGTGGAGCTGAACCCAAAGCATAAGATACAACTGACTGGGGGTGTCAGATGTCACTTGTGATGAAGTGGATGACCGTGTTAACCAATCGATGACGGCAGATGGGTTGCTGGTTGAGACACGACCGCTAGCTGATACCGGGAGATCAGGCCTCTCGCTGAGACTCCTGCTGCCCCTCACCCCTAGTCTGCTGCAACCTCTGCTTGATGAATTTAGGCCACTGCCACTCCTCTGTGCCCATCCTTGCACTTCTCTGCCTGACATACTTAGTGCATATATGGAACCTTTCACATTTGCACACAGCAATTTTATATAGCTGCTGATTTTTTCTAGCATATATTTTGTTTATTTTTTGTTCCTTTTAGTAATTTTTTCTATATTTGCACATTAATTATTTTTGTTCTTTTTTTTAAAAAATAAATATAAATAAATATTCCCCCCCAGCGTTTTGTATGTGTTTATGTTTTTTAATGAGTTGTTTATGTTGTTTGTAAATTGTTTTTAAGGAAGACCTAATAAATTTACACAGTTTTATATGTTTTGACCATCTTAGTGGTAAATCCTTGTGTGTGCGGCAGATTTGTAGGGGTTGTGGGACTAGTCTAGGGTCCCTTTGCTAGTAGTGTATTGTGTTCTTTCCCTCCTGCCAGCGCCTTTTTGCATGGCTGTGCACACCCTAACCTTCTTGCTTCATCATATATGAGGGGAGGACAAAACGCTACACTACGCTTAAAACAGGATTTGTAGATAACAGCAGCAGGTGTGTAACTATGTATGGCCTTTCGCTGAGTAGTAACTAGGCCCTGAAGACTTTAACAGGAACAAAGTGGTAAAACTCTTAGATGTGCATATGTGATGTACTGATGAGGGCAGTTCAATGTGCTCCAGTACGCTTGAAAAATATTTTCTTTTCGTACAACAGCAGTAGTTGTGTAACTATGGAGAGACTGACCTGTGTGAAGATGAATCAGGCATGGATCAGCCAAGATTTCCACCCACCAATGGCTGATGCATCAGAGTAGATTGATCATGGTGCCAGACCAACACTTCAGAAATATAGATAGTGCAAAACAGATTTAAGGCACTGCTCTCCAGTTACAGACATTACTCCGCATCAGACCACAAGTAATTATTGAGGAAATGCTTTACGTTAATCTTAATTTTTAAAAATATTCTTAGGATAAGATGTATGTGCCCAAAATTTGTATATGTTCTCTTCATGCTGCTGCCAACTCCTGGGCATGTCTTTCAGGCAATATATGGGCTCCTCATGCTGCTGCCAACTTCAGGGTGTGTTTTTCAGGCAATATATGGGCTCCTTATTCTGCTGCCAACTCCAGGGTGTGTCTTTCAGGCAATATATGTGCTCCTCATGCTGCTGCCTACTCTAGGGTGTGTTTTTCAGGAAATATATGGGCTCCTCATGCTGCTGCCAACTCCAGGGTGTGTTTTTCAGGCAATATATGTGCTCCTTATGCTACTTTCAACTCCAGTGTGTCTTTTGGGCAATATATGGGCTCCCCATACTGCTGCCAACTCCAGGGTGTGTCTTTCAGGCAATATATGGGCTCCTCATGCTGATGCCAACTCCAGGGTGTCTTTAAGGCAATATATGGGCTCCCCATACTGTTGCCAAGTCCAGGGTGTGTCTTTAAGGCAATATATTGGCTCCTCATGCTGATGCCACCTCAAGGCTCTGTAATTGTGCCGCTCTGCGACAGTGACTCTAATAGCAATGCCTCTGATCTGCATGTCATACCTCTTTACAGTATTATTTCACTAACCCAGCACGCATCCTATGCGTATTACAGCAATGCAAAATGTTCTACAACCCTATTGAGGCTCTCGGAAGGCCAGAAATCGCAGTTTTTAATAGCGATTAGGCACGAATAAGTTCAGACTGAAACAAATTTTTCCAGAAAATTCGGTGAACTGGCCGAATCGAATTTTTCATAAATTCGCTCATCTCTTCTAGCTAATCTTCTTGCTCTTTGCCTGCTACTCTAATGTTGCTAGTGTATCAACCTGTGTCTATTGTCCTTTCGTTCTAGAAACCTTAAGATGGGACATACCTTGAATGTCCAGTGCATGGTGGGTCCAGATCTATGGTTCTTCAGCACCTTGGATGACTTCCTAGCTCAAGCCACGATGATTTAAGCCTGCAAAGATCGAGCCTCTATACTTGTTTTGAGAGTGGCGATCTGAGTGGTGGTTGGCTTCTGGGTAAGTGTGTGTATTGTCTGCATTTATATTGTTAAGTAAGTGTTCCCTTTCTGCATCTCTGATGTTAGCATTGCATTTGCAATGTTGAATGTTGTTATCAGCTGGGCCCCATAGTAGGTATTTTGGGTCTTTTTTGTTGCCCATTTATCTCCCTGCCCTCCCTGTGTGCCCATGTCCCTAGTCCCTATTCCCCCTGTTCCTTGCTTAACTCCTTTGTTCTTATAGTGAGCGTTACCTTAGTTTTTCCTGCAAGCTGTCTGTCTAATGCCCATGCAAATCTTGACCTACTTGCAACTGTGGCCCCCTATCTCATCAGCTTTACTTTTGGTCTATACCTCAGCCAGAAGAGACCCTGTGCAACATGACACCACGATGAGCAGGAGTACCTAAAGCTGGTAAGTACCCATGCTATGCAAAGCTTCACCTACGCATGTTTGCTGCTTTACAAGCAGGCAAATGGATGAACAGGTGACAGACTTTCCACTGAATCGTAGGCATACGAACTGCACAAAGCTGCACAGTAATAGCAGAGGCCTGGTTTACTAACACAAACAGGGTTTGGAGGTGTGTCAGTGACTCCAATACACCAGTAATGGTGACCAGGAAAGCTAGGAGTGATTTGGAGATGCCTAGGCACATGCTTGTTTGAAGTAGCGCCATGCACCTACTCAGTGGTGCATATGCCATACTGGCGAGGTAACTCGCCAGCCCAAAGGGCTAGGCCAATACATGCATTGGCCTGCTGCACATGGGGGAGATGTGGGACACAGGTATTTAAATGGGAAGGTTAGTGTGCATGTGGACCTAAACTAGCACTATACATGGACTACAGTAAAGTGACATTCTGATGTTTGAGTTTTCACATTGCACTTTTATGACAAAGTGATATGACCTCAAGCCCAACACCCATGCCAACAGGATGTTGGTATTGGAGGTGGCAGAACATCTTAATGGCCAGGGACCAACTGCTTACACCCACACAAATTTATGCAGTCAGCCCTCAAAAGAAGACAAAAAAAGCGGATTTTTTCAGGTAAGTGGATGCTGCATAGATAAGTTGCCCACTCATGCTGAGCTGTGTGACTAAATTGTGCTTCTCCTTCTAGATTTGGAGTTCTGGCAGAAAATCAAGCCCCCCCGAAAAAGAGGGGTCTGACCAGTGGCACAACAAAGCCACAGTGTGTGGATAAGGTGTCGGCCCCAACCATTGCCAACATCCTCATCCTCCTTTTTTAGGCTCACCACTACCACCACCACTGGAACCAGCTGAGGAGGAGCTGCCCAGGTGTTGGGCTTGGAGTCAGACCCAGCATCAGATAACTCACGACCAGGGCTAATATGCAGCTATGGGACCTCCCGAGGCCAAACCCTCAGACAACTCAGGTGGGTTCAAGAAAAACATGATGGCCCCTCCAAAAGCAAAACCCACATCGCACATGTGCCTAGTCCAAACATCTGTTTTCATATCCTTACAAACCTTGAGAAAGGCATGGCGCAAAGGTGGAGAGTGGCTCCAGAAAATGCCCAACTACAGGGATGCAGTAAGTACTGAGCATTTGGGGGGCATTTGCCAGGGAGAACTGGCACACATGTGTTCAAGCAGATGTTGGCATGCCTTTCTTTGGTCTTTACAGGTGCCATGGAGCAAAGGCGGGGGCAACACCTAGAGGGGCTCTAAAATGCCCACAAAATCGTTTTTTTAAAAAATGTTTTAAATGTTTTAAAGTTTTACAAATTTTAAATATAGATTTTCCCCCTAAAAAAATTACCAAAAAAATAAATAAATAAAGTAGTCCAAGAGGACCAAATTCTTTCCAGACAAAAACTGCCACTTTGAAGGGAAGTATTGCTTTATATAAATAAGATTGTTTAAAGCGAGTTCAGGAGCTTTTGCGAGTTCCAGTTGAGGTTGTATTATAAGTGAGGGGACTTTTCATTAAGGGACTTTATATTGGGACTTCAAGTGTTCAAGTGTCCTTATTCCCTATGTGCTAAAATAAGAAGTTAAAAGTCAAAGTAGCTTTAACTGTGAGCACTAAAATTGTTTTTACTGCTGTTTTGTAACTAGGACAATGGCTAGCAATATTGGAGGTCTACTTCAGTGCACAGTTTGTCATATGTATACACTTCAGGCGCAGCAGTTCCCGGGTGAATACCGCTGTGGAAAATGTGAGCAAATTGCAAACCTGGAAGCTCGAGTTAGAGATCTGGAGGAGCAAAATGCAACACTGAGGAAGACTGACAATATGGAAAAAAGCGTTCTGCTCACTGAGCAGGCAATAAGTGGGGTAGATACAGAGGGTGGAGTAATGGGTCAGGATGAGCAGATAAGTAGCTGGGTAAATGTAGATAGAGGGAGTAGAAAGGGTGCACAGAAAAGGAAGGCCATACCTGTGTCTGCGCACCCTAGCAAAATTGCCAAGTTGGGTAATGATGCAAGAGTGTCAGTCTCAGAAATGGCAGCCCTAGTGGATACTGCTCTCCCTAACAGCCGGGAGCACAGCCCAGCTAGTGAGCGGGTGGTTGGGACTGCAGGTAGGACTAGACAGGACTAGACAGTTAGTGGTCATAGGGGATTCTATTATCAGACGGATTGATAGAATAATTTGTCACCAAGACCGCCTCAACCAAATGATTTGCTGTCTCCCTGGTGCCAGTGTTCGGCATGTGGTGGAAAGGGTGGATAAATTACTGGGAGGGGCTGGGGATGACCCAGCTGTCATGGTCCACGTGGGAACTAATGACAGAATTAATGGGAAATGGAGGATCCTTAAGAATACATTTAAGTAATTAGGCACCAAGTTGAAGGGAAGGACCTCCAAGGTTGTATTTTCTGGAATACTGCCAGTGCTATGCGCTACACATAAAAGACAGCTGGAGGTTAGAGAGTTAAATGCATGGCTCATGTCCTGGTGCAGGGCAGAGGGATTTGGGTTCCTAGAGCACTAGGCCAACTTTTCATTGGGGTACAAACTGAATTCTACAGATAATTTGCACCTGAATGCTGTGCTGGGTAGGAGGATACTAGAGGGGGTGGAGAGTTATTTAAACTAGAGATGAGGGAGGAGGGCAAGAGTGAAAACAAAAGTGAAGACAGGTTACTTAGGGGACAGCATATGATGGTTGGTGGAGAATTAGAAAGGGGAAGGACTGCTATGATGGATAAGGATATCCATGTGTTGCAAAGCAGCAGTGAAAAATTAGGTGGATGCATTACAGCAGAAGCTAATACTATACCTCAATGTGTCAAACTAGATAGGAACATAAAGTGTATGTTCACAAATGCCAGAAGTCTGGCAAGTAAAGTGGGGGAGCTTGAGGCTCTGGTGCTGGCAGAGAATATTGATGTTGTTGGTGTGGCTGAGACATGGCTGGATTCCACACATGACTGGACTGTCAATCTACAAGGTTTTGCTCTTTTTCGGAAAGACAGAGCAAAAAGGAAAGTGGGCGGCGTGTGTCTTTATGTAAAGCAGGAATTCAAAGCATATATTAATGAGGGGATACTTGCAGAATATTGTGAGGATGTAGAATCCTTGTAGGTAGAAGTGGGGGGCGATGTAAACAATTTTAAAATACAGTTTGGTGTAATCTATAGGCCCCCAAATATAACTGAGGAAATAGAGGGTCAACTGCATAAACAGAAGAGGGGCCATCACAGGCTGGTACAGTGGTGGTGATGGGGGGACTTCAACTATTCAGGGATCGACTGGAGACATGGTTCTGCTTCCACTACAAGGGGAAGAGCATTTCTCAGCTTGCTACAAGATAATTATATGAATCAGTTCGTGAAGGCACCTACTAGGGGTGATGCTCTTTGTTGCAATATCAAATAATGATGACCTGATGGGGACAGTAAAAGCCTGTGAAAATCATGGTAACAGTGACCACAATATAATTGCATTTAACATAAACTGTAAGAAAGATTTTCTGTCTGGGAGGGCAAAAACATTAAATTTTAGGAAGGCCAACTTTCCCAGGCTCAGAGCTGCACTCCAGGACATTGACTGGGAGCATCTGTTTAGGAATAAGGATATTGATGCCAAATGGGAGTGCTTTAAATCAATTGTGAGTACCAACGTTGCAAAATGTATTCCTACGGGTAACAAATATAAGCGGCTAAAATTAAACCCCTCATGGCTGACACCTGCGGTTAAAAGGGCAATAAAGAACAAAAAAATGGCATTTAAACTTTACAAGGCTGAACTCTCAGCTGTAACACTTGAAAAGAATAAACTAGTAAATAAAATGTGTAAGAAAGAAATAAGGTTCGCAAAAGCAAAAAATTAAAGAGATGTGGCCAAATAAAGCAAAACAAAGCCTAAACGATTTTTTAAATATATTAATTCGAAGAAAACTAAATCAGAATAGGTAGGTGCCCTAATTAATGATAATGGGGAAATAGTCACTGGGGATGAAGATAAGGCGGAGCTGTTAAATGGATTCTTTAGCTCTGTGTACACAAGAGAAGAGCAAGGAGCCAACACAGGAGATGCCACTGATAGCAATAGCCCAAGTATAATAATTAACAAGCTAAACATGGATATCATCCAAGAAAAACTAAATAATTAAAATGTGAATAAGACTGAAGGACCAGATGGACTTCACCCAAGAGTTCTCAAAGAACTCAGTTCCGTTATCTCATCACCCCTGTTGTTGATCTTTAAAGACTCACTAGCAACTGGTATAGTGCCAAGGGACTGGCGCAAGGCAAATGTGGTCCCCCTTTTTAAAAAAGGCTCTAGGTCTTCTCCGGGCAATGACAGACCTGTTAGCTTAACATCCATTGTGGGGAAAAATGCTTGAGGGGCTATTAGGGGACTACATACGCGAATATGTAACTATCCATAATATTATAAGTGACCACCAACACTGTGGATATATTTTTTCTGGATCTTGCAAAAGCATTTGACACTGTCCCCCATAGATGCTTATTAGGTAAATTGAGATCTTCAGGATTAGAAAACACAGTTTGTAACTGGATTGAAAACTGGCTGAAGGATCGAGTTGTGGTTAATGATACCTACTCTGAATGGTTACCAGTTGTAAGCGGTGTACCCCAGGGTTCAGTTCTGGGCCCACTATTTTTCAACTTGTTTATAAATGTCATAGAAGATGGAATTAAAAGCACTGTCTCTATTTTTGCAGATGACACAAAGATATGTAGCACAGTGCAGTATATTGAAGATGTTCACAAGTTTCTGGCTGACTTATACACATTGAGTGTCTGGGCATCCACTTGGCAAATGAAGTTCAATGTGGAAAAATGTAAAGTCATGCACTTGGGGTCTCACAACCCGAAGGCCACATATGTCCTCGGGGGAGTAAAACTGAGTCACTTGTTGAGAAGGATCTGGGGGTACTGGTAGATCACAGACTAACAGCATGCAATGCCAAGCAGCTGCTTCCAAGCCAACCAAGATACTATCATGCATTAAAAGAAGCATGGAATCACGAGATAGAGATGCAATTTTGCCTCTTTACAAGGCACTGGTGCGCCCTCACTTGGAATATGCTGTCCAGTTCTGGGCACCCATTCATGGAAAGGACGCTCTGTCTATGGAAAGGGTGAAGAGAAGAGCCACCAAACGAATAAAGGGAATGAAAGATCTTAGTTATGAGGAAAGATTATGAGAATTAAATCTGTTTAGTCTTGAGAGGAGACAATTGAGGGGGGACATGATTAACTTGTATAAATATATAAATGGCCCATAAGAAACATATGGGGGAACACTACTTCATGTAAAATCCTCTCTAAGGACAAGGGGTCACTGCCTAGGATTGGAAAAATAAATTTTCTAGTCTAGTCTAGTCCCACTTCATCAGGATGCTATGTTTCTGATGAAGTGGGACTAGACTGTCCCACGCAACGCGTCGGTGCGGTGGTTTGCCTCTATGTGGACCTGGTCCTCTAAAAACATGGCGATATAAGATTTACTTTACTTTGCCCTAATTGTTTGCATTTTGGTGTCATATGGATTAATCCATGTTTACTTCTATTTGCACCATAAGGGATTATTCCTAAAGCACTGTGCACTTTATACATATGTATGTGTTTAATTTATTTGCATTAGGTAGATTTATGTAACACTTATTAGCACTTATAGCCTTTTTTAAACACTTATAGTGTTATAGCACCTTAGCACTTTCATTAGTGGGGAGCTCATTCATGGATTATATAGTGTTTTTTATACGTAAGTTATTCTTAGGGCATATTGCAATATTTACAATTATTATTATTATTATAGTCACACGGGTCCATCCATTTGCAGGCAGTGTCTGTTTTTTAATTAGTCTCTTGTATGTTGTCTTGTATATATGTGTACTGCTTTTCAATACATTATTAAAGGTATATAGAGATTTTTTACATATTTTTGGTTGTGCGGCTTTACTTTGGGACAAAATTGAGCTGATCTGGCGGCTCACTGTGTTACTGTTAACTATGTAACTATGTAAAAATATTTGACAAAAAAAACTAAATATTTTCCCCCAAAAATATGCAGTGTGGTGTGCTTTTTAATCCAAACATACTTAAGGCAGGGTGCAGAAGGATAACCTGGGATAAGGGAAGGTGGCAGAAAAAACTATGAGGAAGCAGGTAAGAACAAGGAAGAAGGTGAGTGATAGTATGGGGAGGCAGACAACATAGGATGCCCCTCAAGGAACCAGCAGGGAGAAGATAAGTCATGCTACAGGGAAGCAGACTACATAGCAGGGGTACTCAACCACTTTTTGTATAGGTCCATTAACATGCATCCCATGAGAGGTGAAGGTCCGGACGGGGGGCTGTCGTGGGGGTGGATAGTTATAGTGCAGTGTAGTACTTCATATGACAATGCTAGGTATGCTAGGTGCCAGGGAGACTAAGCACTACATCGCTTATCAAGGGGCAGCTGATCAGGGGGCAGCTCTGAGCATAGCAACACATAAGCAACTGAGTGCAGGGCTACATGGAAGGGGTCCGCATTCGGACCCCGGTCCGCCAGTTGAGTACCGCTGCTACATAGGATGCCCCTCAAGGAAATATGAGAAACAGTAAGAAGTTGAGTGACAGTAAGAAGGTAAGTCACGCTGCAGGGATGCACCGAGAATTCAAAGACTCTGCGCAACATAGGGCTGAAAACAGGTACAAACTCAGGTTCTGGTTCGTTCACAGGCCAAAATTACTCAGCTAAATCGAAAGCTTATGCAAAGCACTTACCATCACGTACGCCTGGCCGAGAAAATCTCGGGACGCGGCTGAGAATAATGCGAGCGTTTGCAACACGGTTTCCGAGTTGACTTCCACAAAAAGACGAGCAATAATGGTGAGGCTTAGAATCAGGTTTTCTTCTCCAAAGATATGAGTTTCAGAAACCTCAGGTGGGCTGCGTCTGAAATGGTTCACCATCTCTATCTCATCTTGTTAGGCTGATTCAACATTGTCCCTAATGAGGCTAATCACCGTTGTATCGGCCGCAACTATGATTTTTACAGAATTCCCAGAGAAGTGACAGTCATTGGTATAGATGGTTAAATAAATGTAGCCAGCTCACCAACCTTATATCCGCACGGACAGGGGAGATCCTGAACTCATACTCCTCCAATATTGTAAAGTCCAAAACTGAATAGGTTTGTCCAGCGTTGGTATAGATGGAAAAGGGGAAAGGAGATAGGACTCAGTCTGGAGGAGCACCAGTGTTTATGGTCCTTGGACCCGTCGGAAAGGGACCCAGCCTCACGTGTTCTGTCTAATAGGAAGTTTTTTTTCCACCTGAAGATATTTTATGTTATTTCCAGTTGCTTCATTTTCTCAACCAGAATGTTTGGCTGAATAGTGTTAAATGCTGAAAAAAAGTTGTCAAACAGGATACCTGCATAGAACTTGGTGTTAGTCCAAGTGCTCTAAGATGTAGTGCGAGGCCATGTTTTCTGCATCCTCAGATGATCTGGTCATCCTGTACGCGAATTGTAGCAGATCCATCTTGCTGCCAGAAGTGCCTTTCAGGAAGGATAGTATGAGCCTTTCTAAAGATTTCATAACAACTGAAGTTAAAGCCAGAGGCCTATAGTCAATCCGGTCAGAAACTGTAGGTAAAGGTACTTCACCAGTCCAATTTTAATGTGCCCCCACACCACAGCCATCACAATTTTGCTACTTACCCGGTCAATTCTTATGCTCCACGTAATCAGCAGTGGGTTATAGACTTTGCCCTGTATATATGGGGAGGGCTTTTGGTTGGGAAAGCAAAGAATCGGCAGATCTGGCTTCTACAACTGTTGGAATGTGGTGGTTTAAATGGAAGGGAATCCTAAATAGGGAAGCAAAGGCGAGAAGAACAGATCTTTGGTCTGTTTTAGGTACTTTTCAAGATGTTCATCCTTAGAACATGGTTTGGTGTGGGTGAAGTTCTTTGCGATAACAGTAAAATACATTTATTTTAAAATTAGCTTCCATTACTACTACTACTATATTGTAGTCATGCTCATTAAAATAAAACTTACCTGCTGCAGTATGTATTGAGATACATTCTGTCTCATTTCCCTTGCAATTAATCTGGTAGTCTGGTGTGCAGGTCGGGCTGAAGCATGAAGGACACACCAATCCGTTAGGCACTAGATTAGTTACAAGCACTACAATAAAGAAGATACATAAGATCATCTAAATAAAGCATCACCAATTATAGCTTGTCTTAATGTAGTAACTATAAATAATGTTCAAACTGGGTTAATGGACTTTTCAGTGATTATCTTGAAAATTCTACTCAGGTTTTATGATACTGGATGGAAAAATATATGATAGAGAGTGAGTGAAAAAAGTGAATAATTCAGTAGCATTATGTGGTGAGAGGGAGATACAAAATGGCTGTTCGGCTCCATCTTCAGCATACAAAATGGCAATTCAGTGCCATTTTAGCATGCAAGATGGTGAGTCAGTGTCATTTTAGATTGAAGTGACACATGAGTAGTTCAGTTTTCTAAAGAATACACAAAAAAATATTGCTGCTGGGCTTTGAGTTTGCTTTGCTTGTGTTTACAATGATTTCTGTTTTACTACACAGCTTTTTGTTATGCTGCTGCTATGTGGTTATTTTGCCTTGAAGGTTTGTCCCTCCCAACTGTCTTATCCCCAAAATGGACAGCCATTTTAACTGGATTGCACAGTTGTACAAGCACGCTTGTGTATGAGCAAAGTATACCATTCAATATACTGCATATTTGCAAGATCTAACGGTAAGTATTAAACAAATCTTTCTAAGTGATATTTAGGTTGAGTGCATACTGTCTAGAGAGACTTTTCTACAGTTACAGATTAGGCATACAGACATGTTGCCAGCTAAAGTTGATCCACAATAAACCGCTTGTTTGCAATCTATCATTGCCATGACCTGGATGAACCTGGATAATTTTCTGACATGCTAATATATATATATATATATATATATATATATATATATTAATTTTTATTCTGTTGGAATATACTTGCCTACAGGTTCAGCAGGGGTGCAGTTATGTGCTTTACAACAGCCAGTGTTTGTATATAAATTCGTCAATTGGGTACTCAAGGTCTGTGGCTTATTACAGCTTGATGATGTCCCACATCCCCTCGTCACTGAATGAACGGTTTTCAGTCCATTGGCTGCATGATTGGCTGATTTTATTATGAGAAAAAAAGATTAAATAAATGCATTCGCTTATATATGTCCAATATTAATGATCATCATCATATTCATTCATTTTTCATTACAGACATTGCTCCCACCATCACCCTTCATCATCTATCATCAATGGGGCAATTCATTTGGAAATGCTCTTTCTCAAAATCTTCTCCAGTTCAAGATGTAAAAACAAAACCTAACCAGCATACAGGATATTTTGAAGTCCCCTGCACATCACTGAACTAAACAATAGAGGAGTTCTCTAGGTGAGGTTCATAATTTTCTTAGTTTGGCAGGAATTATGTTAAAGTGAGACAACAGTCAAACTGTCCACATGGACCCTCATGGCCACCCACTCTCTGGCATGTATTAGGCCTCTTAAGAAGCCCTGTACATTTTTATTTATATATTATTGTTTATTTATATAGCGCCATCATCTTCCGTAGCGCTTTACAAAGTAGTAGTTACAGACAGGGTAGAAACATACGGTACATATAATATATCCAATGCAGGTTTACAGATTTGACAATAGATATTCTGAGTACAAGATACAATAGGAAAGAGAGTCCTGCCCTTGCAAGCTTACAGTCTAAAGGAAGAGGGGTGAAGACGAGGGGGAAAGATCAGAAATAGTCAGTACTGAGCTTTGTGGCATGTGCCCTTTTGAAAACTGGTTAAACCAGATTAATTGCTTGTCTGTATAAGTGAGTTTTGAGGGCACCTTTGAAGGTTTTGAGAGTTGTGGAGTGGCAGATTGGGTGGGGGAGGGCATTCCAGAAGACTGGAGTTGCACGTGAGAAGTCTTGGAGGCGGGCATGAGAGATGGTCACCAGGGTGGAGGACAGGAGAAGGTCAGCAGCAGAGCGAAGACTGCGTCTAGGTTGATATTGTTGGATTAGAGATGAGATGTAGGGAGGGGCCTGGTTGAAGAGAGCTTTGCATGCGAGAGTTAGAGATTCGCTGTGGGACTGGCAGCCAGTGTAGGGATTGGCAGAGAGGCGCAAAACTGGAGGAGCGAGAGGAGAGATGGATGAGGCGAGCAGCAGAGTTCAGGATAGATTGGAGGTGTGCCAGTCTGCTAGTTGGTAAGCCAAAAAGAACGATGTTGCAGTAATCCAGTCGGGATATAACCATGGAATGCACTAGCATTTCAGTGGTGTCAGGTGAGAGGAAGGGACGGATGCGTGAGATGTTTTTAAGTTGGAGGCGACAGGAGGTGGCCAGGGAGCGAATATGTGGTTTGAATGAGAGTGCAGAGTCCAGAATGACTCCCAGGCACCGAGCTTGGGGAGTTGCTGTTATTGTGTAATTGTTGACAGAAATAGATGTGTTAGAGAGGGGAGGGGAGTTAGATGGTGGGAAATCGTGTCCATGTTTAGCTTGAGGTAGCGAGATGACATGAATGAAGAAATAACTGCAAGGCAGATGGGGAGTCCAGATAGGAGAGAGGAGAGATTGGGGCCTGAGAGATATATCTGAGTGTCATCCGCATAGAAGTGGTATTGGAAGCCTAGTGAAGTTATAAGTTTGCCAAGGCCATAGGTGTAGACTGTGAAAAGTAGGGGGCCTAGGACAGAACCTTGCAGCACACCAACAGAAAGGGAACGTGAGGATGAGACTGTGTTCAAATAGGATACACTGAATGATCTGTCAGAGAGGTAAGAGGTGAGCCAAGAGAGTGCAAGAGCTTGAACGCCAAGAGAGGAGAGGATATTAAGAAGCAGAGAGTGGTTGACAGTGTCAAAGGCTGAGGAGAGGTCAAGAAGGATGAGGATGGAGTAGTGACCTTTGTTTTTGGCAGTGAGCAGATCATTGGTGACTTTGGTGAGGGCAGTTTCAGTGGAGTGGTTACGGCGGAATCCTGATTGTAAGGGGTCAAGTAAGTTGTTAGTGGATAAGTATTGTGCCAGTTCTGAGTGGACATGTTGTTCAAGAAGTTTGGAGGAGAAAGGGAGTAGTGAGATAGGGCGGTAGCTGGAGAGGGCAGAGGGGTTTCTTGATTATCGGAGTAATAACTGCATGTTTGTAGGAGGAAGGAAAGGTGCCAGTGGAGAGGGAAAGGTTGAATATAGAGGTTAAGGCTGGAGTGAGGGATGGAGACAGTTGAGGAATAAGGTGGGATGGAATAGGATCGAGGGAGCAGGTAGTCAGGTGGGCCCTAGAAATGAGAGAGGTTAGTCCAAGCTCACTTATTGGAGTGAAGAAGGTAAGAGAGTAGGCAGGGCGAATGTTTGAAATGGTGAGGGATTCTGAGGGGCAAAGCCAAGTCGAATGTTGGTGTAAATGAACATTTCCACTTATTCCTCCCACTCTTTGTGACCCAGGGATTGCTAATATTCGGGGAGTGATTAGAGAAAGTAGCTTTTTAGGATCCACATTTTAATCAGACTTCAATGAGGATGGGAGGAGCTCAACAGAAAAAATATCTGGGCTTTTAGTTGTGTATGTTGCCTACTCACCTCTGCACCACCTTGTCTCCTTATGATGGGCACTGGAAGCTGCAGGACACGGACACATCAAGCCCCAGCCTGTCTCAGATTACATAACAGTTCCCAAGCTCAATGAGACCCAGCAGAGGAAGAGGTGAGTGTGGCTTAATAAGGGACCAAAAGCAGTGAGAGAGGGACCTTAATAGATCTATTATCTTACCTGGGAAAAGACTTTATAATCTAAATGGTCTTTATTTTTTATTATTGATGCAAGAACGTTGCATTTAAAACTATAATACAATCACTCAATATAATAATTTATGGAGCACAAAGTTCCCCAAATTTAGAAAAACCAGGACTGTGAGCATGTTTAGAGGCAGGGAGGATCCTCCTGAGTTACTGCTCTGGTGGAAATAATCGATCCCACTTTCAGGTTGGTCAGTACTGAAATGAAGCACCTACTTGTGGTTTCAGTGTAAATTGAAGTGCAAACATCCTCAGAGGTGGGGCATGTGATCGCAGGTCCTGTGCAAAGGGTTTTGGAGTTACTGTGACATCTGATGCAGGTAAGGAAGGAACCTGGGAAAAGTAATGATAATCTGTTGTTAGACATGGTATCAGCTATGAGCAAATATTAATATACTGCGCTAACTTTTGAGCTGTTTTGGTTGGAAACTCTAATTAAAACATTATGGTAAACAATGATTTTCCTCAACATATCAAGTCTATATTTATGTATACTTTTGACCCACTGCCCCCCCTCCAAAAACTCTGGGGAAGCCTAAATGGCCCACTTTGCCGATATAAGCATGTGACTGGGGACAGAACTACACATATTTACACATATGTTTAGCATACAATGCTGTGGATTATTGTTCCCCATACCATAAATACCCATACCATGTCCATAAAAATGCCAAATCTCCTCCACATTCACCGCCCATTTCTAGTCAGTTTAAGCTGTCACATTTTGAGGCTCTGTTAATGTTAGAATTAAGCAAAGAGAAAAACAAGAGTAGTTGTTTGAGCAACCATTGTAGGCTGTTGTTGGCTGCCCACCTGGGCTTGTGGCTGGACCCACAGTGTTTCTTTGAGGAGCTTTAGTGGCATTTTTGCATGCTATAGAAATTCTGATCTCCCCAGTAGCAGAGGTTGATGAAGTTCCATTGTAGTTTGTGCAAAGGTTTGGTGTTGCACATCCTTCCATAGCCACAACTGGTTTGGGAGGTACTGTGGGGATACAATGTTAAATAGGTCAGTCTAAAATCGGCATCGGATTGCCTTCATCCAAGTTTTTTAAGTCAAGAATATATACTTAATTATTTCGGGTTTATGTTGTCAGAAGCCAATAACCATGAATAAAAAATAATAAACCTAAATAGCTGTGACCTTTATTGTGGAATGACCAAAAAAAACAATAAACAAAATTGAAATATAATTAGTCAAGAAAAGTCAAAAAAGTGTCTTTCAAAAAATGTTTAAATGTTTTAAAGTTTTAAAAATTTACATATAGATTATCCCCCCAAAGAATTTACCAATAAATTAAGCAGTCCAAGTGGAACAAATCTAATATTTGACAAAAATGAAAGCTGACATTTTCCCCCAAAAATATGCAGTGTGAGGTGCTTTTAATTCAAACATGCTTAAAGCAGGGTGCAGAAGGTTAACCTGCGGTGGCGGAAAGTGGCGGAAAAAACTACATGTAAGCAGGTAAGAACAAAGAAGAAGGTGAGTGAAAGTGCGGGGATCCAGACGACATAGGATGCCCCTCAAGGAACCAGCAGGGAGAAGGTAAGTTACACTACAGGGATGCAGACTACATGGGATGCCCTTCAAGGAGCCAACTGGGAGAAGGTAAGTCACACTACAGGGATGCAGACTACAAGGGATGCCTCTCAAGGAACCAATTGAAAGAAGGTAAGTCAAACTGCAGGGATTCACACAACCATGGGATGCCCCCAAGGTGGGCTGCAGCGAGAGTTAAAAAAAATAAACCCATATGTGTATGCTGGCATGCCAGCGAGATGGCCACAGTGAACAGAGAAAAGTCTCTGCAACAACATAAGGCTGGAAACAAGTACAAACTCGGCTTCCAAAGGTTAGTACACAGGCCAAAACCCGAATTGCTCAGCTAAATCGAAAGCTTATGCAAATCACTTACCATCACGTACGCCTGGCCGAGAAAATCTAGGGACATGGCTGAAAATAATACGAGCGTTTGCAACTTCACAGATCCAAGTTGGCTTCCACAAAAAAGACGAGCAAGCACGGTGAGGCTTAGAATCAGGTTTTCTTCTCCAAAGATGTAAATTTCAGAAGCCTCAGATGGGCTGCGTCTGAAATGGACCATCATCTCCACAGTTTTAAATAGATGAATCACCAGGTCCCCCTCTTTACACTGCCTAGTTGCTCTATCTAATATTGTTAGGCTGATTCAACATTGTTTTTAATGAGGTTGATCACCATTGTATCATCCACAGAATTCCCAGAGAAGTGACAGTCATTGGTATAGATGGAAAAGGGGAAAGGAGGTAGGACTCAGTCTTGAGAAGTGTTTATTGTCCTTGGACCCGTCAGAAATGGACCCAGACTCACATGTTCTGTCTAATAAGAAGTTTTTATTCCACCTGAAGATGATTGATGTTATTTCCAGTTGCTTCATTTTCTCAAGAATTTTCTCAGAATGTCTGGCTGAATAGTGTTAAATGCTTAACAAAAGTTGTCAAACAGGTTACTTGCATAGAACTTGGTGTTGGGCCAAGTGCTCTAAGATGTAGTGCGAGGCCATGTTTTCTGCATCCTCAGATGATCTGGTCATCCTGTACGCGAATTGTAGCAGATCCATCTTGCTGCCTAAAGTGCCTTTCAGGTAGTATAGTATGAGCCTTTCTAAAGATTTCATAACAACTGAAGTTAAAGCCAGAGGCCTATAGTCAATCAGGTCAGAAGCTGTAGGAAAAGGTACTTTCTAGTCCAATTTTCATGTGCCCCCCCACACTACAGCCATCACAATTTTGGATGCCTGCCCACAAGACTTTCAATACAAAGCTCAAAGATCAAGAATTGCTACTTACCCGGTCAACTCTTATGCTCCACGCAATCAGCAGCGGGCTAAAGACTTTGCCTGGTAGACAGGGGAGCGTTTTTTTGGTCGGGAAAGAAAAGAATCGGCAGTTCTGGCTTCTACAATTGTTGGAATGTGGTGGTTTAAATGGAAGGGAATCCTGAATATGGAAGCACAGGCCAGAAGAACAGATCATTGGTCCGTTTTAGGTACTTTTCAAGATGTTCATTCTTAGAACATGGTTTGGTGTGGGTGAAGTGCCATTACTACTACTACTACTATATTGTAGCCATGCTCATGAAATAAAACTTACCTGCTGCAGTATGCATTGAGTACGAGGTACATTTTGTCTCATTGCCATTGCATTGAATCTGGGAGTCTGGTGTGCAGGTTAAGGCAGTTAGGCTGAAGCATGAAGGACACACCAGTCCATTAGGTACTAGATTAGTTACTGCCACTACAATAAAGAAGATACATAAGGTCATCTAAATAAAGCATCATATAGCTTGTCTTAAAATGTTCAAACAGGGTTAATGGATTTATCAGTGATTATCTTGAAAATGTTCTACTCAGGTTTTATGATACTGGCTTGAAAAATATAAGATAGTGAAAAAATATAGAGAGTGAAAAAAGCTAATTATTCAATAGCATTATGTGGTGAAAAAGGCAAGGGATATACAAAATCTTCAGCTTACAAAATGGCAATTCAGTGCCATTTGAGCATGCAAGATGGTGAGTCAGTGTCATATTAGATTGAAGTGACACATGAGTAGTTCAGTTTGCTAAAGAATACACAAACAATTATTGCTGCTGGGCTTTGAGTTTGCTTTGCTTGTGTTTACAATGATTTCTGTTTTACTATACAGCTTTTTGTTATGCTGCTGCTATGTGGTTATTTTGCCTTGAAGGTTTGTCCCTCCCAACTGTCTTACCCCCAAAATAGACAGCCATTTTAACTGGATTACACAGTTGAGCAAAATATACCATTCAATATACTGCATATTTGCAAGATCTAACTGTAAATATAAAACAGATCTTTCTAAGTGCTATTTTGGTTGAGGGCACACTGTCTAGAGAGATATTCTGTTGGAATATACTTGCCTACAGGTTGGTCAGGGATGCATTTATGTGCTTTACAAGTGTTTACATAGACACTTATAAATTGGTCACTCAAGGTCTGTGGCTCATTACAGCTTGATGACGTCCCACATCCCCCCGTCACTGAATAGTCTTCGAAATGCTCTTCTTCGAAATATTCTCCAGTTCAAGATGTAAAAACCTAACCAACATACAGGATATTTTGGAGTCCCCTGCACCTCACCGAACTTAGCAGTAGAGGGGTTCTCTAGGTGAGGTTCACAATTTTCTTAGTTTGGCAGGAGTTATGTTAAAGTAAGACAACAGTCAAACTGTCCACATGGACCCTCATGGCCACCCACTCTCTGGCATGCAAAATCAGAATGGTCATTTGTATTAAGCCTCCTAAGAAGCCCTGTAAGTGAACATTTCCACTCATTCCACTCACACTTTGTGACACAGGGCTTTGTTGGGCAGATGGGCACCTGCCTGACAAACCCTATTGCTGGGGAGTGAATAGAGAAAGTGGCTTTTTGGGATCCACATTTTAATCAGAGTTCAATGGGGATGGGCTCAACAGCAGGTACATTCAGTCTCATTTCCATTGCACTTAAACTGTGTGTCTGGTGTACAATTTGAGGAGTTAGTTTGAAACATGAAGGACATATCAGTCCATTATGCACTAGATTGGTGACTGGTACTACAATAGAAACGGTACATAAGAACAATAAAATAAGAACATGTCAGCTGAACACACACACACACACACACACACACACACACACACACACACACACACACCATTCAAACAGGGTAACTTTCACACTGCAAAAATTCTGCAAAAATGCTGCTTGCAGGGCCTTTGCGGGTGAGTAAAATCTTGATTTTGGATACCCCAGGAAAAAAGCTGTATATTTGTCTCCTTATGATGATGATGTTGGTTCCCTTCTGACTGTAGTTATTTGAAATGAAAAGGACTACATAGAGTGATTACATGTGTTTTTGATTACTTTGTTTTACAATGTTTTATAATATGTGCTAGAGTTAATGCTTAAATTACGATCTTATGAAATCTGATCATGTGAAGAAAAATAATCTGTAATAATTTTAATATTGGTTTTAAACATTTTTTTAATAAATATGAATCTTGATTAGTATTTTAAGAGGCATTCTTGCTGAAGCGCCAGCACAAAAAAACCTTTTATAAGGTTTCACCATTTGTAATAGGCACAAAAGGGCCTCCAAGGAAGGGCACAGCTAAGAAATATATTTAAATACAATTTTATTGATCATGAACCATAAGATTAAAAATACATACAAGACACCTATTACCATCCCACAGGCTCCAGTTGGGAATCACCAGACAAGAGTCTGAATTTACAGGCTGATTTATTACTAACACCAGGTAGCGACAGATGAGTGTCTGTAGCGAGGATTTCAGAGCGACCGCTAGTAGTCGCTGTGCTAGGCCATGGTTAGTTGTTTCAGAGCCCCTTGGTCACTGGCCGGCATTGATGAATATGTTGCGTGAGTCGCAGTACTACGCTGTATGGGAGCGAACGGTAGCGCCAGCTCAGTGCGTCTGACTCACACCACATTCATCAAAAGAAAAGCCTTACACGGTTCCGACGCTCAAAATCGGGTTGTTGTAGCCCATAGCGCCAGAAGCTGTGTGATTAAAGTCTATTTTTGAACATATATCCACCAGTAACAAAGCGTAAACATATGGAATTACATTGTTATTACATTGTAACATGAACAATTTAATACCAGACATGTAAGGACAATTCTGTATAAAAAATATAAAAAATATAAAAAGTTTTCAAAAAGGTAATTTTCTAGGCCAGGATACATATCAGAAAGATTTGAAATTTGAGTAGCGACAGGTAATACGTGGCGCTCTGCAAGGCTGAATGCCGGCGCTCTACGCTGAGCCTGGGATAATGATGAATTGTACGCTACATGGCGGTGTTCCAGTCGCTCACCAGATTCAGCTTCATAAATGTGGAATTGCGTGCCGTGTCTGGCGTTCACCTGCCGCTACCTGCCGCTTACAAGGCACTACCTGCTGCTATCCCTTCATAAATAAGGCCCTTAGTCTATAAGGGGTTCAGTGTTAACTTTAAATCTATGCGCATGCTCAATAAATACATTTACACAGCTCCTAGGCTCTTATCTCCTCATTGGAAACCACAACTGAACATACATGATACAACATTAATAACATTAAAAATCAATTAATAAATAACCAAAGTGCAAGTGCAAGTGCTAAGTAGTCAATTAATCTCTAAAGCAAAAAAATTAGCCTTTACCTGGCCCACAAGTTAACATATGTGAACAAAGTAATATTCCTCTTAAAGTGCAAAACATTATTGTGCCAAACTACTCCTAAATATATCTCAGCTACTGTATTCAACAGCCTGGGAGCCAGGGCACGAGCAAGAAAGCACATTAAGGCATATGATAAGGTTAAATAAGCATCAAATAAACATCAAAATTAATAAATATTCTGTCCCTTATAGAAGTCCTTAATATAGCTGGGGAAAGGTGCGCACAAGACAGGCCCTCATGGGTTCCACTGCTTTACCAGCTTCTCCAGAGGTTACATTCCTATTACATTACTCCCTCCTTTATACAGACAGTCCAATGGTGCTGGCACTGGCAGTCCAATGGCGCTGGTGTAATATTACTGTTCACATATATTAACTTGTGGACCAGGTAAAGGCTCATTACTTGCTTTAGAGATGAATTGACTACTTAGCACTTGCACCTGCACTTTGGTTATTTATTAATTGATTTTTAATGTTATTGATGTTGTATCATGTATGGTCAGATGTGGCTTCCAATGACGAGATAAGAGCCTAGGAGCTGTATAAATTTATTTACTGAGCATGCGCGTAGATTTAAAGTCAACGCTGAACCCCTTATAGACTAAGGTGTGGTGTTTTAAATTGTATCTTGTATGTATTTTTAATCTTATGGTTCGTGATCAATAAAATTGTATTTAAATATTAATTAATTGCAACTAATAGATACATGGATGCTTTCATTGGGGAATGCCAGCAATGTATTTGAGCCTGGAGAATATTCAGTCATGCAATAATATATATTATCATTTTACATTCTGTCGTGCGATACTTGCCTACAGGTTTGACAGGGTTGCAGTTATCTGCTTTACAACAGCTGGTGCCTATATAGACACTCATAAACTGGTTACTCAAAGTTTTTGGCTCATCACAGCTTGATGATGTCCCACATCCTCTTGTCAATGAATAGGTTGTCAGTCTATATGCTGAAAGTAAACATAGAGTTTACTGGAAGGAAATATCAAAACAGATGAAATAACAATTGTTCACATTTAGAGATGAGTGAACCTGTTCGCTAGAACTGGAATTCACCCTGAAGCCGAGCTATCAGAAGCCCAGATGGGGCACTGGATTCTGTGAGGACCAGCGCAGGACAGTGTCCTGGCGTGGTAGCCGGGATCTCCTTGAGTAACTGATGCTGCGGTAATCTTTGCTAGGTGGTGCAGTGGGGGGGGGTCCAGCCAGGGGTTTGGGATCTTGGCACTGGTGGGTGCACAACCTATTGTCAAGGTTAAAGGACTCCAAAATTGAATGAGGCTCTCATAAAGGATTCAGTAATTGATCAAAACTAAATTAAAACGTTTTTATTATGAATGGGGGAACAAAAGTGAACCCCTCTTAGCCAGAGCTCTGAAGGAGCAACAGTCTCTTGACTTAATTACCACAATAGCTGGCGGGAAGTGGCAGAAGCCTTATAAGTCAGAGGACATTGCAAAGGTCTTCAGGGACTACTACCATTCCTTCTTCAATATTCACCCTCAGGGCACCTGGGAGCCACAAGAGCTAAAGGTTTGGATAAGACAATATATAGAGGAATCAAATATGTCTGATCATATCGAATGGAGCTTTGCTTTTGAGGTTTTGAGAAACATAGACCTTAAACCGGACCTTCACCATGATTTATTGAAAAGCCCAAACCCTTAAAAAACGATTCCGCAGCATAAAAAATTAATATATTTAAAGTTTTTAGTCACTTACTTATTATTCTTTCCCCCATTGGGCTGCAACTCTGTTAAGGACTTTAGGATACGGGCGAGTGGGATAAAGTACAGGGGGGCGGGTTATAGCTGTGCTTTGCTCAGACAGAGCAGAGCTGGGGTCAGGGAAAGGACAGAAATCCCAGAATGCAGAGCGGCACAGTCAGAAGACACTTCCTGTTTGCAGGCTGCCTGACGTTCCATAAGCCGCCATCTTGGGTGTTTAAAGGCTCATAACATGCAGTAGATGCAGCTAGGATGATTTTTAATGTGAACAATCTGCACGTGCAGGGTATGGGAAACATATAAGATATGCTCTTATTCAGAGTGAAGGACCACTTTAATGACAGATTGCTAAAGTACATAACAGGGCTGTATTCGGGCCTTCTGCCAAAATTATTAGCAGTCTCTCACCCCCTTCTCTATTTCAAATGGGACTAGACAAGGATGCCCCCTTTTGCCTCTAATATTTGCTTTGGTCATGGAATCACATTAGGCAGCAACAGGACATCAAAGAGGTCTCTGTAAATTCTGTCATTCACAAAGTATCGACTTACACCAATGACATGTTTACCATTTCCAACCCCACTGTCAGACTCCTCATCCTTATGCGGTAATTTGAAAAAGTCTGAAGCCTTGAGTGTGGGACTACCAGATTCCTTGAACACAAATATAAAAAGTTCCTTTACCTTCAGGTAGGCCTGCTCCACCTTGACTTATTTAGGGACAAAGATCCCAGATAACCTGGAAGATATCTTCCAACATAATTTTGTACCAATAGAATAAGTCCAGACTTAGCTAATTGGAATTTACCAACTTTCACATGGGAAGGCTTCATGAATATCATTAAAATGACCATTTTGCCGATGCTGTTTTAGACACTCCCTTGTCACATACCAGCTAGCTTATTCAGAAACTTGAACTCGCTGCTTATAAAGTTCATATGGGGACACAAAAAGCCCAGAGTGAGGGTCTCTCTTCTATAACTCCCTAAGTCAAAGGGAGGGATGGTAGTACCCTATATGATATGATATTGGCAAGCAGCACACTTACAAAGAATCTCAGAATTGGCCAGATGGCAGGTGGGGAAGAAATAGGTAGATTCATCGAATCGCCATTAAAAGATCTCCCCCGGGCGGTTAGAGACCCAGTGGCCATGGGTGGGCACTTGGCACCCATCCGTTAATCAAAGAAACTCATCATCTGGGAAAAGACATATGAAAAATCTCTCCCCATGGCCATCACCATTGATTCCAGTGATCGATAATCCAGATCTGCCACCTAGTCAATGCCCCCAAACCTTGGGTGGCCGGGGGTCCATGAGAGTGATCAGGGGACGTGATTTAATTCAGGGAGGAAGCTTGTGTTCTTTGAATGATCTTAGAAATAGATGAAATAACCCTAATCTCGACCCATGGCTTCTTCTTTTTCAGCACAAAAAGTTGGGTCTAAAAAAGCTTTGGAAAGCGGCTTTTGAAACCTTAGTCATTGAAGCTGACCCTCCAAAGGATGCAATATCTCAAATCTACCAGGTGCTGACTAAAAAAAAGTGGGAAAAAGACCTAGCCAGGCAGCTAACAGAAATGGAGTGGAGCAAGATATTTACTTTATCTCACAAATTATCTGCCTCAGTCCAAATCCAGGAAATTAACTACAAATGTCTAACTAGATGGGATTATACCCCAAAACAGTTACAATTTACCACGAAACGTCCCCTTTGTGTTGGTGATGCAAAAAAGAGGAGGGTACTCTCTTTCATATTTTCTGGACTTGCCCTAAGATACAAACATTCTGGAATGCAATTAATCTGAATATGACAGAGATTATGACTTCCCAGATTCCAGAATGCCCAGGTTTTATGTTGCTCAATATAACAGTTTTAGTATCGCAAAATACAAGAAATAATTATTGATCCAATTGGTCAATACAGCTAAATCACTGATTCCCAGATTCTGGAAACTAGAATACTCACCCTCAGTCAAAGACTGGTTTGAAGAGATTGTCTGTATAAAGGATATGGAGGAGTTAACAGGCTTATAAAATAACAGCATAGACCCCCCTGGTATCTGTTTCAGGACACAGCAGTCTTTAAGTAAAATTGAGGTGGAGGGAGCTGTTAATCTCCGAGGACCTTCTATGGATGTGCCCCTTCCTCTCCACTAGAATACTCACCCTCAATCAAAGAATTCTCTCCACATCTCCCCCCCTTTTCTTCGCCTTTCCCTTCCTTTCCCGTTTCCTCTTTCTTCCCCTATTTTCTTTCTCCATCTCTTTATGTATTTTCATCCATGGATGGGCATATGGGTTTCTGATTACTTCACCACATTCTCGGGAAAAGCCCTGCCCACAGGCTAGAGTATGAAGTGTGAGACCCAGACTGGTTGAGGGAGAAGTTGTCTTCAAGGGGCAGGACTAGGAAAATCACTTAAAATGCAAAGGGTGCAACTCACGCCTAAAACCCATACATTGAAATGTGGTGATCAAATTTGAATCTGATCTGTAATATTATTGTGGATTGATGTACAACCTTGAACTTGAACCTACAATAGGTGGCTTAGAGACCTATTTGCTCCCCATGCTTTTGTCTTTTTTATTATGTTGTGTTCTTAAATAAAGAATATAGAAAGTAACATTTTAGACTTTACTTCCTGTTTAAAATGTAAAGAGCATCTCCGTCCCAGGATCCACATTTTAGGCAGACTTGAATGGAGGCTCAACACCAAAAGTAAAGGTGCTTTTATTCTATGTTGCCTACTCTGGAAGCTGTAGGACACACTGCAGCATCACTGCCATACACGACAGTGGCAAATGAATGGAGGAGGTGGAGGTTTACAGCTAAAACAGGCGCCATTATCTGGGATTAGAGTGAAGGAGGATCAGTGAAAATTGAAAAAAGGTTCTCTGCATAGGGGGAGCTTTAATGGCAGCCAGTTTGTTCTGAGTCACTGCTGTGGTGTAAAAAATCTATCCCTCTATCTCTTCAGGTTGATCAGTGCTGAAATCAAGCACTTACTTGTGGTTTCAGTGTAGATTGAAGTACAAACATCTTCGTAGGTGGGGCATTTAATAGCGGGTCCTGTGCAAAGGGCTTTGGAGTTACTCTGACAGCTGATACAAGTAAGGGAATAACCTGTGAAAACATAAGCAATACCATGTTGTTAGAAATGGCTTTAACTGTAGGAAAAAGTGAATATTTCCCCCGCCCCCCCCAGACTACCCCTTATAGCGCAATAGTAACATGTTATATACAGACGTTTTTAAAGACAGAATATGCCAAATAAGACCTGCACTTTCCAAGAGAGACACCTGGTCACTCTAAAAAGCTTTGTTTAAACCAATAAAAAAATTAAGTGCTGATAAATTACTGGATCTACAGATAACTTAAGTTAGGATAACTTAACGCATTGCAACACCGTAACAAAAGAAGCAGCTGCAAATCACAACCGTGTCCTAGATGATTGGTCCCTCCCCCTCTGCTCTGGCCACACCAGTTGCTGAGGTTTTATCAGGTCAGTATGTCTTACATCATTAAAGTGAAGCTGTTTAACTGCAACATGGGAAGTGGTGCTGTCTTGGAGGTCCTAAATGGTTAAAGAGGAACTATGTTAAAAAATGACCATATTCCCCCTTGAATATGCGGCAGCGGGGCAGCACAGGGAACTCACCTCTTCTTGGTCCTCTTCTATGGCTGCCATGGAGCAGCCTGTCAGCCTCCATGGCAAGAACCGATAGGCTGCTTAGAGTGACATGTCCGTGACATTGTTTAGCCAGCACAAGAGTGTCCTCTGCTGATCGGTGGTGGAAGCTGATATGTGTGACAGAAGCAAATTCTTACCTGTGCCTTAATTTGCCAGTTGAAATGCGGCCCCGAAAATGGCTGGCCCTGCCCAAATGCCCACCGACAGCCAATCACGGGATTACACTTAGGAAGCTTCTTGTTAGTCTGAGCTGAGATCTTAGAGGAAAAAGATTCTTGACATCTGGGCATAGGAAGTGGGCCCTGATGAGGCAACCTGGTGTAGAGTGGCAACCAAGAGGAGATGGGTACCCAGAGAGGGGATACCAGGCCTGCAAGATGCCGGTAAAGGTGTAGACCCTGCCACCCACTCATGAGCAACTGGAGCCGGGAAGTTAAGGGAGGCCTGAACAGTACCCTGAAGTTTGATGTGAAGCAAGGATGAACTTTTTGTCTATGCCCGAATAAATCAGTGCCTGATGGGATGCAAGATGGTGCCGCCCATCGGAAGGTCGCCGGAATCCGAGGGACCCAAAAGATGAAATCCCTTGGGAAGTTGAGTAGAATCTACCCAAAGGTAAAACCGGAGAGGGGAGGCAGTGAATAGGTGATGTTTGGGGGAGGTTTTATCCTCCCCAATGTTCCTCTTTAACTATCTTTCATTCAAACTCAAAATAACTGGTATTGATGCAAAATTAAAAAAAGAGACTATCTTGGAAAAAAAGACATTTGCCCTTATTCATCAAGCGATAGTGCCAGGTAGTGTCTGACGAGCGCCAGGTCCCGCCAGCTAACGGCGGCTACCGACTCAAGTACGCCCGGCGTCGGCCACAATGACGCATTTATCAAGCTAAATGAGGCTAGCGCCGGCGAGAGCGACAGCTAGCGCAGGATTCATCATGTAGCTGACTGCAACGAACAGCGCCGCTGCTAATCCCATCACAGCGCCAGGTATGACCTGTCGCTCCCTGGCGATGTCCAATGCATTTCAATGGAGCAATCTTTAACTAATCATAATTAATTGCTATTAATGGTTTTTTTTATTTTTTTAAAGGGCAAAAATTCTGTGACCACTTCTGCAATGTTAGGATTTTTTTTAAGGTAAAAAAAAAAAAAAAATGATTTTGTGCAGAATTGATATTACAGGTCTGATATTAATGTATTCATATTACGGGATGTTTCTAAAAACTTGTATAATTTTACAATCAAAAAATATGGTTGTTTGGGGGTTAAAAACTATTTTAAATCCATCGCCGGCAGCGGTCTGGGGTTTATACAAGGAATTCACAGCGCGAAAAAATTCGGAGCGTGATTTGTTAATGAATCTGCAGCAAGCCGTTCGCTCTGGCCATTCGCTGTCAGGCGCACCCATACAACGCTGAACCTGTGAAACCGCGACCCCTAAGCCCGTATTCAACATTACCGCACACCGACTGAGTCGCTGTCAACAAGCAAACCCCGGCCAAGCACAGCGAATACTAGCTGGCGCTGTGAAAATCACGCTACTGGCGCTCATCTGTCGCTACCTGGCGCTATTAATGAATCGGCCTCCCCGTTTCAAATGGTGTTGCCTTTAACAATTAGGAGCACTCCTCAGGTGTTTGTAGGTCTTTGCCCAACTACGCTGAACTAGTGACAAACACGGGTGTACCTGGGTAAACATGGCATCTTTAGCAAACATGGGTGTACACTCCGGTATGATGGCAAGCGGTAGATAAATCAGGCAGTGGTAGATAAATCAGGCCCTTTATGTTATCACCTTCAAGGTCATGTTGGGCTTCTGATTAGGGTCAAAGATAAATTCTGAAATAATAATGCAAATTCAGTTAGGTTGGGCCAAAATGGAATAAAAATAAATGGAATATACAATTCGACGATCTGTCTGTAGATGTCACCATTATCCAACTAATAAAGGTAGAATAATCCCACATTATTTACAGTATAGAAAATGTTTGAATTGATGCTAAAGCTTCCCAGAATAATGTATTTTACAGTGATAGAATAATCCCTTTTTAAGGTCTTTAAATCATTGGCCTAATTTATCAAGCACAATCTGCCAGAATTCACCACAATGGTGAAAATAAGCTTTCTGGGCAAATCAGCTTGCTGTAGTAGGCTGGATTTATTAGTTCTAAAGAGTTTTTCAAAGAGAATTACAGCATAACTATGTAGTGACAGTTTTTTAGCTATTGCTATTAACTTGTTTTACCCTCTACAGGGCTTTAAAGTGAACCAAAACCCAGGATTATGACTATCCTGGGTTTTGGTCTTTGCCCCCTAGGCACCCTGATAGGGGGGGGGGTGCCCCGCTGTGTGAAACCCCCCAGGTCGCCCTATCTCACTTACCCTTCCCCAGTCCTAAGGCGCATGCACAGCACTCTCGCCCAATCAGCGCGCTCTGATGCAAGCGGATCCAAGTGGGCTGGCGGATGCATCCTCCTCTACCCTTTAACAGGGAGTGTGGTCGTGCCAGCCATTTACAAATGCCTGGCTCGGGTGTGCGTCCTGCTAAAGGGGTAGCAGGGATGCGGCCGCTGCTCGCACATGCGCCGTTGGATCGGAAACGAAGGTGATTTTTTAGGTGACCTGAGGGGTTCCACACAGTGGGGCACCCCCGAACGGGGTGCCCTGGGGGGAGTGAGTATGCCTGTCCTGGAGTCTCATAGACTCCAGGGTGGGGTTGGTCCACATAAATAGGAGGTACAAATATGACTAAATTTGTTACGCATTTGTGTATGTACAGTATATTTTCTGTAGGTTTCATTGCATTACAGCATCACCATCTAGTGACAATTTCCCAATAAGCAGCCTCAACATGTTTCACCCTATACAGGGCTTCATCAGGAGGTAATAATATTACTAAATATAAATATTTTTGTCAAATTTTCTCTTTCCTATAGGTTCCATTGGTCCCACGAAGATGCATTACAGCATTGCCAAATTTTGTACTTGTGCAATGGTGTCATTTTTTTTTCTTTACAAAAATTAATCATAGGTTTCCCAGTATCCTGGTGAATCAGAAAGCCAGCGTTCTTAAGACATTTTCTTGGCATCAGTCAGGTCTAGCGAGAATCATCTATTACTATTGCCGTTAATTGTCCCCAAAATAGCAAAGTCTTATGCATCCTCTTTTAAATTGTGAGTGTATAGAGTTGTGAATAAATTTATACGACCTTGGTAAAACGGTATTGTACTAGATATGGTTTTTTCCTTCCATGTCTGAACTCCCTACCTTACAACATCTTGAGTCTCATGTGCTGATGATTTGATGTGGCATGGTTTAAGCCTAAAGAGGACCTAAGGAGGCTGTCTAAATTGTGAAAACCATCCCTAGAAGGATAAGTTTATCAAGGCACGTTTATATATACAATCTGGTAAGAGGCCATTTGATTCTCTGGTGGTGGTCGGCACTGAAAAGTGATTGGTCGATGCACTGGGTGAATTAGGAAGAGATCTTCATTCAATAGAGGACATTGTTTTTCATGGACAGTTTTTGAGCTCTGTATATTAACTGTTTACTGTTTGATGTGGAGAGAGGGGATTTTCTGCTAATACGTTGAGCTCCAGGGATTTATATCTCTGTATTATACTCCTTTGTGTAGCGCGGTAACTTCCCTTGTACATTTAGTCTTTAAAGCTAGAAAACGCTTGCTGCAAGATTTAGTTCACCGGAACATCACAACATTATTATTTACATTATGTTGACTATAATTTTTTTGACACTAGATGGCAATATAACAATAGAATGCTAGCAGCTTAAAGTGGACCAACACCCAGGATTCTCACTATCCTGGGTGTTGGTCCACTTCCATAGGGCACCCCGATCGGGGGGTGCCCCGCTGTGTGAAACCCCCCAGAAAGCCCCAAAAAATGTACCTTACCGCCGCCGGATAAGCTACGGACAAGCTGGGGGCGCCGCCACCGCCTCTCGTGCGTCCCTCTTACAAGGAGCGCGCTCGCGCCGGTCATTCACAAATGGCCGCCGCGGGTGCGCGCCCTGCTAGAGGGACGCGCGAGAAGCGGCGGCGACGGCAAAGAAGGTAAGGTTTGTGGGCGTCCAGGGGGGTTTCACACAGCGGGGCATTCGGATGCCCCACGGGGAGGGAGCTGATCGGCCCCGAAATCCTATAGATTCCCGGGCCGATCAGCGGTGGGGGTTGGTCCATTAAAGTAGCACTATCAAAAAAGATAAATAATTAAATAGCTTCTAACAGGTGTATAAATAATGTGGCAATAGAAAAGAAAAAAATAATGCCTTACTTTTGGAAAATGAAAATAGGTCAGCCCATGTGGCAATTGGGGGTATTTGCTGGGTTTTATTCTGTGAGATGATAAACAGCCCTAGCATTTAGCCTACTGGTCTCCTAGCAACAGCTGCAGGGAAGCTGTAGCTTTTTTGCCAGGCAGGCACTGTGCACGGTGGTAAGCTCTGTGTGTGTGTGAAGTGCTGCTTCTGTGATGAGACCATCAGGCGACTCAATAAATATATACAATCTCTACAAAATAAACTAAACGAAAAATTATACTTGTATTAGAGCGGGAAAAAAACCTACACTCACTGATTCAGAATCCAACACTCAACTATCTGAGCTATCTAATCTGCTGAAGACAGGTCAAACTTTAGAATGTAACAATGTAAGAAATCTCTCTATCTATCTCTCCCCCTCTCTGTCTCTCTCAGCCACCATCTCCCTGCCATCCTGCATTGACCAGACACACTCGGCCGCCTTTTCCCGCCCCTACTCTCTCACTGCATTGTCCCACGCCGACACACAATACCGTGGCACTGCTCCCATTCTCAACTCTGCCCTTCTCACATTGCAGCAACTGGTCGCCCCTCTCCCCCCACACAGCACTGAAGTGACGGAACTTGCTCTGAAGTGACGGAACCCATCCCCTAGCCGCATTTTAAGACATATGCTGATCTGCAGCAGCACAATCTACTTCTTTTTTGGAAACACATATTCCCTTCTCATTACTTCATTTACTCACATTGAATGTATATTTTAAATCTATGTTCCAAGCTAGTGATCCTTAAATTACAGTAGTCTGTGGAGTACTGCAATTGTTACACATGTAATAGGCATGTGCTAATTCAGGAAGGCAGCTAGGAACATCATTCTCTGATTGCACATGTGGAGGCTGAATCACTACTAATGCCAGGTATTGCCAGATGAGCATCTGTACAGCGGCACTTAGAGCAACTGCTAGTAGATGCTGTAAGCAGGTATCGGGCGCTGTAACAGAGCGTCTCAGTAGCTCTAGTCGCTCTAGCAACCTTTTTAAACACACAGTTTTTTAGTATGAGGCATATCTGTTATGGGTATCAATAACAATATTCTAATTGTTCCAAATTATTTCTATTTTATTCCCAGTAGCGAGTAATATATCTGTTGTTTATGTTTTTAATATTTATTGACATAATTGACCCATTTTACAGTACCTCTTAATAATATTATCTATTTTTGTATGCATACCAATAATTGTGCATTAATATGAGACGGCCATTAGTGATATTTATATATTTATATATTTTTATATTACATTTTCTTAATATTTATTGCATGTTATCCATTGAGTGGTTTTTATACCGTCAATTAATGTAATTAGCTTAGTTTATTTAAGTCTATGAACGCATCTGTATTATGCGTATAATGAGTCTGCATACAAACACTATATACCACACAGGATAAGGACAAAAAAACATTCTTATAGTATGGGAAAATATTGTTTTATAAAAATACTGCTGCGGTTTTATGTGCTGTCTTTTTCAGAAGTCACTATGGAATAAGAAGATTAGCAGCAGCGGTTTTAAGATCATTCATTTGTGACCTTGTGTTTTAAATACCTCAGTGGCCAAGAGCCGATATATGTCAGTTTGGAACTACGTGACTGAAACTACATATCCCAACAGCCTTTGCGGCTGTGACCTACAAGAACCGTCCTCCTGCTTCTGCGCATTGAGGCCCTTGATAACGAAATCTCGAAACGCGCATCGGACCTCCGCTGGAGCAGGACTTTTTCACACAAACACAGAGCATCGGCACTCTAAAGCTGGGCACTGTAGCACAGAGCGCCAGACGCTGTGTGATTAAAGTCTGTTTTTGAACACATATCTATCAGTAACAAAGCGAAAACACATGGAATGACATTGTTTTAACCCTGTAACAATAACACTTTAGTGCCAGACCTGTAAATGCAATTCTGCATAAAAATATTAAAAGTCAAAAAAGTTTCTAAAAGTGTTTGTTTGCAGCCAGGACAGGTCACACAATGATTTGAGCAAAAAAATACGAATTTAAATTGCCAAACATGCTGTTTATACACAACTAATGAAAGCCCATTGAAATGTATGGGAGAGCGCTACAAAGCGACAGATACTACATGGCACTCTGGAACATAGAGCACCGGCGCGATACGCTGAGCCGCCTCTAGTAATACATGTGACGCTACATGGCACTGTTAGAGTCGCTCACTAGATTTGCTTTCTTAAATGTAGTTTTGTGTACAGTGCCCAGCGTTCACCAGACGCTGCCTGCCGCTACGAGGCACTACCCGGTGCTATCTGTTCTAAAATAACCCCCTTAGTGTATACCACTCAACATTGTTTTCTCTCCCCGCCCTCTGTCTGCTGGTGTACCACAAGGTTCCATTTCTGAAGCCCTTCTCTTCTTGATGTGTCTGTTCATCCACTGGCTGCAAATTTCTGAGATAATTCAATTTAAAATACTAACCTTAACTTGCAAATCCCTACATTTCTTCCCTTATCAACAAATACTAACCCATACACGATCTCAGTTCTGCCCGGGACCTCCTCCTGTCCTCAACCCTAATCACCTCCTCCCACTCCCACATCCAGGACTTCACATGAACCGCCTTATTATTCTGGGATGCCCTACCCCATTCAATTCAACTATTTTTGTAGTATTTCCAGGAATTTTTGGTTATATGGTTTGGTCTAGTTGGGCTTTAACGTGGAATGTCTTGTTTGTAATTTTTTCAGTGTTTTATAAATATTTTCTGGTGAAATATGTAAAAAAAAATATATTTAGTACATTTTGTTGCTTTTTTTTTAAATAAAAAATGTAGTCTAATAATGGAGTGTAAAAGCTCCATTCCTCCTGATTACAAGAAAACCAAATGTTCCTGCCCAGGAGACACCCCAAACTGAAAACTGTGGGCTCCTCCCTCACCATAAAAACCAGCCCGGCCCCAGCTATAGGGGCTGGTAGAAGGTTGAAGGTGCGGAGGCCGAGTGGCCAGCCTTGAAGGCTACCAGCTTGTGAAGCCAACATGGGCCGTGGGCTTTTCTGCACCCCCCTGGGCTTTGGGGATGCAGGTAATGGGGAGGGAGCTTTGGGAAGTCACCCACTTGCTGACAGCCCCTCCTGCCCTGTGAACTGGTATAGAAGTCTCGAAGACCCGTTACCAATTCACAAAGGGTTAAATATAAACAAAACACATATCACACAGAAAAGGGTATTTTATTTCTACTTCCAACACTGCATTCCAATGCTGATTACTGTGTTCGGCGGAAACCAAGTCCACTGCACTCCCTCTACCCTCGCCCCACCTAGCTTCTGCCAATCAGTCTGGCTTCTGTGCTCACTCCCACCACCGGGAGGAGCCTTTTTTACCAGCTTAGTCAGCTGACATCATCTAACTTTCTGGTATAAAAGGCCCCTCCCTGTAGCGGCAAGTGAGCTGTCAAAAGTCACCATGCGGGGCAGGGAATGGGCGTTCTCTGTCCCATTGAGGATCCGGAGGGGGGGGGGGGTTGGATCCAGGATGGAGGTGAGCATCTTTTTTTTGGTCTGCAAACCTGGGAAAACAGCAAACACCTAGAATCTATGTGCTTGGCAGTTAGCATTTGACAAGGCAAACCTGTAGATTTTTTGGGCCTGGCATTTCAAGGGTTACGAGAGTCTTTAAAACCCACCTAGTCAGACAAGCCTATCATGTGGCCTAAATAACTGACAACCCAAACCACTTCAGATCACTTGCCATCATACTAATTATATATTACTTGTGAACTACCTTTTTATCCACCCCTTTTCTTTTAAATTTGCAAGCCCGCAAGTGCAGGGCCCTCTCTCCTTGTATATTTTAGTATGACTGTGTACTTGTGCATTTCTGTCACGTCTGACGCAATATGCCCATTTATTGTAAGTTAATTGTTTTACCCTGTTTGTAATTCCACATTGTAGAGCACCATGTATTGGCGCATTATGAATAAGCAATAATAATAATAATCAGGGTTGGGGTTTAGTGCGATCATACTAAGGGAAAGAAGAGAGTTGGAAAGGAAGAGATAAATCCTGGATCCTGGGCTAAGTACAATAATTGTTACTTTAAATTGTTCTGTGTGCCATCTGTTAAAGGAAATAAGAAATTACTTGCCAGTGTATCTGCAGGTGCCAGATGGTGTAAATCCTGCTGTTGCAGTGTGATAGCATGCCCCACGCACCTATCTAGCCCATTGATTCTGGTTTATCTGCTATGCTTAGCATTTTCTGTATTCATTTCCTGCAAATTTTCTGTATTCTTGTTTCTGCCCAAATACTGTACAGAATGTATACTGTAATTGTGTTCATTTGTTTGTTTCTTTTTAACTTTATCCCTGCAAGAAAAGTGAAAGAAAATTCCCATTTCTGTGTCAATGAATTGCTTTGACGAAGTTTGAGTGTCAGGCTACTCTCCAGTCACATGACAGCAGAAGACAGGGTCAGCTTTAGGATGGAAGGCACCTGGTATGAGAATACAGGATGCCACCCCAACATACTTATGCAAATCCTCACTACCGACCCACTGCCCTGCATGGTTGCCGACAGCCATTGAGGTTTGCCAGAATCCCCCTGATAATAACCTAGCATAAAACCTGATGCCAGGCTGAGGTATCTACTCGCAGAAGTTTTCCCTAGCGATTGGCTACCATTTCCTCCTATGTGGGGTGGTGAATGCAGAAGTGGGGGAGTTCCTTCAGTATTAGGCATGATGCTAGGGAAAAGTGGACCAGCAATCATTTCTGATTGCTGTCCTGATTTAACATGGACTAAAACCTGTATTTGCCAGCCCCGAAATCTAAAAGACTCCAGTGGTGGCTGAATCCCTATCCCAATGTGGGATGCACCACTGTTTGAAACTATCCAGTATCGCTGGTATCTTTACCTCACACACAATACCTTTGTGCAGCTGGAGAAATTATCTATTGTTTTTTTTTCCAGCACAGTCTGGGCTTTAACATGAAATGTGGTGTTAGCATTTTTTTTTGTATGTTTGAGTCAAATATGTGCCAAAAAATATATTTTTACAATATGTAGTGTTTTTTAATAAAAATGTAAGTTTACAATAAAATCATATTGTGTGTAAAATCCCATTTTCTCCTGGTCAAAATGGTACCATCTGTTTAGTGACAGACACCCTTTCCTGCCCAGGAGACTCCCCCAAATTGAAACAGCGCTTTAAGAGATTTTCAGATAACTTACAACTGCTATATGCACCTTGAAGTTTTTCAAGAAAAACAACCGCCCCGAATATCCCCACAAACTATATATTATTTAGAAACATAGAAACATAGAAGACTGACGGCAGAAGGAGACCATACGGTCCATCTAGTCTGCCCTTATGTGTATACTGTATGTACTCTTTATCTTAGGATAGATGTGTGCTTTGAAAGAATATACCTCAAGCTTTCTAGGTGTACTAGGTGTGTTGACATGGGTGCAGTTTTCTGGAAGTAATCCCTCGATTAATTCTTTGGTTGCACAGGGTTTCCCTAAAAAAAAAAAAAAAAAAGAATTAAAAAAGCAGAATCAAAGCCACATTTTCCTAAAAAAAGCAATATGCAAATAATAAAAAACAAGTTAATTCTGAAAAAGCAAGGCCCCCTGAACAGAACAATACCCAACATGCATAGGTACTGTCAAGGGAAGAGAATTTTACTTGAAAATTTCAGCTCCTCAGACAAAGTGCGCACCTTGCACATTTTCAACCCAAAAATTACATTATTATTACATTTGGAATACCCCTGCAATATATTGTGTTAAAGCACAAGGTCCCCCAAGCAAAATAATACCCAACATGCATATGTGCGTTTAATCCTTTTAACTGCCAGCCTACTTGAGATTTTATCATCCCCCCATTTTGAGCTTTTGCATGATTAACTTTGATTTTTGCATATATATATATATATATATATATATATATATATATTATATATATATATATATAATATATATATATATATATATATATATATATATATATATATATATATATTTTTTTTTTTTTTTTTTTTTTTTTTCTTATCATGAAATATCTTGTTTGTAGTTTTTCCAGTGTTTTTTAAAATATTTTTTAGTTAAATTAATGTATATATTGTATATTGTATTGTATAATTGTCTCATTTATTTTAAATAAAACATTGATTTTATTAAAGAAAACCCTATTGCATGTAAAAAGCCCCATTTCTCCTGATTTCAATGGTACCACATCTGTATCGGTAGCCACTCGTTCCTGCCTAGGAGAACCCCCAAACTGAAAAGAGAGCTTTATAACACATCATTCAGCAGCTCACCTCATCATGGCTGCGCTCTGCCTTCCTGTCAGAACAAAGTTGCTTCTGAAAGCAGAAACAAGAGTAGTGGCTCACCCCCTGAATTATTTAGCCATAGACCACCAATCATAGGGCTAAGCTGGTGGTCTAAAGCTCCACATCATCAGACTATGGACACTGGAAGAGAGGGAGAGCAGCCAGGGTGATGAGAATGCCTGTATTTTACAGAGCCCACCCATTATACTGATCATTATGCAACATCACAAAACCAAGAGCTACGCCCAAATATTTCAAAAGATAAATTATAAAAGTTTAAACTTTAAATATATCTCAGCCATTTCTTCTTCAATTTAAAATAGAAAACATTTTAGGACAGTGCCAAATGTAGCCGGACACAATTGTGTAACAATAACCTTTACCTTCTGTATCCCTGCAAGGGTTAAAAACACTTAAAAATCCCCACAAACAATAGCGTTGGGTCGCCCCTCTCCAGCATAACCAGCCCAGGGACCAGCTATGCAGGGCTTGCAGAACAGGGAGCAGAGGCCTGCTTCGGTGGTCCCTGCCCTGCAAGCCACAAGTCTGAGTAGTGGTTGCAGCTCCCTAGGCTTTGGGGAGGCAGATAATGGCAAATACTAAATGGCACATTACCCGCTAGCCACAAGTGACTTGCCAGCCCCCTAAGCCTTGTGATATAGGGGTCTCATAGATCCCTTACCAGTTCACAAAGGGTTAAATGTAAAAAAAACACATAAGAAAAAAATATTTATTTATTTAGTTTTTTAATATTTACCTCCAATCCATCCCTGAGCAATGGGTCCCCACGCCGACCACTCATTTGCTCTCCTGCTGCTGCTGGAAGCCTATTTTACCTGTTGGGTGACAGGAGACAAAGGGTTAATCAAAAGAAATGACATAGGGACCCCCTCCCTGGATCCCTTACCAGTTCACAAAGGTTCAAGCTTCAATGATCACCTCGATCCCCACGATCCCCATGTCCCTCGCCAATCCTGTCCCTCGCCGATCACCGTGCTTTCTGACAGCCGGTAATGATCTGTGTGCAGGGGTTAAGAGTCCTTTGCCCCTCCACCCACCCTGCACACCCTGCACACCCTGCACACCCTGCACAAATCATTACCAGCATCTGAGAAGCCAGACGAGGATGGAGTGGGATGATGTCATTCGCCCCGGCTCTGAAAGTAGAGGCTAGCAGTGGCATCAGAAGTGAGAGGGAGCCTCTCCTCTCAGCACCAGATACCTGGGGGGGGGGGGGAATTGGAGCCGTCCCTGGGTCAAGAGAGGACTCCGGCGGATCGGGCAGGGATGGAGGTGAGTTGCAATCTCTTTTTTTTTCAGCTGCGTTGGATCGGTTGGGGCTTTTTCGGGCCATCTCCTGTGGAAACAAAAATTCAGAGAGGGGGATGGAAGCCTCCCCCCCCCCCCCCGGGTGAAGAGAAGACCCTGCCGGATTGAACGTGGGCTCAGGAGAGTCTGTATCTTTTTTTTTCTATTGCTGTTTATATTTGGCTGCATGAGTGTCACGTAGCTCTCACTTAATGGTTGGTGAGGCAGCTACATGACACTCATGTAGCTGGCACTTAAAGGGTTAAAGGACAGAATAGAGAGGAGCATGTCTTCTACCATGCACCCCCAGCAGCTCCAAATTACATTAAGTGGGCTTGTTTGGGAATTGAGCGGGCGGGCGCAGCTGCACGGTGCCCCCCTGACCATGGCGCCCTGTGCGATGGCACACCTCGCACACTCCAAAGGCCTGCCCTTGTAGAACAATTTATATAGGACATTTCCAACATTGCAAGAAGTTATTTGACTTCTCTTTTGTCATTGTTACACGTTATCAAGTAACAGCTATGGGAGTTGACTAATTGTTCACTAACAAGGTGTACTTTCCTTATCACAGAGGCGTTGTGGGGTGAGGCAGATTTTAGATACTTGTTTTTACTATTTTAAGGTTTGTTAACTGTGCTATTGTGTGTTTTACTTTAATAATTAAGATGAAAGAATATCAGAGAATCGCTAATGTTCTATAAAGAGTAACTAGTTCCAACCATATCTATTGCAGTGCTCTGCCACCTCTATTTGAAATACATTAGAAAAAGCCTTGACAGACTTGTCTAGACATTAATTAAAAAAAAGTCAAACTTGACCTCCACCATGATTTATTCAATGCAGATGTTGGCCGACGAATGCTTGGCCAGCAAAATCACACTTATGATTGGCTGATGAGGTCACTTGGCACCACCAGCCATTCGTGTGTGATGTTTACAATCCAGGAATCAGGCACCCCTGATTGGCTGATGGCATCACGTGACCTTGCTGGATGCATGGCTAGGGGGCAGTGACAAGTTGGAAGAATGGGGGGTGACTGGATGGATGGAATGGGGGGGTGACAGTCTGGATGGATGGCTGGAAGGGAACAATGACATGCTGGATTGATGAGGGGGTGGATGTATGGATAGGTGACAGGCTGGATGGATGGGTGGGGGGTGACAAGCTGGATGGATGGATGCGACAGGAAAGATGGGGGTTTACGATGTATGGATGAGGGTTGAGAGACTGGATGGATGGAGGGAGGATGACAGGCTGAATGAATAAATGGATGGCTGGGGGAAGTAACAGGCTGGAGGGATGGTGGTGATTGGATGTATAGATGGATGAGGGGTGACTAGATAGATGGATGGGGGAGTGACAGGTTGAAAGCATGGGTGGATGGCGAGGGAGGAAGTAACAGGTTGGATAGATGGGGTGACAGGCTGGATGGATAGATAAAAGGATTAGGGGGCAACAGGCTGGATGAATGGATGGATGGCTAGGGGGCAATGACAGGCTGGATATATGTGGAGGTGACAGGCTGGATGGATGCATGGCTGGGGGTACAGGGACTGGCTGGATGGATGGGGAGGCAGTGACAGGCTAGATGGATGGATGGGTGACAGGCTGGATGGAGAGATGGATGGTTCTGGGGATGATAGGCTGGATGGATGGAATGGGAGGTACAGCCAACTGCACGCTCTCCATTTGGCTTTGCAGCAAAGCAAATGCTGAGTTTTCAAGTGGTTTACAGTGGCTACTGTGGTAAAGTGTATGGGAAAGTGCTGAATGGTGTATATTTCTCCCTTGCTTTGCTCAATCAGGCACAATCCATGCTGGGTTTACAGGACCCCAGTCTACATTCCCAGTCCTCTATGGGTTTTTCCCCTAATCGAAGGTTTCACACAGGTGATGAGGCTAATTGGGGGAAGCCTAATAAAAGGAGCAGATGAGGCTTTCAGTCAGCTGTTGAACAGCCTGGGATGAGGACCCCAGTCCTTTCTACTCACAAAGCCTGACAAAACTGGATTGCAGCCGAAGGACTTTGTTTGTGTTAGCCGAACTTGGACTGCTGGATTAACAGCCTCGACTTGTATGCCCTGTAAGCGGACCTGTTACAACAAGGACTTTCAGCTTGCTGTATTATCATACCCTGGACTTTAATAGAGCTGGTGAGGTAACAGCTTGCTTTACGTACTGTGCTGAGATTCTTTGGCTGTTGAATATTGATTTTCAACAAAGTGCTTTTGATTTGAAGAAGAATTGACGAGTCACTGCCGTTCGCCCCAAATCTTGACAAATTGGTGGAGAATGTGGGCATAGACTGTTGCTAGGGGCAGCGGAGTGACAAAAACTCTGCTGTGACATTTAACAGTGGATGGCTTGGGTGAAAGTTCCAAAGATGTCTCACCAATCGCCAATGGAGTGGAGGTGATAGCTCTGTGGAGAAGGACTCAGACTGGCGCTGGTGAAGCTTGGAGGCCCTGGCACAACAGCAGCAGGCCCTGGCACAACAGCAGTAGGCCATGGCACAACAGCACCAAGCACAGCAGCAGGCCATGGCACAACAACACCAAGCACAGCAGCAGGCCATGATAAACCAGCAGGAGACAAACCGCCTGTTGATGGAGCAGACTGCTGTGCTCAGAGAGACTGTTATGGCTAAAGTCTCACAACCGAAGAGAAGTCTGGTTGAGATTGATGGTGCGAGGAGAGCCGTTCAGCGGGTTTTGCAAAAGATGACTCCTGACGATGATGTTGAGGCCTACCTCACTGTATTCAAGCACGTGGCAGAGAGAGAGCAGCTGCTAGTTGCCGAGTAGGCAGATGTGATTGCACCCTTCCTGACAGGTGAGCCACAAAAAGCCTACTATGACCTCAGGGAGCAAGATGTACGGGACTATGCCAAACTTAAAATGGAGATCCTTGCTCACCTGGGTGTCATGCCAGCGGTTCGTGCAAGGAGAGTACAGAATTGGAGCTTTGCCATTGATAAGCCTGTCCAGTCGCAGATGTATAACCTGATTCATCTAGTCCAAAAAGGGATGGATCCAGAGCGTTCTACACCTGCGCAGATGGTGGAAAAAGTAGTGGTGGACCACTACTTCCGGACCCTGCCACCGAAGCTACAACGGTGGGTTGGACAAGGAGACCCTCAGACTGCTGAGCAGCTGGTCAACATGGTGGAAAGGTTCATAGCGACTGAGGACTACCCCCGGGATGCCCCTACAGCACCCTCCATAACCGTCAAACCCGTGACTACTGTGGGTAAGCGAGTTCCAGCTGGAGGTGTGTGGAAGGGTGTAAGAGGGGGCAGGGCTCTAGATTTTGAGTGAGGGCAAAAGACTGACCCTGACCCCCAGAGACCCCTTAATCCTAGGGAGGACGCCCGGGTAAGGATGTTCCATGTTCCCCAGTGCTGGAGGTGCCATGAGTGGGGACACATAGCTGCTGATTGCCCCCTTTCCCCTGAGCCCATGGAGTGTGACGCTAGCCACCGAAGGTCCCTGTTCGCAGAACCGACTTGTACCGGTATTCCGCGGTCAGAGACTCAGCCAAATATTTTGTTGTTGAAAGTAAATAGCTACCCAGTGAAGGCCCTTTTGGACTGGTAACCTTGGTATGGGCCAGCATTGTGGTTGGGGATTACATACCAAAGAACAATGTCAGAGTGCTTTGCATCCACGGGGATATCATAGCTTACCCTGTAGCCATGGGTAAGTTTGAGACCCCCGCTGGAACACTGAGCTACGAAGTCGACGTAGTAAAACGCCTTATGTACGAAGTGATAATCGGTCGTAATTTTAACTTGTTCTGGGAGTTGTGGGAAAGGGGTAACACTTCTGTCACCAGCGAAGAATCTCCGGCAGAACCCACAACCCTCCCAGTGGTTGAGTCGGGTGAAATATCTAATGGAAACAATAGTTCCCATGAGGGGCCTAGTGAACATATGGGTACTTCTGAGTTATGCAGGGATGACCGATTTCCACTACAGGCAGACGAGGATGACGAGGCTACCCTGCCTGATCAGCTGGTATTAGACCTAGAAGTGACTCGGGGTAATTTTGGGACTGAACAATTAAGAGACCCCACTCTGGGGGCCACAAGGGCAAATGTCACGGTAGTGAATGGTGTACCTCAGGAACCAGAAGCTGACCAGAAGTTTCCACACTTTGCCATGAATGGGGTCTGGTGTATCGGGTCTCCAAAATTAATAATGAAATTGTGGAACAGCTTCTGGTACCTAAAGCATACCATCGCATGGTGCTGGAGATAGCCCATAATCATGTGTTTGGAGGGCATTTGGGGACTAAAAAGACCCAAGAGAGAATTCTCCAAAGGTTATTTTGGCCTGGGGAGCATGAGGAAATAAAAAGGTACTGTGAGTCCTGCCCTTCGTGCCAGTTAAGTGCCCCAACATCACATTCCCGGAGTCCCTTGGTGCCGCTTCCCATCATTGAGGTCCCCTTTGAGAGAATTGCCATGGATTTGGTGGGGCCCATCGTAAAGTCGGCCAGGGGACACCAATACATAGTAGTGATATTAGACTATGCTACTTGCTACCCGGAAGCAGTTAAGAAATATGGCCTCCAAGAGTATTGCTAAGGAACTGTTTCTTATGTTCTCGCGTGTAGGGATTACAAAAGAAATCCCAACTGACCAGGGCACGCCCTTCATGTCAAAGGTCATGAAGGAGCTGTGCAAGCTTTTAAAATTACCCATCTCCGCACCTCAGTGTACCACCCCCAAACAGACGGGTTAGTAGAGAGATTTAACAAAACCCTTAAGCACATGTTAAAGAACAAACCAAAAGAGAAGGTTGGACAGCACCAATATCTAACACCATAAAAGGACCAGCCCAAAATCACACGGTGTGCTCAATATCCCTGGCAATGTAACCAACGTAGCAACAAAATGTATTGTGGGGGTCCCCACATTCCCCCCAAAAAATGCCAGAGAGATAGCACTACCTTCCAAAATAATAATAAAAAATTATTTATTGAAAATACATATAGCTAAAAAAATAAACAATACAATACATCTAAGACTACATCACACATACACAATAGACACCGGGGGGCGCCAGAGATCCATCATAGTAATACATAATAATCCATGTGAATAAAAAGCTGGTGAACAATAGGAATCTGAGGATCCTTAAATAAAATATAAAAAAATCTCAACTAATCATACAAAAAAGTTCATATAACAATATACAATGTGCAACAATTGCAATAAATGTGCAAAATAGTGCAAAGCAAATCCCATACATAGGTAATGAAACTAATAAAGTGCCTGTGCCACAAATACTGTGCACATTTTATAAGGACAAAAGGATCAACCAGGGTAGACAGCAAAAGCATACAGCAACATAATATACATACAGACCAAATGGGCCTCCCCCCCGTGGATATATTCGCCAACGCGTGTTGCAACGTCCGTGCGTTGCTTCCTCAGGATGACGCACATGTTAAAGAAAGTCGTAGAAAGGGATGGGGACTGTTTGTTGCCATATCTCATGTTTTCCATCTGGGAGGTACCCCAGGTGTCTACAGGGTTTTCGCCCTTTGAACTAGTGTATAGTCGGCATCCCAAGGGTTTGTTAGATGTAGCCAAGGAAACCTGGGAGACTGAGGCCACGCCATACAAAAGTGTAATTGAACAGATGCAGGACCGAATAGACAAGGTAATGCCGATAGTCAAGGAGCATATGCAAAGGGCTCAGGAGGCCCAGAGCAGAATATATAATAGATCTGCTAGGCTGAGGGCCTTTAATAATGGGGACCGGGTCCTGGTGTCAATGCCCCCGGTTGAAAGTAAATTTCTGGCAAAGTGGTTGTAGAGAAGGTGAGTGCGGTGAACTACAAGGTTCATCAACCAGATAGAAGGAAACCCTATCAGATTTACCACATAAACCTGATCAAGCCGTGGAAAGATCTTGAAGCTTTAGTAGTCACTACGGCTAGAGTTAAAGATGTGGTGCAGACAGTTCCCCCAGTCAAAATTGGTGAGACTTTGTCAGGAAACAAGAAGCAGGAGGTCAGGGAGTTTCTACAGGGAAATAGAGATAAGTTTTCTGACCTGCCGGGCCGTACTCGCCTAATAAAACATCATATTAAAATGGAACCCTACAGTAAGGTAAACCTTAAACCGTACAGGATACCTGAAGCATGTAGAGAGATGATCTCCTTGGAAGTAAATCGCATGTTAGCGTTAGACAACATTGAGGAGTCTTCTAGTGGCTGGTCAAGTCTCATTGTCCTAATACCAAAGCCCAATGTGCCCTGGAGATTCTGTAACGATTTCAGAAAACTCAATGAGGTCTCAAAATGTGATGCTTATCCCATGCCCCGGGTAGATGAGTTGATTGAAAAGCTCGGGAGTGCAAGATCTCACAAAGGGGTATTAGCAGATACCATTGACTGAGGATGCCAAAGAAAAGACAGCATTTTCCACCCCAGAAGGCCTGTTTCAGTATGTTGTGATGCCGTTTGGGTTACATGGGGCCCCTGCTACCTTTCAGAGGCTGATGGACATGATCTTGAGACCACATTGTGAATATGCCGCTGCTTACTTGGATGATGTGGTCACTTCTGCATGCTACAGGCCGTCCTAGACTCCATCAGTAATGCTGGCTTAACCATAAACCCTGAGACGTGTGCAGTGGGTCTCGAGGAGGCAAAATACCTGGGTTACGTCATTGGTAAAACCCCAGATCAATAAGGTGGAGGCAATACAGAACTGGCCCAGACCACTTACAAAAAAACAGGTGAGAGCCTTCCTAGGTATAATCGGCTACTACCGTCGGTTCATGTCCAATTTCGCTGCAATGGCTGCACCATTAACTGACTTAACAAAGGGGCGTAGGTCAGTAATGGTGGAATGGACCCCAGAGGCAGAAAAGGCTTTTCAAAGCCTAAATTCCGGCCTGTGTAAACAGCCAGTCCTAGTGTCCCCGGATTTCAGCAAACAGTTTTTGGTACATACAGATGCGTCTGACTCGAGTTTGGGTGCAGTTCTATCACAAGAGGTGAATGGGGAAGAACACCCAGTATTGTACCTGAGCAGGAAACTGACCCCAGCAGAGAGAAATTATGCTATAGTGGAAAGAGAGTGTCTCACCATTAAAGGAGTGTAATTGTGTAATATTAAAAATTCATATAAACACATTGGCTAATGAGAGGAGGGGTTACTTATACACCCTAACTGAATAAAACTCCTGCCAAGCTTGTGGTTTTCCTCCTCTGGTAGGAATAAAATCCGGGGGATACAGGTTTAGTCTATGAGGGGTGACAGAGTCTGTCATCCCTGATTTCCTCTTCCTTCCATAAAAATTAAAAAAACAAGAATGGCTGGGTATTTCCTGCTGCTGGGTGTATAAATCCATCCAGCATATTTATAAGGATTTTTATCATTTGGCCATTTTTTCGCGATAGTGCTTCTTTAAGTGGGCGTTAGAAGCCCTAAAGTATTACCTGTTGGGTAGAGAATTTGTGTTGATGACAGATCATGCTCCGCTGGCCTGGATGAAAAAAAATAAGGAGAGAAATGCAAGAGTGACCAGATGGTTTCTCTCCTTACAAAGTTTTAAGTTTAAAGTGGAACATAGGACGGGAAGTTACAGGGGAATGCGGATGCTTTGTCCAATATCTACTGTATGGTCGGTGAAAGTTGTCAGACCTCTGGTCTGAAGAAGAGGGGGGGGGGGATATGTGGTAAAGTGTATGGGAAAGTGCTTAATAATGTATATTTCTCCCTTGCTTTGCTCAATCAGGCACAATCCATGCCGGGTTTAAAGGACCCCAGTCCACATTCCCAGTCCTCTACAAGTTTTTCCCCTAATCAAAGTCCTCACACAGGTGATGAGGCTAATTGCGGGGAAGCCTAATAAAAGGAGCCGATGAGGCTTTCAGTCGGCTGTTGAACAGCATGGGATGAGGAGCCCAGACCTTGCTACTCACAAAGACTGACAAAACCGGATTGCAGGCGAAGGACTTTATTTGTGTCACCCGACCTTGGACTGGTGGATTAACAGCCTGGACTACAAGGTGCACATTGCGCTTAGCATAGCTGTATTTGATCTAAAAATCTCTTAAAGTGCTGTTTCAGTTTGGGGGAGTCTCCTGGGCATGAAATGGTGTCTACCGATACATATGTGGTACCGTTGTAACTGGGAGAAATTGGGATTTCACACGCAATAAGATTTTATTGACAAACTTACATTTTTTATTACAAAAAAACACTACAAATTGTAAAAAAAAGATTTTTTTTATTTTTTTTCACATATTTCACCCCAAAATATTAAGAATACACTTGACAAATGACAAACGAGACATTTTATGTTAAAGCCCAAACTCTGCTGAAAAAAAACAATATATAATTAATTTTCCTGGGAAATCCCTGGAAATCCCTTCAAAAATCACAGTTGAACATGTGTAGCGCAAAATAGTGAAACATGGTCTGGCAACAAAGCGTAACAAAAACTCCAGGTAGGCTGGCACTTAAAGGGTTAAACGTAAAAAAAGGAAAAGAAAATGTAAAAAACCTCTCTGAAAATGACTGAACATTCCCATCCCATCTTTCAGTAGCTCAGCCTCTTAAAGTTGATTAATAAAGTATGGAAAAATGTTTCCATAAAAAGCAAAAATACTTTATATAACACAAAACGAAACTTGTTTTTAGCAATAAATTTCCAAAACGACAATATAAAAAAGTCTCCAACGCTACATTGTATCTATCATACAATTCATGAGGTCTATCGGTCATACCTGTGGATACTGTTGTAGAAATAAGGCAGATGAGGGTCAATAGCTTCATGGCTCCTGAAGAGAGACGTAGAGATGTTTTCAGGAATAAAATCTTTGGACTTACTGCAACTAGTTTAAGCTGTATGCAAAGTTACAGCAAAGGTTGATGTTACTTGTGTAAGGGCTAGGCAGTAGCAAATGTTTTTTTTATCCTCAAAAAGACTTGGAAACCATCCTAAAGATATTGAGCATATCTAAAAGCAAATATTCCCATTACAAATGGAAACTGATCTGAAGCTGAGTGACGACTTCCAATGTGAACTAAAAACACAAAAGAAACAGTGTATATCTGATTAGAAGGTGGGGGAAGAATTGTGTAAGCTTTTTACTATGGACAGAAGGTGAACAAGCTCTACTTAAAGTGGACCTACAGTAAAAAATTAGTTAAACGGGACCAACACAACAAACAGTGCTCATATTCATCCCTTCCCATGGCAATTTTCATTGCTGCACTTAAAAATTAATTACCTTTTTCTATCTCCTGCTGTGGTAAATGTTAAAAACAAAATGTTGGTTCATGTATCTGCAGGCCGCCTGCAAACAGGATGTGCTGCCAGCTGCTACCACTAGAGAATCGTGAGGCGGTGTTTCAGCTTTGAGTGGGTGCAGGAGCAAATCTAAGTGCTGACAATGCTTCAGTATCATGCATGCAGATAGGGCAATTAAGTTTTGGGGAGTTATCTTTACCAACTGTGCCATTCTGTTGGTCCAGTTTAAATTTTAGAAAGGCTTAAATAGTGTTCACCCACCATCAACCTGAAACTCACTAATTCAGGCATTAAAATCCATTTCTTGGACACACATTAAAAACAATAGCTTACTTGCATCAATTTACCACATACCAATTGAAATTCTTACCTGAAAACGATGGCTTCCACTTCAAACACACAAAATAATTTATCATATATAGACAGGCTATATGATACTATCATATTTGCTCAGACAAAGAAGACCTAATGGATCTCAGGTAAAACATTTATATTACTTGAATATAGGCCTCAATATAACAGTCTGTTTTTGAGAAAACAAATACTACATTTCTAGCTTTTTCAAATTTGTGTGATTCAGCAAAATAGAAACCATGCTTCATTTTCTACACTATTTTTTTTTTCACTTGTCTTCTCTCATAAAGTAAAAAAAAAAATATTTCCCAATAGGCAATGTTGAATTCACACATACATCCAAAATTGGGAGCAAAGGAAAACAGCAAGTCCAATGGCCTTGATTTATTACTCAATACATCTCTTTAAAATTAATATTATATATTTTTCATTACTGTTTAAATAAAATATTAAAGCGGACACCCCAGGCAAAGCTAAACTTTGGCCAAAGTCCATAGGGCTGGTAAGTTTCTCTTTTCTTATTTTATTTGAAACAGTTACAAAATAAGTAAATACAGTTTACTCCTGCATATCTGTAGGAATAAATCTAGGCAACTGCAATAGCTGTTTTTCTTTTTACTTCAACAATGTTTCACAAGTCATCCAGCCGCATTTCCTAATAGTAGCATGAATAGTGATGAGCGGATCCAACCCGCAAAGTTAGGATCCATGCCGAACATTGCAGGTTAGGGCCCCAATAACACAGATTTTTTGTGATTGGCCAGGCTGGGCACATGACCCACCCCTCCGTATAAAAGGCAGGGACGCGTGTCCTGCTGCCATTGCAGCGCTGATTTAGATAGGGAGAGGTTCCTGCTGCAGCAGTTTAGAGACAGATAGGTTCTATTGTTATAAAAACTGCCCTTTTCAGGGCAAACTATAGTCAGGTATAGCAGCTGGAGTGAGGGCTAGAGTAGAGTTCGACTCACTCCTACTACTCACAACTACTGCACTAATATCACTGGCTTGTCACTACTAGGGCCTGGGTGCCCCCTTATTCCACCTTTTCATTTAAGCACTGTGTTTTGTTTGTGGCCTTAACCCACCTCTCCCTTTAGGCACTGGGGTGTATCCCCTTATTCTACAAGAAGCTATAAGCACTGGGGTTTGTGTGTACTGTTATCCCACAACATCCTCTGAGTACTGGGGCATATCCCCTTATCCTTTAAGAAGCTTTAAGCTCTGGGTTTTGTGTGCGGTCTTAAACTACCTTTTCCTTTAAGCACTGGGGTGTATCCTCTTATTCTACAAGAAGCTATAAGCACTAGGGTTTGTGTGTACTGTTATCCCACAACATTCTCTAAGTACTGGGGCATATCCACTTATTCTACAAGAAGCTATAAGCCCTGGGTTTTGTGTGCGGCCTTAACCCACCTCTTCATTAAAGCACTGGGGTGTATTCCATTATCCCACAAGAAGCTGTAAGCACTGGGATTTGTGTGTACTGTTATCCCATAACATCTGTTAAGCACTGGGGTGCATGCCATTATTCCACAAGTAGCTGTAAGCACTGGGTGTGTGTACTGTTATCCCACAACATCCTCTGGGGTGAACTGCACTTTAATGCCAATTGTTCAGGTCACTTATGTGTTTTTCAATATATATTGTTAGTGGAGTATCCACTGGTTCAGGGCACTTAGTACCTTCTTGGGAAAAAAAATTGTGTGGTTACCCAAAGTTCAAAGCACATGTTAGTGCTCTACATTACATATAATTCAAGGCATCTGTTAGTGTTCTGCAATACCTATAGGTCAAGGCAACTGTTAGTGCTCATCAATACCTATAGTTCAAAGCACCTTTTAGCGTTCTGCAATACCTATAGTTCAAGGCACCTGTTAGTGCTCGTAAATACCTATAGTCCAAAGCACCTGTTAGTGCTCATAAATACTTATAGTTCAAGCCACCTGTTAGTGCTCATAATTAAATAAATTATTTGAAACAGTTACAAAATAAGTAAATAAAGTTTACTCCTGCATATCTGTAGGAAATCTAGGCAACTGCAATAGCTGTTTTTCTTTTTACTTCAATTTCATCCAGCCGCCTTTCCTAATAGTGGGATGAATAGTGATGAGCGGATCCAACCTGCAACGTTAGGATCCATGACGAACATTGCAGGTTTGGGCCCTCAAACACAGAATTGGATGTGATTGGCCAGGCCGGAAACGTGACCCCCCCCCCCTCCGTATAAAAGGCAGGGACGCGTGTCCTGCTGCCATTGCAGCACTGATTTAGATGGGGAGAGGTTCCTACTGCAGCAGTTTAGAGACAGATAGGTTCTGTTGTTCTAAAAACTGCCCTTTTCAGGGCAAACTATAGTCAGGAATAGCAGCTGGAGTGAGGGCTAGAGTAGGGTTGGACTCACTCCTACTACTCACAACTACTGCACTAATATCACTGGCTTGTCACTACTAGGGCCTGGGTGCCCCCTTATTCCACCTTTTCATTTAAGCACTGTGTTTTGTGTGTGGTCTTAACCCACCTCTCCCTTTAGGCACTGAGGTGTATCCTCTTATTCTACAAGAAGCTATAAGCACTGGGGTTTGTGTGTACTGTTATTTCACAACATCCTCTGAGTACTGGGGCTCACGACACATATGTGGACAAGTAAGCATGGTCATGGATGTTACATCTCAGAATTTGCATGTAGTTTATCTGGCCTGTGTTCTACGACGTAATTGAAATCTTGTAATGCCAGAGACCCTGGCATTGTTCTTTAATTTTGGCTCATGCACTTTAAGAGAGCATGGTTGGACACCAACCAGAACTTTCTGCCCAACAGATAATACATGAGAGCTTTGAGGGCCCATTTTAATGATAAGCACTCACATTCCACAAACGTGATTTTCCTCCCTATTTATCTCCTAAAAACATCACTACACCTGAGCCCATATCAGAGGCATCTGTCTGTAAGTATGTCGTGTTGGATAACATTAGTGATACCTGAGAGGTCGGAAAACACATCTTTATTGCACTGTAAACATTCCTTGCATTCTTCTAATTTTAAACTGTTCAATACCTGAGTGGGAGTCTGGAGTACGTATTGGGGAGGCTAGCATAGACCCTGTCTCACCACTGTTTAATTCAGTTTATGTGGTACATCTCCTTAGCAACATCTAGCAGCCCTCTGGGGCATCTTCCAGTAACTCAAATTGGGAAAAAACAGTGGAAGACTGCAGGATGACAAGCAACGCATAAGGCAACAAGACATCCCAGTCCCGACCATCTTTTTCCACCACTTTTTTTAGAATTCCCTTTAGGGTTTAGTTAAACCTTTCTACCAGACCGCCTGTTAGAGGATGATAGACTGAGGTCCTTAGTTACTTAATCTTTAAGACTTTGCACATATCTCTCATCACTTTAGACATGAAAGGTGTGCCTTGATTAGTCAAAACATAGGTCAGGAGCCCGACTTCAGTATATCTAATAGCATAATCTAGTACTACCAAAATGTTATGGTGGCCAAGGGCGGATTTCCCCAATGGGCCCACCAAATCCATCACTATTCTTTCAACCAGAGCCTCAATTATTGTCAGAGGAACTAAAGAGCTTGGGGCTGTTTATTGATAAGTGGGGCTGTTTATTGACCCAAGTGACCCCCTAACACATGAGGATGAGCCATATCTAAGACCCTGCGTCTATAAGGTACTGGCACCAGCAGTTGTTCCACAATCTCATCTCAGTACCAAATTTGATCCGTGATACTTACAGGTAGGGGGCATTCTTCTCAGATGCAGATGCTTCAGCCTCCTCTCCTGCTGGAACCGCTAGAGGAAAACCTTCTGTTAGGTCACTGGGTTCCTCTAAAAGTTCCCTTCTCAACAACAGGGACTGTGGCTACAGATTCTGGACTGGGCTTATCCGTATCAACCTTCCTGTTTGGTTGAATGCACAATTCCTAAAACAAAGGAAAGTCCCGTGCAATAATAAGTTCATGTAGCAAGTCTTCTACCACAACAACCTCAGGGGAGTGGGACTTACCACCCACCACTATGTCAGCCTTGGCAAGTGAATACTCCTTAGCGTCACCATGGATACATATAACCCCCACCTTAATTGCAGGGGTTTTTAAGACGTGGAATGGAAGCCTTTAAGAGAGTGACCAGGCTTCCTGAGTCTAACAGTGCCGCAAGTATGACACCATAAACAGAAAGCAGCAGCTCTTGGAGACCAACTTCCGGTAGAGTACCTGCACTGCAGGAAGGATGGGCAAAAAAAGAGCAGTGGCAACTGGCTCCACATTTCATTGGCTCCACCTCCTGGGGGCAATGTGCTGCAATATGCCCCACTTGTTGACACCTCCAGCAACTAATGTCAGATTTTTGTCCACTGGGGCGGCTTAATAAAATTGGTGGCCCTCCAGGTTCATCTGTACTCTCACCAGCAGCCAGGGTGTGGTGGGAAAACCTTGTCACTTTTGGTTCGCGACAATCCTCTGTAATTGTGTAGGACTCCACTAGGGACACCACCTGGTCAAAGGTCTTTGGGTCTCCTTGGGCAACCCAACGAAGTAGATCTCAGGGAAGCCCACTCACATAGTGGTCTAACACAATGCTGTCCACCATATCAGATGGACTTAGAGGCTCTGGCTGCAGCCATTTTTGGACCAGGTGCAGTAGATTAAACATCTAGGAGCATAGTGACTTGTTTATTTCAAATGCTATTAATGGACTCTTCGGGCTCACACAGATACAGTAACTTCAAGCCGAGCCATTATCTCTGCTTTAAACAATTTATAGTCCTTGGCTTGTGTTGGAGACAGTTCGAAATAAGCTTTCTGTGTCTCCCCAACCAGGTATTGGGACAGAACCTCTGCCCATTCACCTCCCGGGAGTTTTTCTCATATAGCAGTTCTTTCAAATACTGTGAGATAGGTTCAACATCATCATCAGAAGTAATTTATTGTCAGGTTTTTGGTGTTCTGCCTTATTGTTTTCCTCTTTTGGAATTTAAAATAAACATTTGTGTTAGAATTGTGCCCCCATACCTGTGATCTATTTATCAGCATGCTGTTTTCATGTTTTTCATATTTCTGGGACTTATGGCCTTGAGAAAAAACAATGGACTGCAAGTTCCACAATTCTTCCAGTGTAACAGGTGAACTTTTTAGCAGCTTTGGCTAAGTTGGAGCAGCCTAATGATCTATCCAGCTGGAAACCCGACCATTAACTGTTTTGCTTCTGGGATACAAGACTGTGATCCTTCCAAACAGAAGAAGTTACATTTCAGCAGATAGGTTAAACCTGTAACCCATGCCTCATATGATTAGCAAACTAGAGTGAGGAAATCTATGATATGTACTCTAAATCACCACTTTGGTGTACATAGCTAAGGTTAAAACAGTGTTGCTGTGGAAAACTGTTTTCTTTTATAACACAAAGTTGCCAACAAATAGAAAATTAAGAAATACCAGATAAGCTAGCACACTGAAGACATTATTTTGCCACACATTAATGGAAACTTTAAAAAATGCTATCACAAGTGGAATTACCCTTTAACTTGTTGTGTCAGTTGTATTTTTGTGGTTACTAAAATATTTGATTATATACCTAGTTATTTGGTGTATTCATTAAATCAATTTTTGGGGGCGTTGTTTTCCAGAGATTGATGTAGAATTGCAAGGATAGTTATAATTCATTTGTAAGAAATTACAGGTTGTGGTATATTGCTTTGGGCTTTAGTAGAATAGTTACTTTTTTATTCTGTGGCGTGGCTCAGAAGATTCACTTAAAACATTTTTTTATAAACAGTTGGAATATCACCTCGACGTATACTTATAGTAAAGATAATATACAAGTTTTGGATATCATGGTTTTTAAAAACCAAGGTGAACCGAAGACGAAAACTAACCTTAAAGTTATACTAAAGGCAAGCCTAATTGTTGTCTCATTGTCTTGGGCTACACAATGCACTGTCCTAAACTTCAATCCATTTTCCAGAAGTCTCTGTAGTTCCTTATCTTTAAAAGTATTAGAGCATTGGAGATTCATAGAAAAAATGAAGAGAAATAGTGGGTGTGGCAAAAGTGCTGTGATGTTAGCACACTGTGATGTGAGAGGAGGGCAGGGTTTCAGAGCTGCAGAGAGAGGCAGCCAATCAGGACATCTGGGCAGGGAATGGGGGGTGTTTCTTTTCTTAGTCCACTGAAGGTTGATTGAGGGACTAGGTCAGCAGGGTAGGGACTGAAAGCTAAATGACAAAGTGATTTTCCTCACCAAGGAGACAGACAGAGGAGGAAGCAGAGTGCTGTAGGCAGTCAATGGAAGGTAAGCTACTGATATTAATTTTTTAACCTTTCACTTGCCAAACACTGAAACTGACTGCAATAGCTATATTCCCATGGACAGTTGTTACCATCCAACTTGGCTAAGATCAATACTGAATGGACAGTTTAATAGAATCCGTAGGAATTGTTTAGATGATAAGATCTTTTTAGAACAGGCAGTTAAACATTAAATCTAAGTTCATAGAAAAAAGGATATAAAAAAGAAAATATGGAAGAACTTATTGGAAGATTCGACAGATGTCAATCAGTACACAAATAAAGAAATAGGCAAAGAAAAAGGAAATGGAAAAAGGAAAATGGATGAACAATGTCTGATTGTTCCATTTATTACAACTTATATTACAGAATATAAGAGAATAGAAAAGATGTATCATGTGCTTTAAACGGATCTGGTAGTGGGAGTGAAATTATCTGAGAAACCAAATTTAATTTATAGAAAAAAATACCAATTCAGGTCAACATCTAGTAAAAAGTTTTATTGCCCACCACGAAGGGATGCAAGGCACGAGAGACTGGAAGTTTTTATACTTTATAAAGAACGTGTGGGCTGCAAAACAGCAATCAATAACGCAATACATTTTTAAAAAAAAGTTATGATCTGAAACAGTTTAACACCTGTAGTAGGAGTAGTGTTATACTGTAGTTGAATTATACTGGAATGCCACACTGCCTATGGCAATGGGAGGGGGTATGCCACACTGCCTATATAGGGAATGGGGGGGAGAATGCCACACTGCCTATGGCAATGGGAGGGGGTATGCCGCACTGCCTATATAGGGAATGGGGGGGAGAATGCCACACTGCCTATGGCAATGGGAGGGGGTATGCCACACTGCCTATATAGGGAATGGGGGGGGGGAGAATGCCACACTGCCTATGGCAATGGGAAGGGGTATGCCACACTGCCTATATAGGGAATGGGGGGGAGAATGCCACACTGCCTATGGGAATGGGATGGGGGAAATGCCACACTTCCTATGGGAAAGGGAGGGGGGAATGCCACACTGCCTATGGGAATGGGGGAGAATGCCACACTGCCTATGGGAATTTAAATGGGGGGAATGCGGCAGCGGCAGTAGAGAGATAGCGTGGATGACAGGGACAGCGCAAATTGCGCAATACTGGAATGGCCAGTCCTTACTGGCTGGGAGAGGGGCAGAGTGACACCGCCAGCAGGTGAACCACACAGCTGTCTTGTGAAGAGAAAGATACCAGGCCGGAGCTGCGATTGGAAGTGCCCCTCACTTGGATCTCAAAGTGAAAGCTGTTTGTTACAGAAGGCCCTCTCTTTCATCACGGCCTGGTACAGCCCCCAGGCTGCATGAGGTAAGAGAACCCTGCTGTTCTATTCTATGAAAAGTTATTATTTTTGTTGGTCCCGGAAGGCTCAAGGCGCCTTGATAAGGTGTAGGAAGCCACTTGGGCCATAATAAACATATAGGGTTTGTGTGTAAAGCCAGTGAGTGATTTATTGGTAATGCACTACATATTTTTATATTCAAAGTGCACCTGAATTGGACTGTTACTGTTTTTAGAGTGTTGGACAATATACTGTATTGACTGACTCTGACTATTTAATTTATGCACTTTGAAATCTGTTGTATTTATTTAAATGAGCAAAGCGCATTAGATATACCTTTGGTTTGTTTGTTTTTTATTAGAGTTGCTGTCTGATCCAGCGCCCCTTAGTGTGTGAGCATCTAGATACATCTATAATTAACTGTAACAGTAACAGTAATTTGTCTGTAGATAACAGAAAAGGTCACCATAAGCCAACTAATACTGTATATCTGAAAGAGGAAGAAGATAGATAAAATCCTTTAAATTCATTCAACAGTCAAACAAAAAAAACAAAAGGGTCCTTACATTTTGTCAATTAGCAACTCTCCTGATTGCTGGATCTGAGCCCATGCTGCAACCCTTGCTTCCTCCCGTACCTCCAGCAGCCCAAATGTGGGTGCAGGTAACCAGGCGGGGGACCGCCATGTTTCCTGTCAGTAATGGCAAGTGACGGGGTAGCCCCCAATCGTGTACACTGGTATATGGGTACCCCGGACCCCTTACCAGTTTACCAACAAGTTAAAGGGAGAAGCACTGATGACAGGAAAAGATTTGATGGCTGCCATGTGTTTGGCATGGAGATGAGCTGGGCTGGCTTAAAGATCTCCAGCTCCCTGCAAGCAAGTCAAAAAAGCAAGTCATTGGATAAACAAGTATTCGGTGTCCCTGGGAGCTTGTTTGAAGATCTCCAGCTTCTGCTACAGTAACAGTTTTGGAGACGGTTCTTTATGCAAGATGCAGGATCAGATTAAACAATAATCGAAACCCCAAATCTATCACAAGTGGAAGGGCTCGCCAAGTGAGGTGGAGAATGTCTTAACTTTAATAAATAACTCCAATAAAGCCTAAATGCAAAATTTGCAACATAAATCTAAAATATTGTTTTTAAGCCAATTTACTATGTATGTATTTATTATTATTTATTTTATATTGATTCATTTGATGTATATGTAAAATAATAAGTTACCACATACATTACAGCAACGCACCAACATTTGTTTTAAAGTTTTGAAGCAAGGCAAGGCTATATATGTTATTCTGATCTTTATGACCCTTTTGGGAAGATCTAGCATGTCCTGCAGTTTTGCCCTTTATAGGATAATTGGTGTCTTCAGGCTCAAAATGTGATGATTATGGGGGATGAGGAGTATAAGGGTTTCTGTGTCAGGAATGTCCATCTGGTACCAGTTTACTTTCTGCAAAAAAAACAATATACATTTAAACCACTACAGATTGTAGGTGATGCAATAGAGTTGAATATGACCAGACCCTCAAATTATATGTTTTAACGCAACTGTTCTGCCAGTGAGGTGTGTAAAACATGAAAAACAATCACTTACCGGGGCCCGGTCCCATGTCAGGACCTGTCCGCTCCTGTCCTGGCTTCCACTTTGCTGAGAAGATGCGGGTATGATAAGTGTCAGTCTCATAACCCAATTTGAGTGGCCACAGGGCACTATGGTTGCTCTGGGTGGGTGATGACAAACTCATCAAGGCCAGCAACCGGCAGCCAGACAGAGGCCCCAGCTCAGGACATATCTCCCTGCTTCTGCTGTGGAAGTGGAGACAGAAAAAGGACCAGGTAATTTCTTCTTTACCCTCTTCACTGGGCACATTTATCCTTTCAATGGTGGGAGCCGCGCTGGATTATTGCAAGCGGGGCCACTGATCCACCTAAATTAAACAGCATGGCGCCATGCTGGGGGCACAATCCTTCACTGGGCAACCAATAGAAAGAGCAACAAGAGAACTGCAAGCCCCCCCACACAGGCACATACTAACACTCTAACCAATATACCCCCCCTGCCTAACTCACACACACAGGCAGCATTATATACACAAAAATTGATCTGCCACCCCCAACACACACCAACCAATATTGCCCCCGTATTGTCTCCGTATTATTTCTTTATTGTTTCAATGAAAGAATTTTCTCTTTATCATTTTATTGTTAAAGCATTTAGCAAAATAATGAAATTTTTGATCAGAATTGCTAAAATGGGGTGTTTTATATGGACTTTTCCACTGCACCTTTGACATTGAGGAGATCCAGCCTTTGGCTTTGGTGCTTTGTGGTGTGCCAAGAACCACCTCATCTATAGGTGGGAGAGGTCAATTGAGAATTTAAGAAGATTATTTTATGCAATTACCCCCCCCCCCTGTTTTGTCTTAAATAAAACAATAAAGCATTAACCATTAATTTCCCAGTTTGGGGGTCCTACCATTCGGCATTCTAGGAGTATTTGGCTACTTTAGTTGCTTTCCAGAAACCCAAAAATATATCCTGAGTTTTGCCCCCATTGGGAGTACCTGAATGAATTGCTCCTCTAAACCTCCCTAACAGGGCTCCTGTCAACACTTTAGTGGTTTTAATCATGCCTTTTAGTAGTATTTGAAATGACTTAAGACACATTTTCATGTCTGAAATAAAACCTTTTTATTACTCTTGGCCTTTACTATTAGAGCTTCATCAGCATCACACTTAAAATCAAACCAAGAGAAAAGCCAGGGTACTGGTTTGAGCAGCCATTCGAGGCTGTTGTTTGTGGTCTGCCTTGACTTGTGGAAGGACCAGCAGTGCTGCTTTGAGGAGGTTTGGTGGCATTTTTGCACGCTATAGATATCCTGATCTCCCCAGTAGCGGTAGTTGATGTAGTTCCATTGTAGTTCGCACAAAGGTTTGGTGTTGCGCATCCTTCCATCGCTGTGACGGGTTTGGGAGGCACTGTAGAAATACAACATTAGTGAATTGGCTTTGGAAAAAATATTATGTTTCACAATAGAAACTAAATAAGGGCCTGCATGTCAGTGATGGATTAAAGACATTCAACCGGCTAATAAAAAAAAAAACAAAGGGTACCTATCTTTTGTCCCCACGCTGCTGCCAGGTCCTGTGCCATCCGGAGTCTGACCAGGGGGACGGGTTTGGTGGCAGGTCGGGATTGCAACTTGTCATCAGTCACAGCCGCGCTGTCACTCCCTCTTCATTCATTGCAATGGAGGTAGTAGGGTGACATGCCCGCTCTCCGTTGTAATGGATGAAGAGGGTGTGGTTACACCCCCTGCATTTGATGGTCTGGACGTGGTCTGGGAAGTGCTGGAGAACAGATTTTAAAGCTCCAGATGGCGTGGTATCACAGGCCGCAGCAGGGGCTCCGATCAAGTGATCAGGCAAGTTCATGCACCGATCAGCGGCTTGAGACAAAAGGTAAGTACACTTTTGTTTTTTACATTAGCCTGTTGAATGTCTTTAAATTCATCAGGGTATTGGTAGCAATAACTCAAAGCCACTGAGCTTGCCATACACCTCTTGAATACACTTTACTAGTCATCCAGTTAGCTTTATCAGTTCAGAGGGATTTTTTAAGAAACGCATTTTGCCTGGCGCCAATGGTGACTTTTACCTCTATTTGATGCACTAATATATATTCAGTATGTCTAAGCCAGATATGAATGGAGGAAATATTTGGGAAAAAGTACTTGGCTCTTTTTAATGTTTTTTTTTATAATGATGCTAGAAATATGTGACCCCTACCCCTCGGGGTAACTTGTTGTCTGGCTTACCAGGCCAAGGAGCTAGTATTCACAGGATTTGGAGGCCATACAGCCAACCTCCAGCCTTGCAGCATTCCAGCCTCTATGCCCTTTGGCACAGGTCCAGTGCTCTATCAGGGCTGACCAGGTGTGCTACTAAGGTCGCCTGTTGTCCACCTCTACTTTTTGGGGCTTGATTCATTAAAGGTCGAATTAAATTTTTTGTGTTTTTTTATGATAACATTTTTCTCATCCACCCGCCATTCAACAACCTTGAAAGCTGTTTTTTATTTTTTTCTAATTCAATTCGAGCGTGATTTTCAAAATAATTTGTGTGTTATTTTCAAGTGCAAAATAATTTTAGCGATGCGGGTGCCATGGATTGGCTTCACACATGAGTAAAATTCAAGTGTTTCCCACAATTTTTTTTTTACTGCAGCTTTCAGGAGGAGGAAAGTCTGTTTTCTGACTTCAATAGGACTAAGAGCCTGGCACTGTTAGAAAAGAACGGTAGCGGCAATTTTGGAGCTTCCATTCCCAACTGACAAAACTGCACCGAACCAGGAAACAGTTAAAAAAAGACACCACACAAAGTACAAATGACATTTATTCTTTTTTTGTTTATTTACTCACCTCCGATCCTCCACTGTCTCCCGGTGATCCTGTCCCACGGAGCTCCAATGAAAGCTGCCAGGTGGAGTGGGGCTGGGGAGGCAAGAGATCAGCCCCTCCAGCCCTCTCACCTCCAATCACCCGGCGCTACTGAGATTCTTAGGTCGGGTGTGGGACGAAGTTGTGGATGAATTCATAGATGATGTCATCCACCCACCCACAAAAGAGGGGGGGGCTAGTGACGGGGCAACTGCGAAAGTGCTGAAGAGGGACTTTTCCACACTTCCACCATGGAAGAGCCTGGATTACATGGACAGTTAGCAGTGTCAGCGGCTAAAGCGGGGGGGGGGGGGGCCCTCTCCTGAAGCCAGAAGAGCACCGGGGGAAGACAAGATCCAGCCAGGTCCAACAAGGGGTCAGGCAAAGTTTTAACCTTTATCCTTTTTTATTTCTGTGGGGCTTTGAAATCAGCTACATGAGTCTTACGTAGCTGGCACTTAATGGAAGGAGCATCTACAATGTGAAACTCGCGTAGCTGGCACTAGAAGGGTTAAATCCAAACAAAACCTGTGAAGCCCCGTCGGTGAAACCCCCCAGAATGCACACTTTCGTCCACTTAGAGCCTTCTGCCATGACTATGTCATTCGGCAGGCTACTGTCAATGGGGAGCATGTGCTGATGCATCATAAGCAACAGATCTTTGGTCCATTTTAGGTACTTTTTAAGATGTTCATCCTTAGAACATGGTTTGGTGGGGGTGAATTTCTTTGCGATAACAGTAAAATACATTAATTTTAAAATTAGCTTCCATTTCTACTACTACTATATTGCAGCCGTGCTCATTTAAATAAAACTTACCTGCTGCAGTATGTATTGAGTATGAGGTACATTGTGTCTCATTTCCATTGCACTGAATCTGGGAGTCTGGTGTGCAGGTTAAGGCAGTTAGGCTGAAGCATGAAGGACACACCAGTCCATTAGGTACTAGATTAGTTACCGGCACTACAATAAAGAAGATCATCTAAATTAAGCATCATAAATTATGGCTTGACTTGTCTTAACTTGGTAATTTAGCATCTACAAATAATGTTCAAACAGGGTTAATGGAAAAATCTTGAAAAATATATGATAGCGAGAGTGAAAAAAGGTAATTAATCAATAGCATTATGTGGGGAAAATGGCGAGGAATCCTTAGCATACTGAATAGTGATTCAAGACCATTTTAGCATGCAAAATGACAAGTCAGTGCCATTTTACTTTCAAGTTATCCATGAGTGGTTCAGTTTTCTTAAGAATACATAACAATTATTGCTGCTGAATGTTGAGTTTACTTTGCACAAAAACAGAACAGTTTTTCTGCCGAGAAAATATGCAAAAAGTTAAATTGACCTTGTTATGATGTTTCGAATGTCGCACACTCAGTGTAAGTGAACGACTGGTCTGGCTGCTTTAACTTGTTGTTGTGGTTGCTGGTGAGAAAATCCAGGGATGCTTTCGGTATAGGTCAGAAGCTCTTAGCTCAAAGGACAGAATGCTGCCTTTTGCTGGGAACTGCAAGAGATTACCATGTCTCTCCGTGTGTACTCTTGCTAGGGGGTTAGTTTGGCTGCATCTACAGATACAGCATTGTTCAAAGTGATCCCTCTAGTGTAGCACAATGCAAGGATTACTCACACATTGCAGAACGCTGTGGGCTGATTACATTGTAATAGCAGGCTCAAGGCTGCTGTACTCAGGGCCAGATTAAAGGTGGTGTAGGTGCGTGCTGCTTATGATCTCCTGCTTTGCCATTCTGGGCACGTCTGGGGTGTGTAGTCACCAAGATGGTCCACCCAGCTGCTCTAGAATCTCCGTCCTGCTCTGTGGTGGCTTTGGCTACAGGTTTGCAAAAACAAAAAAAGACTGAAAAGCCTCCTGGACCAGACCCTAACCCAAAGGTTGGTGGAGGCCCCCTTTGCAGGGCATGTGGTGGAGGCCCCGGGGCTCGTTCCCCCTTGCACCCCTCTCATAATCCGGCCCTGGCTGTACTATTTAACAAAGCAGGGTTTAGCACTTGTTACACCGTAACTGCAGCCACGCACCTAGATGTAAACTTTAAACTAACCCTGTGCTGGCTGGTATTTTAAGATGTCATAGCAGGAATTGGTTCTGCTTTTGTACAGGCCAGCAGCAAACCTTTTCATAACTTAGCATTGGATAGCCAAAAATGCTAGAAAAGTGTTGGGAGGAGGCTCGGCAGGTCGTCTATTTCTTCCATTCTTTACAGCGTTTTTGGCTATCCACTTTGTGAGGACCTGGATTCTCGGCAGTGAGAACTGTTGGTACCCCTGTTGCCTTAGTCATTGATTTGGGATTTTTTGTGTTTGTGAGTGCAATTCTATTATTTATTAAATTGTCCTGGTTTTTAACAGTATTTCACTAGATTGTTTTATTATTTTTTTACATACTTTATGCCATCGGATGGCTAATTACTGAGAGATTATCAAGTGTATTTTGAAGCCTTAATTCGGGAACACTGGATTTATGAAGCACCCATTAGCTATATGCCTTTTGGCTATTGTACCGTTTCAGTGTCTGGTAAGAGTTTGAACATCTTTGGTGAAGGCTCGCGTGGTGTTGAAGGAGCATGCCCTTTGGGACTATTTCCATCACTTAACTGTTGGAAGAGCTCTGTTTTATACTACTTTTGATTATTTTGGTTTAGTGAAAACTGTCTGGAGTGATTTTTCTGGGGCAAATACTACACTAACAGATCAGGCATACAGACATTCTGCTAGCTAAAGTTGACTCACGAAAAAAACACTTGCCTGCAGTCTACTATTGGCATGACCTGGATGAACCTGGAGAATTATATATATATTCATTTTTATTCTGTTGGAATATACTTGCCTGCAGGTTCGGCAGGGGTGCAGTTATGTGCTTTACAACAGCCAGTGTTTGTATAGACACTCATAAATTGGTTACTCAAAGTCTGTGGCTCATCACAGCTTGATGATATCCCACATCCCCTCGTCAGTGAATAGGTTTTCAATCCATAGGCTGCAACTAAACAAAGAGTATAAGAAAAAAAGATTATCTAATTGCTATTGTTCATCTATGTGCCATATTAATGATCATCATTATATTCATCGATCTTTCAACACAGACATTGTTCCCGCCATCACCCCTCATCATCTAGCACCAAGTTGCATCAACAAAATATGAAAAATATACAGAATATTTTACAGTTCTCTGCACCTCACTGAACTAGGCATTAGAGAGGTTGCCAGGGGAGGTTCGTCATTTCTTTAGTGAGGCAGTGGTTACGGCCCTCATTTTTTATGTGTCCTGACATCTTCGTGCGCTTCGTCATGGTAACCACTCACTCCCAGGAGCGACACTGTAGCAGCGCACTTGACCAGCAGCAGGTGGTGGACACGGGCAGAAAGCCCACATTTGCAGGTTCGGCACACACTGACGGACCTGCCAACTGCTGCAATCTATATTTATCATTGTGTGCCACACGGTGTAACTTGTAGCAAAGTTAGGCCGTGCATGGGGCAACTGATCCCCTGTTTCTAATTACCTTGATGCGGAGGATTTGCTTTGAATCAGAGTATTTGCTGGGGTGTATGATGGAGGGCACAGACACAGCAGTAGAAAAGTCTGACAATGTCCGTTGAGGTCACCCGCTGCTGCTGTGTGTGTTCCCGCTGAGTTTTCAGTCTCTGCGCGTAAACAAGGTTGGTGTACTGCTCAGTTTGCTAAAAACTATTTAACAGCCTCGGAGACTCCTGACCATCGCACAGCGACAAAAATTTTGGATGCGCCACACTCATATTCAGCAATATACAGATGCATTTGCAGAACAGCGCACAAATACGTAGACCTGTAGTTCTGAAAAGCAAAATATTTTTTAGACAGTGGGCAGCAAAGGGTTCAAGAAATGTCCACTGCACAGACCTTGGGCCGCACGCACGATACTGCTGCCCTCTCTATCTGTGAGAACACTACTGACTGGGTTTTTACACATTCATTTTCCTGGATGTTGTGTAACTCCCCTGTGAAGTTGGGCATCATTTTGGTGCCCAGAACACATAAATAAAGCAACTGGTGTTCAGTTCTAAGATGGTTCCCTATGGCTAAGCAAGTCTCTGTGTGATCTCTGCGTGGTGCACTTGATGCCTCCCTCCTATGTCAGTGTCATAAATGCGAGTGGCTTTTTGCGACACAGCAGTCTGCGACACCACTGAATCTGAAATACGGCGGACAATAGCGGCAGCCTCCACCCATCAAGCGCAAGACAGCAGGCGCTTCTTAAACCAGGGCCTATGTTAAAATGAGATAACAGTCAATCTGTCCATGTTGGCTCTCATGACCACCTACTCTCTGGCATGCAATGATAGCCATTTGCATGAAGCCTCTTAAGAATCCCTGTAAGTGAACATTTCCACTCACTCTTCTGACTCAGGGCTTCACTGGGCAGATGTGCAACTGTCTGGCAAATCCTATTGGTGGTGCTACTGTCTCAGACTGGGGTGCCTCCATATTGCTGGTATTTGGGGGATGAATAGAGAAAGTAGCTTTTTAGAATCCACATTTTTGCAGTCTTCAATGGGGATAGAGGGAGCTCAACAGCAAGGGTAAAGGTTCTTTTAGTTGTGTATGCTGCCTACTCATCTATCTTGTCTCCCTGTCATGGGCACCACAAGCTGCAGGCCACACTGCCACATCAAGTGCCAGCCTGTCTCAGTTTACATCACCGTTCCCAGTCCCCTAGCTCATTAAGACCCTGCAGAGGAAGAGGTGAGTGTGGCTAAATGAGGGACCAAAGGCAGTGAGAGATGGATAAATACCCGAAGACTTTCCTCTCTAAATGATCTTTATTTTTCATTGTTGGTGTAAGAATAGCATGCATTTAAAACGATAATACAACAACCCATCATAATAATTTTTGGAGCACACAGGTCCCGTAATCTAGAAATACCAGAATTGTGAGCATGTTTAGAGCAAGGAGGATTCTCCTGAGTTACTGCTCTTGTGTACATTTTCTCTCCCACTTTTTAGGTTGGGCAGGACTGAAATGAAGCACCTACTTGTGGTTTCAGTGTAGACTGAAGTACAAACATCCTCAGAGGTGGGGCATGAGATCGCAGGCCCTGTGCAAAGGGTTTTGGAGTTACTCTGACAGCTGATGCAACTAAGGGAGGAACCTGGGAAAAAATAAACAATAACCCATTGTTAGACATGGTATTAACTATGGGCAAATATTAATATACTGTGTTTAAACTCTCCCTCATAGTTCAAAAATAAAATTTATTTTTGTTTTCATACCTACTGTAATTAGCTGCTTTGGTTGAAAGCCCTATTGTAGGTGACATTTGTCCTCCACATATCTAGCTTATATTTATGTATACTATTAGATTTATCATGGTCACAGTTAGAATAAATTGACCAGATGTTCCACTTTTGATGGGATAGTCAATTTTACGCATTTTGTCCCACTGCCCTCCACCTCCTGATAACTCATTTTTTTCATAGAATAAATATCTCTGGAGTATGTGACTGGGGATGGGAGACACCTATTTACACACATGTTTAGCATAGAATGCTGTGGATATTTGTTCCCCAAGAGCCTGTTTAAAGTGGACCCACAACCACCGGTGATCGGCCCGGGAATCTATAAGATTCCCGGGCCGATCACCTCCCTCCCCGCGGGACATCCGAGATCGGGATGTCCCGCGGGGTGAAACCCCCCCAAACACCCCAAACTCCTTACCCTATCTTCCCCTCTAGATGTGCGCGCCCGCGCCGGCCGTCTATGAATGGCCGGCGCGGGCACGCGTGCGTCAAGAGGGACGCGCGGGAGGCGGCGGCGAAGGAGCCGCTTGTCCGCGACTTGTCCGTCGGCGCAGGGAGAGGTGAGTTCGGGGGGTTCGGGGGGGTTTCACACAGCGGGGCACCCCGATCGGGGGTGCCCCACCGAAGTGGACCAAGACCCAGGATAGTCAAAATCCTGGGTGTTGGTCCACTTTAAGTCAGTTTAAGCTGACCCATTTTTAGGCTCACAAAGAATGCTCAGTTAAAGTTAGAATCAAACAAAAAGAAAGTAAGAGTAGTAGTTTGAGCAACCATTGTAGGCTGTTGTTGGCTGTCTGCCTTGACTTGTTGAAGGACCCACGGTGCTGCTTTGAGGAGCTTCAGTGGCATTTTGGCATGCTATAGAAATGCTGAACTCCCCAGTTGTGGTGGTTGATGAAGTTCCATTGTAGTTCTCACAAAGGTTTGGTGTTGCACATCCTTCCATAGCCATGACCGGTTTGGGAGGTGCTGTGGGAATACAGTATTAGTAAATATGCTGTTAAAATGAATAATGTTTTATTGTAAAAACTAAATACAGGTTAGCAAGATAATGTCAATTTAGAATGATTTGTTGCAGATTGGTACCTCTAGTATTTTCAATTTCGACACACTTATTCCTATTTGGTTTGTCTCAGCCTGAATGGAGTTGAATGGAAGCAATATTTGGCTCAAACTCTTTTCATTTTTCTTACGTTGTTAATGTACCTTCAATGCTAATTTTCTGACCAGACATTGGGAATCCCCAGACATTGGGAATCCCCAGGGCTTGTATTCAAGCCTATAGGCCCTTTGGCACAGGTCTGATGCTCTTCTGGGGGAGGGATATTGGGCATCGATATCAGCTCAATGCCCAGCAGGGGGCTTGCTGACACCCTTTAGGTAGGGAAAGTTGTTTCTCTGCCCTCAGCCCCCTCTTCCATGGTATTCATATAAAAGAAATTGTAAAGTCATGTGTTGTGCATGTATGAAATATCCAGTAATATGTAAATATCAGCTTAAGAATCTAATCAGGATGATTATTTAAGGTGTTCTTCTATGAACCTAACACTCTCTGGGTTTTTATGTGGACCTCTAGTCCAATTATCACAAGAAGCCCTGCACCCCACATGCATCCCAATGTAGGATTTCTTTATAGCAAAAGGTTTGATTCAGCCCCATGCAGCCCCATGCAAACTGACAAAAGGTTTGATTCAGCACTTTAATTTTTGCATGCTATTTACCTCTGTGCAATTCAGCACCGTATTTAGCTGTAAAATTGTTTAAAACATTTGCATAGCTAAATATGATGCCGAATTTCACTGAGGGAAAAAAATATGGTGCTCAATCAACCCTTTTAAGTGGTGAATGTACAAATATGGCTGCTACAAATAATAATGTGGAAGGGAATTCAAGAGGATGGGTAGACCAAATGAGGAAGTGCAGGGGAGAAGAACAGACTATTGTTGGGTAAACCCTTAGAGGTTGGTCTATGGCAAGTTCGACCAAACTTTGAACAAAAGTGAACTTGACCCAAACCCGGTCCTCCATTGAAAGTATCCTCACTCAGGGGAGCGGCAGCCATCTTTCTGTAACCCCAACCATAACTGATTTCACAGCAGAAAGAATGCCGACCGCTGACGGGTACGCTGGCTCAAGTAAGTTGTACAGTCGCTCTGCTGCACACACTGCATTCGTTTAAGCTGGCTGATGGGCTGCTCAGCAACCATCTTTTCCAGGTTTGGGCTGAACACTGAACTCGAACACAGACCGGTTGAAATCCATGTTCAAGTTTCGGAAAGTTTGATACTAACCCAAACTTTGTGCTTCAGGTTTGTCCAACACTAGAATAGACCTTTTGTCCGTTCTGACTTTAAGTACATTTTACACTGTTCATCCTTAGAACATGGTTTGGTGTGGGTAAAGTTCTTTGCAATTATAGTAAAAATACATTTATTTTATTATTAGTAATTAATACTATTTTTTAGCCATGTTTATCAAAACAAAACTTACCTGTTGTAGTACTAATTGAGTATGAGGTACATTTGGTCTCATTTCCATTGCACTTAAACTGCATGTCTGGTGTGCAGTTTAAGGCAGTTAGGCTGAAGCATGAAGGACACATCAGTCCATTTGGTACTAGAGTAGTGACTGGTACTACAATAAAGAAGATACATAGGAAAAACTAAATAAAAAAACACATGATAGCTTAATGTATATATCTGGGTGTCCATAATAAAGAAACTACAGATAACTAGTGTTGAGCAAACCCATAGAGATTAGGGTTAGGCAAGTTTGGCCAAGGTTTGAACAAAAGTTCAGTACCCAAACCCCACTGAAATTAATGGAGACGAGAACTTGGTGACTCAAGAATAGCTGACAAATGGGTAAAGAGTAACAAAATAGGGGTAATATCAGGAACATTGCTCTGCAAAAATTGGGGTAGGGAAAGTACTTAAAATAGTAACATAAAATAAAAAATGAAATAAATAAATTATTAGTGTAAAAAGGAAGAAAGGAAAGGCAGCCGACCTAAGCATTCATTTGGATTTTCGGGGAATTGTATAACCAATAGACTGATGTAATGTCTACTCTAGCTACATGTCTACTCTTTTTTCAAAATTATCTTCCCACTTATTTAAACTTACTTCTGGCATGTCTGTGACTTTTACATTTCTTTATTCTCTGTCTCTTTCGAACTTTCCTTCCAACTCACTTTCATTCCTTCTTTCTCTAAAATTATCACATTTTTCTCGCTCTCGCTTCTTCATTCAATGTTCAGCTCACATTTTCTTTGTTTTGTATACTTTCCTTCAAGCTCTCTTTTTTCTTTCTTCTCATTTTTCTACAATCTTTACCTTTACATTTTATATTTCTCCTCTCTCTCCTTTATACTTTACTGTTGTCTGTGGGTCTCATATATGTCTTCATTGTCTCTTCTTTTCCTTTTCACAGTCTCCTTTAATCTAGCTTTAATTTTCTTAAACCTTTCTTATCTCTCCTTATGACATCCCTCCCATCCAGGGACGGACTGGCCATAGGGGGACCCAGGATAATGCCTCCTGGGCTGCACTGCTTTGGGGCCAGTTGGGCTGCTGCATTCAATCCCTGCCCCTTAGTCTATTTCTCAGTCCCCTGTACCCAGCCCCACCGTACCCACAAGCCCCGGAACCCCTGGTACAATTCTATAGCCCCAGCATCATGGTTGGAGGGCCTCAGCAGGGATGTCACGGGAAGGCTGGAGGATGGTAAAATCCAGGGCTGATTTTTGGCCCCATTCCGCCATTGCTCCCATCTCTCATTTTCACTTCCCTTTAATCGTTATCTCTCATTCTCAGTCTTTACAACCCTCCTCAATCTCTTTTTTCTATTTTCTATCACTCTCTCATTTACACTGCTTTACAGTGCTTTCAGATTCTTTTCATCTCCCTCTCTTTTTCATGATCCTTTAATTCTCTTTTTCTTCTGTATTCCTTTCTGTGGGATAGCATCAGAAACAACAGAAAATGCATAAGTAGGTCACCTGGCATTCCTTTCTATGAGCAGCACTTTGGACTGTTTATACAAACACATTCCAGTGCTGGTACATGTGACCCCACCTCTTATATAGCAGGGTCACATGTCCCACCTGGCCATTCACAGCCATGCCCCCTCTGGATGCTATGGGTAAAAGTCTGTGTTAGGGCCGGGCACCTAAAGCCATGATGATGATGATGATCAGCACACACCAGAACAGTGCTGTTCAGGTCTGCTTATCTCTGCAGACAACTGTCACACAGGAAACCTCAGGGTTTATCATCTACCCAAACTCCTTGTTCCAATTTAGGGGTTGTTTGCGTAATATTGTACTGAGAAATACATTCAAACAACTGATAAAAGGTGCAAGTCCTAGTGCATTGCCTTACTACTACAGATATGCTATGGCTGAATGGGGCCGAGCATTTTAAGTGTGCACACACCATCTCTCTCTAAGTTTAGGTCTATGGTACCTCTTTGTTAAATACAGATGAAAAAAAAACAAGGGGGGGCTCTGTTTTAAGTGTGCAGGCCCCTTCTCGCTCTAAGTTGGGGTCCATGGTGCCTCTTTGTAAAATACAGTTTAAAAAAAGGGGGCCAGCTCTGTTTTAGCAGTTCAGGCCCTGTCTCTTTTTAACACTTAAAACAGCGGGGAACACTGTTTTAAGTGTTCAGGCCAGTCTCACTCTAGGTTGGCGTCCATGGTGCCTCTTAGTTAAATACAGTTTAACAAAAAAACAAGGGGGCCGCTCTGTTTTAAGTGTGCAGGCCCTGTCTCTCTCTAAGTTGGGGTCCGCAATGCCTCTTTGTTGAATACAGTTTAAAAAAAAACAAGGGGGTAGCTCTGCTTTAAGTGTGCAGGCCCCATCTCTGTCTAAGTTGGGTGTCCCAGGGCTGTTACATTTCAAAAAAACTATCTTTTTCACCTGCTAAGGAATATTTTAGGGAACATCTGTTTTAGGAAATACTAAGTAAAATGTCTGGGAAAGGAAGAGGTGGAAATGGATAGGGGAGAGGAAAAGACATCCCTGCAATTCCTTCTGCCATTAAAGATAAGGATATTGGTGCCATTACCAACACTGTGGTCAGCAGCCATGTGCCCAGGCCCAGTAAAAGTAGCACCAGCCATTTGCCCAGGCCCAGCCATAGTAGTGGCAGCATCCATTTGCCCAGGCCCACCACCAATAGTAGTTACAGCAGCAGCAATGTACGTGGTAGTAGTAGCAGCAGTAGTAATGTGCATGGTAGTAGTAGTAGCATCAACAAGCCATAGGTGTCCATTTCCTCCAGTGGGCATGTTATTATGGACAGTGCATCCATTGTGGACTGGTTAACTCCCTCTAACTCATCTAAGGAGGAGGAAGACTCAATGACTTTGAGCCAGGTTTCAGTGGATTCTTCCTCCACTACAGTCACAGTAAAAGAAACCCCCCCTAGTGGGGCACCAGCTTTTCTCAGCAGCCCGGTTGCTATGGCTTACTTATAGCTGCGGCTGCGGCAGTGGGGGTGGTGGTAGACATGGATATACTGGCAGCTATGAAGATGGTTGTGGTGTGGGGGGGCAAGTAGACCATGATGAAACATCAGAACAGGGAAGTGGCGGGTATCAGAAGGAGTATGATGATGTAGTTTTGGACCGGACCTGGGAACCAGGCAACAAGGTAGGGCCAGATCATCTGCAAAATGGCACAGGGCTAAGTCTACTGATATGGTCCACTCAGGAGCAGGTGATAGTGACACTGATGCTGCTTTTGCAGACTCCAGAAAAAGCCTGCCAGAGGAGGAGTAAAGTCTGGTGTTGGTGGTTGTGTTGCAAAGGCTAGCTTTGTATGATACTCTGCTTTGTGGAAATTCGTTTTGTACCTACCCAGAAGAACAAAACATGGAACAGTGCTGGATTTGCAAGCAGAAAGTTAGTCGTGGCCACAGCACAAATCTAGGAAATACTAGTCTACGTAAGCACTTGGAGCGGCATCACAAGGCTGACTGGGACAATGCCTTGCAAATGCCCCATCAAAACCTTATTGCTCTTGCTGATGCTGCTGATGGTGCAGCTTCTATAACCTGTCATCTGTCTAGTAGCAAAGCCTAATCCACAGGCAGTACAGTCTTGTCATCTGCATCTAGTGCTCTGCCTCCATCCTGTCAGTTATCCATATTAGAATCTATATCCACCAGACAATAATATGTGCCATCCGGTTGTCGTACGGCTGAACTTACACCTGGCCAAGTCACTGCCATAACACCTGGTTGAGTTCAGCCCAGGTGGCAAGTCCCCAGTTTTCATTTCTTCTCCAACAAGGCCATCCCCACACACACAGGTACGTGGAAGAGAAAGTGGGGCTGCCTATGCAACTGACAGTGTGCAGCACAGTGCATGCAACAGTAGATATTAGGAGCAGTAGCTATGGCCAAGGGCAATACATGTGTGTCACGACCCATGGGTCAACCTTGTGCAGCACAATGCTCCAACGCATCAAGGTCATGCATTAGTAACACCTTCACGTTTTTGCCGATCTGCTTCAGCTTTGGACACAAGGCACCTCTCCTCCTCCTCCTCAAAAGACGAGAGCCAGCAGGGCATAGCTTACCCTCTGCCTCCATCCTTTCATCAATGCAGCACTGCCACGCGGTATTATACATGCTGAGTCTGGGCGAGAAAACCAACATTGCTGAGGAGTTGCTGCTGTACATACATGAGGAAATCTCCCGCTGGCTGTCTCCATGTCAGCTTAGATTGGGCAATGTGGTTGCAGATAATGAGACAAACATTTTGAGTACTCTGTGTCTAGGTCGCATGACACATGCCCCATGCCTGGTTCTGTTATTGTGCGTGTTGTTCAGTGGGCCTACCACCCATACCAGCCCACATACTGTGGTGTGCTCCCGTTTCAATGGGAACACATTAATTCCAACCCCAAATAAATATATATATATTTTTTTCTTCCCACACATTGCTTCCTATATTGGGAGGGTCGTTTCATAGGTGGGTTGGAAGATACCCACAAACTCTGTATTTACCCATGCCTGGTGCACCTGATCAATCTGATCATCAAATGCTTCCTAAAAACTTATGTTGGCCCTAGGCCTTCAAACGCTGTCTCCTAGACTTGCAGCGCAGGAATGGTTTTCCTAAACACTGTTTAATCTGCGATGACCCACGTTCTGGACTTCCACCCTAGATATGCTGGACCACCTTTACCACCAGCATAAAGAGGTGAATGATTTCTTCATGCAGGAAATGGCCAGCTTTTCCAGCCAGAGTGACTTTCAGCTCCAGCATTGGCAGATGATCAGAGACACGTGCCCCATGCCGAGGCCTTTTGAAGAGGCGACAAGATTCGTCAGCAGGGACAGCAGTGAAATGAATGATGTTAGGCCGCTGATATTTATTTTGGAGCAAATGCTCACGGCCATGATTCAGCAAGGGACAGAGGAAGGATCCCGTCTGTCTCCTGGTTCTTTGGATCTACAAGAAAAGCTGGAGGAGGGTGAGGAGAAGAAAATCAGACCCCAGGAGGTGGATTTGGAGTTGGAAACAACAGACTTATCACAGGGAGAGATAGAGGAAGAAGCAGACAATGATGATGAGGATGTTGAGGATGACGGCCATCATGATGTTGGTGGTGATAACGATAATGAACAAAAATTGCAAAAATGGAGCAGTAGTGGAACCAACTGGTCCCTCGGTGAGGATGGTGAGCTGTAAGCTTTGGTGCTTGCGCGCTGACAGCTGCATTGTTAGCATGAAGCAAACAGACAGGCACTGGATCGCTACACTTTTAGACTCTCGGTATAAAGCCAAAATGGGGGAATCTTTTACACATTCCTAAAGGAAGGCAAAAATGGCTTACTACCTACAGAAGACATGCAACCAGTTAGCCGTGGCTTTCAAACAGCAGACACCTGCCGCAAGCATGTCTGAGTAAGTGTCCACTCTTCGCTCCCGCCAAGTTAATGCGCTTCCTCTCCAACAGGTGGCGGCAGCAGCAGCATGCAACTCACTTTGAGAATATGATGTACAAGTATTTACATCCCTTGAGCCCACCTGACACACAATGTCATGGAAGGGATGTTCATCACCAGCAACACCACCACCATCTGAACAGCCAGGTGCACTCCTACCTCAACTGTGCCCTTTCTCCAGGATATACACTGAGTTCAGACCCCTTGAACTTCTGGGTGAGCAGATTGGACCATGGGGTACTGTTCCACCTTCAAACGTAGCGTCAGAAAGGGTTTTCAGCAGGTGGCAGGTGGTGTCGTCACCCCTAAGCAGACAAGGTTGTCTGCCAAAAGGATGGAAAAACTAACTTTTGTAAAGATGAGTCAAATGAGGATAGGTGACGATTTTAAAATTTGTGTGCCTAATGCCCCTGATTAGCATGGTACTACTACCACCAACAGCACCACTGCTGCCAGCCTGCTACCCTCTCTAACTGCCAGGCCAACACACACACACAGGTCAACCCTGTGACTTTTTCAAGGCTTGAAAAAAGCCATTGCTTCAACTAAACTGTCAGGATAGCCCCTGCCACCCCCCTTTACAAGTGGGACAATTTTTTGAGGGCTTGCCCGCTGCTGGCAGGCCTACACAACTAATACAGGTTAACTGTGCCACAGCCTAGTCTTTCTTCAACTGCTGCAGCCTCTACTAATTCTGCTACTACTACCATCACCACCAACAGCACCTCCGCTGCCAGCCTGCCACCCTGTGCTACTGCCAGGCCAAAACACACGCAAGCCAACCCTGTGATGCCCATGATGGGTACATTTTTTATTGCTTGTAAAAAGCTATTGCTTTTTAAGCAAGGTTTTCCTCGTCTCATTTTCCTATAGTCTCAGCAACAATAATTTATTTGGATTTTTTTGATTGTGACTATTAGATATATGGATGCTTTCATTGGGAAATGTCAGCAATTTACTTAAGCCTGGGGATTATGTAGGTCATGCGATAATATATATTATCATTTTACATTCTGTTGTGTGATACTTGCCTACAGGTTCTGCTGGGGTGCAGTTATCTGCTTTACAACAGCCGGTGTTTATATTGACACTCATAAACGGGTTACTTAAAGTTTTTGGCTCATCACAGCTTGATGATGTCCCACATCCTCTCGTCAATGAATAGGTTGTCAGTCCATATGCTGAAACTGAAGCAGAGAGTTTACTGGAAAGATATTTCAAAACAGATGAAATAACAATTGTTCATAATCATGACCGTAATTATGTTTATCAATATTTCATTGTTCCCCTTCAACATCTATCTCGAATTGAAGAAGATCGAAGATGAATAGAGCCAGGAGTAGAGGGCTTTGGGTGTGCCGTTCGCTTCACCTCGAGTAGCAGCTTAGATTCATCACAACTGTAAGGCTGGAGTTACAGAGAATAGCTGCACAAATAAATAGCTGCACAGATAAACAGACAAGCAGAGACCATGCTGCTATTATGCTAGCATTCCACTAACCCACCTGAATATCAGAGACACCAAAAATGAACAGACAGAGCAGCCAGTCGGCCAGTAACTGACCCGGAATTAGACGGGGAGGAAGAGCGGAGCTGGCGGAGCGTAACTGTAAATGTACTGCACTAGCTCTAGGATTGAACAGCAGTGGCCAAGATCAGGTAGCACAGCAGGGAGTAAACAGTAGAAGTGTCCTGCACGCTCAGAGAGCTGAGACAAACAGGGGAAACAGAACAGAGGCATACTTTATAATCGCACAAAGATAGCAAAATTGAGCAGGAAGATAACTCAGGCAATGGGAAGTGATTTTGGATGCCTTCCACTACCACACTGGCCTTGAGGAAGCCTCAAATAAGGATAAATAAAATGTTAGTGCCCACCTTAGTGCAAACAAATACTGGTCGTGTTACCTCTGTAAATGGGAACATTAGCTGCGATTTAGCATCGCAGTATCTACAGCGGTGCAGCTGCAACGCACAACAGCTTGGGCATCCGACCATGGAGCCATGTGCACAATAGCTGGTATGGGTGGCCTGGCAAGCAAGATAAGGTAAGCCAAATATAAGTTTGTTCACTATTCTCTGCAGTCATTGAACTGGATACTTGTTGGAGGGTTCAATACTAGTTGAATGTAAATCTTTAAATTGTGTCAAACCACATGAAATAGAAAGACAAACTGATATCTCTAAAAAAAATTAAATAAAGCTTTCTGTGTATAAAAGAAATGTCTGCCAAACTTATCAAAAGGGGGTTTAAAATGCCTGAATAGCGGGAGAGTGAAATAAGCATATAAGCATGCACTGGATGCTTAAAGACATTTAAAAAGATTAAAAAGAGACCACCATCCAATAAATTTTGTCTCTGAAATTATTCCCAGTGTATCGGCACGCACCGATAGCTTAAACACATTTAAAAAGATAGAGACTGTTTCTGAAATTATTATAATATTTTTTTTCTCTCCTACTCCAACTCCTGGCATTAATAGAGCATTAAAAAAAGGAGGGACATAAATAAGAAGAAACGAAAAAAACTGGGAGTGGCATTAACAGTGCAAAAATAATTTTGATTTCTGAAATTACTATTAGTTTACTAACACTGAAAAAGGAGGGACAAAAATAGAAACTGTGTTAATAGCGCATCTGTCAAACCCCGGGGACACCTGTCTTCTTTGTAAACTTACAACCCCCAATCTCCGCAGCTAGCTTCAACTTTAACCAAGCCCCTGTTTGCCGGGATGCTTTAAACGCCTCACCGGACACGGTTTCCCCCAGGACTAGTTAGCTCAACGGATGTAAACTCACAGGGGTGAAAACGTATGAACCAAAGGTAAGACTGGGTGTAATCGGGTAGTCGAGGAATATACAGATTACAGTTTTTGTAATAGCAACTCCGAGGGAGAATACAGGTAAGGTCAAAGGTCGCGCCAAGGGTCAAACCAGGAGATCAGAGAACTTAAGCGGCACCAGGGATGAGACGGGTATGTAGTAGTAATTCAGGCTGAGTTCGGTACAGGTGGCAGTAAGAAATAGTCAGGCTAGCAGGGTTGGCAATGGATAAACAACCCTGGAGTCTCAGGAATATCACACCCAGCTAAAAGCTATCACGGGCGATGACTGAATGACCTGGGAACACTTTTATAGGACATGGGTGCTGGGGATAGGACAGGAAGAACAGAGCCCATTGGTTTATTAGTAATCTGTGGGCTGATTGTCTTGTTTAAACTTTTAGGGCGTTTCGCCCACAATAACCTTTGGGCTCATTGGCCCTTTAAATAAACCTCCAGAGGGTGCGCTGATTGCAGCGCCGCCGGTGGCCATAAGACAGCCATGCTAGCGTGCACGTGAGCACCTTCAGAGGAGCAAGGGAAGCTTCGAGAGGAGGAGGCGGGTACGCTCGGCGCCGCTCGAGATGACGCTGCTTGAGTCGGCTTCCGGTGTGGATGCCCGAGGACGCCCCAGGACCAGGTTGAAGGTAAGCGCGCTGTGACAGCATCAAAGGGGAAAAAATAGAGAAAAATGTCTAGCTCACAAGTCCCATAGAGGTCATTGTCCGAACAATCAATAATATCTGCATATAATATAGATAGGAATAAATCACCAAAGGGGGTGACTTTAAGATCTAAAACAAGTCAATGATACTTCCTCCGCACATGCCAATACGTGGTGCTGCAAACCCATTTGAGGTGGCAAAGCTCACCCCGAAAGACATCACTACCCACATGCATAAAATTACAGTTGCCCACGAGGCATGCCAACTAGACAGAACTACAACAGCTGAGGACCTTAAATCATTAAGTCATGGTAGTAAAACATTTAATTCATGAGAAAAAAGCCTGAGAATGTCACTGTTAGTGAATCACCAGATAGGAAGACAATGAAAGTCAATGGCACTTTTTTACTCCTGAGAAAAGTATTAAACTTGTTACCTGTAGTAAAAAGTGACTTAGACTTTCATTGTCCTCCTAACTGGTGACTCACTAACAGTGACATTCTCATGCTGTTTTCTCATGAATTGTTTTTTTTTTTTTTTTACTACCATGAGAATTTTTTTCAACTCTTAGTGAATCAAGGCCAATATGGTGACAAGAAAGAAGCAAGCTTAAAACAGATAAAGAATTATTAGTAGCAGAACAAGAAATAGCAATGTGAAGCCTATTTAATGAATGGCATTAGATGGTGGTAAAAGAGGCAATAGTTGACCAATTCTTATAATTATAAGATTTAACATTGAAGATTGAAAACATTGAAACTCATGTAAAAAAAAAACAGAAACCGCCATAATAATATCAAAAAAAGCGGGATACCCACAACTGTTGATTAAAGGGATCTATCCCAAAAGGTCAAACACATATTTAACCCTTTAAGTACCAGCCTACCTAGGGTTTTTGTCACCCTCTGTTGCCAGACCATGTTTCACTATTTTGCACTACACATGTTCAACTTTGATTTTTGAAGGGAATTCCAGGGATTTCCCAGAGTCTGGTCTTCAACATGAAATGTCTTGTTTGGCCTTTTTTAGTGTATATCTCAATACTTTTGGGTGAAATATGTGCAAAAAAAAATAAAAAAATCTGCAAAAAAGCATACCTAGCTTGTTGTAGTGGGTTCATCTTTCTGGAAGTAATCCCTTGAAGAATTCTTAGATTGTACAGGGTTTCCCTAAAAAAATGTATAAAAAAGCCGAATAAAAAACATATTTTCCTAAAATATCAATATGCAAATAAGAAAAAACAAGCTAAATCTGAAAGCGCAAGGTCCCCCGAACAGAACAATATCCAACATACATAGCTACTTTTAACCCTTTTAATTGCTAGAAGATTTGTCACCCTCTTTTGACAGGTAATTTTTCACCATTTTGCACCATGTTTAACAATGATTTTTGAAGGTATTTTCAGGAAAATTATATATATTTTTTGCAGCAGAGTTTAGGCTTGTTTGTAATTTTTTGACTGTTTTTTAAATATTTTTGCGTAAAAAAAACAAAGAAAAATGTAAAATTATTTTTTAGAAAGTCGTCTCCTTTATTTTAAATAAAACATTTGTTTTAGTAAAGAAAACCATATTGCACGTGAAAGCCCCATTTTTTTCCGATTACAGCGGTGCTACATATGTATCAGTAGCCCTCTCATTCTTGCCCAGGAGACCCCCCAAACTGAAAAGAGCACTTTAGAACATTTACAAATAAAATATAACTACTATCCACACTATAAAGGGTTAAAGAAAATGGTGGTCCCTTTCCCAGGGGCCAACTTTGGTGGCCCCCTGCCCTGTCGGCTACAAGCCTTTCTGCCCCCTCCTTGGCTTTGGGGAGGTAGGTGATACGGGGACTGAGAGTTAATAGCAAGTCACCCACTAGCTGCAGGTGACTTGCAAAGCCCCTAAGCCTTGTGAACTAGTATAGGGGTCTCAAGGGCCCCTTACCAGTTCACAACGGGTTAAATATTAAAAAAAACACACACAAACACTGATAATAAAATATTTCATTCTTTTTTTAGTACTTACCTCCCATTCCTCTCCTTCCCTCACCAATCACTCTGGCTTCTGCTCTCCTACTGCTACTGGAAGACTTTAATAGCTGCTTGGCGATAGAACATAAGAGGTTAATTTGAAAAAAAAATGAAATAGGGTCCCCCCTCTTTTTATTTTGTTTTATTTTAAGGGTTAAAAACTCTTAAAAATCCCCCCAAAAATGACATTGGGGCCCCCTACCCAGCATAACCAGCCCAGGACCAACTATGCAGGGATTGTAGAACAGGGCACAGGGGTCAGCTTTGGTGTCCCCCTGCCCTGCCAGCTACAAGCCCACATAGCCTTCGTGGGCCCGGTCTCTCCTGCCCCCCCCCCCAGGCTTTGTGGAGGCAGGTAATTGGGGAGCCGGGGGTTAATGGCAGGTCACCTGCTAGCTGCATGTGACTTGCCAGTCCCATGCCTTACCAGTTCACAAGAGGTAAACACACCACACATAAGAAAGAAAATTACATTTATTTACTCACCTCAGATCCTCTGCTGTCCCCTGGCGATCATCTCCAATGACAGCTGCTTGGTGATCGATGGAAGTTGGCTGGGGCGGCAACAGATCACAGCCCTCTCGCTCCTCCAATCTTCCACCTCCGATTACCTGGCATTCCTGAGCTTGTCGTAGATGATGTCATCTGCCCCGCCCACAAAGGGTGGGGCTAGCAACCGGCAACCACAGAAGTGAGAAAGAAGAATTTCTCGCCCTCTCCTCAGCACGCCCCCCCCCCCCCCCCCCGGTGAAGAGAAGAACCGACGGGAGGGATCACAGCTGCAGGTGGATAAATGTCTTTTTTTTTTTTTTTTACAGTTAACTGCGCCAGCAGCCGAAGTGGAGAGGCTGCCACTTGAGTCCCAAGACTAACCCACCCACACAAGATGTGCTATAACAGATTTTGGATTAAAGGAGAAAATAATTAAGATCTCCAGAACTCAGCAAGGCTACACATTCGAAAATATGAGGTTTGAAATATTTAATTACCTCTCTTAAAAAACGCTGATCTTAAGATACAATCTAAAACTGTTAATAACTGCTAAAGGAGAAATAATAAAATGTTTACGCTTAGAGAAGGAGACGACTTTCACTAAGACACTTTGTGTCCAGAATGTGAATATCCTGGAATGGCCATGCGAACATCCATCACCGGAGCTACCAAGATTAAATGCTGAAGAATGAACCACAGGAGTAAACCATTAATGGAAAGAATAATCAGACATGGGGAAAATAAGAAAAAGGGAAACTGATCAACCATTGAAAAAATGCACTAAAACCGCAAACCAAATTGCCTTAAGAGTGTGTATATTTTTCGTGTTATATTTAGTTTTTTGTTTGTTACATCCTCAGCTCAGAAATAAAAGTATATGAACCATAAATCAAATTCATGGAGGGGGGAGAACATAAATGAAAAGAAAAAAGATATTTTTATTTTTTTCTTTCTATCTTCTCATTTTCTTTTTTTATGTGACTTTCCTATTACCATTGTTTTTTGTTGTCACTTCCCCTATTACGAAATTGAATTATTGAAACCATAAATTCACTGAGGGAGAGTTTTGGTGATTTGCTGTTAAGGATGCTTTTTATTTGTCTCTTCCCCTGCCAAGAAAGAAGTACCAGAATCATACATCAAATCTATTTGGGAAGGGGAAGATGAAAAGAAAAAGTGAGAAAAGGGGAGACTTTTTAGTTTATGTTAAGGAATTTTTTTGTTGTTTTTTTATTTTTGGTAAGTAATACGAAGCTTAATATATATAGAAAAATAATCCCTTTAGAAGCATACAAATTAGACCCTAGTGTGGTTCAAAGCATATTGACCCTCTATCAAAACCAAATGGAAAAATTAATAATTGTATTATCGACACATTCCCTATCACCAATGGAACATGGCAAAGGTTCCATTTCATTTAGAATCTCTACTACAGAATATCCAATCAAATAACAAAACTGAAGGGCTAACAATAAACGGCCCTAGAACAAAAGCTTTAAATACCATTACAGAATGTGGTCAATTTGTTAACTTTAAGATCAACACTAATAAAAACATTTTCTTACCTCTTAACCTCAACTTAACACACATAAAGTACAACTATCCAAAAACAAAGGCAAGATTAAACTAACAAAGACATCAGATTTACTATTCCAGGAAAATTTCCTTCCTGATTGAAAAAATTAAAGGACAAAATATTTGGACTTCGAAAGTTGCGATCAAATCTTTAAGGCAAAAAAATGCAATAAAGATATGATATTTATCTACCTAATCCAGAACATCCCAATTAAACTTCCTGTTTCATATTTTAAACAAATTGAAGCCACAATTGCAGAATTTTACTAATCACTAAAAAGCACAAGATGAAAGAAATAGCTCAAAAGAGGGAAGACGTAGGGCTGAGGGCTCCATGGTTTAAATCTCATTAGCTAACCGTATACAACAGATTACTTTATTTAACCAATGACATTCTCTTTCTATTTCCGTCCCCCAATCAGTGCAGTAGATCTGGGCAGGATTGCTGAGGAGACCATATATTGCCTGAAAGACACACCCTGGAGTTGGTAGCAGCATGAGAAGCCCATATATCGCTTGAAAGACACACTCTGGAGTTGGCATCAGCACGAGGAGCCCATATATTGCCTGAAAGACACATCCTACAGTTTCCAACAGCATAAGGAGCCCATATATCACCTGAAAGACACACCCTGGAGTTGGCAGCAGCAGGAGGAGCCCATATATTGACTGAAAGACACACTGGAGATGGCAGCAGCATGAGGAGCCCATATATTGCTTGAAAGACACACCCTGGATTTGGCATCAGCATGAGGAGCCCATATATTGCCTGAAAGACACATCCTAGAGTTGCCAGCAGCATAAGGAGCCCGTATATCACCTGAAAGACACACCCTGGAGTTGGCAGCAGCAGGAGGAGCCCATATATTGCCCAAAAGACAGACCATGGAGCTGGCAGCAGCATGACGAGCCCATATATTGCCCAAAAGACAGACCATGGAGCTGGCAGCAGCATGAAGAGACCATATATTGCTTAAAAGACACAACGGAGTTGGCAGCAGTATAAGGAGCCCAGACATTGCCTGAAAGGACAGCTTTCCCAGGGCAAACTCTGCTAGTTGCAGCCACAAATCAAGTTTGGCTACCCAGAATTCAAGCGGATCCTAAAGCTGTGTTTGCATGGTCATGTCAAGGTATGCCACCACCTGTTGGTTCAGGTCCTGCTCCTGCTGCTCATGAATTGCCTCACTTTGCGGGTAAAGAAAGCTACTCATCAACGACTGTGGACTCAGGCTGCTGCTGATGGAGCTGGTACTGCTCCTGCCACCCCTCCCCTCCTCAGCAGCCATGGCAGTGGAAAGTGAGTGCAGAGAGCCCCCCGATTCAGACCTGTGATGGTGCAGATAGGCATCGGCCAACTGACTACGTACGATGTCTCTGTAGTAGGTTCGTTTGTCCTCCCTTTTAAGTGGGTGTAAAAAAGGCCCCAGTTTGTGCCGGTAGAGACAATTCGGTGGTCACTACGCAAGCACGTGAGCATGCATCATGCCATTTATGCAAGTGATTCGGAGGGACTACCTGCCTCCATCTCGACTGCATACAGCCATGGTGTGTCTGGGTCCTCTGTCTCACCTTCCTCACAACCCTCTAGCTCCTCCTTCCTCACAACCCCCTTAGCAGTTCCTCCCCTGTGTGACTCCGTTCGCCAAGGCAAACTATGTGAAGAACAGTGTGACTCCACCATGCCCTGCACACATGTTAGGCTGGAGGGGCACTAAGACTTGTCAGTGCAGTGAAGGCTTAGGGGGCAGAGTCACACACTGTCACAGGCACGCCTGAGAGTGTGAAGGCGGAAGTGGCGAGATCTGTCCAAGTTGCTGTTGTGGCTGTGCAGGAACCACATTCACCGAGTGGACTGTAAAGGACATGTATTGTCCCTGACCGGAGTCACAGCTACACATGTCAGCACTGCCGTGCATCATCGAGTTGTGTCTGCACGTCACTGATGTCCTCCTCAGGTTCCTCAACAGTGTTTGCTGCAGGAGCCAGAACCCTCGCAACAGCACCTCCCACGCCACTCTACTTATCACTACTTGGCTGCCTAGCAAAGGAAGCAGCAGATGTCTCCTCCACTTCTTGGCTGGGCAGTACCTGCTGGCGTCCTCAGTGAATTGTGAAGCTGAACCCGAAATGTAAGATACATTGCTGGAGGAGGGAATGGCAACCTATTGACTGTTGACTGGGGGGGGTGTCAGATTCCTGCTGCCACTTGTCCCTAGTCTGCTGCGACCTCTGCCTGATGAATTTAGGCCTCTGCCTCTCCTCTGTGCATATCCTGGCACCTCTCTGCCTGACATAATTTGTGCATATATGAGGGGAAAACAATTCGCTACACAAAACTTAAAACAGTATTTTTGGAACAGTAGTGTGTGCCTTTAACTCTAACTACGCTTTCAACACCTGGGCATAAAACCAAATGCAAAAACTTTCAGATGTACTTCAATAGGATGTCCTGATTGGGCCAGTTAAATGAGCTACAGCAATCTTTAAAACAAGGTTTTGGTACAAAAGCAAGAGGTGCATATTTTTGTCCAGGTGTATGGCCTTTAACACTAACTCACCACAATACACCGCTAAAGAGAGTGCCTGTAAGATGGCCGCCACTTATATAGGGCTGTGACATCACCGGAGGGGGTCTGGCTGCTGATAGTCTGCATGTGATTCCTTCCCAGGATTTCTTGCCACATGGGACGTGTCCTGACACGTGGATCCACCATTTTAGATGGCCTGGACTGCACTAAATGGAGTTTAAGGAAGCGATTCACGTTATCGAACCTCAGCGATATTCAGATTTGTTGCAATCAATTTTTTTTCTGAAATTTGTAACGAATTAGCATTTGTGAGATTTGATTCGCTCATTCCTACCTAGGACCTTCAACTAAATTATTTTCAGTTTTCATTGTTAATGTATAAACAGTGTAGATTTTAAACCATTATACATGAACTCATAATATTTTATGGGGCACATAGTTCCCCAAATATAGACCAGGATTGTGGGCATGTTTAGAGGCAGACAGTGTGTCCTGAGTCACTGCTGTGGTGGAAATAAACCTGCTCTTCAGGTTAGTTAGTTTATTAAAACAAAGCACCTACTTGTGGTTTCAGTGTAGATTGAAGTACAAACATCTGCGTAGGTGGGGCATATAATGGAGGATCCTGTGCAAAGGGTTTTGGAGTTACTTTGACAGCTGATACAGGTAAGGGAATAACCTGTGAAAAAATGACGATAACATGTTAGACATGATATGAACTGTAGCCCCCAACTCTCCCTTAAAGTTTAATAGAAACATGTTATATAGTTTTCAAAGACAAAATATCTGCCAATCAGAGATCTAAAATCTGCCAGAGGGCGTGGCTTCAGTGGTGGAAAACCTTTTTTTTTAAAACTGGGTTGCTGCCAAGCTGGCAGCATCGCCCAAGATAAATGGTAGGCTGGGGTTGTGCAAGGGAGAGGGGTTTTGATGCACCTTGGTCCCCCCTCCTGGTCTGGCCACACATATCTCCAAGGCTTCGTCAGGCCAGTATGTCGTATCAATAAAGTGAAGTTGTTTGATCGTAAAATGCAAAGTGTTGCTGTCTTGAAGGTCTTTAAAGAGGAACGAAACCTCACTGTCGTCCTCCCCGTCTGAGGAGCTGGGGTGATGCTGCAGGTTTTTCCACCACCAAGGCCCCACCCCTGGGAATTTTGATCTCAAGATTGCCAGATGTTTGGCAGCCGGCTGGTGCATTCCTGGCTGTCTTCTTGAGTGTGCATGTTTCCGTGCCCAGCCTATTTGCATGGCTGGGTGCAGTAGCCTTCATAGCTACAGGGATGCTGGAGATGCAGCGACCAGCAATCACAGCGTCACAGAAGCCGCCGGAAAAGGTGAGTTTATGGCGACCCTGGAAGTTTTACAAAGTGAGGCATCCTAGCTATTATTTATGTATGCTATTTAATTTTTTGTAACCCTCATCTGTTGGCACCATTAGGGGGTGAATCTAGTCAGCACTGTAGAAAGGAAGCCAAACCCAGGTTTCCCAAGTCCGAACACAGACTTCAGCCAGAAGTCCGCGCTCAAGTTTGGCGTTCGGCGTTCATGCATGGGCTGACCATCAGCCTATGCAGATTGTGCAGCAGGAAGCGCTGTAACTTACCTGAGCCACTCTGAACTAGTGGCAAACACCGGCGTACTTGGGTGAACAAGGCAGATTTTATTCAGACGTACAACCTGGAATGCTGGCACACAGTAGGTAAATCAGGCCCCTTATGGTTTGACTTTATGTCAAGTCTATTATCCTCGTCAAAGTACTTTTTAACACCAGTAATCTCTATCCTGTATGTAGACAATGGCACCAATAGCACCAATAGCCAACTAATAAAGATAGAATAAACCCCCTTTATTAACAGTATAGTACACTTCTGAATCAAAGGTCCCCCTAACAGAATAATGTAAACTATTTAAGAGGCCTTATCTCCATGCAGATGTTGTGGAATAGCAGGCATATTCTATGCTAATAAGCTGCATGGGGGTGGCCATCTTGACAGAATTTTGACATCCCTGTTGCTGAAAAACAGTCATACAGTCAAAATTACCCTAAATGTCTTTGAAATAATGCTTTATTTCTAGGCAGAAGTAAATGGCCATCAGCTGTAATGACTCATCACTGCTCAGAAAACTCTTAAAACATTGTATCAACATTGTAAACATCTCTGTGGCAACCAAGGCTATTGACTTAAATCATTTGACAGATAGTTACATTTAGCCCCTCCAGCAGGTTACATTTAACTCCTCTCGGTTTGGTGTGGGCTGGTTATAGCAAAATCCCAAGCTCCAGAGAACCTGCCCTGTGTGAAGAGACAAAATCACATAGGTACACAGCAGCCATGATGCATCAAAGCTACAATGCAGCCAGAGCTAGAGAAGTATTGTATGGATATAGATAAAATCTGTCTCTAACTGGTTGGGTTAACTCTTGCTCCCAGCTCATCTGCAGTGTGTGTATGTGGTATCAAATGCTCTTCCCAACTTCCCATTCATGTTTATGTGCAAGTAGGGCTCATATGTGTAATCCAAGATGGCTGCTCCCATGTAATTTTACATCCCACAACATATGTATGAGGTTAAGCCCTCTCAAACAGTATATGCCACTGATTATCAAAGGAGGGGTTAAGGGGAGCAAATTACTAAACTTTATTTTCTTGACTGGAGGTCCGCTTTAAGTGTTAGACAACAAATAGAAGAAGACCTTGATGGTTTAATTCTGTCCATTCAGATTATATAGACATTCCTTATATGTTCAATATAAAGCTTACTGGCTTTGCTTTCAAAAGCACTCTCTGCTGTGGTCACTGACAGCTGGGGATTGAAGGGAGGGGCAAACATTTGAGCCCTGCTACAGCATCTACCTTACACTGCAGGAAATACAGGGGAGGCACATGAGTAAGCCATCGGGTGAGCTGCTTGCAAACTTATTAATGCTGTCGCCTAGACTGTCCATTTAAGTAAATGAGTAAGTAATACTTTTGGCGAATACTTTTAGAAAATGTTTTCTTTCTTATGAATTGTTGTAAGTGTATTTTCCTATAGATTCCATTGGTTCCACAGGGATGCATTATAGCAAAACTTTAAATTACAGATTCATACAAATTTTGTACCTGTGCACTAGTGATATTATTTGTTTTCCCAGTATCCTGGTTAATCAGAGTCAGTCTTAGTAGCAGTCAGGGCATTCTTTCTTTCTGATAGAATCATCTCTGAGAGAATCACTATTGCACTTAATTTAAGGCCCTTATTTAACAAGGGATAGCGCCAGGTAGCGAATGGTGAGCGAACGGTAATGACGCTCACCGCCACGAGAACGCCGGCTCCCCTCCGCAATCACACATTTATCAAGCCGATCCTGCTTAGCGACTGACAGAGCGCCATATAGCGAATCATTCATCATTATTCCAGCCTCACCCCACAGCGCCAGCGAGCGACCTTGAACAGCGACAGGTATGACCTCTCGCTACCTGGCGCTCTCCAATGCATTTCAATGGAGCAATCTTTAAATATTCATAATTAATTGCTATTATTATTATTTTTTTTTTTTTTTTTAAATGTCAAAAATTCTGTGACCACTTCTGCAATGTTAGATATTTTTTTAACCTTAAAAAAAAAAAAAAATTTGTGCAGAATTGATATTACAGGTCTGATATTAATGTATTCATATTACAAAATGTTTTGAAAAACATGTTTTTTTTTTCTAAAAATATGGTTGTTTGGGGGTTAAAAAACTTCTTTTAACCCATCGCCGCCAGCGCTCTGGGGTTTAAACAAGCATTTCACAGCGCGAGAATTTTTGGAGCGTGATTTGTTAATGAATATGCTGGGAGCCGTTCGCTATGGCCGTTCGCTGTCATGCGCTCCCATACAGCGCGGAACCTGTCAAACAGCGACTCCTAACCCCGTATTCAACATTACCGCACACTGACTGAGTCGCTGTCAACAGCCGAACAACGGCCAAGCACAGCGAATACTAGCGGGCGCTGTGAAAATAACGCTACTGTCGTTCATCTGTCGCTACCTGGCGCTATTAATGAATCGGCCTCTAAGTCTATCTCATCCTACATATTTTCCTTCATTGGTATGTGTCCATTTTTATGTCTGATGTGTGATAACAAACATACATTCTGCAGTCTTTATGGCTAGAAAACTCTCACAACATTATTATTTATTTTATGTTGATTTTAGAATTTTGCCACTAGATGGCAATATAACAATACAATGCTAGCAGCTTAAACCAGACCTTCACCCTGAATAAGAGTCTATCTTGTATGTTTCCGCCACCCTGTACAGATTGCCCACATTAAAAATTATCTTGCCAGCATCTACTGCCTTTTTTGACCTTTAAACATCCAAGATGGGGGCCCATGGAGTCTCAGGCTGCCCCCAGGAAATGTCTTCTGACTATGCTGTTCTGCATCTGGGATTTCTGCCCTTTTCCTAACCCCAGCTCTGCTCACAACTGTAACCCCCCCCCCCCCACTCTCCTTACTATGTGATGAATCTGAAATGACACCTCAAACTGTTTTATGACATTTTCAAATAAAATATAGTTTTTAAGAAATGGTGTGGGGTTCCATCTCACCAGAAAAACCAGCCCTGGCCCCAGCACGAGCTGCGGGCTCTTATGCACCCTCCTTCTCATTAATGATGCATATAATGCAATGGGTGGCTTTGGCAATTCACTGGTATGCTGGCAGTTCAATGCCAGCTCATTAATCTGAATGTTCCCATTGTATCCTTTTCTTGCTGAATACTCTAGCCGTACTGTTAATCATTAACCTGTGAAATTCTTATATAAACCTCTTTTATTTGCAAAGTACTTTTGAGTGTGGTGTGCATATATCTGCCGAAACTACCCCACAAGCAATACCATGGCACATGCACAAGTCACACTCCTGGTTGTTCCAGCTGATTTGCTGGAGGAAATTGGGGATGTCTATGTTCTATGCCCTACATTAATATGCACAGCAGAGAGTGCTAATTGGATGCCTCAGGGATAGGGCATCAGCTGGTTTTGTCACACACCCCAAAGGAGCGGCCCTGGTAGAACAATTAACACAGGACTCTTTTATAATGAAATAGATGTTTTATTATGAAATAGATGTTGACATACTGAAAATATAAAGTACAGGGTTTTCCAACATTGCCTAAAGTTATTTGACTTCTCTTGTGTCATTGTTACATGTTATCAAGTAACAGATATAGGTATTGATTTAGGTGTTCACTAGCAAGGTGTACTTTCCTTATCACGGAGGCGTTGTGGGCCGAGGCAGATTGCGCATTTTATATTTATGTTTTAGTTACTATTTTAAAGTTTTTTAACTGTATGTTTTATTTGAATAACCAGTAAGTCAGATGAAAGAATATCAGAGTCCTATAAAGAGTAGCTGGTTCCAATCATAACCACTACAATGCATTTTGTTTTCAAACCATGTCGTCCCACAATTGCTCAAATAATGGTGTGTATCCTTTTCCCCACAACTGGCTCTAAGCACTGGGGTGTGTGTACTGTGATATCCCACAACTTGCTCTAAGCATTGGGCTTTAACAGTGTTATCCCACAACTTGCTCTAAGCACTGGGGTGTGTGTACCATAATAACCCACAAGTTTCTCTAAGCACTGGGGTGTGTGTACTGTGTTATCCAATAACTTGCTCTAAACATTGGGCTTTAACAGTGTTATCCCACAACTTGCTCTAAGCACTTGGGTGTAACCGTGTTATCCCACAACTTGCTCTAAGCACTGGGGTGTGTGTACCATAATAACCCACAAGTTTCTCTAAGCACTGGGGTGTGTGTACTGTGTTATCCCATAACTTGCTCTAAACATTGGGCTGTAACAGTGTTATCCCGCAACTTGCCCTAAGCACTTGGGGGTAGCAGTGTTATCCCACAACTTGCTCTAAGCACTGGGGTGTGTTGTTCTAAGCACTGGGTTGTGTGTACCATATTAACCCACAACTTGCTCTAAGCACTGGGGTTTGTGTACCGTGTTATCCCACAACTTGCTCTAAGCACTGGGGTGTAACTGTGTTATCCCACAACTAGCTCTAAACCTTGCTTTACCGTGTTATCCCACAATTTGTGTTAAGCACTGAGGTGTGTGTACCATGATATCCCACAACTGGCTCTAAGCTCTGGGGTGTAACAGTGTTATCCCACAACTTGTTCTAAGCACTGGGGTGAGTGTAGCATGTTATTTTACAACTTGTTCTAAGCACTTGGCTGTACCCTGTTATAGTACAACACGCTCTAAGCACTGGGATATTATCTCACAATTTGATCTAAGCACTGGGGTGTTTGTACCGTGTTATCCCACATCTTGCTCTAAGCCCTAGGATGTGTGTACAATATTATCCCACAACTTGCTCTAAGCACTAGGGTGAATGTACCCTGTTATACCGCTACTTGTTCTAAGCACTGGTGTGTACCCTATTATCCTACAACTTGCTCTAAAACCACTGTAACTGCACATGTCTAACAATGCAGAAAGCAGCAAATAAGGGACATGGCCATGGCCATGATGCATTTGATGCTGCCACTGCTGTTGGGAATGGGACTGGTGCTCGTCCTGTCACTGGTTCTGAAGGTAGAGGACATCTTTTATCCTTGCCTGCTACACCATCCACCATTTTTCGTAGGCCCCAATATGGCTGGCAGAGTAGTGAGGCCAGAACAAATTGAGGCAGTCATAGATTATATGGCACAAAGTCCTACAAGTTCCGTGGGATTGTCTTCCACCCACTCCACTGCTGTTGGGAGTGCCCAACATGCCCAGGGACTGAGAGCACCAATGCAGGCTCACAGGATCTCACCAGCGTGGCATTTTTTCAAGCAGTCCTCAGCGGACAAGACAGAGGTAATTTTCAAGCTGTGTCAACAGTGGCAAGGGAAAACCTCTAATTGTCTCTGCACCTTGTGCATGACCAGGCATCTGCAAACAAAACATGAGCTGCAGTGGCAGAACTACCAGAAAATACCTGAGTCTCCCTCTGGCTCAGCCTCCAGCTCCACCTCCCCAACAAGGCCACCTGTTTCCCTCCAATAGGAGGATGTGGGACCCCCATCACCTCCAGCATAAGCACCTCTACCACCACCATCACTATGCCTGTCTACACCATCTCAGGCAAGTGTTCAGCTTTCCATCCCACAGACTTTGGAGAGAAATCAGAAGTTGGGCCCATCTCACCCACAAGCCCTAGACCTGAATATGAGCAGGTGGTAGAGACAGACAGTTTTAGAGATCGGATGGTGGTGGCCACCACAATGGGCGGGACCTTGTGGCAGCCTTGGGTTGAGGCAGGTTGACACACATCCTTTGCCTGGCACATATGCTCAACTTGGTGGCGCAGAGCTTCCTGGCCCATTATCCAGAATTATTGGGGCTGCGCCATAAAGGGCCTAGCGTGTTCTTGCACCTTCAGCTTACCACTCGCACATTCTGCTGCCAATCGCCTGTCTCCACTGCAAAGGAACTACAGCCTTCCCACCCACCACTTTATATATGACTTGCCCACCAGGTGGAATTCCCCATTGTTCATGCTGGAAAGGTTGTGTGAGCAGCAGTGGGCAATAGTTGAGTACCAGCTACAACATTTCCAGTCAGACAAACAGTACTTCACCACCAGTAAGTGGGCCTTAGTGCTACCAGTACACCACAAATATGGTCAGCACTAATGACACCATCGTCCGTGCTACCATTCCCATCCTCTGCTATCTGGAAAAAATGCTTCAGGCCATGACAGAGAGGGAGGAGGAAGGCCCATTTTTCCCAATGTCAGGGCAATGTGGCTCGCAGGGTGGGTTGCTGGGCCGACAGCAGCCAGGTACTCCACTGTCCAGCCAGAGAAATCAGAGAAGGACGTGGGGAGGAGGAGGGCTTTTTTTCACAACAGGGTGGCACCCAGTGCAGCTCACGGGCATCACTGGAGCATGACTGGAGGGAGTAGTAGGAGGAGGAGACACCTGACACTGAGGACAGCTTCTCCTTGACTCAAGGCAGCCTGGCTGACATAAGCCACTACATACCTGTACTCTAGTGCATGTGCAACAACCACAAAGTTGACCGCCTAGTCACCAGGCCAGTTACTGAGTGGCCACCCTACTTGATCCCTGCTATAAGGACAGCATCACCTCCTTGATTCCAGTACTGGTGCAGGATCGAAAAATGAGAGTACAAACGCACGTTGGTGGATGCACTACTGTTGGATTTTCCAGCTGACTCATCAACATAGAATGGGCACCGGCAGCACCTTACAGGGGAGAATGAGCATGATCACAATGTGGAACAAATGATTCCATTGTCCGCCACATCCACCATCATCGAATAATACGGCCCGGAATACGAGGAGTACCAGTCTTTGACTCGCATGATGGATGACTACCTGTCCATGCATCTCCTGGTACTGAGTGATGAGTCTTCCCCATTAAATTTCTGGGTTGGTAAATTGATCACCTGTCCAGAGCTTTCCCCCTATGTTTCGGAGGTGCTGGTAAGCCTTACGGCAAGATGAACCAGGCATGGATCCCACGGGACTTAGCTCTGCCAGCACCTGAGTGAGTGGTTAAAGTGTTTGCTACCTCCTTCTCTGTCTTATGCTTACAGTAAACCAACACATCCATCTCTACTCACCTCGATGTTAATATTTATTTATGTTATTTGGTCTCCAACACCCTCGAAAATAAAGTTTGTTTTTTTTTCTTTCATTTATGTATGTATTTCTTTATTTTTTTCGTTTTCTGTTATTATTTTGAGTACTTTTCCTAGCCCATTTTGTGCAGGGCAATTGCCTGGTGTTCCCCTTGATTTGCAGCACTCTAGCCCTTGCTACCCCCATTTTACAGCCATTTACAGCCCCCCAAGTTCAGGTCCCCATTGACTTCAATGGGGTTTGGTTTCGAGTTGAGTCTGGTGTCACGAATTGAACTACCAGAAAGGTTTGATTCAGTTTGATCAGGAAAAAAATGGCAGAAATAAGAGTAAAACCTCTTAAAAAGCCTTGAAAGAGTTGTCTAGACATTAATGTATTCAATGTAGATGTTTAAACGAGCCTTTACTTCTGCCATAAGCCCCAATGTTGACCTCTAATGGCTACCAGCATGCCTTGACCACAAACAGTAGATGTTCACATGGTTATTTTTCTAAATGCCTTGTGACTGGAAGCATAAGTACTGTACATCCAGAGGTGTGCTGTAAAGCATGCAAGAGCTGACTGGAAAATAATGGTGGTTGGAGGTTAGAGGGTAAGTCCTCTTTTGACTGCTTTTGAATTGCTTCCATAAAACACACATTTGCTAACATAGAAAAAAATTACTAGATCAGCTCAGCACCTTGAACACATTCTTTTGGCACAAAATCTAAACTTTCAATTACTCCATCAAAAGTGGACTTACCCTTTAAAGTGGACCAAAACCCACCCTGGAGTCTATGAGACTCCAGGGCAGGCATACTCGCTCCCCCTGGGGCATCGGGTCGCCTGAAAACTCATTTTGTGCGCGATCCAATGGCACATGCAGAAGCAACAGCCACATCGCCGCTATCCCTTTAGCAGGGTGTGTGCCCGCGCCAGGCATTTGTGGATAGCTGGTGCGGGCACGCTCTCTGTTAAAGGGTAGCAGGGGATGTGGCGGCCAGCAAGCTGATTGGACGAGAGGGCTGTGCATGTGCCGTAAGGGCCAGGGAAGGGTAAGTGAGATTGGGTGACCTGGGGGGTTTCACACAACGGGGTGCCCGGAGGGCAAAGACCAAAATCCAGGATAGGCAAAATCCTGGGTTTTGGTCCACTTTATGTATAACATTCTTTTTTTAATCATCATTACATAAATAAGAGGTAGGGCTGGGATTCCGCCGGTTCGCACCATTTCTTATGAACCGACAGACTGCTGATCGTGACCCGGTTAACCGTCATTTAGGGGACATGAAGCCTGAAAAAACTCACCCTTTTCTACCTCCCCCCCAGTGAATTCACACCTAAGATTGGCTGGCGAGGTAACATGGCACTGCCAGTCAATCACGGGTCACATTTGCTCTCCACCCCTGATTGGCTAACGGCACCACATGATCTCACCATCCAATGACAGGGGGAGAATTTCACTGATAAAAAAGAGGTGAGTTTTCTTGTTGGATAGGGGTAGTGCCAAAAGTGGGATATTGGTTATGAATCAGGATGTTGGTCTGGGGATTCCGGCTATTGAGCAGGTAGATTCTGGGGGAGAGAGGAATTGAAATATTAGTATTATAGTAGTAGTATGATATTAATTATCTTTTATGAGGCTTTCAATCCCACTCCAGAATTGAGAGGCTATCAGGCAGGCCCCCCATGTGTGTAACATATCCTCAGATACGTAACATCATCTGAAGCAATTGGGGGAAGCGCTTGGGAAAGCCTTGACTATCCTTGCTGGAACCCTGTACCCCCTCAGCGCTATCTTATAACTAGCTTCTATCAGTGCTGTATTGATGAACCCTTTGGTGGATCTGGAGATTAAATTTTATATATCCATGAGTTCCCTAGATCTTTATCCCAGGCATGCATGCACGATATATTAGTGTGGACTTCAATAAATTGATTATAGAGAAGGGAAATCTTTCAAAAAATCTTTCAAGGAACACCCACCTACTTTTGGTAGGAGGTCTCGAATTTTGTAAAGACATTTGAAGTAGGAATGAACCTGGGGTTGCCTACAAGAGGAGCTAGAGGAATGTGAATGGATTTGATAGGAGAATCTTTACAAGCTCTGCCCCAAGAGGTATGGAAGCATAGAAGAGAGGGGCAGTTGAGGATTGGTCTAAAGTATTACTTAAAGAGATTGAAGGATACAGGCCACATTTTCCATTTGGACCCATGCAGGGGGAGAGGGTTTCATAAATATAGAGGAAAGTTGTGCAATAGTAGAGGCATGGTGATAAGTAACCAAGTCAGGGACACCCAGACCACCCTGTGATTTAGGGGCAAATCATGTATTTTTGACAACTCTTTTGGACGTCCCATGCCAGAGGGAATTGATCATTTTAGATTTGAAATTCTTAATGTCTATAGTAGGGACTTGGGATGAGCAAGTACCTAAAATAGAAAAGTAAACAAGGGAGTAGGGTCATTTTTAGAACAGCTATTCTTCCAAACCAAGATAATGAGAGGGCTGACCAAGTTCTCATATCTTCTGTCAATTTCTTGAGAAGTTTGGTAAAGCTGGCCTTGTAAAGTGATTCATAGTCAGGAGTAAGCTTGACCCCTAGATATGGAATGTGAAACTGGTTCCATGTGAATTCAAATTTAGGTTTAATATATTCAAGTTCAGGGATGGGAAAAATAATATTAAGAGCTTCTGTTTTGGAGTGATTAGGTTCAAGACCAGAGGTCAGAGTTATCAAGGGTTGAGATAAGAATATAAGGATATGACCGGCGAATAATGCACATTTATGTTCAAGGCTAGCACAAGTAATACCTTTCGGGGATAGTGGCTTAATGGCTAATGCAAATAGGCCAGGAGACAGGGGCCATTCCTGCCTCGTGCCTCTTAGTATGTCAAAAGGCATTGGTTGAATACCTTTGAGCGGAATTAGGGCCTGGGAGTTAGAATATAGGTTGATAAGCATGTTTTTAAATTTAGGACCAAACCCAAACTTTTCTAAAGTAAGTTGTAAAAAGTTCCAGGAGAATGAGTCAAAAGCCTTCTTTAGAGCTAACGCCATGAGCATACCTTGTTTGTTAGGTTTACCATTCCAGTTGGAATGGATAGAGGAGATGATGTCTATAGCTCTTCTTGGCAGATCTGAGGTATGAAATCTACCTGCTCTATATGAATTAAAGATACAAGAAAAGTGTTCAGTCTGGTGGCTAGTATTTTAGTGAAAAATGTCAGATTGTTGTTGATAAGTCAAATAGAATGATACTGGCTACAATCAGATGTATCTTTACCTGGTTTTGGGATAACATTTATGTATGCCAGTTTGCCGTCTTTGTGGATAGGACCCGCCTTGTGAATATGGTTAAACCAGTTTAGGAGGTGGGGAGTAGGGTGTCAGCATATCTTTATAGTAGATACCAGAAAAAACATCTGGACTCAGAGCTTTTAAGGGTTTGAGTGATTTGATAGCATCAGTAACTTCTTGTAAAGTAAATTCACTTTCCATGAGTGCTTTCTGATCATCTGATTTTAGAGAGATATCATCAAACCACTCCTGAGCTTGTCTAAGGTTAAGAGATAGAGGTTTAGAGTTAGAAGTAAAAGTAATAGAACTCTCTGGTGACTTTTTCAGGTTTTTGGGAAAGAGAATCATCCACAAGTTTAAGCTTGGGGACAGAGATAATCCTCATTTTGGGGGTAAGTTTCCTTGCTAATAGAGAGCCAGGTTTGTCTCCCTATGTGTAAAATGTGTGTTTGATCTATCTAATTTTTTTCTGCTTTAGTGGTTAAGAGTGGGTTTATCTCTGTTCTCAGGTTATCTATCTGGTCTCTCAAATCGGTGTTCAAGTTGGCTTTATGAGTCTTAATAAGGTCTAAGAGCTGTTTGTTTTTGAGCATTTTAGTGGACTCTCTAGTTTTTATTAATTCTACTTGATATTTTACCTCTTTTGGTACTTTGTGAGTGGCCCAAGTAATTTGGGGGGAGGTGTCCTCTTGTCCTCTAGGTGTTTCGAGTTAAAGAAGGCCTTAATCTTGGTAGCTATCTCTTCTCTAATGAGTTTAACAAAGATGAATTTATTCTCCAATGTAAGGGTCTTTTCCATAAATTTTTGAGAATGACTCATACTAAAGCATGATCAGAACAAGAGGTTTCAAGGATCTTGGAGTCTTGGGTCTCATGAATCATAGGGGAGGGTATAAAGATGATCTATTTTTGAGTATGTTCTCTGGGCCTGTGAGTAAAAAGTATAGTCTTTAGTGTAGAAGTTGAACTCACATCAATGTCCACAAGGCCTTGAGAATGGAGTAGGCGAGAAAACTGGGAACCTGCTTTTGAAGGAGGTTGAAATCTTAGGACGTTAGTTGAGGATTTTGTCTAAAACAAAATCTATAGCAAGGTTGGAGTCACCTCCGATAATCATGAAACCCTCCATTTAAGGGATAATATCCTTCCAAAGAGATTCAAAGAATTTTATTTGATTGGTGTTTGGGGCATAGTATGATAGAATAGAGACCAAAGAATCCTCAATTTTACCTTTGATTGAGATGTATCTTCCCCGATTATGATTTTTTAAAAAAATGTGCAGACACTCTCACACTTAAAAACACCAGGTTGGGTTATCCAAAATATTTGGGATTTCCCTGGAAAGTATGATTTTTTTTGAAAGGCAGTTATGGCTTTTCTTACCAACATGAAATAAAATGTAGTTTTCTTCTATTTAAAAATCAAATTCCCCTGCACATGTTAAGACCAGTTCAGGTGAGGTACATATTTTTATTTTAGAAATTACAAAATAACAGTAGCCCATAGGAAATCCTAGAAGAAAACTGCTGTCCCTGTCCTGACACACACCAACTTTCTCCCACTTTCAAGCATCTCAAAATCTCTGATTATATGTAAATTAAGTATTTATTCTGAGTGAGACTATTTTCATTGCTTCAATTCCAGGGTTGTGGCTGAGCTGGCGCAGCTTTTTGGGTCATGTAAGCGCTCTGCTGTAGTCAGAGACAGCAGCAGGACCATTATGACTTGCCGTGCTTACTCCTGCTAAGAGCACCATGGGACAGGGTTGTTGTTAAACCACTTTCGTGCAGTCCCTAGGGAATGAAATTGAAATGAGGGGCAAACTTTGAAGTCCCACTACGGCTTCTACCTTGTGCTGCAGGGAATAGGGTAAAGGCACATGGCACAGTGAGCTACTTGGTGCCTTATTATTGCTGTTGAGTGTACAGTGCTGTTGAGTGTATTTGAAAAATAACATTATGGTTTATTGGGAACCTAATTTAAACATTTCTGTGCCTTTTAGTATCATTTTCGTGGTGTTCACTTGGTATTTCCAGAATGGCCCAAAAAACAAAATGTCTGTCCTTAAAATATCAGCTTGACTTGGTGCACTAGGTTTACCCCTACTGGCTAGCCTGTGCCAATGCCTGTTTGTGTAGCTATGGGCCCTCATGCAGACTTGAACAGTGCCTGTGAGCACTACTCTGTTCCGCCAACTTATAGACACATGCATGCGGATTCTATGCTCTTGAACTACATAGAAGCTGCCATTTTGATTTACACCTAAGAGCCCTGCTTATGAAAAAGTAAAAATTGTTTCAATTCACTGTGCAATCATCCCTTATTTCTAGCCATAAGTAGTAAGCTATATCAGCTGTAATGACTTACCATTGCTCTGCTCACAGCTGAGGGTTCCTTAAAGTGGACCAAAACCCAGGATTTTGACTGGACAGCCTCTCATCCAATCAGCATGCTCAGATCTGCTCACGCCAACTCGTCTAAGACTCGGCTCCAGCTGAGTCTAACTGAGTCGAGCCAAGTGTGCCAGCAGCCGCATCTCCGCTGCCCTCTAACAGGAAGTGTGCCTGCATCGGCCATTCAGAGGTGTAGAAGGCTGCTTGCGCATGCGTTGTAGGATCAGTGGTGGTGAGTTGACTGGGCAACCTGGGGGATTTCACAAAGCTGGGGATCCCAAATCAGGATTCCCCGGGGGGCAGGGAATCAAGTGGCCATGGAATCTCATAAATTCCAGGGCCATCGGCCGTGGGCTTTGGTCCACTCTAATACATTTTTGGATACAGAATTTACATAACATGAACAATGAAACATCTTTCACACAGAATTCATCTAGCAGCTGTTTATTCATTGTGTGTAGACCGATAGACAAGCTTCCCTGTGTTCCTGAGGCATACATCTCACTAGCACAGCTGATCATGTTTAAAGCAGCCTAAAAGGATAATATATTTTTTTTTACTTGCATTAAGAAATAAAAGGTCATTATTAAGCATACAAACAACTATATGCTTATTATTGACCTACTCACCTTACCAAGCCGCCGGCTCCCTGATATTTCGCTCCTGCTCTGCCATTTTGCTGCACCCAGATGTATGTATCCCACAATGCTCAATCCTCAAGCCTTTGACCTCATGTGTGCACCCACTCACAAAGAGTGACTGGCTTCTGCCCTGGCGAGGTGACATGGAGGAGCGGGGTTCCCAGGGAAAGAAGCTGAGGACTTTGGCTGGTGACTGACATCACCGCTCATTAGACCGCAGCTTCACATTGGTTCATGTAGCGCATGTACCGCACTACATGAACCCAGAAGTGGCTAGGAAAAGCAGCCTATCCAGCCGACAGTAGTGTGCTGTTCACCCAGTAGTGTGTGAGCATCCAGACATGCGTGGAGATGGTAAGTAAGTCCTCTGGGCTCTAAGCAGGACTGACATGTGTATAGTAAGATGTCTGTTCCCATGTAATTCCAGGAGTGCAACTATTCCACAACATCTGCGAGGAGTTAAGCCCTCAGCAAAAAAGAAAGTTAACCCTCTGCACACTCATACTATTGAAAAACCTAGCTAACACTTGTTAAGAACATGGACTGTTAGTTAACATAGATTGCAATTAATGTAAAAGCGAGGTAGCCATGTCAAGGCCGTCCAATTTGTACCCCGTTCCTAACATTATTAAGTTTAAAAGTTTGTGCAGACATTTCTACTTCTTTACTTGTGTGTGCACAAGCAATGCAATACATGAATCAGCCTGTCTAAATACATTGCAATAACTTGCTTGCACACACAATGAAAAATGCTTCAAAAAGGGGGTATTTCAGGTAGAGGCCAATTGGACTGTTAAGCCCTCATAAACAGTTTATGCCACTGATCATCAGCAATTTATCAAACTTTATTTTTTTCACTGGTGGTCCACTTTAAGCTTCAGAACCACTATAAACTGGCACTGCTTATACAAGAGCACTGGTCACTGTGGAGAAAATGGCATAGGTAGTACATTTTTCACTATCTGGTGCACACATTTAAAATGAAGCATGAAGTGTTGTTGTGCTAAAACCCTTGATGCAGATTGTATTTAGGTAGCAAGCATGTTGTAAGCATGTTAAAAGGAAAAATAAATACCCCTTAAGTGGTATTTGATGTAATATACCAGTTTATATTTAAATATATTATTACATATTAATGTTTTCTATTTCAGCAAAAAAAATATGTTTAAGGAAGGTAAAGAAAGGGAAGCCTGTCCCTGAGGCTCTTCAAACCTATCAAACAGGTTTTAAAATGTTGGAAGCCACTCTAAAAATAACTGAACCTTCCTCTTTATCTTACTGTAGCTCAAACTCTTAAAACGTTAATGGATGCAAAACTATATACCCGAAAAAGGAAACTTTAGCAATGAATTTCTGAAAAACAATATAAAAATGTCTTGCAATCTACATGATATCTATCTTACAGTACATGGGGTCTATCGGTCATACCTGTGGATACTGTTGTAGAAATAAGGCAGATGAGGGCTAATAGCTTCATGGCTCCTGAATAGAGGTGTAAAGATGTTTCCAGGAATAAAATCTTTAGACTTACTGCGACTAGATTAAGTTGCTTGTATTTAAACTGTATGCAAAGTTGCATTAAAGAGCAAAGGTTGCATTATGTCACTTGTATAAGGGCTAGGCAGTAACAAATGTATAGTAAAAAGCCTTTAAGCATATCTAAAAGCAAATATTCTCATTACATATGGAAACTGATTTGAGGCTGAGTCACGACTTTCAATGTGAACTAAAACACAAAAGGAACAATGTATACCTGATTCCAAGGCGGAAGTAAAAGTTGCACAAGTCTTTTTATATGGACACTAGATGATGAAGCTTAACTTAAATTTCAGAAAGACTGTATTAATGTTCACCCAACCATCAACATCACTAATTCAGGCATTCAGTTCCACTTGTTGGACACACGTTATAAACAATAGCTTGCGAAAAGAGAAATGTCTGAACTTTCAGAAGCAGCGTCAGCGTCACCTACCTTGCTCCTGGGCTCCGTGCTCATGCTTGGTGCTGTGCCCAGAGAGACTCTCGGCTCTGGACCTGCGAGGGGCTGGGACGATCTCGGCATTGGAGGTTGCTGCAGCATGAGGACTGAGGTATCCCACTGGCCAGAGGCGGAGGGAAGGGTCATTCCCCGAGCTGGGGGATAAATAGTCAAGTGCTCCACTGGCTCTCGTGAGATTGGTGGAAAGAGCCGGTTGAAGGCCGAGTCTCACCAAGCTTGTTTGCTCTTTATGGCTGGAGTGAGAACGGCTCCTGGAGAGAGCACTTGCAATGGAGCTGGAGCTTCCTCTTGGCTGAGCAAAGACCAACAACATGGTCCCGAGACCAGGGCCGGCGCCAGCACAGGGCAAACCTGGACAACTGCCAGGGCCCCTGGCATCCTCAAGGACCCACTCAGGCTCACAGTTGGCCATGGTATTATTTTACAGTGGACTCGAACCACCGAAAACCGGGTGCTGTGTGCATACCTGCTCATGGCTTGCCTCAGCAACAGCAGATGATCAGCAACAATGGAGAAGGTGGCATAGAATGGAGGGCAGTTGATGAAAGCTCAGAAGGTGGCTAGAACCAGGTGACAACTGACAAGGACTGGAGGGTGACCAGCAGGAGACTGCTTTGGGACCCACTAAGATTCTCTTGCCCAAGGCCCCCCACAAACCTGGAGCCGGCCCTGCCCGGGACCATCACCTTGGGGCTCTGTTTGCTGTGGCCCTGCTGGCAGAGTATTGATGGCATGATCAGTAAGAGAGGCCATGCCTGTCACATTACTCTGCTTCTAGAGGTAAATTCCTGGAAGTCGGCAGCAGTTCTCCTCATTGAAGAAGTATTTGAGCTTACTTTTCTTCCCTTTTGCAGGAATACAGGACCAGATAAATGCAAACTCTTTCTGCTTTTTTTTCTTCTTTAATTGTATACAGACTGTTAGATGTCATGAAAGGGAAAAGGAACTAATGCACAGCCGATATTATTCTAAGTCTAAGTAATACACATTTTGGATAGAAAAATATTTATGCATTGTTTCTCATTAATATTTTGTTTCTTCTTAACATATAGATCTCTCACCCACCAAAGACACCACTTAATAACTGCAAGAACAATCCAAACCATTCTGATTTCCCATTTTGGATCTCTTACTCATCCATTAAGCCATGTACAGTAGTCCATGATTAATAAACCACACACCTGACTCAAAGGCTTCATTTTTATTTTAACAGATACCGCAAAATTACAGGCATGCTCAAATGTTTCAACCTTACCGCAACCTATACTAGGACACACATTGGTAATAGCACAATCCCTAATTTTCAAAAAATCTCTTGTAGTTAAGACTCCAATAAAATTCTCCCACAAGAAATCTCTCACTTCATTAGTCATAATCTTCAAAAGCATCTTTTTCCAAGTTGATTCAGTTTGTTCCTCATCTAAACCACAAATTATTAAATTAGTGCTTTTTTTCTCAAATCTATTAACTGTTTTTTTCCAGACTTCCTGCCCTAAAGATTTAATACTCAATTGTTTACAAAAAAACAACTAAAATCAGGTAAGCATAAGAGACAGTAAAGGATGTGGGTTTATTCAGTTATTTTTTCATCCAATTCCATTGTATTTCATACCATCCCAAAAATCTTAGATGCCCTTCCTGATCCCCTAATCATCCAGTATACATTTAACCATAAATGTACTTTCAAGGCATATTTCATTACTCTCTCTTGGATGAATTTTTCTATTTTACAGCCCCAGAAAAAATTAAAAGCTGCTTCATAACTGCTCTAATTCACGTTTCTTTAGGCGGAAAACATTTGCGTAATAAAGTACAAGTGGAAATAATTAATATTTTCCCTTTTTTGATAATTTCCTTTCCTAATTTCTGTCCAATCTTTTTCCCCACATTTTCATAAATTGCACTTTGCGTTGATGTATTACCAAAAGGAACTCCCAATGTCATCTATGTATGCACATGACTTGATCCTTATCTTTTTGCAATCAACCACACAGATGAAAAATTGCAAGGTCCGTGGACATCCTTGTCTCATTTCTAAAATCACATCAAACTTCTCACTAATAATGTGATTAACCAGAAAACTACTATTAATCCCACTATACATTCCTTTCAGTACTTTAATCAATTTCTCTGGGATTCCTATCTCTTTTAAAACTAAAATCAAAAATTCTCCAAATCAATTGATTCTATAATCATACTGCCATTATTAGGTTGGGAGAAATCAATCAAATCTCTAACCAACACTAAATTGTCTACCATAATTTTACTCAATCTTTTAGACAACATTTTTGCAACAAGTTTGTAAAAGTTATGGGTCTCCAATTTTAAATTTCTTTCTTCTCCCCTTTTTATGCAAAATAATTATAACACCTGCCTTCATCGATTCGGATTACACTTCTTCTTGAAAAACAGTCCCGATAATCTTTCATAACTCCTCCTTCGGAATCAATAATGCAAATTTATACAATTCACACAGTACTCTATCATTCCCTGGAGTACTATTGTCATCCATTCCACTTAAAGCTTCCCATATCTCCCTTTATTGGGAATTTTGAATAACTCTTCCTGCATAGTCCTGTTTATCTCAACGTTCATCCCACCACAATAATCTGTAACTTGCCTTGCGTCAATTTTCTTTTCCCTTCCAAAAAGGCTAGCAGAGAAATTTTCTAACTCTTTAATATTTTTATACTGATTTTAAAAATCCTTAGTTTTCATTGATTTTAAAGAAAAAACAATTACATGTTTCTTCTTCCTCCAAGGTTTTTATTTTTGTCCTGTAAATAATTTTCTTCCCTATCTCTTTTATAAAATTCTATTTTTTTACTCTTTTACTTCTTTTGAATGCTCTTTAACATCAAAACCACATTGTCTTAATTTTTGCATTTTGATTTGCATTTTGCAATCTTTGGGAAATTGCTTCTTCCCATCTTCTCTAGCTTTCCTACAGGCTTGGTTTCCTACAGATTTGGTAATACTATTTTTTGCCCAATCCCACCAGCTCAATTTTTTTAGCTAACCTTTTATATTCTTTATTAAAATATCTCATAATTTTTTCGTCTAAAAGATGAGACCCATTTAATTTCCATAGACCTTTTCCATAGCACACTTGTGTATCAATCTCCAAATCTGCTATAAGAGGCTGCTTCTTGTTTGTAACCTTTAACCCTTTAAGGTGCCAGCCTACCTGGAGTTTTTGTCACACTCTGTTGCCAGACCATTTTGCACTATTTTGCGCTCCCCATGTTCAAATGTGATTTTTGAAGGGATTTCCAGGGATTTCCCAGGAAAATCATATATTGTTTTTTTCAGCAGAGTCTGGGCTTTAACATGAAATGTCTTGTTTGTCATTTTTAGGTGTATTCTCAATATTTTTGGGTGAAATATGTGCAAAAAAAATATATATATATATTTTTTACAATTTGTAGTTTTTTTTTGTAATAAAAAATGTAAGTTTGTCAATAAAATCTTATTGCGTGTGAAATCCCAATTTCTCTCGGTTACAGCGGTACCACATATGTATAGGTAGACACCCTTTCCTGCCCAGGAGACTCCCCCAAACTGAAACAGCGCTTTAGGGGATTTTCAGAAAAAATACAACTATGCTATGCAATATGCGCACCTTGCAGTTTTTCCAGAAAAACAACCCATTTACATTTGAAATACCCCCAACAAACTATATATTCTCTGGAAGTACACACCTCAAGCTTTCTAGGTGTACCAGGCTTGTTGATGTGACCATAGTTTTTTGGAAGTAATCCCTCAATGGATTCTTTGGTTGCAAAGAGTTTCCCTAAAAAAGGATAAAAAAGCAGAATCAAAGCCACATTTTCCTAAAAAAACTATATACAAACAAGAAAAAACAAGTTTAATCTGAAAACGCAATATCCCCCGAACAGAACAACACCCAACATGCATAGCTACTGTCAAGGGAAGAGTTGCCAAACACCCCAAAGTAAAGCATGTGCGTAACGGTAATTTTACTTGAAAATTTCAGCTCTGCAGACAAGTGCGCACCTTGCGATTTTTTAACCAAAACAACCCTTTACATTTGGAATATCCCCCATAAGCCATATATTCCCTGAAAGTACACACTTTAAGCTTTCTAAGCGTACCCAGCTTGTTCTAGTGGACTCATCTTTCTGGAATTATTACCTCAAAGAATTCTTTGTTTGCGCAGGGTTTCCCTAAAAAATTTATAAAAAAGCTGAATAAAAAACACCTTTTCCTAAAATATAAATATGCAAACAAGAAAAAACAAGCTAAGTCTGAAAGGGCAAGGTCCCCCGAACAGAACAATACCCAACATGCATAGGTACTATTAACCCTTTTAATTGCCAGCCTACTTGAGATTTTGTCACCCTCTGTTGACAGGCCATTTTTCCCCATTTTGCGCCATGTTTTGCGCCATGTTTTGCGCCATTTTGCTGGAACTTTCAGGAAAATTATATATATTTTTTTTTGCAGCAGAGTTTAGGCTTTAACATGAAATATCTTGTTTGTAAATTTTTTCTTTTTTTTTTTACAATATTATTAAGTAAAATAAATAAATAAATAAATAAACATTTTTTTTAGAAAATTGACTCCTTTATTTTAAATAAAAAATGTATTTTATTAAGGAAAAGCATATTGCATGTGAAAGCCCCATTTCTACCGATTAGAACGGTACCACATATTTATCGGTAGCCCCCCGTTCCTGCCCAGGAGACCCCCCTGAAACAAGTACTTTATAACATTCACAAATAAAATACAAATACCATCCACACTACAAAGGGTTAAATCGAGAAAAAAAATGACATAGGGTCCCCCCTCCCAGGGGAGGGGGACCCCGTTTTTTTTTTATTTATAAGGGTTAAAAACCCTTAAAAATCAAAAAAAATATTGACGTGGGGTCCCCCTTACCCAAAGTAACCAGCCCGAGACCAGCTATGCAGAGCTTGTAGGAACAGGGCGCAGGGGCCAGCTTTTGTGGCCCCTGGCCCTGCAGGCTACAAGCCTGCATAGCCCGTGGGCCCGGGCTCTTCTGCCCCCCCCCCTGGCCTTTGGGGAGGCAGGTAATGGCTAGCGCAGGTGACTTGCCATCCCCCCAGCCTTGTGAACTGGTATAGGGGTCATGGACCCCTTACCAGTTCACAAAGGGTTAAATGTAAAAAAAACACACACACAGAGAAAAAAATATTTTATTAATTTTTTTTTTTTTATATACTTACCTCCCATCCATCCTGGAGCACTCTGTCCCTCGGCGATCACTGGCTTCTGCTCACCTGCTGGAAGCCTTTTATAGCTGCTGGATGACAGAACACAAAGGGTTAATCAAAGAAAAAAAAAATGACATAGGGTCCCCCCTCCCAGGGGAGGGGGACCCCATTTTTTTTTTGATTTTTAAGGGTTAAAAACCCTTAAAAATCAAAATAAAAATTGACGTGGGGTCCCCCTTACCCAAAGTAACCAGCCTGGGACCAGCTATGGGGGCTTGTAGGCACAGAGTTGGGTGGCCATCTTTTGTGGCCCCCCCACCCTGCAGCCTACGAGCCCACATAGCCTATGTGGGCCCGGGCTCTTCTGCCCCCCCCTGGCCTTTGGGGAGGCAGGTAATGGGGGTGCCGGGGGTTAATGGCAAGCCACCCGCTAGCGCAGGTGGCTTGCCATCCTCCCAGCCTTGTGAACTGGTATAGGGGTCATGGACCCCTTACCAGTTCACAAGGGGTTAAAAGTAAATAATCACACTGACACAGAGAAAAAAAATCTTTATTTTTTTTTTTTTTACTGTACTCACCTCCGATCCGGCGTCCCTCGCCGCTGTCCCGCGCCGCTGTCATGTTGCTGACAGATGCCGGTAGTGATCGGCGCAGGGCGGGTGACAGGCGAGGGAGCTCCGATCGGAGCCTCCTCGGCTGACACCCGCCCTGCTCCGATGACCACCGGCATCTGACAGATGCCGGAGCTCGGAGGGGGTATAGGAGGAGCGGGATGACGTCATCCCGCTCCTCCCACAATGGGCAGGGCTAAGAGGCGGCGGCCATCGCTGCCATTTCAAGAGGTGAGGACCCGGAAGAGGGTCCTCACCTGAAGCCTGCGCAGCCCAGGGGGGGGGGATCGGACCCCCCCCTGGTGAAGAGGAGACCCGGACAGAAGGCTCGGGCGCGGAGGTGAGTAAATGACAGTTTTTTTTTTTTTTTTTTTTTACAACGGCGAGTCAGCGCTGGGAACGGGGGGGGCGGCTGGTTTCGGGCCCCCCCCTGAAGACGGAGGACGACGGGGGGGCGATCGGATGCCCCCCCCAGGAAGAGAGGACCCCAAGCTTCACGGGGATACCAGAGGTAAGTGGTTTTTTTTTTCTATCTTTTAACTGCCAGGCACGTAGTTTCTACGTGCTTGGCACTTAAGGGTAGGAGAAGCAACCACGTAGAAACTACGTGCTTGGCATTTAAAGGGTTAAATTTAATAGCCTCTAAAATTAGAATATAATCCAATCTATCAGAAAAAATAGGTGAAAAAACTTTCTTCCTTGTGCCATGACCAACATCTTTACATTTAAAGTTGCAAAAAATATTGTTATATAACTGTAATGTTTTGTCCAATTTAACTTCTTTCTTTACTTTTCTATCTTTTAGGCTCCTTACAGTATTACAATCATAATAGTATTCATCCTCCCAGTTAGGTACAACTGCAAATCCTCAAAGAATGTCTTTTTTTTCACAGCAGGCACATAAACATTAATTACACACAACAAACTCCCCTCAAGGCACATTGACATTGCTCTTACCGGGATTAGCTCATCCACAGACTTTATGGCGATATTCCTAGTTCTGGTCAAAATACCTATCCCTGCATTTCTGTTGTCTAAAGCAACTGGCCTATGCGCACTACTATAAATCAATTAATCAGAAATTGATTTATTTTGCAATGCATTGTACTGTAAGCACAAAATTTCACAATTGAATTTATGGACATTTTTTATCAAATAACACCTCCTCCATTTCGCCTCCACACTCCGTACATTAACCCTTTCAGTGCCAAGCACGTAAAATCTATGTGCTTGACTTTTCCCCCTGCTACAGTAAAAGTAAAATAACAAAAACACTCACCTGACCCCTTGTTCGATCCTGCCGGGTCTCCTCTTCATCTGGGGGGGCTTCGATCCTCCACCCAGGCCCCCCCGGGTGAAGGGGAGGACACGGAATAGCCACCCCCCTTCAGCAGCCGCCGAAATACAAGTAAAAATAAAAATAATAATAAAAATGAAATTTACTTACCTCAATGTTCGATCGCTCCCGCAAGGTCTCCTCTTCACCAAGGGGGCCTCCGATTGCCCCCCCTGGCTCTCCAGCTTCAGGAGAGGGCCTGAAAGGCCCTCTTCCTGTCCTCCTCGATGGGCGCCGCCATCTTGCCGCTAAGCCCCCTTTGGGGGCGGGGCTTATGACTAGGGATGAGCGAATCGATCCGGACGAACCCGGATTCGTTCAGAATGTCATGAAAAATTCGATTCTGAATGAATCTGAATTTCCCCGCGATTCGATCGAACAAAGTTTTCCTTTAAACTCCATTTATTTCAATTACAGGCATTCTAAGATGGTGGAAGCACATGTCCAGACATGTCCCCTGGGGCAAGGTAGCATGGGTAAGTCACATTCAGCCTATAAGCAGCCAGGAAGCCCGGTGACGTCACCGAGCTATATAAAGCGGCGGCCATCTCCCTTGTGCGCATTTCAGCGTTCTATTGCAGCCAGAGCACAGCTCGTTACAGACAGGGACAGAGAGTTAGAGATAGGTAGGGAGAGTCAGAGAGGCAGACAGAGCGGTAGACAGAGCCAGGGAAAGATAGGGAAAGATAGGGAAAAACCGGAACCATCCAGCCAGGGACAGCTTAGAAGTGACAGTGAACTTTTTTTTTTTTCATTAGCCAGATCAGTTTTCAATTCGATTTCAGTTCTTTGTGCTGTAAATCTGCCTTGCCACTGTGCATGCCATCTATGCAGTGGCTTATTTAACCCTATCTGTTACACACAAGCATTTATCATAATATAACTGGATTAGTTTTAATATTTTTTGTCTGCCTTTAACAAAAAAACACCAGCCCACCTGGGTATCCCAAACCTGCACTTAGCAGCCTATCTGTTATACTAAATACGCTTGTTGATCCTCCTCAGCTTAATCAAAATAGTGCATTTTGATTTGTTTTTTGTCCTGCTGCCAAAACACTAGGCCGCAGGGCATCCCAAACCTGCACTTAGCAGCCTATCTGTTATACTAAATACGCTTGTTGATCCTCCTCAGCTTAATCAAAGTATTGCATTTTGAATTGGTTTTTGGTCTGCTTTTAACAAAAATAACACCAGCCCACCTGGGTATCCCAAACCTGCACTTAGCAGCCTATCTGTTATACTAAATATGCTTGTTCATCCTTCCTCAGCTTAATCAAAGTATTGCATTTTGAATTGGTTTTTGGTCTGCCTTTAACAAAAAAAACTCCAGCACACCTGGGTATCCCAAACCTGCACTTAGCAGCCTATCTGTTATACTAAATACGCTTGTTCATCCTTCCTCAGCTTAATCAAAGTATTGCATTTTCAATTGTTTTTTGTCCTGCTGCCAAAACACTAGACCACAGGGCATCCCAAACCTGCACTAGGCAGCCTATCTGTTATACTAAATACGCTTGTTGATCCTTCCGCAGCTTAATCAAACTATTGCATTTTGAATTGTTTTTTGTCCTGCTGCCAAAACACTAGGCCACAGGGCATCCCAAACCTGCACTTAGCAGCCTATCTGTTATACTAAATATGCTTGTTCATCCTTCTTCAGCTGAATCAAACTATTGCATTTTGAATTGGTTTTTGGTCTGCTGTCAAAACACCAGCCCACATGGGCATCCCAAACCAGCATGTCACCCTATCTTTTATACTAAATAAACTTGTTCAGCCTCAGTTTTATTAAACTATTGCATTTTGAATTGGTTTTTGGCCTCCTGTAAAAACACCAGCCCACATGGGCATCCCAAACCAGCACATGTCACCCTATCTGTTATACTAAATAAGCGTCTACAGCCTCAGATTTATTAAGCTATTGCATTTTTAATTGGTTTTGTCCATCCTGTAACGAAAACAAGGCCGCAGGGCATCCCAAACCACCACGTTGCACCCTATCTGTCATACTAAATAAGCTTGTTCATCCTCAGCTTTATTAAGCTATTCCAGATTGAATTGGTTTTTGTCCTGCTGTCAATACACCAGGCCGCAGGGTATCCTAAACCACCACGTTGCACCCTATCTGTAATACAAAATAAGCGTCTACAGTCTCAGCTTTATTAAGCTATTGCATTTTGAATTGGTTTTTGTCCTGCTGTGAAAACACCAGCCCACATGGACATCCCAAACCAGCACATCACCCTATCTTTTATACTAAATAAGCTTGTTCAGCCTCAGTTTTATTAAGCTATTGCATTTTGAATTGGTTTTTGTCCTGCTGTCAAAACACTAGCCCACACGGGCATCCCAAACCAGCACATGTCACCCTATCTGTTATACTAAATAAGCTTCTACAGGCCCTTTTATTTTTTATTTTTTTTTATATAGAGCAGTAATAGATTATATAGTGAGGTAAATTCGCAATTTTGCACCATTATATAGAGAAGCTCACTGTGTAAATCTGAGGAGCAATAGTTTATACAGTATTGTGAGGTAAATTCCCTTGCACAATTACATATATCAACCTAAATCCCTGTGAAAATCTGAGGAGCAATAGTTTATATTGTGAGGTAAAGTTGCCATTTTATAGAGCAGGCCCTGTCTGAAAATCTCATTTTGCAATCTATGTTATATTGTGAGCTAAATTTGCCATGTTGTACCATTCTTTAGAGTGGCCCTCCTGTGTAAATCAGAGCAGCAATAGTTTATATTGGACAATACATTTGCCCTGAGTAAATCTGGGGGGCAATAGTTTATATTATGAGGTAAATTCATGGTTTTGCACCATTACATAGAGCAGTCCCTATATAAACCTGAGAAATAGGTTATATTGTATGAGTTAAATCGGCTCTTGGTTTTGTAGCATTCTACAGAGCAGCTCCTGTGTAATTCTGAGGGGCAATAGCTTATACTGTGAGGTAAATTTGCCATTTTGCAGCATAATATAGAGCAGGCCCTGTGTAAATCTGAGGGGCAATAGTTTATATTATGAGGTAAATTCATGGTTTTGCACTGTTATATACAGCAGCCCCTATATAAACCTGAGGAGTAATAGTTTATATTGTGAGATAAATTCAGTTTTGCACCATTATATGGAGCAGCAATAGTTTATATTGTAGGTAAATTCATGGTTTTGCACCATTACATAGAGCAGTCCCTATATAAACCTGAGAAATAGGTTATATTGTGTGAGTTAAATCCGCTCTTGGTTTTGTAGCATTATATAGAGCAGCTCCTGTGTCAATCTGAGGGGATATAGCTTATACTGTGAGGTAAATTTGCCATTTTGCAGCATAATATAGAGCAGCCCCTTTGTAAATCTGAGGGACAATAGCTTATACTGTAAGGTAAATTTGCCATTTTGCAGCATAATATAGAGCAGCCCAGTTGCCATCTAAATCAACTACTGGCCGGGCAGGACAGCTTTTCCAGGGCAAACTCTGCTAGTTGCGGCCACAAGCCAAGTTTGGCTGCCCAGAAGTCCAGCGGATCCTCAAGGTGTGTTGGCATGGTCATGTCAAGGTATGACATGACCTGCTGGTTCAGGTCTTGCTCCAGGTCTTCCTGCTGCTCATGAGTAGACTCACTATGCGGGTGTAGAAAGCTACTCATTAGCGATTAAAGACTGAGGCTGCTGTTGATGGAGCTGCTGCTGCTGCTCCTTCCAACCCCCCAGCAGCCATGGCAGTGGAAGGTGATCGCAGAGGTCCCCCTGAGTCAGACCTGCGGGAGTATGGACCATGGCGCAGATAGACATCGCCCAACTGACTACATAGGATGTCTCTGTAGTAGGTCAGTTTGTCCTCCCACTCAGTGGGTGTAAAAAATGCCCCCATTTTGTGCCGGAAGCGAGGGTCCAATAAGGTGGAGAGCCAGAAGTCATCCGCTGACAAATGGAGACAATTCTGTGGTCACTATGCAAGCACGTGAGCATGCATCGTGCCATTTGTGCAAGTGACTCGGAGGGACTACCTGTCTCCATCTTCACTGCAAACTGCCACGGTGTGTCTGGGTCCTCTGTCTCGCCTTCCTCACAACCCTCTAGCTCCTCTGGCTGCTCCTGCTCCTCCTCTCCTGTCAGATGACTAGATAAAATGGTCATTTTGTCAAACCTAAACTGTGCTTCGCTTTGCCCCACCCCTCCTCCTCCTCCACTTCAGCCCCCACAGGCTTCATGTGGCTGTGAAATGTATGCGCCATGTCTCTAGTGCCCTGACCAGCTATGGTTTCCAAAATGTGTTGTAGTACATGAAGCAGTGAAATCTCATTGTTCATCTCATAGTCCTGGCGACTGACTAATAAAGTAGCTTTCTCAAAGGGCCTGAGCAAACGGCAGGTGTCACGTATGAGCTGCCACTGGTTTACATTGAAGTTACACAGGGGAGTCCCCCTATCCGTTTGGATCATCAAGAAATCCGTGATGGCTTTTCTCTGTTCCTATAGTCGATCCTGCATATGGAGGGTGAAATTCCAACGGGTGGAAACATCGCAAATCAGACTATGTTGGGGGATACCGTTCTGACGCTGAAGGTCAAGAAGGGTGTGCTTGACGGTGTAGGAGTGCCTGAAGTGCATGCAAAGTTTCCTTCCCGTTGTTAGGATGTCTTTCAGATGGGGGGAAGACTTCAGAAAACGCTTGACAACTAGATTGAACACGTGTGCCATGGCAGGACGCATGGCTCAGGCTTCCTTGTTGCAGCGCAGACAAGATGTTCTTCCCAGTGTCAGTCAGCATGGGTCCCATTTGCAGTTTTTGCGGAATAAGCCATGATTTCATGTATTGAGTTCTCATTTTTAGCAGTTCCTCCCATGTGTGACTTTGTTGCTCAAGGCAAATCATGTGAAGAACAGCGTGAAACCGCCGTGTCCTGCACACATGGTAGGCTGGAATAAATATATATATATAAAATTAAATATTTAGAAAAAAAGTTAAAAAAAAATTAAAAAATTAGAAAAAAATATTGTACAAAAATTAACAAAATACTAAAAGACAATGGAAAAAAAAAAATAATAAATAATATATATATATATATATATATATATATATATATATATATATATATATGTTTCTTCTAAAAAATACAAAATATAAAAAAAAAAAAACAATACAAAATTAACCAAAAAAAAAATGTTGATACATTTTATATGTTACTGTTATTATGTTATATGTTATTGTTGCTATGTTATATGTTATTATATGTTATTATTATAAATATGTTCAAATAAGATAAATGTTAACTATTAATATGTAATTTACAATTTGCCACTTTCCTCTGTGACACCATTGCTAAGTGTAAGTGCACTGTCACAGGCACAAAGGCCTAGGAGCGTGGAGGCCACAGCGGAGGGACCTGTCCAAGTTGCTTTTGTGGTTGTGTAGGAACCACAATCACCCAGTGGTCCTAAAAGGATATTTATTGTCCCTGACCATAGTTACAGCTCCAGACGTAGGCACTGCTGGGCACTTTGGTACGCACTGATAGGCTAAAGGACTGCCCCACCTTCTGTTTAACAAAATTGTACAGGGCTGGTAGTGCCTTCTTCGCAAAGAAATGACAGCATCGGACTCTCCACCTCGGCACAAGGCATCAGTTCTCTGAAAGGTCCACCAACTCAAAAGGGGGGGACTGCAGCACCAGCAACTTATACAGGAGCACATTTAGCTTCTGCACGTTGGATGAGTGTGCACATACTGTTGTCTCTTGGATTGCTGGCGGAATGACTGACTCGGATTAAGAGGAGCATCTGGAGCGACAGAGGATGGGTATGACACACAGGAGATGGTGGAGCCTTGGCTGGCTGGAACAGAGAGCGGTGTGCCACTGGGTAATGCAGCAGGCTGGATCACCACTTTGGAGCCAACTCTCCCAGGCCGCTTTATGGTGACGCTGCAAATGTTGATGCAGGGCTGTAGGTCCAACATTGGGACCCTGGCCACACTTCACTTTCTGCCTACACATCTTTCATATAGCCATGTTAACCTCCTGCGGATGCTTGATGAAAAGCTGCAACATGGGCTTGTAGCTGATTTCTCCTACCAACAGTCCGCACTAATTCACTGATGCTGCTTGCGCCACCGCCGCCGGCTCCAGAGACCATCTTCCACTACCTCCTGGGAAGATAGCTTGCCGCTCGAGTGGTCTACCACGAGCACATTTGCCTCCATAGTTTCCCTTTCTGCCACCATGCTGGTCGCTAAATCTGTCACTCTCCATCACTCTAAGCCTTTAAAAGTGCCCTCAAAACTCACTGATGTCCTCCTCAGGTTCCTCAACAGTGTCTGCTTAAGGAGCCAAAACACTTGCAACACCTCCTCCCACAACACTCTCCTTATCACTACTTGCCCGCATAGTGGAAGAGCGGCAAGTGTCTTCTCCACTTCTTGGCTGGGCAGTAGCTGCTTATTTTTCTGATTATCAGATCGTCCTCACTGAATAGTGGAGCTGAACCCAAAGCATAACATGCAACAGACAGTTGACTGGGGGTGTCAGATGTCACTTGTGATATAGTGGATGATCGTGTTAACCAGTGGATGATGGCAGATGGGTTGCTGTTCAAGACACGACCGCTAGCTGATCCCGGGAGATCAGGCCTCTCACTGAGACTCCTGCTGCCACTCACCTCTATTCTGCAGAGACCTCTGCTTGATGAAATGAGGCCTTATATGTTACTATGTTACTAATATGTTACTATGTTACTAATATGTTACTAATCTGTCACTCTCCATGTTTTTTTTTCAGAGACTGGCCTGCGTGGAAATGAATCGGGCATGGATCAGCCAAGATTTCAAACCCACCAATGCCTGATGCATTAGAGTAGATTGATGATGGGGCCAGACCATCACTAAAGAAATATGGATCGTGCAAAACAGATTTAAGGCGCTGCTCTCCAGTTACAGACATTCCTCCGCATCAGACCACAAGTAATTATTGAGAAAATGCTTTACGTTACTCTTACTATTCTTTGTGTGTCACACACACCCCGCTTCCTGTAGTAATAACGTTCGGGTAAACCATCTCCAGATGTCATTGCAGAGAGAGAGAGATCTTGAAACTGGCCTCTCCCAGTCCATATATAGCTGGGACCTCCCACTTAATCCCCAGTGTTCTCTCTCTGCAAGATGCGTCAAGACAGAAGAAAGAGGTCTCCTGCTTGCAGGAACTGGGTAATTTGGTAACTATCGGAAGCCTCCCAGCTTCGGCTGCTGACTGGGTAATGGTAGCCGGCACCTAGTGGTGCCTAGGAACTTATCTCCTCCACTAGTCCCCATTATTGGGGCAGAGTGGTTATCCGGTTGGTGACCTGGATTTTGGGATGCCCCGTCCCGTTGTCCCCATATCTCTTCTCTCCTTCTCATGGCCTCCCCTTTTTTGGTGGGGAAGTCCTTTAGGGGGGAGGGGGGGAGGTGAGGGGTCTTTTCTAGCATATCCTGAGGTAATTTCCTTTTTAATTGTACATATTCAGTGGGCGTCGGTGCGCGTGTGTCTGTGTGTCTTTTATTATTAGTGTGTTTGTCTGTGTGCGGCATTTCTTTCTGGCGGGGTCAGCAGACCGGGTCCGGTTTTGGCATAAATGAATGGCGCTGTCGCCATTTTTTACCTCTCTGAGGTAATCCGTGCTTTAGGGGCGGGTCCGCGCTCGGCACGGCCCGTGCTGTGCGGTGATTGGCGGGCGGGGCGGGGTCAGAGCACTTCGCGCGCGCTCTCTGGCCTGCCCGTCTTCTTCAGCTGTGGGATCGCTCACACCGGCCTGTGAGGTGATTTCTGTGCCCTGGTCCCGCTGCCTCTTTCAACTGCGGCCGCTTAAAAAGGTCTTTTACTATAGCTCATTCTCTTCTGTATTACATTCATTGAGTGCTTATTCCCTTTAGGATGCTGTGGTCCATATAAGTATAGATTGGAGGTTTTGTTTGTCAGTTATAACAAGGCATGGTGGCTTTCTTTTCATTATGCATTATATCTCATGCTTGATCTTTTAGTTAGGCATCAGCATGCTTAAAATGTATGTGACCCTATTTATTTTAAGTCATATATATATATATATATATATATTTAGTATTTTGATTGGATAATATTGTTTTTCTCTCTGTGTGCATGTGCGGTTTATTCATGAATTTTTACATTGTTTTTTCTGTCTTTCCAGATTTGGGATACCCCTTATTTTGGGTTACAAAAAATCCTCCCACTCCCGGGACTTTAATTAATGAATAAGGGGCATCCCGGGTAGCTTATAGGATAAATCCCTGGGCTCTGCGAATTCCCAAAAAGTTTCACCGAATGGAGGCTTCCAATGATACCGGAAATGACTCTTCGGGGCAATCTAGGCAGTGTGGGGGATGTGGGGTTCCTCTCCCAGGGGATGATGTCATTTTGTGCGTTCCTTGCGCACAGCAGAATATTGCGCGCCAGTCTGGTACTCCGGCTCCTGGCTCTTCGCAACCTCAGTCGTCCCCTGCTCCTCCACTTTTATTCCGGACCCAGGGTGATGTTGTCACAGCTGGGGATTCGCAATCTGAGTTGTGCGCTCGAGTGGCCACTCTCGAGAAGTTGTTGTCTGCACAGGTAGCTCATAAGGCTACGGCTAAAAGGAAACACATTGATTCTCCTTCTCTGACTCCTGCCTTGGAGGCAGCGGAGGTGTTAGACTGGTCAGATTGTCCTTTGCCTGAAGAAGGGGAAATTTTGGAAGACTTGGATGATATTGATGCTCCCCTGTTGACTGATACTTCGGCAGATTTGACTACTGTGGTGTCTTGTGATACTCCTTCTATCCTTTCCAAGGTTTTTGAAATTTTGTCTCTGGATCCTCCTGCGGCGGTCCCTCCGCCTAAGGGTGAGCTATTTGAGATGCCTAAGCCGCGTTTAGCATTCCCTGGTCAGCTACATTTTGAAAGGGTTGTGCTTAAGGAATGGGAACAGCCGACCCGCCTTGTTGGCTCCCCGGTTAATTGGGACAGGAGGTATCCCTTTTCGGAGGAATTGGTCAAACTTTGGACGGTACCCCCAGACGTTGATGCTCCGGTTTTTGGGCTCTCTAATTCTTCAGTGCTGCATTCACCAGACACTACTACAATTAAGGGCGTTGAGGTTTGTAGAATCGATCAATTGGCTCGTCATGGTTTCATCAGTGCCGGTTCGACCTTGCGTCCGGTATGCGCTTCTTCCATTGTCCTATTGGCTCTTAAAGCCTTGATCAAAAATGTGTACGCGGATCTTGATCCGGAATGTGAGCAGTTTACCTCTCTTCAATTGTGTGAGTCTTTTGCTTCTTTTGTTCTGGCCGCCCAGGATGATGCTATGGCCATGTGTGGCAGGACATCTGCTCTTTTGGTTGCTATTCGGCGGTCAGTGTGGCTCCGTCAATGGACGGCGGACGTTGGTGCTAAAAGATCACTTACAGCTCTTCCTTTTTTGGGTTTACACCTGTTTGGTGACAAGTTGGATTCAGTCACCAAAGGGGGCAAGTTGCCTCTTTTTCGAGGAACCTCTTCTTTCAATCTTTCCTTTCGGGGTGCCAGGGCAGGCAGAGGGGCCTCCCTTCCTGCTACCAGGGGCACGAGCTGGAACCGGGGGCTAGGCCGCGGCCGTTCCAGTCATTCGTGGGGCTCTAAGCCTAAGTCCACGCCCAAGCCTGCTCAGCAATGAGGGGGCGCCCTCACCCGTGAGGGTGGGGGGACGGTTGCGACACTTCTCCCAGACTTGGGTCCAGGCGGTCCCGGACAGATGGATTCGGGAGGTGGTGTCGTCCGGTTACAAACTGGAGTTCCAGTCCCGTTCTCCCTCAAGATTTCTCAAATCCTACCGATCCTTTGGTCACCCAAGAACCCAAGTGTCGGTAGGGAATCTTCTAGATATGGCGGTCATCCATCCGGTGCCAACCTTGGAATTGGGTCTCGGTTTCTATTCCAATCTTTTCACAGTGCCCAATAGGGACGGATCGGTGCGCCCTATCCTGGATCTGAAGTTCCTCAACAGGTTCATTCGTCCACGGAAGTTTCGCATGGAAACTCTGCGCTCGGCCATCACTTCTCTTCGGCAGGGGGACTTCATGACGTCCATAGACATAAAGGATGCTTATCTGCATGTTCCCGTCTGCCCGGTCCATCAGCGTTTTCTGCGCTTCATGGTAGAGGATCGGCATTTTCAATTCGTGGCGCTTCCATTTGGTCTTACCTCGGCGCCAAGGGTGTTCACCAAGGTTCTAGCAGGAGTGATGGCCATTCTCAGAACTCAAGGCATTCGAATTTTGCCTTACCTGGACGACCTTCTCATCATGGCTCCTTCCTTCAATCAAGCGGAGAAGGACACCAGCATGGTGGTTTCTACGCTGGAAAGCTGCGGTTGGGTAATCAACTATCCCAAGTCCTCCCTGACTCCGGCCAGGGTGGCGTCCTTCTTGGGGATGACAATAGACTCTTGTCAGCACAGTGTTTTTCTACCTCAGTCGAAGATACGTTTGATTCAGGATTTGGTTCGGCTTCTTCTCTCCAATCCTCGACTGTCCATCCGTCTGGGGATGAGGCTGGTGGGGTTGATGGTAGTCTCCTTCGAGGCAGTTCCATTTGCTCAGTTTCACACTCGGACGCTTCAGATGCATCTGTTGGCGTCTTGGGACCGTTGTCCACTTTCATTGGACCAACCCTTCCAGTTGTCCTCCCGGGTCCGGCAGTCTCTTCGGTGGTGGTTGGTTTCGAACAATCTCTTGAAGGGCAAGTCCTTTCTGACTCCTCTATGGGAGACTGTCACCACGGACGCCAGCCTTTCGGGTTGGGGGGGATTCTGGAAGGATCTTCAGTTCCAGGGGCAGTGGGGTCCTCGAGAGGCTCACTTGCCCATCAATGTTCTGAAGCTGAGAGCTATCCGTCTGGTTCTTTCTCTTCTGACTCACCATGTCCGGGGCCTTCCGGTTCAGGTGCGTTCGGACAACAGGACGGCGGTTGCCTACATTAATCATCAGGGAGGGACTCACAGTCTGGGAGCTCTCAGAGAGGTTTCCCTGATTCTGACCTGGGCGGAGGCTCATGTTCCTTGCCTGTCGGCAGTTTACATTCCGGGGGGTGGAAGCGGACCTTCTAAGCAGATGCTCCTCCCGTATGGGGGAATGGTCTCTCCATCCTCAGGTTTTTCAGGCTCTGTGTCTTCGGTGGGGAACACCGCAGGTGGACCTGTTTGCCTCTCGTCACAATTACAAACTTCCGACTTTTGTATCAATGTCTTAGGATCCTCTGGCTCCGGCGGTGGATGCCATGTCTCTGAGCTGGGGGAAACTGGGGTTCCTGTATCTGTTCCCTCCAATTCCCTTGCTAGGAAGAGTGTTAAGAAAGTTGATTCTGGAAAAGGTCCCCACCATTCTCGTGGCTCCAAGGTGGCCAAGAAGAATGTGGTTCGCGGACGTCGTTGGGATGGCAGTGGATCAGTTCGAGCTTCCTCTGCGGCCGGATCTTCTCACTCAGGGTCGGCTGCGTTACCCCAATTTACTAACGCTGGCTTTGACGGCTTGGCTGCTGAAACCTCCATCTTAAAGGAGGAGGGTCTTTCTGATTCAGTTATTAAGACTCTTATCTGTGCTCGAAAGAGGTCTTCCTCTGCTATCTATTATAGAACCTGGCGTTCTTACATCGATTGGTGTGAGGCTAGATCTTTGCCCTGCAGAGTCTTTTCTGTTTCCAGAATTCTGGATTTTCTTCAATCTGGACTGGATGCTGGTCTCCAGCTTAGTACCTTAAAGGGGCAGGTTTCTGCCTTGTCTATTTTCTTTCAGAAGGCTTTTGCGCTTCATCCGTTGGTCAAGACTTTTTTCCAGGGGGTTACGCATCTGCGACCTCCTAGGAAGGCGTTGCTACCTGTTTGGGATCTGAATTTGGTTTTGTCTGCTCTTCAGGCTCCACCTTTTGAGCCTTTGTCAGATATTGCTCTTTCCACTTTGACTCAGAAGGTAGTCTTTCTTGTGGCTATCACTTCGGTTCGGCGTGTCTCTGAGTTGGCGGCCTTGTCCATTCAGGCGCCCTACCTTGAGAAACATCAAGATAAGGTGGTATTTCGGTTCAAATCGGATTTTCTTCCTAAGGTTGTTTCTGCATTCCATCTGAATCAGGACATTGTTCTTCCCTCCTTGTGTCCTAAACCCAAGAATGACAAGGAGAAGGTTTTGCACTGTTTGGATGTTGTTCGCTGTGTTCATTTTTATTTGCGTGCTACGTCTTCTTTCCGTAAGACTGATGCCTTTTTCGTTGTACCTTGTGGGCCTAGGAAGGGTTTGGCCTCGGCTAAATCTTCCATTAGTAAATGGATTTGTCAAGCCATTATTGGCGCCTATACGGCTAAGGGAAAAGTTCCTCCCTTCCGTATCACTGCTAATTCTACTCGTGCTATTGGTGCGTCCTGGGCTTTTCAGCACCAGGCTTCTGTTGAACAAATTTGTAAGGCGGCTACTTGGTCTTCGGTTCATACTTTTACAAAGTTTTACAAGGTTGATGTGCGAGCCTCAGCGGATGCTGTGTTTGGCCGCAAGGCTCTGCAAACTGCAGTGTTTTGAGTTATGCTTCATCTTCCTGCTGGATACCCACCCTTTAGGGACACTGCTTTTGGATGTCCCGAACGTTATTACTACAGGAAGCGGGGTGTGTGTGACACACAAAGAATAATACCATTTTGTGAATACTCACCAGTAAAATGGATATTATTGGTGTGTCACACACACACCCCGCTTCACTCGCCCTTTTTAGTATCCTAGTTTTCTCTATTTGGTGAAGCTATAAGTTTGTTGAGGGTTAATTTTTCTGATACCTTGTCTTACTGCTTTTCAATTCCACTGGGGATTAAGTGGGAGGTCCTAGGTATATATGGACTGGGAGGGGCCAGTTTCAAGATCTCTCTCTCTCTGCAATGACATCTGGAGGTGGTTTACCCGAACGTTATTACTACAGGAATCGGGGTGTGTGTGACACACCAATAATATCCATTTTACTGGTGAGTATTCACAAAATGGTATTTTTTATTAAAATTCTTCGGATAAGATATATGTGCCGAAAATCTGTATATGTTCTCATCATGCTGCTGCCAACTCCAGGGTGTGTCTTTCTGGCAATTTGGGGCTCCTGCTGCTTGCAACTCCAGTGTGTTTTTTCGCCAATTTTTGGGCACCTGCTGCCAACTCCAGTGTGTCTTTCAAGCAATGTTTGGGCTCCTGCTGCTGCTTGCAACTCCAGGGTGTGATTCATCCAATTTTTGGGCTCCTGCAACCAACTCCAGTGTCTCTTTAAAGCAAAGTGCTCTCTTGTCCGTCGCTGCCTCCCGCTTGTCTGTCGGCAGGGATTGGCAGCGGCGGTCACGTGGGAGCGAGGAGAGGTGAGGTTTTCGGAGTTTCTAGGGGCTTTCACACAGCGGGGCACCCCTAATCGGGGTGCCCTGCCGAAGTGGACCAAAACCCAGGATAGTCAAAATCCTGGGTGTTGGTCCACTTTAAAGCAATGTTTTGCTCCTGCTGCTGCTTGCAACTCCAGGGTGTGATTCATCCAATTTTTGGGCTCCTGCAGCCAACTCCAGTGTCTCTTTAAAGCAATGTTTGGGCTCCTGCTGCTGCTGCTGCCACTCCTGCTGCTGCTGCTTGCAACTCCAGTTTGTGATTCATCCAATTTTTGGGCTGCTGCTGCTGCTTGCAACTCCAGGGTGTAATTCAGCTTATTTTTGGGCTCCTGCTGCCAACTCCAGTATGTCTTTTAAACTATGTTTGGGCTGCTGCTTGCAACTCCAGGGTGTCATTCGGCCAATATTTGGGCTCCTGCTGCCAACTCCAGTGTCTCTTTCAAGCTATGTTTGGGCTGCTGCTGCTGCTTGCAACTCCAGGGTGTAATTCAGCTAATTTTTGGGCTCCTGCTGCCAACTCCAGTGTCTCTTTCAAGCAATGTTTGGGCTCCTGCTGCTGCTGCTTGCAACTCCAGGGTGTGATTCATCCAATTTTTGGGCTCCTGCAGCAAACTCCAGTGTCTCTTTCAAGCTATGTTTGGGCTCCTGCTGCTGCTTGCAACTCCAGGGTGTGATTCATCCAATTTTTGGGCCCCTGCAGCCAACTCCAGTGTCTCTTTAAAGCAATGTTTGGGTTCCTGCAGCTGCTGCTGCTTGCAACTCCAGGGTGTGATTCAGCTAATTTTTGGGCTCCTGCTGCTGCCAGCTCCAGGATGCCTCTTCAACTCTCTGCAATTGTGCCGCTCTGCGATTCTATTAGCGATGCCCCTGATCTGCATGTGATAATTATTTACAGTATTATTTCACTAACCCAGCACGCATTCTATGCGTGTTACAGCAAGGCAGAATGGTTTACAACCCTATTGAGGCTCTAGGAGGCTCAGAAATAGCCGTTTTTAATAGCGATTCATCGCGAATAATCGAATCGATTTTTCACGGAAAATTCGGCGAATCACTCGAATCAAATTTTTCAAAAGTTTGCTCATCTCTAGTTAATACGATTGAAAAAATACATATGTCTATCAAGTTCAACCAAGGGTGTTGGGGAAGTTATTTTTTATTTTATAGGTGGAAGTTATTTATTTCATTTTTTTTTTTTAACTGATAACCGCTAATAGTAACTGTTAATGTTATTTTCTTCTAAATAAGCATCTAATCCTTTTTTGAAGCTGTCAGCGGTTGATGCTGTAACAAGCTTATGTGGGAGGCTATTACAATGATTTATAGTTCTTATGGTAAAAAACGATTGTCGCCTCCGGAGACTAAGGCCCTTATTTATCACGGGCTAGCGCCAGGTAGTGTCTGACTAGCGCCAGGTAGCGGCAGCTAACGGCGACTACCGACTCAAGTACGCCCGGCGGCGGTCACAATGACGCATTTATCAAGCAAAATGAGGCTAGCGCCGGCGAGAGCGACGGCTAGCGCGGCATTCATCATGAAGCCGCCTGGACCGAACAGCGCCGCTGCAAATTCCCTCACCGCGCCAGGTATGAGCTGTCGCTCCCTGGCGATGTCCAATGCATTTCAATGGAGCAATCTATAATTAATAATAATTGGTATTATTTATTTTTTTTTTTTCATGTCAAAAATTCGGAGACCACTTCTGCAATGTTAGGATTTATTTTTAAGTAAAAAAAAAATTAAAAAAAATTTTTTGCAGAATTGATCTAACAGTTCTGAGATTAATTTATTCATATTACAAAATGATTATAAAAACATGTATAATGTTACATTCAAAAAATATGGTTGTTTAGGGGTTAAAAACTAGTTAATACCCATCGCCGCCAGCGCTCTGGGGTTTAAACAAGGAATGGACAGCGACAGCACATTCGGAGCGTCATTTTTTAATGAATATGAAGCTAGCCGTTTGCTCTGGCCATTCGTTGTCAGGCGCTCACATACAACGCTGAACCTGTGAAACAGCGACCCCCCAGCCCGTATTCAACATTACCGCACACCGACTGAGTCGCTGTCATCAAGCTAACGCCGGCCAAGCACAGCGAATACTGGCTGGCGCTGAAAAAATCACGCTACAGTCGCTCATCTGGCGCTACCTGGCGCTATTAATGAATCGGCCTCCCCGTTTCTTTTTTTCCAGTCGAAGTGAGTGCCCCCTTGTCTTTAGAGAGGATTTTACCTGAAATAGTGTTCCCCCATATTTTTTGTAAGGGCCATTTATATATTTATACAAGTTTATCATGTCCCCCCTCAGTCGTCTCCTCTCAAGGCTAAACAGATCTAATTCTCGTAATCTTTCCTCATAACTAAGATCTTTCATTCCTCTTATTAGTTTGGTGGCTCTCCTCTGCACCCTTTCCAAAGTCAAAGCGTCCTTTATATGAACGGGTGCCCAGAACTGGATGGGATATTCCAGGTGAGGGCGCACAAGTGCCTTGTAAAAAGGCAAAATTACATCCCTATCCCGTGATTCCATGCAAAGGGTCAATAATGGGCATGCTGGCAACTGGATGCATTGATCCAGAGAGCAAAGATGACAGGTTGACAGGACAGCAGTGAAGGTGCATTAGCCAAGATCATCGGAGGTGGAAACTGGCAGGCCAACATCATTAGGGGTATGGGCTGGCAGACTGATGTCATCAGAGGCAGGCAGGTGGCAGAACTAATGGATAGACCCCTTGCTGGAGGACTGAAGATGGCTGCTGGACTCGGCATTGTAGGAGGACAGGACACAGATCAACATCGGCGATTGTAAACAGCGACAGGGCTCATCATCGGAGGACTGTAAACAGCAGCAGGGTTCATCATCGGAAGACTGAAAACTGCTACAGGGCTCGGCATCAGATGACTGGAAACTTCTGCAGGATCACTGGGTATCAAAGGAGGACTGGAAACTGCTGCAGGGTGACTCGGCATCAAAGGAGGACTGGAAACTGCTGCAGGGCTCAGAGGGATGGAAACTGCTGCACTGCTCAGCATAAGAGGACTGAAAACGGCTGCATGGCTCAGCACTGGAGGACTGGAAACTGCTGCATGGCTTGGCATCAGAGGACTGGAAACTGCTGCAGGATGTAGTCCACCCTTGATTGAACTGGCTGGATGCAGATGTATTCCTTGTATTGTAAATCTAACTATACCACTATTACTTTCTACACATCCAAACATAAATAAATAGATGAATAAAAAAGTCACTAAAACCAAAATGTGTCTGTAAGAAGTTGTTTTCACTACAAGAGACGAGGGCGTATCAGTTTAATAAAAAAAGCCGCTCTCCTGCGACGCTGCAAAGCCCAACACACGTTTCATCTCAGTGACGTCTTCAGTGTGCTGATTGGGCAGGTTTCAAGGCTTCCTTTTATTTGATGGGAAACATAGTTTTTTATAGCAAGTCTGTCAGTTTGCAACGATGCTCCACTGCTGATGCTGGCCATCGTAGTATCTGTAAACCATCAAATGGGCCCTTGTAGCACTTTGTTAGGGGCCCAGCAGGAGTAATGAGCATGGGACAGGTTCACATAAGCAGCTAATTTGTGTTTTGTTTTTTTTTTGTTTTTAAATTAACCATCTTGCCTCCCTGCACCTGGAACAACACCCATTTAAGGTTGTTGCCACTAATGAGTTCGGCCCTGCTTTTGCCTGGGCCCCATAGCAGACTGCTACAAGGGCCCATATGGAGAAAAGACCATTATACCAGGACAGTCTGTGTCTGGGGAAAATGCTTAAATCTAGTTTTATGGCAAAATGTGCCTCCCCTAGCAGGATTAAAAAGGTTGGAGCAGAACAAAGCCCTTCGCATCCAGTCCTGCAGTGTGAAAGGCTCCTAGACCAGATGAAAGCCCTCCCCGTGTGTTGGGGTCTGGATGTAAATAGGAACATGCCCATTAGTTACTAAGAACCCCCTGTAAATATACTGTAGTTAATGCGAGATTAAACCCTTTTATGGTTCTTGGACATGGAAGAGAATGGTAGTTGTAGTAATTAAAGACGAGATGGCAGCAGGGAGGCCATATAGATTAATTAGGCCATATACTTCAATAGAGAATATTCTAGAAGGGTAAGTAGAAAGAGTTAAAATTTAGAGCAGGATGCCTGATTAAATAGTGTAACAACCTAGAGAAGGGGTTATCAACCTTTTTACGCCAAGTCACCCCTAGCGTAATGAAGTTCCAAAGAAAATTATTAATTATAATGACACCAAAATAAGTAGACCAAAGGCCTCGTGGAACTTTTAAAAAAACAAGGGATTCGGTTACACTTGAAAAATAACATACCAGACCAGTCAGACACCCCCTGAAGGTTTGCCGCAGAAAACTACAGTGCACCCCTTGGGGTACATGCACCGTAGGTTGAGAAATAGTGACCTAGAGGATAGCCATTGGTTGGAAGGTTTAGGAGGGAACTGACCATGTTTGTGAACATGTGACCAAAGGTTCTAGAAGGTAGCAAGAAGATATATAAGGGAGGGAGGCCCTGTAACCAGTGTTCTATACCACTTTAACTGCTGTGAAGCAGCACTGAGAGAGAGCAGCACCTGTTAGAATCCAGTGGAGGAGGGTCCTGGTTGTCGTTAGATGGAGAGTAAGACCAGTTGGCTAATACTTGGCTGTGGAAGGGACAGGAATCGACATACATTGATGTTGGAATACTGTATTGCTACTGTGCCTTGTGTCACTATTGAAGGCGTTAATAGAGAGGAACTCTGCTTTCATCTACTTGGATGTCTACCTTCTATTTGTGTTGCACCGTGACTACCAACATCCCTTGTGGTAGAGCCTCGGCATCCCACCTACACAGACACGCTTGGAGCATCCTGGGCCTAGAAGAACCTGCTCCCTACCATGTACATCAAACACTAGGTGTGTGAGGGCAAAACGTGGGCAAATTTGGGTGTGAAAACCCTGGTTCACCTATTACTGAACATGGACCATCATCCCCTGCACCCCACTATTCCCTGCATGCATCTGTTCCAGGAATATTAGAATAGTTTGCTCACTGCGCACAGTCACAAGGTGGCATATGCATTTTGGAATCCTTTGGATTATCCTTGGCAACATAGAAATTGTAGGGTTTCAGGAATAAACTAAACTAAATTCCTGGTCCATTCACACTCTAATTCACCACAGGTAAGCCCTGAAATCAAGACATTATTACTTTTTCCTTTTTTTTTTTTTTATTATATCTTTTTGATGAGGGAAATGGAAATGGTTGCATCATGCAGCACCATACACCCTCCATCATTAGAGAAGCAGCAGTTGCACACGTATGCAGCCATCTCACAGCCCCCTATTAGATGTAGCTCTCTGGGGAAAAGATTAGTGTCTCTTAAAGCCGGGCATACTGATGTTGGAACACGAAGTGACCACCAGTCAAATTTTGCGAAAACTTAACTATTTTCTCTTAGAGCTCCACACTACAGGGAACCTGCCAAGAGGGAATGTAGGGTGTTCCGTGCTACATTGTGCAGCCATTTCCATGTCCCCTGTTGGAAGAAGCTCTGAAAAGAAAAAGTAAGTGATCCTGAAGTCTAAAAAGTGGAAGAAAACCCGGAATTTTTACTACCCCAGATTTTATATCCCCTGAATATGATGATGTTTCACGCCAAACCAGCCCCTCTTACTCAGTGTTATTTGAAAGGAGATAGAGACAGGCACTGTAATATGGAAGTGCATGAAGCTCATGGTAGTTCAAAATGAAAGGTTAGTTTGTCCAAAGGGTGTGCACCCACTCTATTCACTACAATGGAGGTGGCATGCAGTCTTTCCATCTTGAAAGAGGTGGCCGCTGCTTTGCGAAAAGGGACTGGTGCTTGATGCATAGTCTCGGAAATCAAACCATCAAAGTAAACACTTGTGCTAGACAAAGGAGTTTTGGGGAACAAAAGGTGAGTTCAGATTTTTTTTGTTCTTGTCAGGACAGACCCTTTAAGCAATACTTGCATAATATAGCTTTTATTGGTTTCATTTTTTTTCAATCTTATTCATGATGATGAACTTACAGTACTAATTATCTGACCAATGAACAACAAGACACACTTTTAAGGAGATCCTGACTTTTATTGACAGCACCTCTAAAGCAAAGAATATTTTTGGTATATTTGATATTGTGTATTCCTCTCACTATAATAAGGAAACATCAATACTTTGCATTCTTATTTCATGGGAAGTGATTATTAGCCTTCAACTGGAATTGCTGGTTTACATTCTAGGAAATTTCTTGTCAATTCTTTTACTCCAGGCATATATAAAAATCCCATGTCACAACCTCCTTTTGTTATGCAGCCTTGGCCCGAGATATGTCTGGTAGTTCCATCTGTAAATTAAAAATTCAGATTACAGTGCTTATATTTACTTTTCTTGACATAAATATCTATATCTGTAGCTAACAAATAATGCCAATAACATTACAAAGAAATATAAAAAAAAAAGCCCACAGGCAGTTTCCATGTTAAATGGGAAGTTTTTAAAAGCACATTTAGGCCCTTATTTAACAAGGGATAGCGCCAGGTAGCGAATGGTGAGCGAACGGTAATGACGCTCACCGCCACGAGAACGCCGGCTCCCCTCCGCAATCACACATTTATCAAGCCGATCCTGCTTAGCGACTGACAGAGCACCAGATAGCGAATCATTCATCATTATTCCAGCCTCACCCCACAGCGCCAGCGAGCGACCTTGAACAGCGACAGGTATGACCTCTCGCTACCTGGCGCTCTCCAATGCATTTCAATGGAGCAATCTTTAAATATTCATAATTAATTGCTATTATTTTATTTTTTTTTTTTATGTCAAAAATTCTGTGACCACTTCTGCCATGTTAGTTAATTTTTTTAAGGTAAAAAAAAAAAAAAAAAAAATTGTGCAGAATTGATATTGCAGGTCTGATATTATTGTATTCATATTACTAAATTCTTTATAATTTTTTTTTTTTTTTTGGTTTCCAAAAATATGGTGGTTTGGGGGTTAAAAAACGACTTTTAACACATCGCCGCCAGCGCTCTGGGGTTTAAACAAGCATTTCACAGCGCGAGAATTTTTTGAGCGTGATTTTTTGATGAATGTGGTGGGAGCCGGTCGCTCTGACCAGTCGCTATCATGCGCACCCATACATCGCGGAACCTGTCAAATAGCGACTTGTCACCCCGTATTCAACATTACTGCACACCGACTCAGTCGCTATCAACAACCGAACAATGGCCAAGCACAGCGACTACTAGCGGGCGCTGTGAAAATACTGCTACAGTCGCTCAACTGTCGCTACCTGCCGCTATTAATGAATCGGCCTCATGGTGTTCCACTGGACATTCTGGCCTCAGGCCTCCACCACACTAAATTCAGTCCTGGATTGAAGTGTGTATTTGATGTGTGTGTGTGTGTGTGTGTGATTGGTATATGTGGGTTTGTGTGTGTGACTGTTGTGTGTTCATGGGCATTACTATAGGAGTTGCAGAGGTAGTAACTGCACCAGGGTAAATAAGGTCAGACGGGGCACCATCATTGTGGGTCCTTCACTTTATTCATTGTTTTGTACTCCCAACCTGTATGGGAAAATGAAGCCCCATCTGTCTTTGCAGTTTCAGTCTTTAGTTGTCTAGTTGTATCCAGTTAAATGAAAATGACTGGAAAGGGTTTCTGCATGACCCATGGTGGTGCTCCATTAAATGTTTGTACCAGGGCCCATGCTTATTTAGTTCAAGGTTAAGTCCACTTCCAATGGAATTTTTGTAAGTGTATTTTTGTGTCTGCCAAAATGATGTCCTCAGGGTGCTGAGTTAAATATTTTTCCTTGGTTAATAAATGTGTGTTTTATAGAAGCAGTTTTCACTACCTAGAATCTTTTGCCATTGGCAACATACACGGGCAGGTTGATTCATTACTAGTGCCAGGTAACGGCAGATGAGCGTCTGTACCGCGGTGCTAAGATCGGCCGTGAGTCGCTATTACAGAGCGCCTCAGTCGCTGTAGTAACATGCCCGGCATTGATGAATTTGATGTGTGAGTCGCTATAACACCAGTACAGCACGGGGAGGCAGATTCATTAATAGCGCCAGGTAGCGACAGATGAGCGACTGTAGCGTGATTTTTTCAGCACCAGCCAGTATTCGCTGTGCTTGGCCGGCGTTAGCTTGATGACAGCGACTCAGTCGGTGTGCGGTAATGTTGAATACGGGCTGGGGGGGTCGCTGTTTCACAGGTCCAGCGTTGTATGTGAGCGCCTGACAACGAATGGCCAGAGCGAACGGCTAGCTTCATATTCATCAACAAATCACGCTCCGAATGTGCTGTCGCTGTCCATTCCTTGTTTAAACCCCAGAGCGCTGGCGGCGATGTGTATTAACTAGTTTTTAACCCCTAAACAATCATATTTTTTGAATGTAACATTATACATGTTTTTAGAATCATTTTGTAATATGAATACATTAATCTCAGACCTGTTAGATCAATTCTGCACATATTTTTTTTATTTTTTTTTTTTTTTAAATAAATCCTAACATTGCAGAAGTGGTCTCCGATTTTTTGACATTAAAAAAATAAAAAAAAAATAATAACAATTAATTATGAATAATTATAGATTGCTCCATTGAAATGCATTGGACATCGCCAGGGAGCGACAGCTCATACCTGGCGCTGTGAGGGAAATTGCAGCGGCGCTGTTCGGTCCAGGCGGCTTCATGATGAATGCCGCGCTAGCCGTCGCTCTCGCCGGCGCTAGCCTCATTTTGCTTGATAAACGCGTCATTGTGACCGCCGCCGGGCGTACTTGAGTCGGTAGTTGCCGTTAGCTGCCGCTACCTGGCGCTCGTCAGACACTACCTGGCGCTATCGCTTGATGAATAAGGGCATATATATCAAACCATATTCATAAAAAACAGCCTCACAAAGGGCTGGCGCTCAAAATTGTGTCACTGTAGCCCAGAGCGCCAGACGCTGTGTGATTAAGGTCCGTTTTTGAACACATATACACTAGTAACAAAGTGAAAACATATGGAATGACATTGGCATTACATTGTGACATTAACACTTTAATACCAGACCTGTAATGACAATTCTACATAAAAAAATATAAAATGTTTTCAAAAATGACATTCAATAGGCCAGGAGAGGTCACACAATGATTTGATTAAAAAAAGAAAAAAAAAAAGAAAAGAAAACCCTGTTTAAAGTGAAGAAAGGTAACGTCCATTGAAATGTATGGGAGAGCGACAGGTAGCGACAGGTAATATCAGACGCTCTGCAAGCCAAAGTGTTAGCAGTAAGCCGTCTGTGATGATGAATCGGACGCTACATGGCATTTTTGCTCGCCAGAATCGGCTTCATAAATGTGGTATTGTGTACGGCGCCCGGCGTTCACCAGACCCTACCTGCCACTTGCAAGGCACTACCTGCCGCTATCCCCCCAGGTCTGTACACCAAGAAGAGAGACGTGAGTTCTGTTCACACAGAATACTGCTGCTATGGCCGCTGCTGAGGTGAGGGCGCTCACTTAACCATATACATGCCCAGCAGCAGTGTTCTATGTGTACAGGATTCACTTCTCTCTTCTTGGAGGCCGATTCATTAATAGCGCCAGGTAGCGACAGATGAGCGACAGTAGCGGCATTTTCAGAGCGCCCGCTAGTAGTCGCTGTGCTTTGCCGTTGTTCTGTAGTTGATAGCGACTCAGTCGGTTTGCCATAATGTTGAATATTGGGTGAGGAGTCGCTATTTGACAGGTTCCGCGCTGTATGGGTGCGCCTGACAGCGAATGGCCATAGCGAACGGCTCCCAGCATATTCATTAACAAATCACGCTCAAAAAATTATCGTGCAGTGAAATGCTTGTTTAAACCCCAGAGCGCTGGCGGCGATGGGTTAAAAGTAGTTTTTTAACCCCCAAACAACCATATTTTTGGGAGAAAAAAAACAAGTTTTTCAAAACATTTTGTAATATGAATACATTAATATCAGACCTGTAATATCAATTCTGCACAATGTTTTTTTTTTTTTTTTTTTTACCTTAAAAAAAATATCTAACATTGCAGAAGTGGTCACAGAATTTTTGACATTTAAAAAAAAAAAAACATTAATAGCAATTAATTAAGAATATTTAAAGATTGCTCCATTGAAATGCATTGGAGAGAGCCAGGTAGCGAGAGGTCATACCTGTCGCTGTTCAAGGTCGCTCGCTGGCGCTGTGGGGTGAGGCTGGAATAATGATGAATGAGTCGCTATCTGGCGCTATCTCAGTCGCTAAGCAGGATCGGCTTGATAAATGTGTGATTGCGGAGGGGAGCCGGCGTTCTCGTGGCGGGGCCCGTCATTACCGTTCGCTCACCATTCGCTACCTGGCGCTATCCCTTGTTAAATAAGGGCCTTGGTGTACATTGCCAATGGCAACAGATTGCAAATAGTGAAATCTTCCATAAAACACATATTTACTAACATAAGAAAAAAAATATTGAATCAGCTCAAGACCTTTAAGCGGGGGCATAGCACTGGTGATATGGGAAGGGGCAAGTGCCGCGGGCACTGAGTTGTCAGGGGGCGCCCTAGCGCAGGATAGATGGTGGGGCAGCAGCGTTGAGAGGAGAATAAAGGGCAAGTCAGGCTGTTTATTGTGCGGTTGCCGGGGTGCACAGGCGAGTGCCCAGATAGAGGTATGCTGGAGATACGGTGCAGCGAGAGATCCAGGAAGAGATGAGTGAATCAGGTGGTTCAGGGGGTTTGACAAAGTGGGGCATCCAAATTCTTATAGACTGTAGGTCGGTTGGATGCTCCTCTCTAAAGTAGACCAAAACCCTGTCCACCCAGCCCTAGAGCCAAAAAACCTTTGGAGGCTGTGTAAAAGCAATCACCTGGGGCATCTTGATTTGGAATTCCTGACTGTGTCAAACCCCCCACAATCACTTACATAGTTACATAGTTAATACGGTTGAAAAAAGACATATGCCCATCAAGTTCAACCAAGGGTGTTGGGGTAGGGGAAGTTATTTTTATTTTATAGGGGAAGCTATTTATTTTATTTTTTGTTTTTATTTTTTTACTGATAACCGCTAATAGTAACTGTTAATGTTATTTTCTTCTAAATAAGCATCTAATCCTTTTTTGAAGCTGTCAGCGGTTGATGCTGTAACAAGCTTCTGTGGGAGGCTATTCCATAGATTTATAGTTCTTATGGCAAATCCTTTCTCATTCCTCGCTCCCACTCCTTATGAACAGACACTCCCCCTCCCTTTATCCAAAGTCAACCCCCTGCCGGGAATAACTGAATGGCCAGAATGGCAATGGAATGAGGTAAGATTTAACATGCAGGGGCATCCCAAATCGAGGTGCCCATGTGAAGCAGACCAAAAACCAGCAGGGCAAAGTTTTGGTCCACTTTAATAGACTCGTCTACTGTACAGGTTGTACCTATATTGTTCATATTGATTTTATTATATTGGCTATGTATTTTGTCATGGGATGAAGTAGTTTCCAATTACTATGCCTAGGTTTGTTTGAAGTCCCTGTCCAGCTAAACCTGCAAGAAAAATACAAATACTTACCCCTCCTCCCCTGCACCTGCTTCAGCAAATACAGTACATGTGAGCAGTACATGTCACAAGTGGATCGGAATAATCCCCAGGCACGCGTCCCGCGAAGAAAAAAGCAGGGATGCGCCTCTGCTTGTGCATGTGCCATTGGACCGGGGCTGAAGCTGAGTATACAGGGCAACCTGGGGGGTTTCACACAGTAGGGCATCCTGAGCCGATCTCTGTTGGTTTTGGTCCACATTAAGCTTTATGAGGCTTTATGAGGGGGGCACCATTCTGAATCTTTGCTTCATGTGCAGAAAAGTCTAACTACGCCAACATTTTGGCACAAAAAAAATATACGCTTTCAAAATTTCATGGTAGGTGAACTTACCCTTTAAGCCAGTGCGTGTGTGGGATAGGGCTAATCACTGTGGCGGAGTGGGGTAAGGAGCTTCTCATATGGGTTAGGGGTGTTTGTGGGGGGAGAGGGCACATCACTTTTGGTTGAGGGGGATAAGGTGCATCACAAGGAAAGGGAACAGGCCAATAGAGGCACAAATGGCAGGGGTGGGGTAGTTAGTGATTGATCTTAAGAGGGTTTTTGATGGTCAGTTGGAGCACTATGTAATGATAACAATGATATTTTTTATAGTAGCAGCAGCAATCTACAGCAGGAAAGCCTGGGGGATCCACTCTTGATAGGAGCACTGTCAGTTTGTTAGCAAGGCTGTCTGCGTGTGTCTGTGTATGTGTGTCTACGTGTGTGTGTCTGTGTGCATGTGTCTGTGTGTGTGCCTGTGTGTATGTGTCTGTGTGTGTATCTGTGTGTCTGTGTATGTGTCTATGTGTGTGTCTGTGTGTCTGTGTATGTGTGTCTATGTGTGTCTATGTGTGTGTCTGTGTGTCTGTGTATGTGTGTCTATGTGTGTGTCTGTGTGTATGTGTGTGTGTCTGTGTGTATGTGTGTGTGTCTGTGTGTATGTGTATGTGTGTGTATCTGTGTGTATGCGTGTGTGTATCTGTGTGTGTGTGTGTGTGTGTATGTGTCTGTGTGTGTATCTGTGTGTATGTGTGTGTGTGTGTGTGTGTGTGTGTGTGTGTGTGTGTATGTGTCTGTGTGTGTATCTGTGTGTATGTGTATGTGTGTGTGTGTGTGTGTGTGTGTATGTGTCTGTGTGTGTATCTGTGTGTATGTGTATGTGTGTGTATGTGTCTGTGTGTATGTGTGTGTCTGTGTGTATGTGCCTGCGTGTGTATCTGTGTGTATGTGTCTGTGTGTCTATGTGTGTGTGTATGTGTGTGTGTATGTGTGTATGTGTCTGCGTGTGTATCTGTGTGTATGTGTCTGTGTGTGTATGTGTCTGTGTGTCTGTGTGTATGCGTCTGTGTGTGTGTCTGTGTGTATCTGTGTGTATGTGTGTGTGTGTATGTGTGTGTGTGCGTGTGTGTGTGTGTGTGTGTGTGTGTCTGTGTGTGTGTCTGTGTGTATGTGTCTGCGTGTGTATGTGCCTGTGTGTGTATGTGTCTGTGTGTCTATGTGTATGTGTGTGTGTCTGTGTGTATGTGTGTATGTGTCTGTGTGTATGTGTATGTGTGTGTATCTGTGTGTATGTGTGTGTATCTGTGTGTCTGTGTGTGTGTCTGTGTGTATGTGTATGTGTCTGTGTGTATGTGTCTGTGTGTATGTATATGTGTCTGTGTGTATGTGTCTGTGTGTGTGTGTCTGTGTGTGTGTCTGTGTGTATGTGTGTGTGTGTCTGTGTGTATGTGTCTGTGTGTATGTGTATGTGTGTGTCTGTGTGTATGTGTATGTGTCTGTGTGTATGTGTCTGTGTGTGTGTCTGTGTGTATGTGTATGTGTGTATGTGTCTGTGTGTGTATCTGTATGTGTGCGTATGTGTGTGTCTGTGTGTCTGTGTGTGTGTGTGTGTGTGTGTATGTGTCTGTGTGCATGTGTGTGTGTATGTGTCTGCGTGTGTGTCTGTGTGTCTATGTGTGTCTATGTGTGTGTGTGTGTGTGTGTGTGTCTATGTGTGTGTCTGTGTGTATGTGTCTTGTATGTGTCTGTGTTGCCCCTAACTGGTTGTGTAACGAGGGATGTGCTATTTAAACCGGACCTTTAGCGTGATTTCATGAAAGCCGAAACTCTTAAAAAACGGTTCCCCAGCATCTAAAATTAATATATTTTACGTTTTTAGTCACTTATTATTCTTTCCCCCACTGGGCTGCAACTCTGTTCAGGAATTTAGGATACGGGCGCCGCTATCTTGACTCAGAAGCATCACACTTACTGAGGAGAGGGGAGTGGGATAAGGTACAGGGGGGCGGGTCATAGCTGTGCTTTGAGCAGAGCTGGGGTCAGGTAAAGGTCAGCAATCCCAGAATGCAGAGCAGCACAGTCAGGAGGCACTTCCTGTTTGCAGGCTGCCTGATAAGATGGCGGCTTCCATAGTCTTGGGTGTTTAAAGGCTCATAACATGCAGTAGATGCAGGTAGGATGATTGTTAATGTGGACAATGTGTATGTACAGGGTGTGGGAAACATATAAGACAAACTCTTATTCAGAGTGAAGGTCCGCTTTAATTCTTAGGTGGTGTTTCCCTTTAAGGGTGTGGCTGGGGGGGGCGTGGTTTATTTTGTCCCTCTTTACGGCTTTTAAAAGTTGGGAGGTATGCATTCTCTGAGACAGTGACTTGGCAGCATGACCATTTTCAGAAACCAGTACATTAACCTTTGGTGAGTTAGTAACTTATGTGTCTTTTTTATTTTTTTCCTCAGTAGGGAGCCCTGACATGGTTGTATAGGGCACACAAATCCTGATGGTTGACCTGCAGCAGGTACACAGAAATTAAGGGTGAATGCTCCTCTGATCATTTTTACTTACCAGACTGCTCAATGTATGTGCCGAAATTAACACATTCCAATTCATTCCCCCCGCACAGCACTTCGCCTTCGCTTTCACAGCCTTGGTCCGTATCATTGCGATAGCAGCTTGGACACTTATATCCATTGGGCGGCAACTCATTTGGGCATTTCCCTTGCAACAAAGAAAAGAACGGAGAAACTGTCACGATAATGCTGCTGAAAGATGCTTATGATCAATCTAGCTACAGTATTCATTCACCCACTCACTCACCTATATCCAGTGTCGATTGAAGTATCTTGGACCCATCAGAACACATTCGTTTTAGTGCCCAAATGGGTGGTTTGTCACAAATACAAGAACACCCCTAACAGCAGTGGGTTTGGTTGGCCAGCCATTATGCCACCAGTAATATTTTACTGGAGGTCAGCATTAAATTAAAGTTCAATGAATTACACACGACTGCCAGACCCGATACAGTAGTATCTGCTGTACTACCCTGCTGGCTCCCCTGTAAGATCCCCTGGTCTTCTGTTAAACCAATTTTACCCTGCCAATATCTATCTATCTATCATCTGTATATCTATCTATCATCTATCTATCTATCTATCTATCTATCTATCTATCTATCTATTATCTGTCTATCTATCTATCTATCTATCTATCTATCTATCTATCTATCTATCTATCTATCATCTGTATATCTATCTATCTATCTATCTATCTATCTATTATCTATCTATCATCTGTCTATCTATCTATCTATCTATCTATCTATCTATCATCTGTATATCTATCTATCATCTATCTATCTATCTATCTATCTATCTATCTATCTATCTATTATCTATCTATCTATCTATCATCTGTCTATCTATCTATCTATCTATCTATCTATCTATCTATCTATCTATCATCTATATATCTATCATCTGTATATCTATCTATCATCTATATATCTATCATCTGTATATCTATCTATCTATCTATCTATCTATCTATCTATCTATCTATCTATCTATTATCTATCTATCTATTATCTATCTATCTATTATCTATCTATCTATCTATCTATCTATCTATCTATCTATCTATCTATTATCTATCTATCTATCTATCTATCTATCTATCTATCTATCATCTGTATATCTATCTATCATCTATCTATCTATCTATCTATCTATCTATCTATCTATTATCTATCTATCTATCTATCTATCTATCTATCTATCATCTGTATATCTATCTATCATCTATCTATCTATCATCTGTATATCTATCTATCATCTATCTATCTATCTATCTATCTATCTATCTATCTATCTATTATCTATCTATCTATCTATCCATCTATCTATCTATCTATCATCTATCTATCTATCTATCATCTGTATATCTATCTATTATCTATCTATTATCTGTCTGAAATGCCCAAGTTTGCTCTAAAAACTCACTTTTCCCCAGTCCCACAGCTTTCGTCCAATCAGCGCTTTTTGCCGTGAATATTAATGCACGGCATAAAGTGCCATTTGTATGAGAGCTCTGGCAATGGGGGGTGGGAGCAGGCACTGTGAACGGTGGAACGCTTCTGCCCCCAGCCTCAGAAACAGAGAGGCTGGGGAGACAGCTGTGGCAGGTGAGTGCGGCAATATTGGGTGGCTCACACAACAGGGCACCCCAACTCGTGATGCCCAAAGGTCATTTGATTGGGCAGCTCTAGAGTCTTTCAAACTCCAGGGCCGGTGGTTGGTCCACTTTATCCCCGCAACACACAAAGTTAAGCCCCCCAACGCCACGTGCAGCCTTACCAGAGGATCAACGGTTGCATTCCGCTCCTGGCATCACAGGGGACTACGCACATCTTTGCACCGCTCAGCCAATGTTGCAGCGGTAGCGACAGATGGGAATGGGATGCAGCGGCCCACTAAGCCACCAATGTAGAAAAAGAAAATGACAGCTGCCTGTATGCCGGCCAGAGCTGAGCACTGGGGGAGCTGGCGGTGCGCGGCCACGCTCCCACGCACCTTAAAGTGAACACTGGACATGACCCTGATTCCCGATTCATAGCAGGGTTTTATACCGTTGCCGCCCTCCCCTTATCTCCACCATTTTCCTTTAGCCTAAAAGCTCCACCACTCTGTCCTATAATTAAAAGTAAATCCCACCCTCTTGTCTTTGGTTAAAGGGGATTCCACCCTCTATCTACCTGTTTTAAGAAAACTCCACCCATGTTACTCTAAATAGGCGGCTCCACCCCCTGTCCTCGCCCCTACTCTATTTTAATGGTGAAGAGCAAGAAAGCATCCATGTCCCCTATATATGGAGGAACCTGACCAGCCAGACCAGACCCCCCCCCCCCCCCCCCCTGCAGCCCTGCACCTCCGGGGTGGCCAGGCCATGGGAAAACTCCCAGAGGGAGCTAGGGACCCCATCCACCTCCATTGACCAGACCTGGATCTGCAGCCGCAGAGATGGAGGCTGAGAACACTCACCCTCCACCAGGGTAAGATACTCTCTTGCTACCCCGCTACCAGAATAGGGGAACCACTATGTTTTTCTACTAACCATTCCCCTCTACCTACTGGTGTGGAGTACCACCGACCCACATCAGATGGGGATGCCGGGGGATGTTACAGGGAACCCCAGGACGGGGAGGGGTATATGTCATCCCAGGACCACCCACAAGCGGGATCTACAGCTTCCCTCTATGGGCTCACATCTCCATTCCAACAC